>JASEVX010000002.1:87965050-88411677 GCA_031761405.1 Serripes groenlandicus | reverse complement strand
AAAAGTAGTATAACCTATGTTGTGGACACCATATTTGCACTGTGGACACAATGTGTCTACATGAACTTTAGACAGTCACTATGGACACATATTAGAGTATATAGGATAAGTGTCACGGTGTTTGAGGATTTTTCACCTAGATGCATGACCATATAAATTATTGAAAATAACAATTAAAGTTCTACATTCAGAAATGCGGTTGGGACGCGAGTGCGTATAATATGATTTGATAACACATTTATCTTTTCATGCAATCAAATATTCGTTTTGCATTATAATCTCAAGACTCGGCACCGCCTGTTAGAAATGATTGATGGTCTTTTCGATACCTTGACTGTTCGCTACCCAGTCTAAAGTAGTTTGTAATTCAGACTGTTTCTCTGCTCATACATTTCGCTTCCTAAATTATGACAACTAAAGAGCTTCGTTTTATTTTAATACAAAATATGTAGACCTGGAGTTTAAATGTTCTGTATGTAATGAATATATTAATGTGAATAAGTAACCATTATTCGCCAAGACAAAGAACCGCCCTTTGTCGGCTATCAAAATATGGCAAGCTTGAAGTTTTGCTTAATTGAAATCACACTAAACTCAGCAAGACTAATGAAAGTGAAAATTAAAATGCTCTATTATACAAACTAACATGGTGCAAATTTAAACAATTAAACAATTAGAATAATCTTTTGTTAGTAGACAATTTATTTGTGTCCAGATCAGTATAAAAGTGTGCCCGTGCAAAACAAACGAAATCCTCTGTATTTTTTCAAACTTTCAGACATTTCAAATAGTTTAGATATAAATCAGTTGTCATGTTGAAAGTATTGTGTCTGAACTAGGCATATTTGAAGAAAACATATTATTGACTCTGATAAGCAGCTGAAAGTGTAGAAACTGATAAGATGCCGTCTGCAGCGAAATAACTGGCAGCGTCTACACTGTTTTGTAATGTCTCATTGTTGGACACCGTGCAACGGCGCTCACGTTGCACGGTGTCATAATGAAAGTGATATAAATAGTTACTAGTTGATTCGTCACCTAGCGTTTCGCTACCTTACATTTTCGCCACCTAAGTCGTTTCGCCACAGTCGATTCGCTACTTAGTCGACAGTCGTTTCGCTATCTAATATTGTCCGATACCTGTTCAAACTTTCCAAAATATTTGCTTACTATTTTTTAACATAGTTGGATTATACGATTTTCATAGTATAGTATATGATCAAGCCCGTGGATTAAAACAGTGATTTGATACAGTGTTATCAAATATACATTACCCCAAGAACAATATGAACCACTGCATAAAAAAAGGAGTGGGGGGGGGGGGGGGGGGGGGGGGGATAATAAGTGTTGCCTGTGAATTTCACAAGCCGTGATATCGTTATTAATGGTGCTAAAAAGCGTCTGTACGTAAATATATGTTTGTTCTCGCGTTAGTTGTATAACGTTTCCGTATTTAAGATTCATAGAATTTGTATACCTGCAAACACAACGAACAATGTATCAATCCGAAGTTACCTTAAAGTGTTATATTGCTGTAAAGTAAAAACGTTACTGTAACGTCGCCCATTGTTATATTCGTACTTTATTTCCCAGAGTTAATCGATAACTGTCCATTAATTAGAAGTAAATGTCCTATAAGTCAATGATGGCAACAATCATTCAAATAGACGTCAACGTGTGTTATTCAAAATAATGGACAAATATCGATACCACACTGCATGTTTAAAACAATATAAGGCCGTGACAACGAGAAACTGAAGTCTAAGCCCTATTTCTATTGTGAAAATCGTCGCCTGCTCAAACTTTCGTCAACTTCAGTTTGCATATTTATTCGATTTGCTTAAAAATACAAGGTGAAATCATTAGCCGTTTGCAAAATAGCTTGGAACAATGTCTGATTCCGAAACACTCGGCGTGATCTGGATTCAAACTTATAGTGTAAAATATTAACTAAACGTCACATCAGCGACTCTACGCTTCGTCATGATCTACGCTGTTTGCATAGACAGAAGACTATAGTACTTCTGAATCTAATTGGTGACAAATATTATAGAAAATTGGTGAGAAAGAGTGGTTGATATGTATAACCTACTATCCAACGGCTTGAGTTTGGAGCATACGCCGAGCGATTAACCCTACTGCCAACAAAACGTCTTGTTTACACAAGTAGCATTCCTTCATGTTTTGATAAATTTACCTTTATTATGCTAATCGCGACCAAAATATTAATTTCAAATTTCTTGGATCGGAAATCAACTCGACTATTCCAGCACCCGAGAATTACAGCAGCATGATAAGGGTTATACGAGTGTGCGGGTTGCATGTTTCTTAACCCATACTCCACAGATTAAATGGTTCTGATACAACGTACGCAGACAGCTGTCACGTATTTCAGGCGACGAGTAACTCGCATCTTGATCCAATTTAAAGTTGATTGTCTCTAAATTACAATATATTCTCTACAAAATTAGGGAACCCGACGTATTATTAGAATTGAAACAGAATATATTTGATGCGACGATACGTACTGTTTGAGATATGTAAAATCACCATTCTATTTGGACTTGCAGCATATTTTATTTATAACGAACCACTGAGAAAAAGATAGTGCAGATCTAACAAGCTCTAAGAAGATCTCATGCTTATTCATAAAATGTGTCCACAACGACGGTGGGGTTGTTAGCGCAGTGGTATAACTGTTTCCTGTGAAATACACATGCCGTGATCCCTTTTACACCCTTTTATTGAAGTTGAACATTAAAACGAACACATTATATTTATCTACACGCTATGTACATTTAAAGGTGTCCATTTCATATTAAATGTTATCTACATTGTTCCGGTTTTGTAACAACGTGCCTTAAAACAAGGATCTTGTGATTAACGCAAAACAAATTCATCTAAATTAATAAAAATACGTTGTATCCATCTTAGGGGGAAACGAATAATTAATGCGATATTACTCTCACGATATTCATCGACTTCTGAACGATTTCACGCTGGATCAAAAATGTGTCCACAACGACGGTGGTGTTATAACTGTTGCCTGTGACTTACACATGCCGTGATATCGATATTTATGGTGCTTGAAAAATAGTTTGTGCGTAAACATATGTTTGTTATTGCGCTAGATGTGTAACGTTTCCGTATTCGAAATTCATAGCAATTGTTGACCTGCAAACATAACGAACAATGTATCAATCCGAAGTTTACTTAATGTGTTATATTGCTGTAAAGTTTAAACGTGACTGTAACGTCGCCCATTGTTATATTTGTACTTTATTTCCCAGAGTTAATCGATAACTGTTCATTATTTAGAAGTAAATGTCCTATAAGTCAATGATGGCAAACAAGCATTTGGACGTCAACGTGTGTAATTCAAAATAATGGACAAATATCGATACCACACTGCATGTTTAAAACAATATAAGGCCGTGACAACGTGAAACTGAAGTCTAAGCCCTATTTCTATTTTGAAAATCGTCGCCTGCTCAAACTTTCGTTAACTTCAGTTTGCATATTTATTCGATGTGCTTAAAAATACAAGGTGAAATCATTAGCCGTTTGCAAAATAGCTTGGAACAATATCTGATTCCGAAACACTCGGCGTGATCTGGATTCAAACTTATAGTGTAAACTATTAACTAAACGTCACATCAGCGACTCTACGTTTCGTCATGATCTACGCTGTTTGCATAGACAGAGGACTATAGTACTTCTGAATCTAATTTGTGACAAATATTATAGAAAATTTGTGAGATAGAGTGGTTGATATGTATAGCCTACTATCCAACGGCTTGGGTTTGGAGCATACGCCGAGCGATCAACCCTACTGCCAACCAAACGTCTTGCATAGACAGAGGACTATAGTACTTCTGAATCTAATTGGTGACAAATATTATAAAACATTACTAGAAAATTTGTGAGATAGCCTACTATCCAACGGCCTGGGTTTGGAGCATACGCCGAGCGATCAACGCTACTGACAACCAAACGTCTTGTTTACACAACTAGCATTCCTTCATGTTATGATAAATTTACCTTTATTATGCGAATCGCAACCAAATTATAAATTTCAAATTTCTTCGATAGGAAGCGCCAATCAACTTGATTATTCCAGCACCCGAGAATGATAGCAGCATGATAAGGTTTATAAGAGTGTGCGGGTTGCATGTTTCTTAACCCATATTCCACCGATTACATGGTTCTGATACAACGTACGCAGACAGCTGTCACGTATTTCAGGCGACGAGTAACTCGGATCTTGATCCAATTCAAAGTTGATTGTCTCTAAATTATAATATATTCTCTACAAAATTAGGGAACCCGACGTATTATTAAAATTTAAAGAGAATATATTTGATGCGACGATACGTACTGTTTGAGATATGTAAAATCACCATTCTAGTTGGACTTGCAGCATATTTTATTTATAACGAACCACTGAGAAAAAGATAGTGCATATCTAACAAGCTCTAAGAAGATCTCACTCTTATTCATAAAATGTGTCCACAACGACGGTGGGGTTGTTAGCGCAGTGGTATCACTGTTTCCTGTGAAATACATATGCCGTGATCAATTTTACACCCTTTTATTGAAGTTGAACATTAAAACGAACACATGATGTTTATCTACACGCAATGTACATTTAAAGGAGTCCATTTCATATTAAATGTTATCTACATTGTTCCGGTTTTGTAACAACGTTTCCTTAGAACAAGGATCTTGTGATTAACGCAAAACAAATTTATCTAAATTAATAAAAATACGTTGTATCCATCTTAGGGGGAAACGAATAATTAATGCGATATTACTCTACTGATATCCATCGACTTCAGAACGATTTCACGCTGGATCAAAAATGTGTTCACAACGACGGTGGTGTTATAACTGCTGCCTGTGACTTACACATGCCGTGATATCGATATTTATGGTGCTTGAAAAATAGTTTGTGCGTAAACATATGTTTGTTATCGCGCTAGATGTGTAACGTTTCCGTATTCGAAATTCATAGCAATTGTTGACCTGCAAACATAACGAACAATGTATCAATCCGAAGTTAACTTAATGTGTTATATTGATGTAAAGTTTAAACGTAACTGTTACGTCGCTCATTGTTATATTTGTACTTTATTTCCCAGAGTTAATCGATAACTGTCCATTATTTAGAAGTAAATGTCCTATAAGTCAATGATAGCAACAAGCATTTGGACGTCAACGTGTGTAATTCAAAATAATGGACAAATATCGATACCACACTGCATGTTTAAAACAACATAAGGCCGTGACAACGAGAAACTGAAGTCTAAGCCCTATTTCTATTGTGAAAATCGTCGCCTGCTCAAACTTTCGTCAACTTCAGTTTGCTTATTTATTCGATTTGTTTAAAAATACAAGGTGAAATCATTAGCCGTTTGCAAAATAGCTTGGAACAATATCTGATTCCGAAACACTCGGCGTGATCTGGATTCAAACTTATAGTGTAAACTATTAACTAAACGTCACATCAGCGACTCTACGTTTCGTCATGATCTACGCTGTTTGCATAGACAGAGGACTATAGTACTGCTGAATCTAATTGGTGACAAATATAATAGAAAATTGGTGAGAAAGAGTGGTTGATATGTATAGCCTACTATCCAACGGCTTGGGTTTGGAGCATACGCCGAGCGATCAACCCTACTGCCAACAAAACGTCTTGTTTACACAACTAGCATTCCTTTATGTTTTGATAAATTTACCTTTATTATGCTAATCGCGACCAAAATATTAATTTCAAATTTCTTGGATCGGAAATCAACTCGACTATTCCAGCACCCGAGAATTACAGCAGCATGATAAGGGTTATACGAGTGTGCGGGTTGCATGTTTCTTAACCCATACTCCACAGATTAAATGGTTCTGATACAACGTACGCAGACAGCTGTCACGTATTTCAGGCGACGAGTAACTCGGATCTTGATCCAATTCAAAGTTTATTGTCTCTAAATTACAATATATTCTCTACAAAATTAGGGAACCCGACGTATTATTAAAATTTAAAGAGAATATATTTGATGCGACGATACGTACTGTTTTAGATATGTAAAATCACCATTCTATTTGGACTTGCAGCATATTTTATTTATAACGAACCACTGAGAAAAAGATAGTGCATATCTAACAAGCTCAAGGAAGGTCTCATGCTTATTCATAAAATGTGTCCACAACAACGTTGGGGTTGTTAGCGCAGTGGTATAACTGTTTCCTGTGAAATACACATGCCGTGATCACTTTTACACCCTTTTATTGAAGTTGAACATTAAAACGAACACATGATGTTTATCTACACGCTATGTACATTTAAAGGAGTCCATTTCATATTAAATGTTATCTACATTGTTCCGGTGTTGTAACAACGTGCCTTAGAACAAGGATCTTGTGATTAACGCAAAACAAATTCATCTAAATTAATAAAGATACGTTGTATCCATCTTAGGGGGAAACAAATAATTAATGCGATATTACTCTCACGATATTCATCGACTTCTGAACGATTTCACGCTTGATCAAAAATGTGTCCACAACGACGGTGGTGTTATAACTGTTGCCTGTGACTTACACATGCCGTGATATCGATATTTATGGTGCTTGAAAAATAGTTTGTGCGTAAACATATGTTTGTTATCGCGCTAGATGTGTAACGTTTCCGTATTCGAAATTCATAGCAATTGTTGACCTGCAATCATAACGAACAATGTATCAATCCAAAGTTAACTTAATGTGTTATATTGCTGTAAAGTTTAAACGTGACTGTAACGTCGCCCATTGTTATATTTGTACTTTATTTCCCGGAGTTAATCGATAACTGTCCATTATTTAGAAGTAAATGTCCTATAAGTCAATGATGGCAACAAGCATTTGGACGTCAACGTGTGTAATTCAAAATAATGGACAAATATCGATACCACACTGCATGTTTAAAACAATATAAGGCCGTGACAACGAGAAACTGAAGTCTAAGCCCTATTTCTTTTTTGAAAATCGTCGCCTGCTCAAACTTTCGTTAACTTCAGTTTGCATATTTATTCGATGTGCTTAAAAATACAAGGTGAAATCATTAGCCGTTTGCAAAATAGCTTGGAACAATATCTGATTCCGATACACTCGGCGTGATCTGCCAAATGTTTTATGAGACTCTTCTTTGGCTGGGTACCATTATATTATAGTTCAGCTTGATGTTATTTTGCCTACAACTTGGGTTTTTTAGTGTGTCTCTCTTTAACCTTTTGGCTCCAGAAAACTGTTTTACTTAACCGTTATATCAGCATACTCTCTAAGAGGGTTTCAACAATTGTTAACGATTATGATTAAATAACGGAATCTACGGTAGGCATTCGGCAGGTTGATTCCACAGTCGACAATGACTTTATATTTCAAGCCATAATTTGTAAATATCTTTGCAAAACAGGGAAGCAATTATACATTGCTTTTATAGACGTATCACAAGACTTTTAAATATGTTAGCAGGTCAAAATTATGTGCAACACGGGTTAAAAGTTATTTATTTAATTGCATTTGGAAATTTATAAAAGCTGTCAAGGCTGTAAGTTGAAGTCACATTTTATGTTGTCTTTCTGCAAATGATCTTTAATCTGCTTTTCGAAATTGTAGGTTTATGGGGGATTCGACATTATCCTTATATGATTGAAATATTCTCCTTAACACTGTTAAATGAGTCCAGTAGTTCAAAGCTATAAAACTCTGAAAACGTTCTCGGTGCTCAGAATTGAACTCCTTGCTCCAAATAAGGCTTCTGATTGGTGAATTTGGAGAACGAATTTGTTTCTGACTAATCAAATACTTGAGCACGAATTCTAAGCACAGATGAGACTTTTATAGTTTTAAAGCCTGTAGTCCAAAAAAACAAACAACATGTATTACATTGTAGTCACAATGAAGTGTTTAATGATTATCTGCTTCTAATGGAATCCATTCAATAATAGCTCAAATGAAACGTTTAGTTTAGTAAAGTATGATACTATCAGATCTCTAGATTAAGGACGTATCACATGTTCTAAATTCAATATTTAACCATTAAACCCATTTGACGATTCTTTTGAGTACAATAACATATGGTTAGGTCTAATAATCAGAGATATAATATGGGAAAAAGAGCTGTTTATTTAGCCCTTATCTAGATATCTGTTAATATGATGCACGTAACGCCATGGCATCCAGCACACAGGTATATAACTTGGCATTCAACTTGACATTATTTTTAAAGTCTTTGGTATGAACCGACAGGGGATCGAAACCAATACACCACAAAGGCAGTATTATTTCTCGTTGATGGTAACTGATGCAGATGGGCATATCGACATGCTCGCAACATATTATACATATACTCAGTTCCAAAAGAAAGTGTGCACTTTGTTTCCTGTGATTTTTCATCGGCTACTTTTCTGAAAGCCTATATATTTGGTACTAAAATTGAGATCTGTTTACGTACAATATGGCGAACATTTTAGCCCCAACGGAAATGACGTCTGGCCCACTGTAAACGAGCAGCCCGATGACGTGCTTAAGACCTGCCCCACACAGGGCCTTATAGCTCAGATCGGCACCCGAGCTTGCCTGGGGCTGTGATATATTGAACCCTTTCGTGACCTGGTTAATGCCAGTTCAAGTAAGGTTTAAATCTTTCTATAGACCGCGCCTCCCCGCATGAACCTTGCCAAGTTCTAAACGACAGTAATTGTCATGTAGAATTACGTACCCAATTAATTAGTCTCAACGGTGTAGACTGCTCGCAATTAAACCCTCGTTGACCCTAATTAAGGTGGGGACTCTTATACACGATGTCTGGCTCCGAATGCGGTATAAATACAGGACGTCCCTGTATTTAGAGCAGCTCGGTTACAACCATGATTTAGACCTGTTTTAGAAACTGTACGAATAAAACATAGAAACTTATATTGTCTTAGTGATCAGTTATTATACCACACAGATACTTTTTGGCGCACGTGATCAGGACGAACAACAGAAGTACTACCACAACACATACGGCTCAGCAACGAATAGTAAGTGAATATTTTAGACTATTTCTTCTCTTTTATATTAGTCAACCAACATGGAAAATGAAGGAAATGCAGATGATTTCAAAGTACTTTTTAAAAGCATTTCGGAACAGTTAGTAAATCTAGGATTACACGGCGCGACGGATTTCGTTCCTATTTTTGACGGAGAACATTCAAAATTCAAAAATTGGGTTAAAGCAATAGAGAAATGCGCGTTAGTAAATAATCTCCCTGACCATAAAAAGAAACTTGTCGCGTATAGGTTTAGTACGGGGACGGTCTCCGATTTTATACTCCGAAACATTCAGGAAGCCCCATAAGCAGAGTGGGCACAGCTAAAAACCGCCTTAGCCGACCGTTTTAGCGTTATTACTGACGCACACATTCATTTTTCGCGACTTAGAAATATACGACAAAACAGTACTGAAAGCATACAAGATTTCGCTGAACGCATCCTTGTTTTGGCTCAAGACGCATAATCAGGCTTCGACACAGCCGAACATTTAGTTAATCATCAGACAGTAGGTTTTTTTGTTGACGGACTAGCAGACGAAGGAATTCGCCAAAAACTGACTAGGGAAAACCCGACCTCTTTCCAAAATGCAGTATCATCCGCGATAAATGAGTACAATGTAAGAATTAGATTTAAGTTACGATCTTATGAGATAAGACAAACTCTCCAACCTACGCAACCCCGCGATACGCAAGATTTACTAAATTCTGAACAACCTATGGAGGTAGAGGCAGTTAGACGAAGTACTGTCTGTACTTTTTGTAACCGAAGGGGTCATATTAGCAATAATTGTCGTAAACGTTTAGGACACATCAATACAATTAAAGCCGAATTACAAGGCCAACAATTTCATAATGATAGACAACGACAGCCTAGGGGGCCTAGTTGGGGTCCTAGCCATCAATTTCAAAACGATAGGCAACGTCAGGCCAGTGGACCAAATTGGGGTTCAGGGCAATATTATGAGAAAATGGGAGATTCCAGACCCCCCGATACGCTGTTTCTTTTGCGGGAAACTGGGTCATCGCCAACCCGAATGTAGGCAATATTTACAGTTAAGAACAAACCCAGATAACAGTTATCACAACCAAAAAAACTCCCAAACTTCGGCTGTAAACTGGACAACAGTCCGAAGAAATTAGATTCTATCCAGTTCAACGCTCATTTGGAGGAGAACGATATTCCCAATAGTTGCTTAATCAATTTACAAAATATTACTCTACGATCATTAATCGATACTGGGGCTTCTTTTTCACTAATACACAAACGCATTTTTAAAACTCTCAAACCACAAGTGGATTTAAACAAGACTGGAATAAGATTAAGTTCAGCATCAGGCGACGCAATCAAAGTCCTAGGCACGGCACATTTAGAAATGAAGATAAATAAATTAAAAATTAGCCATACTTTCATCGTCGCAGATAATTTATCACGCAATTGCATTCTTGGCAAGGATTTCTTAGCCAAAAACAGTTGTAGGATATATTTCGATCTAAATTGTATTAGAATTAAGGACCAATATGTGCCCTTACAAAATGATGCCTGTATAGCCTCTTTGGTACGTCTGTGTAAAACGGTAACTCTAAAACCTCAAACTACATATAGACTCCCTTCTAAACTAAAACAAAACCCCTCTATTTCGAACAATTCTCTATACGAAGTTACCACAATAGACAAGGGATTTCTAACAGACGAACCTTTTATAAAATTGACACCAAGTCCATCTACCGTAACTCAAAAACGTCGCATTCCAGTAGTTCTTACAAACTTCTCAAATAAAACGATCAAGATAAAACGAGGTTGCGTCCTCGGACGGATTAAACCCATCAATAAAGAAACATCGGTAACAAGCTTGACAACTGACCAATCCGAGCGTCCAGCTCTGCATATCTGCTCAGTCAATAGCAACGTCACCGATGGAACTTTAACCAATATACAATCTCCCCGAGAACAGGTTAACGTCCCTTTAAACAAAAGTAGGGAAGTAGGAGAATTAATAGATAATTATGCTGATATTTTTTCAAAAGACGAGTTTGATTTGGGTAAATATCCCCACGAAAAAATAGCCTTGCATACAAAAGAAGACACTCCCATAAGGTCCAGACCATATCGTGTTCCATTTCTAGAACGGGACATTTTAAAGAAAAAAATCGGCAATTTATTAGATGCAAACATTATACGCCCATCCCATAGTGAATATAGTCAGCCATGCATACTAGTAGACAAAATAGACGACTCTAAAAGACTCGTCATCGATTTCCGCCGTTTAAATTCCAGAGTTAAGTGCACAAGCTACTCACTCCCAAGAACGGACGACATATTAGCGTCTTTAAACGGAACCAAATTTTTCACGACTTTAGACCTATCAAACTCATATCACCAAATCGAACTTATGGAGGCCGACAAGGGAAAGACCGCCTTCACTACACCCTTTGGCTAATATGAGTTCAACAGGTTACCTTTTGGCATAAATTTAGCGGGTGGCCGCTTCCAGAGTATATTAAACAAAGTGCTACAAGGGTTCGAAAGTTATGCCGTCGCATATTTAGATGATATTCTGATCTATAGTACAAACGAAGTCGACCACCTCTATCACATTGAGGAGATTTTCCGAAGGTTAAGAGATAACTGTCTAAAGTTAAAAGCAAAAAAATGCACCTTTTTTAAAGATTCCATTATATATCTAGGTCATGAAATTAGCGTAAACGGCATTTCACCTGACCACCAAAAGGCCCTTAGAAACATCAAAATTCCAAAATGCGTAAAAGACGTAAGGTCATTTTTAGGTTTCACTGGTTATTACAGAAGATTTATAAAAAATTACGCAGAAGTAGCAATCCCTTTAACTCAATTAACACACAAACACGTGAAATTCCAATGGACTCAGGAATGCACTAATAGTTTCCAGGAAATCATAAAAAGATTAGAGCAAATGCCCATTTTATCTCACCCAGATATTTCTAAAGAATATGTCTTATACTGCGACGCTTCAGATCAGTCGGTCGGGGCAGTTTTAACTCAAAATACATCTACTTTAGAAAACGGTGAAAAACCTTTGTACCCTCAGCCACGCGCTCTCGAGGACTCAAAAGAAGTACAGCACTATAATGAAGGAGACATTCGCAATTGATTATGCACTAAAGAAACTAAATTGTTACCTTCAGGGAGCTAAGTTCACTATCAAAACAGATCATAAACCATTAGTACATCTGTTGACAACAAATTTCGACAATAAACTATTACAGCGTTATGCTTTGAATATCTCCTGTTATGATTGCAAGATAGAATACATACCCGGAAACAAAAACATAGCCGCTGACTTCTTGTCAAGCGAAATATCACACACATCTGACAACTTTTTTTCAGACCACCCCCATACTATAAACGTAATAAATAATGCGGATTTAAATGCGAAACAAATAGCCGAAGCTTCTAAAGAATCTTCACCTTTAGAAAGCTCTGAAATCACAGAATTTTCAAAATTAATCTTAAGTCAAGAACAAGATTTTGATGAAGATATTTCAAAATTAAAGGGTCGCGTAAGGACAAATGCCTTAACAAGGAATGAAAATAGAAGATTCATTATACTCGACGATATTCTCTATTTCGTCACTAACCCTGATAACGATATCATCACCCGCATGTACATTCCTAAACACATAAGAAACCTAGTCCTACAGGCTCGACATGAAATTGGTCACCCAGGGATAAGCAGGATGTACGATATTATCAAAAAAGATTTTTACTGGCCAAATTTATTCAAGGATATAAATTCCTATGTGGGAACATGCGTCCCGTGTCAAACGGTAAATCTGAAACAAATTAAAACGCCTTTGGGCGACGTCAGTATTCCACCATACCCATTTGCGGAAGTTAGCATAGATTGTCAAGGCCCCTTTAACGAATCAGCCCTTGGAAATAAGTACTTAGTCGTTTTTCTCTGCGAGCTTACAGCTTTCCCCGAAGTTATCCCGACAAAGGACATAACTGCAGAGACGATAGTAAACGCATTCTTTGAAGATATCTTTTGGCGGTACGGTTGCCCTTTAAAGGTAAAAACCGATAATGGCCCGTGTTTTATTGCAAAAATGTTCCAGGAGACAATGGCAGAATTACACATAAACCACACTAGAACATTGATTTATTGCCCTGCGAGTAATGGTCGCAATGAACGCTCGCACGTAACTCTAAATTCCATCCTAACTAAGCTAATACCAAATAATCGTGATTTATGGGACGTCATGATTGGGCCCGCTCTGGGAGGATTACGTTTTAACATATCAGAAAGCATGAAACAGAGCCCGTTTTTCCTACTTTACGGAAGAGACGCAATCCTACCTATAGATAACCTATTGGGTCGTAGACTAAAATACTATGGCACTGATTTCCACAAGGAAATGTTAGAACGCAACCATCAAATTTACAGGGACGTTTATAAATCAATGATTAAGTCACGGTCGACCCGAAATACATACGCAAATAAAAGCAGACACGAGGTCGATATACAAATAAACGACGCAGTTTACATAAAAAACCATGTCCGTAAGGGTAAACTGGCCCCACATTGGAAACCATACTTCAGAGTCATACAAATTAAAGGCCCAAAAACCCTAGTAGTTAAAAACCAGCTAGACAATCAACTTATTACAATTAGCAAAGACGATGTTAGACTTGCAAATCTAAATGAATGGGATATCCCCGTTTCAAAAGAGTTGGACCCTAGTCCAATCAGAAATTGTCGATACGTACTTCCACAACTAACGAGTAATTCAGAAGTAACTGATGCAATCCAAATTCATAATAGGCCCCGTAACCAAGCAAAACAACTACTGTCACGAAGTCAAAGGGATAAGTTATCGTCAAGAAGCGAATTTTCCAATGGCGAGGTTTCGCTCGGTGATATTTCACGAGACGAAGATTCAGAAGACAATCTAACATTATTCCAACTGCAGGCAATACTTCGGAGACAAAAATACGACAGAGAGCACTATGCTACGACCGACAATTTTTCGTTACAGTCAGAGTCAGTTAAAGAAATGGGAAATAAGTCCCAATATGAAACTTTCGAGAGTTCAATGGAAGTAGAATAAAATTCAAATTCAATGGAAGTAGAATAAAGTAGAATTATTAAATAAATAATTAAGAGGTTGTTTAGAACCCTAGGAATGTTGAATTGAAAATAGAATATTAAATGTCCTGAAAAACCTTTTACAGCAGTGGTATTAGTAAATACGCAAGAAAGTGTTAAGTAGAATATAGAGTAAATACAATGTCCTGTTAATTACAGCATTTACACTTGTGAGTAAAAGGAAGTTACCTGCCTGATTAGATAACAGGTAAAAACAAAGTCCATGTTAGTTAACGCGTTTAGCACAAAATTCACTAACAAAGGGTTTTAACCCAATTACGACGTGGTTTAAAAGAAGTTAAACACGTTGTCCAAATATGACATGTTTTAAAAAAGAAAATAAAACACATGTTTGTCCAAGTCGATCCTGACGGTCGTTATGACGTTAAATGTACATTAAAAAAGTTGCGCAACCCTGTAAAAATAGCCCCCACCCCTGATTGGATAATTACCCTACGATAAAAAGCGATAATTACCACCCATATCATACTTGTAAATATTCCCCACCCCTGATTGGATAATTACCCTAAGATAAAGAGCGATCATTACCGCCCATATCACGCTTGTATATATTCCCCATCCCTGATTGGTTAATAGGTTTAGATAAAGATCTATTGATACCTATTCCTGATTGAATAATGGGTTTAGATAAATATCTATTGTTATCCACATGACGTATTACGTATACGACCTTACATTTCAATTAAGCGGATGTCCGCAAGTTTTGTCACTTGTCAATTAGGTCTGCCATTCCCACCTATTCATAGTTCTGATTACGTCAGAAACAACCTGAGGCAGCCTCCTAACGGACATCTTATTTATATCTTTACAGGTGAAGGATGCACCTACGTATTCCCTTTATCCTTGTCGCCTGTACAGCGTTAGTTTTCCCCCGAACAGATAGTTCTGAGGTCACTTTTAAAAACCACATAATGTTTCGAAATTTAAGAGAAATTTCGACCTCCAAATCACACTGGAAAGTCGCCCTGCTCATATATTTGCACGCCTTCCCGGCTTTCCTGTCAGACCTAGAGTTAGAGTGTGAGAAGTTGTATTTACTTGCAGATAAGACGGTACAACATTTACAAACTGACACAGTACCGAACTCGCTACCATTAATTCGCACCTTACAGGAAATACAATCCCATTCCTTAAGCTCTAAATCAGAAAAGAATAACATAGCAAATGATTACCAGAGTTTGATTAAGCTCATCCGCAATAGAGACAAACGGTCACTATTACCACTAGGGGGCGTTTTTAAATTCCTCTTTGGAGTAGCAGATAATAACGATATTATAGGGATAAAACACAATATCGCGACTTTGGCCGGTTCACAAAAGAAAATAGTGCACATACTAGACCATAGCTTATCAATTTTAAATATAACTCGTCATGACGTGTCACAAAATAGAGATTCCATAAACAAACTCATGATAGCGCTACGTGATATTCAAGACGAAATTGCTAAGCAGGTAAACAAAATCGAAAAACAACTTCTACAAATCTCAAGTTTCCAAGAAATTATATGTGCCATACATCTGATGTTCATAGAAATTAAAGACCTTTTAAGTCGTGCCCGCGTACACGTTCAAGATTTTAAACTAAAACTAGACTTACTGTCTTTTGAAAGATTGACCCCGTCGATTGTAGACCCTGCACAGCTGTTTAGCCTTTTAAATGAAATAAGAGACCAGATACCACCAAGTTTTATGATGACCCAAAAACCGACAGACGACTTATGGCTTCTATACAAATCATTGAAAGTCTCAACGATAACGAGCAACGACTTCCTATCCGTAATTTTGACTATTCCTTTGAAACCAGTAGGCAGTACACATAAGCTAATCCACGCATATCCGATTGAAATTTCCCTAATAAATACGACCTTTCAGGTGGAAAAAAAACGGAAGTACTAAACCACTGACGGCCTCAATCAAAATCGAATCAAACTATTTCATAGTAAACGAAAAAAACTCTCAATTTGCGCTGTTATCTGATATCGAAGCAAACGACTGTTTACGGCAGATATTACCATTTTGCCCGCTAAATGAAGGATTAAAAACAACCTATAGAACCGATATCTGCGTGTTGAAATCTTATCTAGACAATTCAGGTAAAAACATTCCAAATTGCGAAAGGATTGTAAAGTCAGTATCTACACTGCCGCAAGCACAGGCCATCAATCAAGAAAAATGGCTAATAATAGCTACAGAACAGACGCACTTTACGGTCAAATGTATCAATGGGACTGTCACGTATCTGACTGTTCATCCCCCCGTAGCGGTTATAAAAATTGCTCCGCTATGCGAAGCCTTCAGCAAGGACTTAACCCTCCCTTTATATTACGAGCACCAAAGCTCGATAAACTTAAGAAATAATTACTTAGATTTCCCAGCACAAGTTTTTAATATAACAAGGTTATCCATTTGGAAACCTTTTAAAACAAATTTCTCGACGTTCGAACGGGTAAAGATACCAACTAAACTAAACCGCATGCGAAACATGCCTATGGACGAATTAATACAGCAAATTCACGAAATTGAGCTTTCATCATCCGTAGTAGACGAACCTTTTTACACAAAAATCTGGTTTAAAGCTTTTCTCATTGCCGCGGCCGTAATCCTATGTTTAACCTTGTTCGCAATTGCCTATAAGGCCAGAAATAAATGTATAAATTCCAAAAGGTTGACTAGAATTAAAGGAATAAAGGTCAAATATTCCCAAGCTAATACTGTGGATATGAACGAGCCTATACATGAAAATGATACGGTCGAGGTGCCTGCGCTAAGGAAGGAAAAGGGCAAAACAATCAGTTTCCTTTACCCGACACTACCAAACATAGAAGGGTAAACGGAATCACGCTATTCGTACGCCCGAACACGTCAAAACGACTAACAGCACAAAGAAAATACATTAATGGACCTTCACTGTCAAATTGTCAAAACAACTAAGTCTGAGTATATATACAGAATACGACCAAGCAATCCTTCCATTCGCCTCTATATACCATGGAGTCCAACAAGAAACTTATCAGCATGATTTGCAATTTGGAGCGTACCGTCCGAGACGGGTCTCGCCCATCGGAGAGTAGAAGAAGGTTACTACGTCTGGTAGGAGCCATAGCCGGAGAGCTTGTGGCAACCCTGACCCCCTGCCCAGTTAAGGCCCCGACTTCGGCCAAAGATTGGGTAGAGCTAGCGATGGACGAATGAGCCTCCACCGTGAACCGCCTCCAGGACTCCGGACCAAAGACGACCGCACACCAACGAACCACCCTACACTGCCCTACGCTGCCATCAAATTGATTGTTTTTTTATCAACCTGGATGCCACTCTACGCGGACACCAACAGTTCACCTTTACTCGCGCCAGGGGAGTCAACAGAGGACCATTCGGATGTTTTGACTTTTTTTATTTTTCATTATTAATTCAATACCAGTGTTTTTAAAAATTCTTATTTTTCATTATTAATTCAATACCAGTGTGTTTAAAAGTTCTTATTTTTCATTATTAATTTCATACCAGTGTGTTAAAAGTTTTTATTTCTCGTTATTAATTTCATACCAGTGTGTTGAAACTCGTACTTACGGATTCCCTTAAGGATGTTATATATATTGTTAAGGATAAATTCAATCGCGTATTTGTGTTACGTAAGGAAATTCTCATTAGTTATCGTGCATTGTTTCACACAAATGTCCTACACATTAGGCGTTTGTAGTTTTTATTTAAGTTCTTTGCGTCACCAATCCGTATACTGCCGCATACTGGGAACATAGTATTTCGTTGTGTTCCCATAGTTGTATGCGACGGTACTCGGGTGTTTTATCTGGGGCGTTATATCACCATTATTGTATACATGTATATTCAAGTGATATATGTTTCGACATTTGTTGTATACGATCGCATACTAGGGGTATATACATTGATCAGTTATTACCCCTATAGTTGTATGCAATGGTATACAAGTGTTTTAAAATTATTGGGTGAATTACCTATTTATCAGACTTCACAAAAGTCTACCTATAAAACAAATGTTTACATAACTACATGTATTTTTATTTCTCGCCCCCGAGTCTTCATCCCAAATCCATGAAGGTATGGAGGTGTGATATATTGAACCCTTTCGTGACCTGGTTAATGCCAGTTCAAGTAAGGGTTAAATCTATCTATAGACCGCGCCTCCCCGCATGAACCTTGCCATGTTCTAAACGACAGTAATTGTCATGTAGAATTACGTACCCAATTAATTAGTGTCAACGGTGTAGACTGCTCGCAATTAAACCCTAGTTGACCCTAATTAAGGTGGGGACTCTTATACACGATGTCTGGCTCCGAATGCGGTATAAATACAGGACGTCCCTGTATTTAGAGCAGTTCGGTTACAACCATGATTTAGACCTGTTTTAGAAACTGTACGAATAAAACATAGAAACTTATATTGTCTTAGTGATCAGTTATTATACCAAACAGAGACGCAATACGGTCTGTCTGCTGATACCGTACTGCCTTGCAGTACTAGACGCCGTTTGAAAACGACGTCGAAGGTGCGTCAACGTAATAAACCTGCCCGTTTGTTGATTTGTTACCCTAGGTCTACCAGAACTGCGGCGATCTGCTACACCACATGTTTGCTGGAAACGTTGGCGCAACAGAATAACTGTGTTTCTGTGGCATACTAACGCCCTTCTAACGTCGCCACGAGCAAGCATCGTTAATGCTAGAATTCGCTGATTTTCATTCAATCTAGGCATGTTCGTTGTGTACCGATGTGAGTTCAAATGTGATTTTCCCTTTGTATAAGCATTAAAGATTACCCCCATACACGTTTCCGGTGACATGTACATTTTCCTCGGCACGTGCAAATCAGGCAAAAGCACGTCTAATCAAATACACTGAAAATCTCTTCATACAATGTGGTAGCTTTTGGACTCGATCGGTGACAAATACACTTGAGGTATAGTGTGCGAAAATTGAAACCGATACGTCTGCTAAATATTGAAATATTTAAGATTAAAAAGTGCACACTTTCTTTTGGAACTGAGCGTAGGCGCTCTGTTTGTAAATAGGATCATCAAACTTATTCTAGTCGTTCACCGTTAAGCCGTTTTTAACATTTTCTCATTCATATCACGGCAGCCAGTTCACTTACTCATGTGTTTCCTGGTTTTCTCACACCAGTACTTCACAAAAAAATCTTCCCAAGCAACTGGCTGCTTTTTCACATAGACTTAGCCCAAACGTGGGAGACGAATGACGCATGTCGCATTGACTTTTGTCAAACGTCGAAAAGAAAAATGACCGAGCCGGGATTCGAACTCACAACCACTGGATTGAAAGCTCGCATCGCTACCGACTGAGCTACCGGGGAAGATCACGGTGCTCAATCAACGTACTCGTTAGATTCCAGGTAATTTTATACCAGCATTCAAATATAACTAACGTTACTACCTTTACACATAAACATTTGAGTATAGGGAATTTCTTGTTGGGTGGTTTACATAGATAGATTGTAGAATACGAGTACTCACAAAGGTACCGTGATTTACAATAAAATACTGATACATTTAAGTATACCATTTATTACATGTACAGAGGAATAGATAAGGTGGTGTAATTAATCAGTTTACTAAACTCTTTCACGAAGTCGACTCTTCCATGTTGAAAACTTGACGACTCTATTTCTCGTCAACAAAACATTTGGTTGAATTAAATGTCTAAGTGGCAAACAATGCAGAATTCAGGGGAGACAGCTCGTTAAGAGCTTTCTCACTAGAATCTGCATTGTTTGCAAAGTCTTTTAATTGCCTTTGGAAGCGAAAGGGTTAACTTAGCACTATGTTATGTATGGTTATTCAAAAGGATCGCCTTAGTGAGACAATTCTTTTGATTGATTACCCACAGCAAAGGGTTTTAGTGTCAAGTAAGCATTTTAGAAAAATACCTCTTAACTACAGCTTTGTATTCAATTAACCCAGAATGCCTACTTTCTAAAGATATTTCCAAAGCGCCGTCCTTAAGGTGCTTTGCCTTTGGTGTCGGGAGGTCGGCGGCAAAGGCCGTCGCCAGCACAGCTAAACCAATCACTAACAGCATTGTTACTGGAACTAGATAATGTTAAACAACCTAAACAAGTTAGTAAATGTTTTTAACTTTACTTTTTTAAGATAGAAAATTAAATATTTTAATTTTTACAAATACGTGTAAACAGAAGTCGCAATAAAAATTGTAACATTTCCTTAACACTTAGCTGCCTCCCCAATTGCATATTTATACAAATACGTGAAAAGTTAAGTCGCAATTAAATTAACATGTCCGTAACAGTTAACTGCCAATCCAATTGTATATATTTACAAATACATGAAAAGTTAAGTTTCAATTTCACTTGTAACATTGCCTTAATACAAGCTGACTTTCCAGTTCTATACAACTTTCATTTCATATTTCAGCAACGGAGGCAGTTTAACTTTAGCTAATTCTTGTTATCAATTAGAGGTAACTGTTATCAATTACTCGCTATACATTTCATCACATTTCTATATATTCTGGCTTGCAAAGCTGTTTCCCCCATCCCAAAAAAACAAAAACAAATATTTTTTCTTTTATATTTATTATGTAAGGTTCTGTAATATTGGATACACGAGGAAAGTAGCATAAGTCTAAAGGACTTTGAGATGAAAAACCACTACGTTATAACTTACCGAATTTTCGAAGTTCACCAATACAATCTTCTATCCTTCTTGCGCACGTCTCTTTTCCACCAATATTAGATACGTCAGAATTGTATTGAAGTCAAAAGCGGAATGCCGGACCAAAACGACTATGCAGTCTTTAAGACCAACACTCACTTGATATAGCGCATAGATACCCTACACTACTTAGAAACGATATGCGGTTATTACCTGATACAGTAATGATAAAATGTACAAATATGCAGTGCTATTATTAGAAGTTACCCGAAATGGTATGTTAGGATCGTCTTCTCTGAAAACGTCTCAAAAAATCCTTTTCTTTTAGGTTTGACTACAAACTTTACCATACACTTGTACATAAGAACTTACTGATGGTTTCAACAATAGTTTAGTCCCATACAGTAAAGACCAGCATAAAAGTGACACTCTGATTGGATCGAGATTGGAGCGTTAGCGTGAGCGTGATTTGAACGATATCGGAACGCTTAAGGAGTGGAAGAGAATGTTACACTCTAATTTAAACATTCTAAATAATTGAAAAAATCCAATCACATGAAAGCTTCGCTCACTGAATGGTTGCAACAAATTTATCCATAATTTATTTTAAAATTTATCCATTTATTTTGGGCCTAAAGACATTTGTTTACATAAAATATTGATTTTCATGGCAATTAACGACAAATATGGTATATTAAATGTTAACATTACCACTGAAAGCGTCGATCAAAACGACAGATTTGGAAAAGCAAGCAAGATACGGGATACGATACCAAGAATTTCAACAAACAGAATAGTTAATGAGTGAATGAAAATATGTTTTCACAATTCATCTTCTGCAGGGTTTTCAGAAAACCCCTGTTTATGGGAAAGGGTAAAGAGATGTATTTATTACATACGTTTCAAATGATTGAGAAACTCAATGTTTTTAAACAGTGAAATTTTGTCTTTACATTCATGTAGTCTCCCACACTCCATTGCAAATGTGAAATATATCCATATATGACAGTTTATTTATTAATAAAAAAGCATTATGGCAATGCTTTCAGTCATCTGCTGCAGCGGTGTCAAAATGTATAGGAGGGGTTAACACATTCCAATTCACGTGAAATCAGAATTGAGTTAGCAAAATATTCCAAAGTCAACTTTTGCAGAAAAGGAGTATATGGTAAAGTATTAAAACATGAATAAACAGAACAACTGTTTGTTCATGCAAGATAGAGATCTTACACCGAAACAAAGAGCTGTCTTCATTATCAAAATTTCTACAGGAGCTTATTCAGCTTTTTAAAGCGTTTCTTCAAGTCATCGGCTACAAATTGGTCATGATGTAACGAATTTACCTTTTATGACTGAAATGATTATAAAGGCCTTTTGTAAAACCTAAATGAAATATCTATGTTAACAAGTTGAAACGCAGAACAAAGGGAAACATGTACATTTTAAAATATCAAGGATATAATTATTTGTCAAGAGCATTAGATACTACCTGAAAAGAAAAAAATAATTAAGAAGTTCAGCAAAGCTTTCCTTTTTTTACCCTTAATGTTACAGTATCTATTTTCACCGGTCTTTTTCTTTCAACCAAACGCTTGCAGTATACTCTTTGTTTCTGTTGAATGGAAAAAAGGCAATTAATTCACTATTTAGTAAGCTGTTCAGCATAAATTGGCTAGTATTACATGAAGTTGATAATATACATATATTTTCCACATACAACAAATCTGCATCAAACGAATTTGAAAATATCTCGGCAAAAATACTGAACATTTCAATTAAATGTATAATTATTAAATAGTGTTGAAAACATCGTGGCAAGAGGAGAAATTGCACTTTTTGAGCACTTTTTAAGCAATTTTTCCACTTGCAGCATTGTTTTCAAAAGCCTCCAGAAAGCGTCTGTATGTTGGAAAGGGTTAAATAAGAAAGAAACTAAACATGATCTACATGCATAACATTTACTAAACTTTACGTAACAGTTTAATATAAAATACTCATAAGGCAGACAACTTCTTGATTAATTGAAGGGAAAGATATCTCTCATATTAGAAAACATTCTTCTTTCCTCAAAAAGTATTTTTATAAACAGAGACTATATAAAGAGAGACATTAAAACAAAATTCTTACATTGTGGGATGCAGAATATGCTCATAATTATTAATTTCTTTCTTTCCAAAAATATGTTTGTGCCTTAAAAATATATGTGCAAGCAAATATGTGTGCTTAATTCTGTCCCATGTGCAGATGACTTATAACTTTAAACAACATTATTGAACAATTAGAGCATTTTGACAAGAATGTATACAATAATGGCATGACCATTGATGTATATTGTACAGGTTTTTGCCGAGTTTGTTTTCAAAGACGTCTGCTGTAGTCTGAATTATGTGAGAAAATGCTAAAATCATAACGAACATTTTCTCTGCTGCAGAGGCGTAAGAAAGCGTTTTCATGTGGGAAAGGCTTAAGAACACTTTTTCAGAACTACATGAATTATAGAAAGCTGTTTAGAATTGCGCCACATCAATTCAAAGAGTACACCTTAGATACGATTGTTATTCAACTGGCGATGTATGTGCCATATATTAGATTGACATATTAAATCAAATTCTACAATACGAATGTTTGACGCAAAGCATCAAAGAGAAGCCGCAATATTTCGTTGCACATGAAGAAATAAGAAAAAATAACATTTAAATCCACAAACATTAGAATTTATTTATCTGTAGTCAGTAATGCTGATATTGGTATTTGAAGATATATATATTTGAAGTTAACCCTTTCCCACATACAACACATCTCCAACAAATGTCTTTCAATGCATTTGCCGGTATTCAAAAATAAAGACATTCTCTATAATTGAAAGAACAATCATAGTTATAATTGAATAAACTTGAAAACAATTCTACTTTTGCCATAATGTTTTCAAAACATAGTTGCTGCAGAGGTGCCTGAACGTGTCTGTTAGTAGGAAAGGGTTGCACTCAACACTAGTTTCAATTTTTATTGAAAAACTACTTATTAAATGATTTTTTATTAAGATGTCTTATTACTAAAACATTTATCTTAAGCCTTTTCTACCTGGCCTTCAGATACATCGACAACAGATGACTTTTGAAAACATTGTGACAAATGGAGCAATTGCTCAACACAATTCAATTATAATGCTATAATTTAAAGAGCTTTTCCATGTTTTTGACTAGACAATTTTAAAGTTGTCTGCAGCATAATTGTTGTATTTCGGAAAAGGTTATTTCGTAACCTTTTGGATTATTACGAGTTACTGACTTTTAATAACAATTTGTCTGAAAGCATATTTTAAAGATGCCTTCTTTAAAATATGTTGGGGGAAACATGACATATGTAAACAAGAGGCCATGAGGGCCTATGCTCTAGTGGTATGGTTCCTTGGTCATTTTCAATCCAGAGCATGTTTGTATGGTGAAGATCGGATAGTAAATGGAGGCTCTTTTGTGTTCACAAGCTGTATTATAGCAATTTTGACAATTTCAAGGGCCAAAATCCAGTCATGCAAGGGCACATCTGGCTGGTTTTCGAAAGAAACCGAGCTCTCATCAATATTTTACTACTATCTGAGTTTGGTAAAGATAAGTTGGTAAATGGAGCCTCTATTGTGTTCACAAGCTCAATTATAGCAATTTTGACAATATCAGGGGCCATAATCCAGTCTTGCGGTTTTCGAAAGGAACCAAGCTCTCATAGATATCTAACTATACAATCAAAACTGAAGACTTTATCTCGTTCACAAGCTCTATTATAGCAATTCTTACAATTTGAAGGGCCATAATCCAGTCTTGCATGGCCGGATCTGGCTGGTTTACAAAAGGAACCAAGCTTCCATGGATACCTAACTACTGTGAAGTTTGGTGAAGATCAGATAGTAAATGGAGCCTCTATAGTGTTCACAAGCTCTATTATAGCAATTTTGACAATTCCAAGGGCCATAATCCAGTCTTGCATGGGCGGATCCGGCTGGTTTGCGAAAAGAACCGAGCTCTTATGGATATCTAACTACTGTATAAGTTTGATTGAGATACAATCGAAACTGAAGAATGTATCGCGTTCACAAGCAATTGTTAACGGACGGACGCACGGACGCGCGGACGACGGACACCACACCACAGCATAAGCTCTTCTGGAGTATTACAGTCCGCGGAGGGAAATCCGTTACGATTCATGACGATTTATGACTTCTCGATGATTGACAGCTTGGATTTTATTGAACTTTTTTTTCTGACTCGATATATATAAGTTTTGAGACGTATTCCCCTAATTTATATTAGTCATTCTGTTTGATATATTTCAATTTATTGTGTTCATATTGGACGCCTCACACGTGCGTTTGAGTGCATTTCATTGTTCAATTTAATACAAACCGCATTTTCTAGCAGGCAAATGACATCATACAAAACATCACACTATTGGAGTTAATTGTTTTAAGAGGGATTTCCCATTCAGTTAGCCAGACGCGATAAGTAACATGAGCCCATTCGTAAATAGTGCAATTGTCTGAATTAAAAGCTACAGGCCATGGGACCATAGGACAACTGCTAATTTCCAAGACAGTGGTTTAAACTTAATCAAATACTAATTAGTTTATAGAGTTTTCTTAGTTGTAAATAAATGCTTTAAAAGTAGTTTGCTACATATGTGTTGTATGTGGGAAAGGATTAACCAAATATTGTTTTAAAAAGTATCATTATAAAAGTATTTACGTTTTTTAGTAATCCGAGGCTCTGCAGTTTTTACAGTTTGATTAGTTGACCTAAAATTAGTATAATTTTTCCCTATATCTTGTTTTCTTTTCGCCACAGACAATTTGTACACCTCTGTTGTTACACATTTTAAAACATAGAAAAAGAAGAAATTATCTAACCCTTTCCCATATACAATAAATCAGAAACAGACCACCTTGAAAGCATCTGGATAAAAATATGGAAACTCTCTATAATACATGTATATTAAAGTTCTAGAATAGAGTTGAAAACAATGTAGCAAAAATTGAAATTGCAATTTTTCCTTTAGTTACACTGCTTTCAAAAGATATCTGCTGCAGAGGCACCAGAAAACATATGTATGTGAAGAAGTGTAAAACCTACAGAATCTCCATTTCTCACATTATTTTCAAGTCTATGTAAAAAACTTTTTATTTCCTTTCTCAAGATACTACATGCAATTGTTTACACAGAACACATCCCTTAAAATAGCATAATTGTTAGTGTTAGACTGCAGTTAACCCTTACCTACCTATAAAGACATTTCAACACATCTGCAGCTGATAACTTTTGAAATCATTCTGACAAAAAGAGAAATTGCCCATAACCAGCAATAATTCTTTTTGCCAGACTTTTTCCAACTTCATTCAATAACCAAACTCACATTCAAAGAGACCTTCCGCATTTTTATCAAAATGTTTTCAAAGTCGTCTGCTGCAGATATGTTGGAAATGGTCAACAGAAACTTACCTCAAATGATGTACTATTTCAACAGTTTATGTTTTTTCCATTTATCATTTCCTAATTTCAAGAAAATATATGTGATTGACAGACATCACGATTTTTTTTAAAACCTGTCCTAAAGCTCATTTATCATCTATTTCCTTCATTAAAACTATGACCAGCTCAGATGTGTTAGGAATTCCCTCAATCAATTGTAATTTACAATCAATTTAAGCTTATCTGAAGATAACATACTCATTTTGAGCTGTTGTGATAATCCTTCATCAACCGTGCATCAGTGGTGTAGTGGTAGAGCATCTGTCGCAGGTGCTGGAGGTAACGTGTTTGATCCAAGACGGGTCATACTAAAGACCGAAAGTGGTAGTAATGGCTTCCTCTCCTTGGCGCTCAGGGTTGTTGGGTTAGCATGACAACTGACTCGCTGGTGTCAGAATAAATGGACCAGTAGTACTGGCACCTTACCCAAGACACTTTGTGATATAACTGTAAAATTGTTAAAAGCGGTGTTAAACAACATACAAACATTCAAACCATTCTGCATCATCCGTCAGCAGCCATTTCTTAAAACAGCATCTCGAGGGCTTGACGTGAAACGGTTGTAACTCAAATTGGTATTTTTTTACCAAGGTTAATCACCTCGCCATAAACTCTTTATAAGCGTTAAATCATTTTTCTTGGTAAACAATGGAAATTTAGGTGCCATTGCTCGTTCTGAGCAATGGCACCTAAATTTGCATTATTTACAAAATGGTCAAAATGGCCCCTAAACTAGGGTTTTCAAAATAGGTTTTAAGTTACAACCGTTTCACGCCAAGCCATCGATCTGTGCTTTTAAATAACTTGACCAATTTTACCAAACTGCAACATATCATTTTTATGTCTTTCTTTTAAAATGTTCAAATAATTAAATTCAATGTTGCAGCGGCATCAGAAAGGAGGAACAATTGTATTAATTGGTTAATAGCTTATATTATCAATTAGAAAAGGAGGACAACCAACTTTATGTCTTCTTATCTGAAACTGTCTAATTTCAAGATAATACTATGGCAGTAATGTTCTTTATTTGACCATCTACTTTTTAAGCCATAATATGTTGTTAAACAAGATAAAAAAAATACTTATAAAAACCCATGAAAGACTGAACAAAAGTTGAGTCTGTAATACGTGTTCAATAGATGAATACGTGTTCAATAGATGAATACGTGTTCAATAGATGAATACGTGTTCAATAGATGAATACGTGTTCAATAGATTAAACATAGCAAGTAGATGAAACTGAAACTGTCTCTTAGAAAACCGTATAATAAAATAACTAGAACGTATTTCAGTATCATCTGACATACTGTATACATATGAAGCTAGATTTTCATAAGCATGGTTGATTGTCATTTCAGTTAAATAGCAGATGCACTTACATAAAATGCTATTACATTATGATAATGCTTATCTGTATTTCAATATGTGCATAAAATAACTGATAATCCCATCTTATATGTTGTCTCGACCTCTTTACTCTGTCAAAATCGAGCTTACCCACCGCTTTTCAGACTTTTATAAATGTTTTTTTCTTAACGTTTGAGCTTGAACATTAAATGTGTCGCGCAATTATGTCAATGTTACATAAATAACAACTAGTCTATAGTGATATCATAGCAATTGGATCGGAAACAATATTTTTCTTAATAACACAGATTGTCAAAGGAGTCTGTTTTTAAGGTATTATTAATTAACTCTCTATCACGTTCTACTATATCGATGCATAATTCATACAAGTGCGCTGCATAACTTTACTAAATGTAAAAACCTGTAATGAAATCAAATGAGGACTATCAAATGCTTTAAAGTTTTAAGAAATGATTCTTCATCCTTTCGTGGAAATGGCCAAACGTATGAAAGAGAGCGGGAAAAGAGGGATAATTAGAGTGCATGTTGGGATATGGTAAGTGATATGTGCTCACTGGTACTCATACTACACACACCACAAAACAAATAACACTGATGGTCAAGTAGAGAAAAAGAGTGACATTGAGAGTGTGGCTGATTATCTTTTGTCTGTTGGTATATGGAAGGGTTTAGGGATGAGCTGTTAAACTGTTCTAGGTTTGCTCATGCAAGTCAGTATTTTGGTAATAATTCTGTGAGGTCATCTAGTGACATTATCAATTAGCTTTCAAACATAACGACATTAACCCTGGTTCTGCAGAGGTTGCTGAACGTTTCTTAATGCCCCTATCTCAACGATTGAGTGTGAAAAGGGGTTCAGTAATCAGAACTTGGTCAAGACCTGTCCAAGAAATTTGATGTCAGTTTCTGCCCTCGATTATTTGATGCGGATTTCAATTGGTGGCCCCAGTATGGACTATTTTAATTTTAAATTTGCCTTCAGGTTTGGGCAGGTGAAAGGACTCGAAGAATCCTAGTCTGAGACTGATGTTCTTGTCTTGTATGTAAATATAATCATGGTTTTAAATAGAACTGAAATGAAACAATATGTGCTTTTCATACATGTTATGTTATCTTATAAATAATACATGTGCTATTGGTTAATGAAAAGACGTGCATGAAATAATTTTGTTTACGTGTAACTGTGTTTTTTTTATACCCTTTAATCGTTGAATATTTGTTTTATGTTGGTTCAAAGTTGGCTCAAATTTTGGCTCCAACGAATTTTATTTTGGCTTCTTTTTATACGCCCGTTTTGAAAATAACGGGACGTATTATGGCGAGGCGGTGTCCGGCCGTCTGTCCATCCTTCTAACTGTCCGTCCGTCCGTTTTTTCCGGCCTACTTCTACTACACCGTTGAAGATATTGATGCCAAACTTGGTAGAAATAATCACCAGCACATGATATTGTGTGCGCTCAAAAAAGAGGTAACTTCTTATGTATTTCCCAGAGTTATGCCCCTTTTAAGATTTAAAAAATGTTGTCCGGCCTACTCCGCCTACATTGTATAAGATATCGATACCAATTTTGGTAGAAATGATAACCAGCACACGATATTGTGTGCGCCTAAAAAGGAGGTAACTCCGTACCTATTGTCTAGAGTTATGCCCCTTTTTCGACTTAAAAGAATTCTAAAATTCACATTTCCTTCAATATCTCTAGAACTGTTACATATATTACTTTGAAAATTTCTTTTTGTGTTTAGTATCATAAGACAACATCACATACAAAGTTCCATAAATGTGACTGTTATTTTAACAATTATTCCCCTTTTTTTAGACTTATAAAATTTCCGAAAATTCACATTTCCTTAAATATCATTTGCTTCAAAACTTAAATATTGTTAAATCATCAAATATTATTAAATTATCTGTAGCCAATTTGATAACCAAGTCCCGTTACTGTCACTTTCGTTTTCGAAAAATTATTACCATTTTTTATAAACGCTTTTTGCGTTAGTCGAGAAACTCAACTTCAGACAACTAATTCAGCAGTCAACACATGCATGAACACAACACCGTAACATGCACTTGTGAGCTTTATATCAATTGAAATGTGACTTTGAATAATTATATTGCATTTAATGAAAAGATTAAATGTGAGGTCATACCTTTTTTGGATAGCATTTAAATATCTCGCCCCTGCACATATTTGTTGAATGTGTGAAAGGATAAATAACATATCAGGTTTAATAAGTTTATCAATCTTCAAGATTCACAACCTCCTGGCCTGGTATTGTGGTTTGTTATTATAACAATGGCAGCATAGGCGTGATTACTCTTTCCCACTTGTAGACACAGTCAAACGCGTCTGCAACAGTCGACTTTTGGAAACATTGTTACAAAAGGGGACATTGGTAATAATGACCAATTTATCACTTGCCACAATGTTTTCAAATCTATTGAATTATTTTAATTTCATTTATAGAGATATTCCAATTTTTTGCCAAAAGTCTTCTGCTGCAGATTTGATGTATATGAGAAAAAGGTTTAACAAAACTATACCAATAGATAAATGATGCTTTACTTTTCTCATTTCTTCAGCGTTGCAACTTAAACCATGTAAAATGATTAACATTCCCAAAGATTACTTTGAAAACATTTAGTCGTAGATATAGATATTTTCTGAAGCGCGTTGTCTTTCTCACCTTGACCATAAACAACCCTTGTTCAGTATACAAATATATGTAGCAAACGACTTTGAAAACATCTAGGCAACACTATTGAACACTGGAACAGGGCAGTGTACGATTTATATGTCCACATTTATATTAGTTTTCAAAACATCCGATACTAGCAGGAAAATATTTTAAAATGATTCCAAGCAGGAATTGAGAATGATACTCTAGATTCCTGTTTTCAATTAAAAAACAATAACTCATCAGTTTGCATAGATTACTTTCTTCATTTGGTTTTAATCAAGGCCTACAGTGTACAGTGGTGGAAAATATTAAAAAAAATCATATTTAACTTTTGAACATTAGCTTAAATCTCATTTATCGATGCAATCTTCGCCGGAACACCATGAACCTGTATTATTTGGGGGTTGATTCTGTGTGTTATTTGGCTAATGCATCATGTGAGAGAGCTTTTTCCACAATGAACAGAATAAAATCTGACTGGAGGTGTAGGCTATACTTGATATTTTGATGAGATTAAAGTTGCTGATGTTGCCCTGATTCATGACCCAAAACCTATTGTGACAAGATGGTGGTTATCTGGACTAAGACAGAAAGGACTCCATACTCTGCCATATGGAGCCAGAAATTGAGACGCAGTTTCTAGACCGCTGTATATCTGACACAGTCTCAGCAGCTTCTTTTCCCAGCACAATTATATTTCAATGAAGGACATTCAATTCGTTGACAAAAAATGCAAGTTATCATACATTTTCACTTGACCCTAGCCCTGATCCTGATGTTCCAATATGCCCCTCAGTTGATAACTATTTTTCAACTACTATAATGTAAGCGTTTTTCATCACTGCAGTATGGATTTCCGGCGACATTGATGCGTTGCATCAACTTTCACTTATTTCGTGTCCGCTCCATATCTCCAAGACGGCTTGAAGGATTTTCATGAAACTTGGGTAACATGTTCACTTCATCAAAGCGATGTGCATAACCGATGTCTTGACCATCCTGGTTCAAGGTCAAGGTCACGCTTGAAGGTCAAATATTTTATGCTTTATTTCATGTCCGCTCCATATCTCCAAGACGGCTTAAAGGATTTTCATGAAACTTGGGTCACATGTTCACCTCATCAAGGCGATGTGCAGAACTAATGTCTTGACCATCCTGGTTCAAGGTCAAGGTCACGCTTGAAGGTCAAATATTTTATGCTTTATTTCATGTTCGCTCCATATCTTCAAGACGGCTTGAAGGATTTTCATGAACCTTTAGTCACATGTTCACCTCATCAAGGCGATGTGCAGAACCCATGTCTCGACCATACCGGTTCAAGGTCTAGGTCACGCTTGAAGATAAAAGGTTTGAGGCTTTATTTCGTGTCCGCTCCATATCTCCAAGACGGCTTGAAGGATTTTCATGAAACTTGAATCAGATGTTCACCTCATCAAGGCGATGTGCAGAACCCCTATATCTCGACCGTACCGATTCAATCTCATGGTTACGCTTGAAGGTCAAAGGTTTGAGGCTTTATTTCGTGCCCGCTCCATATCTTCAAGACGGCTTGAAGGATTTCTACGAAACTTGAGTCAGATGTTCACCTCATCAAGGCAATGTGCAGAACCCCCATGTCTCGACCATACCAGTTCAAGGTCAATGTCACGCTTGAAGGTCAAAGGTTTGAGGCTTTATTTCGTGTCCGCTACATATCTCCAAGACGACTTGAAGGATTTTCATGAAACTTGGGTCAGATGTTCACCTCATCAAGACGATGTGCAGAACCCATGTCTCAACCATCCCGGGTCAAGGTCAAGGTCACACTTTAAGGTCAATGGTTTGAGTCTGTATTTCGTGTCTGCTCCATATCTTTAAGACGACTTGAAGGTTTGTCATGTAACTTGGGTCACATGTTCATCTCATCAAGGCGATGTGCAGAACCCATTGTCTGCTTTTTAGGTTTGAATGTTTTGAGAGATTTAAAAATATATTTGAGGTGGAGACATCTGTTTTTTGCAAAAACAATTCTACTTTATAAATGCTAATTCTAGTTTAAAAAACAAAATACTTTAATCCATTATCCTTGTTTGCAAGAAAAAAATTATCCATTAGCTCTGAGTCATTGAGTGTAAGACTTCAATGTCAGTATATTGTGTGAAATAGGAAATTTAGATTACAAGAGATGGCAGAGTAAGTTCGTTTGATATTCTGCAGCTTTTATTGTGTGTGTTTTTGTGTCATATGCCAGTGCAGGCTGATTCATAGGGATTGCCTCTCGGTCATCTATGCCGAGGCCCGGTAGCTCTTTCGGTAGCGACGCGAGCTGTCAATTCAGGGTTTTGAGTCTGAACTCCAGTCCGGCAAACATTCTTTCCGACGTTTGATAAAAGTCACTTTGATAAGCGTCATTTGGTTTCCAACAATAATCAAACACTCTATATTAAAAAACAACCAGTAACTTGGAAAGAACGTTGTGTGGAGCCATGAAGTGAGAAAGAAAAGATAAACTGGCCGCCGTGATATGACTGAAAAACTGTTGAAAACGGCGTTAAACCCCAACCAGTGACAATTGTCCTCTGATGGGTCTTATTTATAATTTAAAGGAGTACATACGCTCAGACCCAGTCCAAAGCCTCGTGTACATAGCGGATGGCCTCGCTGGTTCAACAGAGACACCCCTTCGGACGGTATCGAGCAGCAGCACCTTATCGCCACTGATCTAGACCGATACTGCCATAACGGCCATGTTACCACAATAGCATGCACTACAAACGACGGGATTTCCACATATTTCATCTGACACGTGGGAATGAGCATTATAGTCTTTACAATACATTAAATATTTTGCAACAACTATATCACATATTAATGAATGCATAGTTCTTAGATCCATCTATATATTGAGCATGATCTAGCGATTTAGGGTCTTAATGCATCTGCGCAAAGTCTCACCAGAGTCTTCATTGCCCTAGAAGGATAGCCCCACCAATGTTACTGTTTCAGAACAGTATCAACCTAACCGACGCGTTCTTTGGAAGAAAAAACCCTCTATATAACAACTCTTAAACGTTCCTCTTTAAAGCTTCTTTAAACACAGACTAGCCTATATTTTTGCATACGCAAATCCCGAATTCCTCTACATGTTCGTGTTACATGTTGTGCTATATACGGTGTATTATCTACGTTCCTTGTTAAACGATATTAATATTTGATGAGTCCAAACATATTTGTCACTTGACTGTGCCGTGAGACCAATATGAAAATATAAACAACATTTTCTTTGTGCCATTGGCATTAGATATAGTGCTACCTTCTTCTGTTGATAAATTACTAGTTTAGAAAAGTGTTTTTCCGTTAATCTTTGAACTCCGTAAAGTGTAAACGTCGGATAAAATAGAGCTAAAGTGTTCACTGAGCTAACTAGTCTTTAGTTACCTGCAACTATCATCTCATTATCGGGTCAAACATTTATTAATTATGACGGTGCCCTTTGGCCATCGTGGTGCAAGCAAAACGCTATAGATACAACCTTATTTGTGGACCAAACGTCGTTAGTAGTTTGCCTCACTATTTATGTAAAGACTACAAATACAATCGGTAGGGTTTACGAAAATCAAATGTATATTAGGCTTAATCTATGTCTATATAATTTCATGTCTTGCCTTATAGACTAGTAGTCGAGTCTCGATAGCTCAGTCGGTAGCGACGAAAACGTGACTTCGAACCCCAGCTCGGCAAATCGTTGTTTCCTTGTTTTACACAAGTCCTTGTGACTTGCGTCACTCGTTTTCCAGTAATGAGATAATTGTAATGTCGGTAGGTAGCTATTGGGAAGAATGTTCCGCGATAAAACTAAACTATGGTTTAAAACGGTGTTAGCACCCCTTAAATGTGCTGAACTCTCAGATGGTGATACAAAGTCTGGAAACGTATGCAAATAATGTTCATAGTGACAACAAAGTAAGTATTAAATATTTCAAAAACTATTTTGGAAATAAATATTGAAAAACAATCAATTGCAAGTCATTACAAATGTACAAAATTTGGCTTAATGGGTATGTCTACCAAGTAAAAACTAAAGCATAAACGATCAATATTTACATTTTATCTCAGAATTATGATTCTAATATTTCAAGACAACTTTTAAACAGTTTTAAAACTTTGACTATCCTATCTATAATCCGGAGTTCAGCACCTTTTATGAGTAATTTCTTCTGTAGCCTCAGTGCTTTCAACTCTATTCACAAGTAAGGTGAACTGGCCTTCGAAATAAAACTGAACTATGGTTTAAATAGTGTTAACACTTCTTAATGTACAGACGAGAAGTCGTACAGCGATAGGTCAGTCAGTCTGTTACGACGAGGATCGTGAGTTCGAACTCTAACTCGGCCATTCCTTCTTTCCGATGTTTAACAAAACCCATTGTCACTATCGTCACTGGTCCTCCACTAATTGGGAAGCTGGCAAAATACCTGATAATAATGTTTATGGAATACAGGAGCCGGAAAGACATGTAACACTAGTTTGGTGAACTGGCCACCGTGATAAAACAGAAATATGGTTTAAAATGGTATTAAGATCCATTGTTCTACCAATGAGTACTCTGGCTGATATAGCTTAGTCCGTTTCTACGAGAGCCGTGACCTCAAACCCTGACTAGGCCATTCATGTTCACCTTTGATTGACAAAAGTCATTGCAACACGAGTCGTTCGTCTAACATCAATAGATTAAATCTCCTCAAGGGAGATAATTGCGTTGGTTGAACTTGATGCGGAGCACTTGGTGGTAAAAGTACGGCACCACATCCATCGTCTTAACTAGTCTATGTGGGAGTCTGCTACGTGGGAATGATATTGTGTTGAGTATTTGTGCGAGAAACCCGGGTAAAATGAATAAAGTAGATGGATAGATATTCTTTATTTCCTTAATGTTTAAAAACACATCTAATGCTGAAATTAACGCAACATAAAATTGACAGGAACGTAAAATTGACGTGAGAATGTTTCATAGAGAAATGTGATGTATAACAAAAACCTTACGGTGAATGTTTTATTTAATTTGTGTGTACTCTACATGGTGATGAGTGCGACGTCATGGTAAATATATGCAATAAAATGACGTAATAAAATATTTCAACTGTACCATTCCGCCTTAGTGTCACATAAATTGTTAAATAGTTTTAGAATTATCGACTATCTAGGCTGATACATTATCAGGTCAACACGTAATCTGTACATGTGATAATGCATTCGTTCGTTAAGTTTAGTGATCGACTTGATATGCGATAAACAAACGTTTGCTATATTTATTTACAGAATAATTCAGTAATGATTGTTTGATTAAAAGTATGTAACCTACCGGTGTTATGTGAATATGTCAAAGAGTCTTAATCAGGCTATGTTTCAAAACACATCTAATGCTGAAATTAACGCAACATAAAATTGACAGGAACGTAAAATTGACGTGAGAATGTTTCATAGAGAAATGTGATGTATAACAAAAACCTTACGGTGAATGTTTTATTTAATTTGTGTGTACTCTTCATGGTGATGAGTGCGACGTCATGTTAAATATACGCAATAAAATGACGTAATAAAATGTTTCAACTGTACCATTCCGCCTTAGTGTCACATAAATTGTTAAATAGTTTTAGAATTATCGACTATCTAGGCTGATACATTATCAGGTCAACACGTAATCTGTCAATGTGATAATGCATTCGTTCGTTAAGTTTAGTGATCGACTTGATATGCGATAAACAAACGTTTTCTATATTTATTTACAGAATAATTCAGTAATGATTGTTTGATTAAAAGTATGTAACCTACCGGTGTTATGTGAATATGTCAAAGAGTCTTAATCAGGCTATGGACTTATCTACTGAAAAAAAAGGGTAGACGCAGACACGCTGGACATTCTTTAATCGACGTTTGATCTGGTCTACACAGTTGTACATCCACCAACACACAGTCTACTTTGTCTGCATCAACTGCAGTGTAGACCCTAATTAGAATAGTCTGAATCTTTATTAGTTTTTAATACTAAAATACCCTTACCATAATAAGCACATAACGTATAAAGGTAGACAGTACATAGCAATGAGGGGATCATTCCCATTATTTTGAGTAGGTATAAATGGATATTTTCTATAGGTATAATAACATAATTACATGTATAAGAGGACTTCCCCGCATGGCATTCTATATTTATCAATGTTTCAATGTTGTGTCACTAATCTAAATCCGGATGTACATAATTTTATAAATGCTGAAAAGATAGATTGCTTAGCAACTATAATTTTATATAAAATATCTACCTTTATTCGCACAAATGACCGTTAAATAGCCGATAAGCCCCGATAAGCCCGTCCTAACTGTTTTATTGCTCGTTTATTGCGATTTATTGCTATTCTGGCAGACTAATTACCATGGCTTAGACCCCATGAGAGGCGAGATGATATCATGTTACAAGAGTGCGTCTGTCGGGAGATTACTTGTGCCACACACCAAATTCTGCGATTCTTGAGGAATTACCTATGTGTGTGTAAAAGTGGTTCACAACTGCAGTTTGTACTTCCCGTTAAATATTAAAAAACATATTAAATGTAATCATATTTAACGTTAACTTTGTGGACACCACGTTTTGGTGTCCACAATTCAAAATGTGTCCACAAAGTAGGTTATTTTACAACTGACGGTGTCCACAGCGTATTGAGTCTAAGAACACACACACACATACACACACACACACACACACATGCACACACACACACACACACACACACACACACACACACACACACACACACACACACACACAAACACGAACACACACACCCCACACACACACACACACACACGCGCGCACGCACTCGTTGTGAATGTTATGTATATATATAAAAAGAAATGAATGCATAGATATACATCTTTAAAATAAAAGAAAACGGAAAAGTGCATTATATATACTTTTTATAAATGACGGATGAATAATATAAATTAAAAGATATTATGAACTATCATTTATATGCATACTAGTCACTTTCTAAATGCACGTAAATGAAATCATCCTTTAATCAATTTTCTCCATATCTAATACACAACAGTTTGACCAGGAAACCGGAAATATTTATATTTATAGCATACTTATGTTTATATATTACTTGTTTAGGTTGAATTTGCATGATGGACAGTTCTGTCTTTTGTTTGCTAATAAACTTTGAAAACTTCTGTAATGATAACTTTTCTAAATTCAATTACAATAACTGTAATGTAATCATTAGTCATGACAAATAAACCTGTAATTATGATTACTTTCTTATTACATTTGATTACTTTCTTATTACATTATGATTACTTTCTTATTACATTATGATTACATGTATATCTACCTTGTTAAAGGTGTATGAAATCAAATGTAGAAAAAACACCCTAAATGTAATGTAAGTTGCATGAAGTCATCTATAGTATAATTTAATCTATAAGTAAAATAGGCCCTGTAAACATCAATAATATGGACTCTATAGTAATTATCACCCTTCATACAAATACTATTGAAGCTTTTGTTTGTATACTGGACTGTGGGCCAGAGTATGCCTCGCACAACTAGTCAAACAGACCAGGCGCTAAGAGAAGTTAGAAGTTATGAAAATAAATTGAATATAATTCATTATTGGCCCTACTGCTCTGATCTGAAACATCAGATGAATAAATGTCCTCCCACTGAATAAATTATTAAAATAAATATATGAATATATCAGTTGAAGCTACATCGTATGAGTATTCTATTGAGTATTGAGTATGCTAGTTTACTTGAGTATTGAGTATGCTAGTTTACATAAAAGTATGTTCTTCTGGGGGAAAATATATATCTAACCTGGCTTCACCATGACTTCAAAATTGTATTCGTTAATGGCTACACTGTATATTATGTTATGTATTGATATGGATGACAAATTTGGAATCACTGTATTTTAAGGCCTTTAAGATGTTCATTGAAAGTTAAAACCTTTGAAGATCTGATGATGTAACTCAGTGTGCGTAAATGATATATAGTGAATGGTCGACATGTGTAAATATAACAGTAATTAGAAATTTGAAGGTTGCCATGAATATTATCATAAACATGATCACATAACTATTGTCTATTGTACATAATCCATCTAATGTATATCAGCATCATACCTGCTGAGGTAAATTCAAAGTTTGAATGTTTAAAATGTATGGACATTAATTTTCAGTTATGACACTGCAAAACGTTTGCTTTTTACATTTAATTATAATCAATAATAATCTGATTACATCACTACCGTATATTTAATGTAATTATTATAATTGAAGATAGGAATAATTGAAATGTAATTATTACATTTCAACCAAGTAATTGTAATATAACTATTACAATTTTACAAGTCAATCGCCCTGAAGGTCTGAAGTGTATATCAGGGTTTGCAGTAGACGTTTCGTCGTGTCAACACGAACCCACTTCTGCTGCAGTGTACCTTAAAGTCGTTGAAATGTACTAAAAGTATTAAATCCTACATATTACATTGCCTGGCAGGCGATGCTGTTCTTAGTTGTACATTTGCCAATAGACCATATCCTTTTTTACGACAGTTTGTGTGGTCGGTGTTGACAAGTGATCTGATACTTTTGGGCGAGAGGTCTGTGTCGCAATATGTCATGTTTGGACAGATCCAGTATATTTAAGTATTGAATATATCGACGGCCATATACAATGAATTTTTTCTAGAAATAAAGTGGCAGTCAGAGAATTCAATTTCTACAAGAGGTGTTCAACTTATATTTGAAAATATTAAAATACCACAAAGGTATTGTAATTACATTTTATTGCAACAAATGTTCAATTTGAGCTCATTAACAACCCTTAATTTATATGCAGCTTGTTTGCCCTGTTACAATGCTGATAATGTTGATGTGTTGTTTTTTTCAATAGAAAATACCTGCATGTATCAGGATGTGAAACATACACAAAATAGAACTGTTTTTGAAACAAAAACAAATGTCTCCCTATTGCAGCTTGTCAGTAATACTGACATAGGATATTGGAATAAAATTAGTATGGCAGAAACATGCGCTCTGCACATCATTTATATGTGGTAAATCTATGCGGCAAGTTATTTCAAAATCGTTCAATCAGTTCAAGAGATATGGAGTGGACATGACATAAAGTAATATGACCTTTGACCCCTAGTATTACCATGAACTTAAACTGAGCAGACAAAAACATGAAATCTGATTATTGTTGTGGAGAGTTGTCTTAAGAGATATGAAATGTACAAGAAATATGGTCACATGACCTTTGACCTGGAAATGTTACATTGATCTTCACCTGAGCTAGCAGAATTATGCCCTCTGCATAATGTCTCAAGTTGTTCAAGTTATGGTGCGGACACAATTTGTGAGCTTTGACCTCTAAGTGTAACCTTGAAATTTAACGGACAATATAAGGTGAATATTTTTAGTAAAATCCTTCAAGTGGTTCGAGAGATATGTAGGGTAGTACTGGTTGACAGGTGTGATTGCATTAACATCGAGAGCAATTGTAGAAACACTTTAGAATTCGCCAAAGTATGTTCTTTGTATAACCTTTTCAATGCTAATTTTTAAAAATAGACATGTCCAGCTTTGTATTTGAAAGAGTCCATAGCCAATTCTATAAATATGGAGACAGAAAAATATTAAGTTCAGCAACCAACAATATAGAGCCTGATCAAACGGCGCATAAATGCTTTACAAACTCAGTTCCCGCAGTCAAAGTAATTGTGGGGGTCTTGTTGATGTTGGTGCCTTTTGCATGTTCTCAAATATATGAAATTAAATCTAAAATACTTGCCGTAATATTACCAATTACTTTCATTTTTTTAAAGTCTGGTGTAGTTTTTAGAGTGTCCGCCGTTGGAGTGGGAGTCCATAGTTTGAACCCCAATTGGGTCATACCAAAAGCTTTATACATGGTAGTAATCGATTCCCCCCGTGGCTCTTAGGATTGCAGGAATAGCTTTATGACTTATGAAAAAGTGTCAGGATAAATTATGCAGATATTACTGTTAACAGTTATTTTAAACTCCAATCAAACAAACAAACTGCTTTCACAGGAAACACAGGAATGAAAAGGGTTTGAAACTCAAAGTACAATGCAGTCTTTGCATGGTTTTGTTATTAACTGTTTAGCTGATATGACATTTTTGGAATCATCTGCTAATAAATCTTGCGAGAAAATGGATGATAAAATTATTTGCTGCCTGAATAGTTTATACATTAAATGATTCATACTGTTTAACCCTTTCAGACTGACAACGAATTTGCAGCAGACCACTTTCAAAGCTTTTGCACACAAATATGGGTAAAATCTCTAAAACTGAAAATATAATAATTGAATAGGTCTGAAAGCATTGTGACAAAAGGAGAAATTGCTCATCATAAGCAATTTCTCCTTTTGCCAAAACGTTTTTAAAAGTGGTACATGTAAAATGCACCTGAAAGTGGAAAAGGGTTTTAAAGTGTTTTCTGATTAACAGATCCGCAGACAAACTCAGCAGACATGGGAACTCCGAAAAGTATATACGGTAAGATATAAATAGTATAATAATGATAATAATAATAATAATATACTTTATTTAAAGAGGGTAACACAAATCTTCCTTGTAGCCCTCAGTATTAGTGTGTCTAAACCCTTTCTCACATACAACAAATATGCTGAAAAAAAAACCTAAAGAACATCTGGGGACAAATATTTAAAATCTCTCAAAATTTAAATATAGTTTTCTTTAAAAAAATTCTAGTTAAAGGGAGAACCTGTTTGTTATTATAAATATTCTCATTTTTTCAATAATTTCAATGTCATCTGCTGCAGATGGATCAAACTGGGTTTACACATAGGAAAGAATTACTGCAATCCAACAGAGCAAAATTGTAATTTCTCTGCTGAAGATTTGTTATATGAGGGAAAAGGTTAAGAGGTGTTTGCTCCTCAGAGATACTGTACTGTTTTAAAAGATTATACTGTTATAGAATGAAATAACCAGAGATAACTGACTTTTTTTTGTTTAGCTTATTTGATCACAAAGCGGAAAAAAATAGATTGATTTTTTAACTTAGCCATCTTTTTCAAACATATTGAGTTTAGCTCAACATTAAAGTTTCGTATTTTGACATCTTTTTTAAAAAGAACAGGTGCTAGGGGTTAAACTCTGAAATAAGTAACATACGTCAACCTTCTTCATGATTGTATATTGCAGACGATGAAGCCTTTTTTCGGGGTTTAAACACACACATTTTAAAAATTGGACATCAATTTATTGTACACTATTTTGTCTCTGTCTTTTACACTTGGATTGGTTGTCAAAGCGGTGGACAGTTAGACATATAATTGTGCGTAACTCTTGTTTCATTGTCTGTTCCCTACACTTTCAATTTGGCATATTAGCAGGTGACACAAATATCTTTGTTCGTTTATTCCAGGGATTTAAAGTAACCTAGATAAGAGCTATTGGATTGATGACATCATACTTTGTAATGGTTGAAACCTGGTAGACGTAACTTTCCCCATTTATTTGCCAGTCCGATACTTGGGCCATTCTTAATATCTGGTTGTGCAGTTACTTTCTCTTGGTGATTAGTCTGCCCTTTTGAATACATGAAATCCCAAGTACAGAGTGAATATATTGGGTAAGGACTAAGGACTATGTCAAGTTATACTTGAAATCCCAAGTACATAGTGGATATATTGGGTAAGGAGTAAGGACTAAGTCAAGTTATATTTGAAATCCCAAGTACAGAGTGTGGATATATTGGGTAAGGACTAAGGACTAAGTCAAGTTATACTTGAAATCCAAAGTACAAAGTGGATATATTGGGTAAGGACTAAGGACTAAGTCAAGTTATACTTGAAATCCAAAGTACAGAGTGTGGATATATTGGGTAAGGACTAAGATCTAAGTCAAGTTATTCTTGAAATCTTAAGTACAGAGTGGATATATTGGGTAAGGACTAAGAACTATGTCAAGTTATACATGAAATCCTAAGTACAGAGTGGATATATTGGGTAAGGACTAAGGACTAAGTCAAGTTATACTTGAAATCCCAAGTACAGAGTGGATATATTGGGTAAGGACTAAGGACTTAGTTAAGTTATACTTGAAATCCCAAGTACGGAGTGGATATATTGGGTAAGGACAGTTAAGTTATACTTTAAATCCCAAGTACAGAGTGGATATATTGGGTAAGGACTAAGGACTCAAGTTATACTTGAAATGCCAAGTACAGAGTGGATATATTGGGTAAGGACTAAGGACTAAGTCAAGTTATCTATGAAATCCCAAGTACAGAGTGGATATAGTGGGTAAGGACTAAGGACTAAGCCAAGTTATACTTGAAATCCCAAGTACGGAGTGGATATATTGAGTAAGGACTAATGACTAAGTCAAGTTATACTTGAAATTCCAAGTACATAGTGGATATATTCGGTAAGGACTAAGGACTAAGTCAAGTTATACTTGAAATCCCAAGTACAGAGTGGATATATTGGGTAAGGACTAAGGACTGAGTCAAATGAACACACTACTTGAAAGTATTCAGCACTTTCCCATATGCAGAGGCATCTATAGCAGACAACTCTTGAAAACATTGTGGAATAAGGAGAAATTGCTCATGATGAGCAATTTGTCCTTTTGTGACAATCTTTTCAAATGTGTTCATTTAATTTAATTTCATTTATAGAGATATTTCCATAAGTTTGCCTCGATATTTTCAAAGTTGTCTGCTGCAGATCTGTCATAAGTTTGAAAGGGTGTATCTTTTTAAGCTCATCTTAGCACAAAGTTGTCTGTGGTGCGCCATCAACAATTGCCTTGTTAACACTCTACAGGCAACATTTTGCACCCAATCTTTATGAAAGTTCATCAGAGCATACAGTAATCTCTATCAAATTTCGGCTAAATACATGTATGAAATTGAGTTATATGAGGTCAAAAACTAGGTCACATGGCCAAATTGAAAGAAAATCTTGTTAACAATCTGGAGCTTGATGTTGAAACTTTGTCAGTATAATTGTCTAGAGTTTGAATATCAGTTATGTTTTGTCAAAATCAAGGTCACTAGGCCAAATTGATTAATTATTATTGAAGATCTTGTTAACACTCTAGTTTTAGCTTCATACCTGTCCATAAACTGAGTTATTGTGATTGACTCTATGGTTGGCATAACTCAGATGAGCAATCTCAGACCATTATGACTCTCTTGTGTTTGTTACAGTTCAACTGTAAATGAACATAATACACACAAAAAAGATTACAATCGTCCGTTTGTGTCACCTGAATTGTCAGGGATCTGTTCTCCATATGGTCACGGACTGTCTATCAGACTTAACCCTTTCCTACCTATAGACGCATTTTGACACAATAGCAACAGACGACTTTTAAAAAACATTGTGGCCAAAGGTGAAATTGCTCATGATGAGCAATTTATCCTTTAGCCACAATGTTTTCAATTTTTTTTAACAATCTTTTATGGAGATTTTTCAGGTTTTTGTCACTATGTTTTCAAAGTCGTCTGCTGCAGATTTGTTGTATGTGCTAAAGGGGTAAACTTATTACCTATTGCCAGGCAACACATCTTTGAATCCTTGTGCTCTCACTTCAGAAAAGATATGCCCGTATATGAAAGAATGGCCCTGATCATTCGTGAAAAAGGATTCCATGCCCTATATCGTGGTATATTGCCAGGCTCGATACGAAGTTTCCTTGCCAATGGGACCAGCATGGTTGTAATGACTCATGCTCAAAAAAAGGTGTCGCAACTGGGACTACGAAAATAAACAACTTTTTGACATTGGTTTCAAACTGACAACCTTGTATTATTAATGCCAGCTTGGAACTGACAAATCACACATCAATTTAACCCTTTCCTTAATGTACATACAGGCATGTTTTGATGCATCTGCACAAACGACTTGAAAAAATTTGGGTAAAAGGAGAATATTGATAATGAGCTATTTCTCCATTTACATTTACCACAGTGTTTTCAACTGAATTCAATAATTATACTCTTTTGATATCCGCAATTTAAATCTTTCTCCAAAGCTAACAATTCTGAAGCCAACGCCTTTGATAATATTTATAAATGAAATTGTAATAATTGAATCGAGTTGAAACCATGGTGAAAAAGGAGAAATAAGTCATTTATTAACAATCCTCCTGGAGATACCTCAAAAATCATCTTCATGCAATAAAGGTTTATACAACAAATCTGCAGCCGACAACTTTGAAAACATGAAGTCAAAAACATAGAAAATCTCTATAAATAAAGATATAATTACTGAAATAAGAGGAAAACTGTGTGGCAAAAGGAAAGGGTCTATATGTGGGAAAGTGTCAACCAACACATTCCCACAGTCTGGTCAGTGTTTTGATTCTGCATGAAATAATTCATTGATCGTCCATCGACTTGATAGCAAACAGTGTAGACCCTGATCAGACTAGGTGATGCATTGGTTTATCTGAATAACCATTTAGGTTATATATATTGAATTGAAAGAATTATTGTCTCTATACATCATTAGTGTCCACACAAAGGTTATGAAGAAGGTTCTCGGGTAAAAAAAGGTAAACATAAGTAAAAATAGGATTCAAAGATACTCATAATAACCTTCTGCCACATAGAACAAATATGAAGCAAACTACTAAGTCTCCAGGAAGCAGACATGGAGAGTGATTAATAAAGCTGAAAGTTTGTTGTGCAATTGATGTAAACAAATCGCAATACTTAAAAGTGACTACATGTAGATTATCAATACTCTTTAGTTTGTTTCCAATTACCAGTAGGAATACTGGTTATACTCATATCATTTACAGGTTTAAACTGATGATTATTTATTTAGATTCGTTTTAGTATGTTTAACACTTTCACACATACATCAAAGCTGCAGCAAAAGACTTCACAAATATGACATGAATACAATATAAATACATACAAATACATACAATGCAACTTTAAAAACATTTGGACATAATGATGGAAAAACTGAAAATATGAAAAAATATTATTGAATATAGTTGAAAACATTGTGGCCAAAGGAGAAATTGTTAATCGTAAGAAATTTCTCCTTTTGCCATAATGTTTTTAACAGTCATCTGTAGCATGCATCAACATGTGTTTGCAAGTGGTTAAGGGAACTTAAAGTCAATGAATCTTTATTATCTCTGTGCTAGGTACAGCAGGTGTTGTATGTTTATATTCAGTTTCAACATTTTTTTTTTTTTACTGTACTCTTATATAGAGACAGACATGTGTTTCTGTATCTGTTGCGAGTCATATCTCTATATAAGTGTTTTTATGTTTTTACAATATTTGTATTCTTTCAATTTTTGATTTCTTTTGATTTTTTTAATGAAACATTTCTTATCTCAGTTTGCAAGGTTATTTACCCATTCACACATACAATAGATCTGCAGCAAATGACTTGGAAAACATTTAGGCAAAAACATGGATAATAGCTATAAGCTGAAAACATTGAGGTGATAGGATAAATTGCTCATTTTGATCAATTTCTCCTTAAGTCACAATGTTTTCAAAAATATCTTGCTGCAGAGGCGTCAGAAAGTGTCAACATGTGGGAAAGGGCTAAGTCAACTTAAGTAACAGTTATAGTTTATTAACGGACCTTCACATGCATTTGATATGGTATAAAGAATATATTTGCCGTTTTACAAATTAAAAAATAAAACCTATCCAAAATGTCAACATTTTGACATAAAAGATTATTAACAGTATGCTTAACCCTTAACACATACAACAAATCCGCAGCTGACGACTTTGAAAGCATCTCTGGAAATCTTTTAAAATAAAAGTACAATTATTGAATAGAGTTGAAACCATTATGGCAAAAGGAGAATAGCTTGTTACAATTTCTTCTTTAGTCTCAATATTTTCAAAAGTTGTCAAGTGCACATTTGTCAAAATATCTATGCATGTGGGAAAGAGTTAAAGGAAGATTTTAGTGTCACAGGGTGAATATATATGTTTTTTTGCAATGTACTTTCTTATCTTTGATGCTTCACTGATTAGCAAAAGATCTCTAAAATGTTCCTTTTGGAAAATAATTTACTTTATAATTTTTATATTGATGAGAACTACCTAGTTTATTAATTTTAATGCTGATTAGCGAAATTAGAAATTACTGAGTAACAAAGACCAGTGTCATACTTGCTTATTAACCTAACTGTCAAAACTTATTCCCATAACATATCAATTGATGACCTCATTAGTTTTAACCCTTTCCCTCATACGCCAATTCTGCAGCAGACGACTTTGAACGTATTTTGTCAAAACATAGAAAATCTGCATAATTGAATGGATAACCTATGACAAAAAAGTGGAAAACATTGTGGCAAAAGGAGAAATTGCTCGTTTTGAGCAATTTCTTCTTTTGTCACTATGTTTTCAAAAAGCTGTCTGTTGCAGAGGCGTCAGAAAGCGTCTATATGAGGGAAAGGGTTAAGTTCATTTGATGAACAGTGTTTTAGATCACCAGAGCACAATGTACTCAAGGTGAGCTATTGTGATTACTCTGTGTACATTGTGTGTAATTATAATGCAGATTAACTTAAAATTTGGAAAGCTTCAAGTTTTAGTGAACAGAATAATTGATTGTCCTGTAAATATTGATCATGCACATTCTCAGGTGAATGATCCAAGACCTCATTTATACATTAAGAAAGGCAAAATGTGGCGTTATCCAGTTCCCTTATATAGACACATTTTGAGGTCTCTGCAGCAGATGACTTTTGTAACAATGTTTTCAACCACATTCAATGATTATACTTTAATATACATAGATTTGTCATTTTTATGCTGCTATGAATTCAAAAATGTCTGCTGCAGATTTTTTGTATGTGGGAAAGGGTTAACAGTTAGATGAATTCAAGAGTTTTCCAGAATCTGAACTATATTGAGCAAAAACTAACTATGAGGCAATCACAATCAGTGTAGATCCAGATCAGCCAGAAATGTCAATGCAGTCTGATCTGGTTCTACACTGTTCAACAATAAATGAAGATGGTTTTAAGAAACATCGGATCCTATAGCATGTGCTTGTATTTGTACTGCTTAGGTCGAGATATGCAAAAGACAGCTCATTAACTGGTGACAAAACCCTCAATGAGAAAGATTTATGATTTTGGAAACAGACAATATTGTTTGTGTATTAACTGAATACTGATTTTCTTGTGCTATGCTAATGCTATGGTTATAGCTAAATAGCTGATCCTACAGTGATACTTGATGTTGCAATAGATTGACGATATTATTATTATTGAATGAAAACTCTTTCCTACATATGACAAATCTGCAGCAGACGAATTTGAAAAGAATTTGGTAAAAATATGAAATTCTGCTAAGAATCAAAATTTATTCATTGAATTAAAGTTTAAAAAACTGTTGCAATTTCTCCATATGTCACAGTGTTTCAAAAGTTGTCTGCTGTTAATGCATCAAAATGCGTCTGTATCAGGGAAATGGTTTAATATAAATAATACTCGATAAAATTTAAATGATGTTTTATGTTTTATTTTAAAAGAGGTTTGATTATCTGTTACTGTAGTGTATTATTGATAATGATTGACTACATTTTAAACATTTTTAAGATATATTTTGCTAAATTATTCTCTAATGTGTTTGGAAACTTTGCACGTTTATTTGCTAAGGAAATATATATTGCGTTGGTGACATATAAGTTCCCTTAACCCTTTTCCAGATATAGTCGCTTTTCGACGCTTCCGCAGAAGATGACTTTTCAACTCTTTTCAATTATTGTACTTTCATTTAAAGGGATTTTCCTAAGAAACAACAGGTATGTTTTCAAAGTCCACTGCTGTAGGTTTTCTGTATGTGGGAAAGGGTTAAGCCATATGGATTTAGCATAAAACGAAGGATATGGATTGCAGGCAGGGAAACTTTTCACCGTTATGCCGTTGGAGAGATTCATGCCCGTCTAGGGTGTCTTGTCTGATATTTGTTGTCTAGTCTGTTACTAGCCCATTTTGATATTTGGTATACAGAGATTTTTATATAACAATAAACTAAATGATAATAAATTACTTTAATAAGACATTTCTTTCTGACCAGCTCACATAAATAAGCACAAAGTGCTCATGAAGAAATTTTAGGATTGTTGGAAATATGTTGGTGTGTCATCTGTCATCAATTTCTTTATATACTAAATTCTGGTTTCCATGCCAAACTAAATGAAAGACTATAAAAATATTCTTCTCTAAAAGATCACCTGATTTGAAAATAATGTGACACATATTTTCAATATCTTTCTCCAAAAGTAGGCCTACTGGTCCAATATGAACCATTTCTTGTGTGACATTCTAGACCATGTTTTCCTTATATATATTTTTCAAATTATCAAAACGAATTGAAAAGAATTATGCACATATTTTCCTTAGGTGATATTCTACCTAGATTGTTCAAATATTTACAATCTGTTGAAAACATTGCCATCTGGCGATCGGGCATGTTTTCCTGATATGTACATGTGTGCCGTAAAAAACATTCGTCGAAAAACTAAACTTTTAGAACTTCGATCATTATCTGTGAATGTAGCATCAACTGGTGATACTAGACCAGCATTGTTCAACTAATGTCCTTGGGGTCAAAAGTAGCCCCAACCTGCCAAGTACAGTACTTCATAATATTTCTATATAGAAGTATGTTACTTCTGTTGCAATTCTGTTAACCCTTGCTCACCAGGGACTACTAATACGTATTGGTCACATATGACAAATCTGCTGCGGACTTGAAAACATCTTGATGAAATATGGTTAACCCTTTCCAACATACGGCAAATTCGCAGCCGATGACTGAAAATGTCTACTCAAAGATATGGAAAATCTTTAGAATTGTAGGTTTAATTATTGAACAAAGTTGAACAATTGTGACAAAAGGAGAAATTGCTCATACTGTTTTCTAAAGTCGTCTGCTGCAGATGAGTCTATATGTGAAAAAAGAGTTAACCTCTATAAATGAAAGAATATCCGTAACATTATGAGCAATTTCCCATTTTGGCACACTATTTTCAAAAGTCATCTACTGCAGAGGGATTAGAAAGCTTCTGTATGTGGAAAAGGTACAATCAAGGGACCATCAACATCCTCTTGTTGTTACATGTCAAATGAAGGAGTCCAGGGCCATATCTTAATCTCCCATTATGCCAAACACTTGAAAAAAAGGAGTCATGGCTTTCCCAAATTTATCAAAACCCTTTCAAACCCTTTCCTATTTGCAGATAATTGTTGAAAACTTTGTTGCAAAATGATATATTGTTCTATACAATAATTATACTCTCATTTATAGAATTGTCTTCATTTTATCTAGATGTTTAATAATTGTAGGGTATGGCTAATCTAAGAACCAGCGATTGGGCTTGACTTTCAACATGTTTCCTTCGTTGTTTCAGGAAAAGCATTGTTTACTTTGTACTCGCACTTTGCTCGAATATATAATTGGTCGGAAGCAAAAAATCTTTCTTGAACTTGACCAATCAGAAATCATAGTGGGAGCATAGAGCTCATTTCTGAGTTCAAAGTTGTATGGTTGGGCTCGTTCTTATTAAATATCACTTCAACATCAATTAACCCTTTACCTCTGTAGCAGACGACTTTTGCCATATTGTCTTCAACTTCGTTCAATTATTATACTTTCATTTGCAGATTTTTTTTAATAGTCTGCTGCAGATTTGTTGTATGTGGGTTAAACAAAGTAAGGGGTGACAATACATATATTTTGCTATAGCCTTAGAAACATAATGCAACACACATTTTAAAGATATTGAAGTTTAATTGAATTATCTAAATTTAATGAAGGGTAAATATAATGCAATTTAACTCACGGCCGCCAGTTCACCTTCCTTGTGTAACCTGGCTTACTCACAACATTCTTACAACCAACTGGCACTTTTTCCTAATAAGTGGAAGATAAATGACTCATGTCACATTGAATTTTGTCTAATGTTGGACAGTTATGTTTTCCAAAATGCTGTCAGCTGCAGATGCAAGTCAAGTTTGCTATTAATAAAAACCTTTCCGACCTGCAGACGCATTTACACACAATAGCATCAGACAACTTTTGAATACATTGTGGCCAAAGGAGAAATTAATCATGATGAGCATTTACTTCTTTGGACACAATATTTTCAACTTTATTTAACAAGTAAGCTATCTTTATCGAGATTTTCAGGTTTGTGTCACTATGTTTTAAACGTCGTCTGCTGCAGATTTGTTGAATGAGGGAAATGGTTAAAAAATAAATAAAAAGAACACTGTCCAAAGAAACCGCTACATCAGCTTCCCTGGCTACATTTAGTGTTACTGTCGTCTGTCTGTAACGGTATGCCTTATAAACAAGCTACACATGTGTTACTTTCAACCAGGACTCGAGAACTACATTCCCGTTTCAATATTCCGGTAATTGTTACTGTTTATCGCTAATAATCAATAATATAACTACAGTTCATCCTCACAAGTTACTAAGCCTTGTAATAATGATGGTAGAGTGTTGAACTTCACTGATTTGTGTTTTTCTACATCACCTGAAGGTTTTTATCTGGAAAATACAATGATAAAATATTTCACTTTTCTACAACATAAATATTTTGTGTCGTATGTCTTCTATTGCCGTACCTATCAACTATATCAGGAATAAACTTTATTAAACTGGGCTGGTAGAACTGAATCTATGCTATTTCCAAATTAAGGTCATGCCCGGTCAAAAGCTAGATCACTAGGTTAAATCTGAGAAAAAACTATATATATTCTGGCTATATACTAGTTTTAAGTAGATAATTCATCCAGCGAAGGCCACATTTATGCTCACCAAATGACCGAACGAACTTCACCAACGAAATGCAAAGTGTTCGAATCCTACTGTTAGTGGGGTCAACGTATTGGGATTTTCCAATACTCTTAGTGCGAGGGTACAGGTAATTTATGGCCCCAAGTCGCTTACATCGAAGTCAATATTGTAGGAAGAAATTAATTCACAATTACTTCAATACCAAAGAAACACGGAACTGTATCTGACGTTTCCGCGAAACGTTTGTTGTTGAAATTAAACTATGATTTGCTGTACGTATACTCATAAAAGTGAGGGATGCTACCTCTGTAATATCCGAAATGGCAGAATCGTCGGCTAGGTTAGCCGGTGTCAATCCCACGGCTGGTGTCTATAAACTGGTCTGTATATGAAAAAGAACAATAATCATTAAACACTATGTTTGGGGTCTAGCAATTTGAGGTCATTATGCATCTGCGTACCGTGAAGACGCTGTGTACTACACAGTCCGTGTGCACTTAATGCATCTTCTAACAACAATCTAGAAATGAATTCCTATTAGTTGTATGTCAATCCACTTTTAAATAATGCAAACCAGGGTCAATAATAGCCCCACATTGCTCTGCGCGGCACCAACATAAACAAGAAACCAAGAATCTATCAACTGTCTTACGACAAACTTTAAATCACTATAGCCATATAAGGCAAATCAGCCCGACCATATGGTGGCCATGTTTTCCTATCAATCATCATGGCTTGAAGGAATCGCGTAGAATCAACAATGGAAGATTTCTAAAAAAGTAATTTAAAATCGGCCAAATAGTTACGGAGGAGCAACAGTCCCGCCCACTTGCGGCCATGTGTTAGACCAATCAATGGATTGAGCGAATCTAATAGAGGGTCACACAATGAGCATTTCAACACATTTTTTAAACATCTGCCAACGAATTTCAAGTGTGAAGTCAAGTTTTTAGACCAATCAACATGTCTTGAATCAGATAGATGGGTACCAAAGGAACATTTTTACAGAATTATTCGAAAATTGGCTGGATACTTTTGTCGGAGAAGATTTTTAAAAGTTTCACTCGAACAATATAAGGCAAAATAGCCCTGCCCTTTGGGGTAGTGTGTTTCAATCACTCTTCATGGCTTGACGGCATATTATAGAGGGTGTCGCCGCAATGAACATTCTACAAACTTATTAAAAGAAGGGCTAGATTATCTCGGTGGAAACGATTTTTAAAAAATCACTTAAGCCATATTAGGCAACATAAGCCAATGAACATGAGTTTTACGAATCTGACAGCGGGACACTAAGGAACGCTGTCTTACATTATTTGAAAATCGGACAGACGCTTTCGGAGTAGAAGATTTTTTCTTTCCGTTGCCATGAAAATTTGATTTTTCGGGGCTACAGTTCTTATTATGTCTTCATAAGATTCATCTAGGAATAAATTAGATGTAAACGGACATTGAAGTTTCTCGTCTTGCGAGTCGCTCGGCTCATATGTTATCATGAAACGATTTTTGGGTTTTGTAAACGCTGTTGATACCTAACTTTAAAACGACTAGTATAGAAGTGAATATATATATATTTAACCCTTTCCCAGATACAGACGCTTTCTGGCGCATCTGTAGCAGACGAAATTTGAAAACATTGTAACCAAAGAAGAAATTGCTCATGATGAGCAATTTTCCATTTAGCCATAACGCTTTCAAATTCTTTAAATAACTGTTCTTCCATTTAAAAAGAGTCCCCATATATATTACATGTTTTCAAAGTCATCTGCTGCAGAGTTGTTGTATCAGGGAAAGGGGGGTTTCTGATTTGACCAAACATCTAGTAATTCAACTTCTACAGAAGTGGATCTACGTTTTCATTTTCATTAACATATAATGTTCGGATCAAGATGAACTGCATTACCTTCCAATTCCGTCCTGTATTTAGAGTCACACTCCTTCAAGACCAAAATACTTTCTGCCACACTTTTACTATCTTTTTGTCCGTTCTGTTCCAGTATCTGAAAAGCTGTTTTATTCCGCTTTGTACTCATTTTGTGGTCTGCACCATTTTTAATAAGAAATATTATCATCTCTGTGTCGTTCCTTTCTGCAGCAACGTGAAGCGGTGTTTTTACGTATTTATCCGTTGCATTGACCTCTGCTCTAGCAACGCATAGCTCCCTGACGATTTCTCTATGACCTTTGTGCACTGCAGCATGCAATGGAGTGAAGCTATTTTTCTCTGCCTTGTTGACATCCGAAATGGTCAACAATTGTTGAACCAACACAGCGTAACCATCAATAACGGCACAGTATAGGACAGTGCGTCCATAATGATCCGTATAGTTGAATTCATTTAGCAATTCTTTGATAATAGGAACGAGACATTGAATGAAATGCTTTTGCTTTTTCCAGAGAGAGACGTGCATGAACGTCATCCCCTTTACACGAGAATTATGTACATGTGTCGTTAATTTCAACCCGGCACTATATGGATCGTGCCGGAGCAAAATTTCAGCAATTTGGACTTGTCCTTGAAAAGCTGCACAGTGGATGGGACATTTGCCTGAGCGGTCTTTTATGTAAACACGTGCATTATGCTTTAAAAGCAAGACAATATTTCTCTCGAATTCAAATTCAACTGCAAGGTGAAGCAATGTCTGTTGGCGTGCCCCATATTTGTAGTCTAAAGTTGCCCCATTTTCTATGAGTGCCCGAAACACGATTTCCGCATCTGCTGTGTTCTGCTGCAGAAAAGCATAACATAGTGCAGAATTCCCATGATCATCTCTGTAAGACAAATCCACAAATGGGGCAATCAACATTACCAATTTGTCTGCTCTCTTTTGAACGGCCATGCACATTAAATTATTGCCCCTTTCAAATGTACAAATGCTGTTTAGTTTTGTTGTGACGGTTATCGCCATTTTCTTTACCAATATCTGATTATTCATCTTTAAAGCCATGAACAGTGCTTCCTCACTTATGTCACAACCGTTATTTATCAGAATGTCAACTAAATCAATGTTTTGATTTTTGACAGCAAAAAGCAACGATAGATACAACTCATTGGCTAACTTGTTTCCCATATATCTCTTCAAAAGCCCTTGTTGAACCAACTCTTTAAACACTAATGTTCGATTGTGAATAGCACAGTTTGCTGCTACATGGACGGGCATTTCCTGCAGGATGATACCTTGAAATGCAAATACATCTTCAGTTGTACCGACCGGTTCTGTGAAAAGATGCTCAGGACATGTGTCGTTCAAACCCCCAACAAAGGTTTCGACAAATAGTTTAGTGCGAAAGGCAGCATGGCCAAGGATATCATGGAATGTGTTGGCCAGCGTTTCCTTTTCCTGTTGTTTCAATATATTTACTAATTTACTAGCCAGCATATCATACGTATAAGGAGGGACATAAACATGGTGTCGACTATCCTTGAGGGTGTTCTGTATAGTAACGTATTGCATTACAAATTCCTTTGTAGAATAATGTAAGCAAGCATTCAGATCGGATTTTCCGGCAACAATTCCGACACCATCACTTATAACAATGTGGTTAAAGGTAACTTTGCCGGAAGTTTCATCTAGTTGTGTAAATCCATTGTCATCCTGGCAAAAAAATTGTCTTATTTTTGTAACAGTGTCAGGTTCACAATCTAAACCAAATGTGTGTGCTACTTTCTTGGTTATGCCGTACTGGGTTAGACAATTAACATTGTTCTCAACTTCCAAGTTTGACCACAGAAGTAACATAGATAGGAATGTAGCCGTCTCATTTTGATTCATATTGTGCATACAATCAAGAAAGAAATCGATTGGCTTAGCGAAAAACTCAGCACCTTTCTCAAATAGTTCGTCGATGGCCGCAAACATTTCTGCACATTTTGGAAAACCAAATGCAAAACCAGAACCTTTGTTTGTTGAAGGAGGAGATGCCTTTAAACATTGATCTATCAATTCTTTTGAAACATCTCTACGGTTGTGATTCATATGGGATAACAGTATATCTCGTCTCTCTGCTAATTTTGAATATAGATTGACAATATTGCTCTCTTTAAAAAGATACTTTCTGTGCAGATCGTAACCTTTGATAGATTTCTGAAGAACTGTTTTTCGTGTAGTCAAAATCACGTATAGTTTTCCTTTCTTCGCCAATATTTCTATCTCCGGCAAGAAGCGCGACCATTTTTCAATCAATTGTGAATCGATTGATGTCATCTGAACTCCAAAAATATCATCGATAACTATTGCTTTTACTCGTTTAGAATTAACTTCTTTCCAATCGGATGGCTGTGACAAAATCAAGCTTCTGTCAGGATCAGAACATTCTACAAGAAGTTGCTTTGCCATCATGGTTTTTCCTTCAACTGGATGGCCGCTTATAACAACGATATGCTTTTCTTTAAGTCTCTTCTTGGCAGCTGAATATTGTTCTGTTTTAACAAAGATGTGATCAGTGTTAAGCTCTTGAAGTTGTTGTCGAGTACACCCTGGAAAATAACATATATTGATGACCATAAATTACATGTCTTTGACAAAGGAACTTTCTATAATCGATTGAAGTAAATTAGGGTTTGAATGACACTTTTATATGTTGTCAGACTCGACTAGACATCTCCTCCCAAACCGCAGACGCTCGTGCATGCATTTTATATCAATGTCACATAACGGCAGTTGGCAATCCAGATGCAAGCGAAGGTGAGATTTAAATTGATGTGTATCTGGAAGCATCGGTTAATTTCACACAAAAACCTATAAAGCTTAAGAAACAAAATGATGAATGCAGTTAACAAATTTACTTATGAAGATACACTCCCATGGTATTTGTTGATTTAGTTCTATTTGAGATGCGGAGTTGCATGCAAACATATTACTTACGAAATTCATACACTTTAACCGAGGCCCGTTCAAGAACTGATGTTTCCATGTCACACTTTAATGATGAAAACTGCTTTATGCTCTTGCATAATACAAGAAGGAATAATTGTTGATGTAAAGCTATGCAATGACATTTCATGAATGAAACGTTCATAACCAACATAATCACCAGCTTCACTACCGTTCAAAGTAGAAAGCAAATATTTAACAAACATTTTTCTTTAACAATTGGACATATTCAACACAGTGATGATATTACCTTCAACCTTGCATCAAGCCCACGACATAATGCAATAAGAATATATAGTGCAATATCAACTTCATCGGCATCTCAGATTAAACAAATTAAAGCGGAACATTATATTTTTCAAAAGATAAAGTATACATACTTACTTCGAAGGGTTTCAAATCTTGGTGTTCCTGTAAAATTGAATGCTAAGAATAATATCCGAAAGAGATACTAGTAAAACATCTTATGAACTCGTTAATGGCTACTTGCTGTTTGTAGGCGAATGTCTAATAAATTTGAATTCAGTTTATAATAAAAGGTATGAAGGTAATGAATGAAATAGATTATCAAACTAACTAGCAGATTTCTACACATTTGACGTAAAAGTTACTGTTTAATTTAACCAAGTGTATATTTGTCTTTTAGATTCGACCCTGAGTAATTTTCTTTACTTGAGACTGAATTCTAATTAAATACCTTCCGATAGCTGATTCCCGAGTTTGTGTTGGCTTATTTCTATATCTGCCACCTTTGCTGTTAAAACTTCGACTTTAGCACCAACTTCTCTGATGTTGATCTGTGTTTCTCTGTCTACACTATCCATGAACTTTATTTTCTCTTTAAGTTTCGCTGCTAATTCTGGATCAATTGAAGTTGTTTTCAAGTTCGCAATTTCTGCTCTTAAGTTTTGAATTGATTGACCAAGTCTACACAGAACCTGTAAACATTTTTCATGCCTATTATTAAATGTATTACACACTGTGAGTTATGTACAACATTGGCATTTTAAGTTTACCCAATGGAAGTCACGTGAATACAACTCGCAACATTTCGTTCATGACACAATTGCATTTTCTGTTCTGGTTATAGAGTTACATGAATTCAGCTCATCAACAAGCCAAATGCATGTTTCAAAATGGAATTAATGATTATCTCGAAGAGTAATTACATAGAACTGTTTTAATGTTTCAATAATGTATTCTTTAATGTCGAAACTAATTTGTATTGATAAAGATACGAGAATGTTAAGACTATTCATGACAGGATATGTGTCTGACTTACTAATTTATAAGATTATAAATGTCGACAAATAATCTCACCTGTTCAACGTCGTTCCACTTTGTTTCAAATTCTTGCTTTGACAAACTAGCATTTCCTTTATGTGCAAACTGCAAAACAAACAAATTCACATTTAACATATTAAATATATATTTATTTAAATGTAAAGCTACCATCAAATATTCACTTATTTAAACAAGGGAGTCCGAGAGAACATATTTGTCGACTACAAATAAGTCATTTAGACAAAATGTTGTGGGTAGGCGAAAAAGAAGTGTTACATATGAATCTCCCTGCCAAGACAGGCGAATGTCATACCAAATACTTTAAAGATGGTAGAATGATTCATTTGCACTCACGGTTGCATAATATAATTACGATGGATTCATCGGTGTCAGTATAAATACTACCGGTAGTACTTGTAATGCGTTTGAAAGTGGCGTAAAACCCTTTACAAACCAAGGCATGCGAACAAAAAAGGAAATGGACATCGTGATCGAAGAAATTGCTTCCACAATATTAAACCGGGAATATCAACACTGCTAGTATTAATAACATTTTCTCTCCAACCGTTCACGCCAATATTAGGAGGCTGTTATACGACTGATTACCATTATTAAATATATAATAATGTGTGGACATAAACTGAAAACTAGTCGAAATGTTCACTAAAATCTCATAATCTGCTATGTAATTTATTTTTAAATTAATAGACCTTTAATTTACATAAAAAACACATTAACTTTACAGAAATTGCTCACATATTATAATTCCGGTATTGTCCGTGTAAATTATATTGTCGCATGATAGATAATCATGTGCCAGTTCAATTTACATGGACTAAACAATCGAATAAAATTGAATAATTACTTCGTTTCTGTAATTCCCAATTCTTACAACGTCTGCTTCGGGGGATAGATCAGTGGAGACTGGTGAGCCAGTCTTGAAGGCAGCAGCATTTCCATTCAAACAAACAACTCTCAGCAAACATTTCAACAATGATAAATCGTAAGTTTCTGACAATGAAACACTGCTTGCTGGATACAACAACTCCCATTGTGCTTTAGCTATAAATTTTCCCTTATACTTCTGAAGTTTCACTTGATTGTTTGCAAGGAAAGCTTTAAGTGTAAGAGGTGGTATGCACGAGTTAAACATCGATCGTAAAACAAGCGTACCGCCTTCAATAATTAAAAGCTGCAAACGTAAATAGTGTGCACTTTCTTTCGAAGGCTTCATGTTACTTGCTGTTGCCATGGCTTTACTTAATCAACTAGTATTATCTGAAATAAAATACAGAGTGGCATTAATGTGGTGACGGTGCACATTGGATGTATTAATGATTATAGCTAGTGTGATCCACGGCTCGGCCATAGATTCTTTCCGATGAGTGACTATATTTATTGATACTTAATTTCATCTTCCAACAATATGGATCAAAAGTACATGTGGTAAGGTCGCAAGTTGCCTTGGAAGTATACAGGTGCGAGAAAGCCATAAAGCATGTGTAGGTGAACTAATACTATCTCTCTCTCTCTCTCTCACACCTCTCTCTGTCTCTCTCTCTCTGTCTGTCTCTCTCTCTGTCGGTCTCTCTGTCTGTCTATCTCTCTCTGTCTCCCTGTCTCTCTCTCTGTCTCTGTCTATGTCTGTCTGTCTGTCTGTCTCTCTGTATGTCTGTCTGTCTGTCTGTCTCTGTCTGTCTGTCTGTCTGTCTGTCTGTTTCTGTCTGTCTGTCTGTCTGTCTGTCTGTCTGTTTGTCTGTCTGTCTGTCTCTGTCTGTCTCTGTCTGTCTCTGTCTCTGTCTCTCTCTCTCTCTTTCTCTCTCTCTCTCTCTCTCTCTCTCTCTCTCTCTCTCTCTCTCTCTCTCTCTCTCTCTGAAAATATGATTATATCCTATGATTGTCAAATCATTTACAATGTTTCATAACATGTTTTAACTTCATATATTGTAGTCTCTTATACCTTGTGTACAGGTTCGAGTTAATAAGTATTATGTTAGCGATCGATGACGGTGTGTAAATATTATAATAGGAACACGTCACACGAAGACCGACTTTAGGTGGGTTTGCCGACTAGCGAAGATCAGGACCTGCAATGTTTGTCAACTAGAGTATCTTTCATTAATGGTCATGCAAAAGAACCGATAATGCAAGAATGCAAATCGATCGCAACCTCTGATGATGTCGAAACCTAAGAAGGTCGGTGTTCGTGTTAGGTGACCCATGTTTAAAACAGCTTTGCTCTGTCGTAGCCCTATTTATGTCAACTAAACCTGGGAAGTTTTAATGAAATTAGCAAAAATATGAACAAAAGAAACTCATACTCACTTAATACACAAGGCTATTAGTATGGTTAAAGTACGAGGCTCATCTCGGCACAATCCGTGTATGAATTTCGATATTGTTGTCTTATTTATACAGTTCGTTTTTATCTTACCTCATGTATAACTTCCTCTTTCACTTTGAACGTAATAAACATATACAAGTAGATAAACACAAAATTTACGTGTGATAATATATAAATATAAAGTGTGTTTATCATCTCAAAGAGCTGTTCCGGCACTGTTTGTAAACAATGACACCTAGAAAAATCGATTCAGGTGATAACTAGACCTTAAAAAAACGAATTGTTTAGCCTACCCATAATCACTGTATTGAATCCACAACAGTGACGGATGTTTGTGAATGTCAAACATGAACGTTACGATTGATAGTACGCTTCTAATAAGTAGGTTGGCAACGGATTTGGGACGGATTTGGGATTTTTCCTACTTAACCAGTTAAAACCCGTCGTCTAGCTTTACCATAACAACGATCGCACTTGTGCAACGGGCAACTTCACTTTTTTTTTTTTTTTTTTTTTTTTTCCGAACTTCCGTCCACCTTTGTAGATTGAATACAGTGCTGTTTCAATTACGCTCTCTACTTGACGAGATAAGAAACATTGTGTGAATAAGAAACAAACAAAACAAAACTTATAATAACGCTTATTTACATGAATATCTTTTTTTATCAACCTACTTAAATAGAGTTAATTCTGCATTTTTAATATAAGGGTTTGAGTAAACTACAATATTCCATTTTGGACATATAAGCTTACATTGATTTTAATCGGTATGCAAATATATAAACTCACACGGGTGTTTTAAAGCCAAGTAGGTTATTTATAATCAACGCTTCACCGTGCACCGGTTTTGAGATCCGAAATCGTTGTAGATAATCTAAAAATAGCATTTCACTATATATTGACAAGGTACATTTCCTATTCTACGGCCCGGGACAAATGTATATAGTCAAATGCTATTTTTAGATTTTATACGAGACTGGCACCTGTGAGTGTACATGGCTGACCTTGCAAGCTATATGTAACTTAAAAAATGTTGCTTAAAAAACCCAATCAATACTTTAAAAATCAAAGCGCCAATGGCACTGTAGTGGCGATCGTATGGAAAATCCTGCAAAGTAACAAGCAGTATATCGGTGTAGGGCTTGCGTTGACTCTGGTGCGGGTATATTTGAGAATGTATCAACCCTGCATCTTTTGACAGTAGAATAATGTTAGTTTGCCAGAATGTTGTCTTGGTGATTTTTAACGAATTATTTTTTCTCAAAAAATAATGCGGTTAACGCGATCGTGTTGCTTTGCGGAAGTCACGGTTAAACTACACTTCCGCTTAGAATACACATTAGCTGCACCTAAATAGTCCTAGTATTTTTTCGATATTAAAATGACTTCTACGTGTTTTTTCAATACAGTAGACGTAGTTAACAGGTGCCCATTATGTAACGCTAGCAAACCTGACCTTCGACACAACGTTGTAGAGCAATGTATCTGCAGAGCTCCAGATAAGGTGCGTGAATACATTATCACCGCATTGAAATGCAGGAAAAACGAATGAAAATATTTCCTGTTCGTCGTATCACGCATTTAAATCCGGAATAACGAATATAGAACATTTTATGTGCGTCGTTTCAATCATAAGACAAAATGAAAGTGACGTATTTTCCAGAGAAATCCCGATCGTTAAATATAATCGCGGTCGAATAAATTACCCTAACACCGTATGTCATTCGCCTACTTCACCGGTATGTGCATTTTTTACGGAACAACGAGTTCTCACGCTTCGGAATTTATACACAAATAATGTCTGCTCCAAGCGAAAAAGATCCGTCTGCACAACCAATTAAACCTGGTTCGTTATTAAAATATATCAAAATGGAAGAACTGCTGAGTTCTGCAATAGCAGAATACGTTTTTAATAATTGAATCGATGACATGGTAAATAAACAACGGCCAATTTAAAGAAAACGTCATGAAAAAGTTCCCCACAAAACAATCGATCTTTGCATACGGGAGTTCCCGTGGATGATTTTGACTGATGCAGTGATGTATTTTGTTTTTTTCTCCCCTAGTTATACACAATGTTGTCCCTCAAATAATAAAGTTCATCAAGATTAAGTGATTTACCAATATTATTTAAAATATATTTAATTCGCATACCAATGAATCATTCTGGAGACCTGACTTTAATCCATCGGAAGGGTTTAATGTGTTCAAGTAAGAATAGACAATACTGTAATGGTATGAATACCCTGATAAATCAAATGCATCATGACAAACATGTTGCAGATGGTAACAAAAATAGATAATGACAAGCATACTTAACTCTTCCCCACAAATAGACGCTTTTCTTGATAAAACAAGCATTTTGACGCGCACCTTTGCCCGAATGGCTGATAAATATAAATTAATGGTCCATAATTAGAACATCGTTTTCAAGTTGGAAACGGAGACAAAACGGTGAGATTTCCCTGTGTGCGTTTAAGTGTTATTTGTCATTTTATTTTTCTTCTATCATCTTAAGGAAACAAATAGAATTGCACAACAATACTTCCACAAATATGTTGGCATCTCTAGATCTGTGATACAGAGCTCCAGATAAATACTTGGGTCAAATATGTTTCAATCCCTAAAATAATTATTAAAGAGTGAATCACTGCAGGAAGCCCATCATCCCACAATAAGGAAGGTCAACATGCATGCACAACTCTAACTAAAATTTTAAGTTAGAAAAGGCGCATAATTGTGTCAAAATCTGATATAGAGTTATGGGACTTGTCCTGCAAGGTCATTTGATGATGTCTAATAAGTGAGTGAAGTTTCAAAATGTAACCAAAGTTGCAACGCCAACGCCGACGCACAAGTGACTGTTATAGCTCTCATATTCTTCGAATAGTCGAGCTAAAAAAACTACTAAGTTTTAAAGCAAGTTTAAAACAAACAAAAAACATGATAAAATGCAATTATTAATTACATTTTCAAAATAATTCGTTCAATACTTTGATTTAGTTACGTTCTGAAATTGGTCATGATGTGTTCAAAATTAGGCCATTCCAAAGTTATGAAAAATCTAGTTGGTATTCGATAGACTACCGTTTTAGCTCATTAGAATGGCTATTTGTAATCTAAATTGTTCGGGTTTTCAACAGGTCGCTAGGCCATATTAAGAAAAAAAAATATTTAAACTTTAGAAATGACTAAATTATCAAGAAAGGAGAGAAAACAGTAACCATTAGTTTGGTGTTGGTTTTAATGATGTCCGATATTAAACAGGTCTGTTCAATTTAGTCCCTTCACATTGCATGATTGAGGGTTGTCAGAGACATATACAGTGTATTTATAAGGTCCGTGAAGTTAGGTTGACGAGTGACGAACTGTGACATTTTTTTAGGTCCGTGAAGTTAGGTTGACGAGTGACGAACTGTGACATTTTTTCTAAAAAACTTTATTTCTTTCTTTAAGAAAATGTTTCTGGATGTATTAAATGCAAATTAGGCCCAATTTCATGTTTCATGGCGATCAGTCAATCAGAAGAGCTTCGTCAAGTTCGTCAATTCGGCAAATTGTCAATAAAATTGTAGAAAATTGACGAAAAAAATATTTTTCTAAAAACTTTATTTCTTTCCTTTAGATAAGTATTTGGACGTATTGAATGCAAAATAGGCCCTATTTCATGTTTCATGGCTATCACTCAATCAGATGAGCTTCTTCAAGTTCGTCAATTCGTCAACTTGTCAATAAAGTTGACGAAATTAACGAAAAAAATATTTTTCTTAAAACTTTATTTCTTTCCTTTAGATAAGTATTTGGACGTATTGAATGCAAATTAGGCCCTATTTTAAAATTCATGGCCATCAGTAATTCAGAATAGCTTTTTCAAGTTCGTCAATTCGTCAACTTTGTTGACACATTGACGAAAACATTATTTTTCTAAAAATCTTCATTTCTGTCTTTTAGATAATGTAGCTGGACGTATTGAATGCAAATTAGGCCCTATTTCATGTGTCATGGCCATCAGTCATTCAGAAGAGCTTCTTCAAGTTCGTCAATTCGTCAACTTGTCAATTTAGTTGACGAAATTGACGAAAAAAATATTCTTCTAAAAACTTTATTTCTGTCTTTTAGATAATGTATCTGAACGTATTGAATGCAAATTAGACTCTATTTCAAATTTCATGGCGATCAGTCATTCAGAAGAGATTCGTCAATTCGTCAACTCGTCAATTTTGTTCTTGTGATGAAGAATCTAGCAGAAACTGGAGAGACAATCCCTTGTTTATTATATTTTGGCATGCTCCTTTCTTTATATTGTTAGTACAATATAAATAAGACCAGTTATCAGAATAGCTATATACCTCAGCGAGCTTAATCCATGCCGCAACATCTCTTTGTAACTTTGCTTGCTGATTGTATTGCAACCAAATTACTCTTAAGTAGTGGTAACAAGTTGAAATTTATATTTGTTCAAATGGAGGGGTTCTCTTTGCCAAACTTCACGTTTTTTTACATCTTGGTAACATCAAAAGGACGGACCTTTATGTTCTCTTTACTAGCAGTAAACAACATTTGATATGTCAACCTTATTACAATGGGTTCACTAATGAAAACAATATCAATTTCGTCTACACTGTACGAATGTCAGCTATTGCATTCTATGTCTTCTTTAGATATCCAGAACGTTGCAAATCACAGCATTTGCACTGTAGAACACGTACAGATAGGGTATTTAGTCTGCTAGGTCGGGTCGGAAGAACATACAATGTGAAATTGACAAACGCAAAAACAAATTTCCTTCAAAGACTGTAAAATGCCTACGAATTGTCTCACTAGCAAGATTTTCACTTATCGTCTAAATTGGTTTAAAGCAATTCAATGTACTCGACAAAAATGTTTAATTTCCGAGAGAGAGAGAGAGAGGGAGAGAGAGAGAGAGACAGAGACAGAGACAGAGACAGAGACAGACAGAGACAGAGACAGACAGAGACAGACAGAGAGAGAGAGAGAGAGAGAGAGAGAGACAGACAGACAGAGAGAGAGAGAGAGAGAGAGAGAGAGAGAGAGAGACAGACAGACAGAGAGAGAGACAGAGAGAGAGAGAGAGAGAGAGAGAGAGAGAGACAGAGAGAGAGAGAGACAGAGAGAGAGACAGAGAGAGAGAGAGAGAGAGAGAGAGAGAGAGATAGAGAGAGAGAGAGAGAGAGCGTGGGAGAGAGAGCGGGAGAGAGAGCGGGAGAGAGAGAGAGAGAGAGGGAGAGAGAGAGAGAGAGAGAGAGAGAGAGAGAGAGAGAGAGAGAGAGAGAGAGCGGAGAGAGAGAGAGAGCGGAGAGAGAGAGAGAGAAAAAAAAAGAGAGAGAGAGAGAGAGAGAGAGAGAGAAAGAAATCGAGAGAGAGAGAGAGATATATATATATATATATATAGAGAGAGAGAGAGAGAGAGAGAGAGAGAGAGAGAGAGAGAGACAAGTTGACGAATTGACGAACTTGAAGAAGCTCTTCTGATTGACTGATCGCCATGAAACATGAAATATGGCCTACAATTTCGTCAATTTTATTGACAAGTTGACGAATTGACGAACTTGAAGAAGCTCTTCTGATTGACTGATCGCCATGAAACATGATATATGGCCTATTTTGCATTCAATACGTCCAGATACTTATCTAAAGGAAAGAAATAAAGTTTTTAGAAAAAATATTTTGTTCGTCAATTTCGTCAATTTTATTGACAAGTTGACGAATTGACGAACTTGAAGAAGCTCTTCTGATTGACTGATCGCCATGAAACATGAACTAGGGCCTAATTTGCATTCAATACGTCCAGATACTTATCTAAAGGAAAGAACTTAAGTTTTTAGAAAAATATTTTTTTCGTCAATTTCGTCAACTTTATTGACAAGTTGACGAAATTGACTAAGCTCTTCTGAATGACTGATGGCCATGAAACAGGGTCTTACTTGCATTGAATACGCACAGATACATTATCTAAACGAAAGAAATAAAGTTTTTAGAAAAATAATTTTTTCGTCAATTTCGTCAACTAAATTGACGAGTTGACGAATCTCTTCTGATTGACTGATTGCCATGAAACACGAAATAGGGCCTATTCTGCATTTAATACGTCCAGATACATTATCTAAAGGAAAGAAATCAAGTTTTAGAAGAAAAGAAAAAATCGTCAATTTCGTCAACAAAATTGACGAGTTGACGAACTTGACAAAGCTCCTCTGATTGACTGATCGCTATGAAACATGAAATAGGGCCTAATTTGCATTTAATACATATCTAAAATAAATAAATAAAGTTTTTAGAAAAAATGTCACAGTTCGTCACTCGTCAATTCGTCACTCGTCAACCTAACTTCACGGACCTAAAAAAAATGTCACAGTTCGTCACTCGTCAATTCGTCACTCGTCAACCTAACTTCACGGACCTGTTTACATGTAATTTATTCCTAGATGAATATTATGAATACGCGATAAGAAATGTAGTTTTCATGGCAACCGAAAGAAAAAATCTTCTACTCCGAAAGAATCTGACCGATTTTCAAATCATTTAAGAGATATGTTCCTTATGTGTCCCACTGTCAGATTCGTAAAACTCATGTTAATTGGCGTATGTTGCCTAATATGGGTTAAGTAAAAAAATAATGAAAATTCAACTCCACCGAGAGACTCTAGACGATTTTTTAAGAAGTTTGTAGAAATGTTTCTTGCGTCGAAACCCTCTACAGTATTCCGTCAAGCCATGAAGATTGATTGAAACACACTACACTAAAGGGCATGGCTATTTTGCCTTATATTGTCGAAGTGAAACTTTTAAAAATCTCCTCCGACAAAAGTATCCAGCCAATTTTCAAATTTTCCTTTGGTACCCATCTATCTGATTCAAGGCATGTTATTTGGTTAAAGAAATTGACTTCACACATGAAACTATTTGGCAGATGTTAAATAATATGTTGAAAGGCTCATTGTCTGACCCTCTATAAGATTCCTTCAATCCATTGATTGGTTTAAGACATGGCCAAGAGGGGGCGTGATTGTTGGTCTAATACTGACTTAAGTGAAAAACTTAAAAATTCTTCTCCGAAACTATTTGGCCGATTTTTTTTTTTTTTTAGAAACCTTCCATTGTTGACTCTACGCGATTCCTTCAAGTCATGATGCTTGGTAGAAAAGTATGGCCATCATAGGGTCGGGCTGTTTTACCTTATATGGTTATAGTGATTTAATGTTTGACTTACGACAGTTTAGAGATACTTGCCTTCTGGTTTATGTTGGTGCCGCGCACAACAATGTGGGGTATTATTGATGCTGGTTTACATTATTTAAAAGTCAATTGACAAACTACTAATAGGGATCATTTCTAGATTTGTGTTAGAATATGCATTTAGTGCACACGAATTGTGAAGATGACATGTTGATGCATATTGAACCCTGATGAGACTGTGTGGATGGATACACAGTGTCTTCACGGTACGCATATGCATTATGACCCCCCCAAACATAGTGTTTAATGAGTATTGTCCTTTTTCATATACAGACAACCTCAAAAGTGTACAGGGAATGGCAAAAGAAGTGAGAGCTAGCCTAGACGAAGTATTTGCCACTTTGGATAGTAATAGCATTCCAGGGGTATACATATAGAAAATCAAACATTTTAATTCCAATAACAAACGGTTCCGTGTTTCTTGGGTATTGAATAGAAAAAAAAATCCGTCATCTTGGAATTGCACGTAAATAAAGATTATGTACTCTCTGTAATACGAATAGTATTGGTGATGAATTTCATTATTTGTTTGAGTGTAATCATTGCAATGAAGAAAGAATGATATATATTACAAAGAACTATTATAAGTTGAATTATAACCATCCTAACTCGCATAAGCCTAATGATCTAATGAACTGTAAAAACAAAAATAAACTTGTCAAGTTAGCTTTAATTTGTAAAACCATCTTATAAAAATTAAAATAATTAATTAAATATTGTCCGAATACTCACCATTCCTTATATCATAGATGATCTCAAGTGTAGTTATACGACTGCATGTACCTAATGTTTCATATAGTTATGATCTCAAATGTTTGTTTTAATGTGTTATACTTTACTATTTCTTTATTGTTTGAACCTGTTGTTATCACATGCATATTATATGCCTTGATATAAATAAAATGTTCCAAATGAAGTAATTAGTTTTCAACAATTGTGAAGTAATTTCTTCTTACAATAATGACTTTCGATGTAAGCTTCTTCAACTCTTGTGGCCATAAATAACCCGCACTCTCGTACTAAGAGTGTACTGTTAAATACTGTTGGAAAATCCCAATACGTTGACGCCACTATCAATAGGAGTTTTGTTGGTGGAGTTTGTTCGGTCATTTGATGAGATGCTGGATGAATTATCTACTTAAAACTAGTACAAGAGAAAGTTGATGCAAGGCATCAATGTCGCCGGAAAAGACTGCATTGATTTATTTATGTATTCTTGACTTTCCTTAGTCTATTCAAACATTAGGAACGTTGAAATGAAAACATTTGCTTATAAATTTTATATTCATACCTATACATTAGGGTATAAAAAATTAACGAAATGTGTACACATTTATCTTGGCTTAAATTTAATTTTGCTGTTGTTACTTATTTAAATAATAGTATTCATTCATATAATTTCAATGTTTGTCAATCTTATTCGAATCACAAGGTAAATATCCTGGTATTGCTTTAAAGGGAGGTAATTTGAAGAAAACAAAAGTCTTCAAAAGGAGAAATATATCAGCATTACCGTCTACAGTTTAAATTGTTCTATTGTTTGTGGATTTAAAAATGTTCTTTTTTTCTTATTTCTACATGTACAACGAAATATTGCGGCTTCTCTTTGACGCTTTGCGTCAAACATTCATCTTGTACTTGTCTAAAATAAAATAATATCACTCGATTTTTCATATCGAAATGCGCATGCGCGAAAATCGATGTTAAAGGTCACGAAACTACACAACAGAATAGGGTCTATATTTAGCTTAGAAACAGTTCCTACTTTAGATATTCATGGATTAACATTATTAAATGAATTCTACACAAATCAAGACATCTCTTTGAACATGAAAACAACATTTAGTAAGTTAAAATTGCTATTAAAAGGAGAATCCGAAATTGACCTCAATGATGACACATAAGAGTCTGCATTAGGGGGTGTTGGTTCACGTCTTGAAGGGACCACTTTTGTCTTCGTAAATAAGACAAAAAACTTAAATGCGAGTGAAATAAAAAAAAACTGCAAACATTAAAAAATCGGAATATTTATTTCATTTTAGATGTGTCATTTATTAGTGTTCGTAAACAACCACAATTGTAATATGTTCAAATCATCTAGATTTGTTTCTTTCTAATAATAAGCCGCCCTCCCATGTGATTTCCGAAAACCTATTAAAAATAGAAGTCGCGGGCTTCTGCCCGGCGACTAATAAATATTAGCAATATGCTGCTTGACTAACAATTATTCTAGTGTGTTAACAAGATTTTCTCAGATTTAACCTAGTGGTCTAGTTTTTGACCAGGCATGACCGTAATTTGGGAATAGCATAGATTCATTTCAGCCAGCCCAGTTTAATAACGGTTATTCCTGAAATAGTTAATAGGTAAGGAAATAGAAGACATAGGACACTAACAATTTATGTTGTAAAAAACCGAAATACTTGATTTTTGTTTTCTCGTGTTTTTCAGATAAAACCCTTGGGTGATGGGGAATTAGTAGAGTTCAAAACTCAGACAACTGCATCATTATATCAAGGCTTTTAATTTTGTGAGGATGAACTGTTATTGATTGTTAGCGATAAATAGTAACAATTACAGGAATGTTGAAAGTAACACATGTATAGCTTGCCTATAAGGCATACCGTTACGGACAGACGGCAGTGACACTAAATGTAGCAAGGGACACTGATGTAGAGGTTTCTTTGAAAAGTGTTTTTAACCATTTCCCTCATACAACAAATCTGCAGCAGACGACGTTAAAAACATGGTGACAAAAAACTGAAAATTCTCGATAAAAGATAGCTATATTGTTAAATAAAGTTGAAAATATTGTGGTCAAAGGAGTAATTGCTCATTATGAGCAATTTCTCCTTTAGCCAGAATGTATTCAAAAGTCGTCTGCTGCTATTGCGTCAAAATACGTCTGCAGGTTGGAAAGGGTTATTAGCAAACTTGACTTGCATCTGCAGCGGACAGCATTTTGGAAAACATTACTGTCCAAACATCTTTTCAACATTAGACAAAAGACAATGTGACAAGATTCATTCGTCGCTTCCACAAATGTGAAAAAAGTGCCAGTTGCTAGGAAAGAATGTTGTGGGAAAGCCAGGATACACAGAGAAGGTGAACTAGCGGCCGTGATATGTTTTTGTTTTTTTAAATTGCATTATATTTAAATAATTCAATTAAACTTCAATATCTTTGAAACGTGTGTTGCATAATGTTCCTTAGGTTAAAATGGAATTCATCAAAGTGTCGCCCCTAACTTTGGTACCCACATACAACAAATCTGCAGCTGACTTTTAAAAATGTTGACTCAAAAAAAAAGAAAAAAAAGTATGATAATTGAACTATGGCAAAAGTCGTCTGCTTCAGAGGTGTAAACATGCGTCTGTGTGAGGTCAAGGGTTAATTGATGTTCAAGGGATATCTAATAAGACCGGACCCGAAACAATAAAACTATGAACTCAGAAATGAGTTCTATGCTTCCACTATGATTTCTGATTGGTCAAGTTCAAGACAGATTTTTTGGCTTCCGATCAATTATCTATTTGAGCAAAATGTGTGAGTACAAAGTAAACCATGCTATTCACGGACCAACGAAGGGACATGTTGAAAGTGAAGCCCAATCACTGGTTCTTAGGTTAAAACATATCCCACAAATTTTAAACATCTATATAAAATGTAGAAGTGTTCTATAAATAATAGTATACTTATTGTATAGAACAACATATCATTTTGCAACAATGTATCCAAAAGTTATCTGCAAATGGGAAAGGGTTTGATAAATAACCAATTGGGAAAGCTATGACTCCTTTTTTTCCAAGTGTTTGGCATAATGTAAGATTAACCCTTTCCAACATACAACAAATCTGCAGCAGACGTCTATGGCAAGCCAATTGTCCAATAATTACGTGAACCCAGGTTCACGTTCGAAAAACTAGGATTAACGATCGATAAACTAGGTTTTTCGAACGTAAAACCAGGTTTATCGAATACTAGCTTATATTTTCGAGCGAAAACATAGGATAACGGGCGTAAACCATAGTTTACGCTCGTGAACCCATGTTCACGCTCGATACACTAGGTTTCTCGATTGAACTAAGAATTTCGGTCGTTATCCTAAGTTCACGAGCGTGAACCTATGTTTACGGGCGTGAATCTGGGTTCATGAGCGTGAACCATAGTTTACAAACGTGAACCTAGGTTCACGGTCGTAAAGATAGGTTCACGTTCGTAAACTATGGTTCTCGCTCGTAAACATAGGTTCACGGTCGTAAACCTAGGTTCACGCCCGAAATTCATAGTTGATTTGATAATCCTAGTTTATCGACCGTAAACCATGGTTTACGTTTGATAAACTACGTTTCTCGATTGAACTACGAATTTCGGTCGTTATCCTATGTTTACGTGCGTGAACCGGGGTTCACGAGCGTGAACCTATGTTTACGAGCGTGAACCATAGTTTACGAACGTGAACTTATGTTTACGACCGTGAACTTGGGTTTACGAGCGTGAACCTACGTTTACGAGCGTGAACTATGGTTTACGACGTTATCCTATGTTTTCGCTCGAAAGTATAGGTTAACATGCTTTTACGTTCGAAAAACCTAGTTTATCGATCGTTAATCCTAGTTTTTCGACCGTAAACCTAGGTTCACGTAATTATTGGACAATTGGCTTGCCATAGACGATATTGTTTTACCAGCAAATAACGGATGAGATTTGCAGACCTTGCTTAATGCTCGAAATGATTGGTGTTGTGCCAATAATATATCTATTAATTGTGTGTGATAAGAGACAGATTGTTCACTTCCGTCCCGGATATTTTCAAAGGACTTCTGGGGCTTTAAGAATTTGAAGTGACATTATTAGTGTAGTCGACAGATATATTTATTTACGTACTACATGTATATCTTGATTGTAATGTAACAGTTGAATTTGTAGCCCAATCTGCAACTCGTGCTCTGGGTCTGGTTATTGAAAAGTGCAAGTCGATTGGTGGTCTGCCATACAATGTTTATACTCGTCTGTATGATTCCATTGTTTGACCTACCATTAGTTAATTGTCCGCTATCTGGGGCTACAAGTCTTCTGCATGTATACACGCAGTACAAAATAGAGCAATGCGTTTTTCCTCGGGGACGGAAGATACACCGCAAATGCAGCGATCGCCGGAAAAATGGCATGGAAGGCTCCGAGTATAAGACAATGGAAATCTGTTTTTTCTCATTGGGCCCGCCTTGCAAACGTGAGAGATAACAGAACAAACATAGACATATTAAATAACTGTGATCTAGCACATTATTATGAAATTAATATTCCTTTTATAAACAATTTGCTTATTGTTAAAGCAGAGTCTGTCTTGCAATCAAGATACGTTTTGGACTGGAACCAGTCCGTTACTAGTGATGTAGGCTCGTCAAGAAAGGTTGGCAATGAATAATGCACGTACAGTTTATTTAAATCGTCTTTTTGTGTAGAAAAGTATTGTACACTCATCATGCCAACACGTCATAGGGCTGCTTTCAGTCAATTTTGGTGTTGTGTTGCACCGATTCGAATTGAGACTGGCCACTATGTGGGTTTGCCTACATATGACCGAAAATGTCCTTTCTGCAATCTAGTTAAAGATGAAATGCATGTGTTGATATATTGTTAATTGTATGCTGATTTGAGACAGACTCTGATCGACAGAGCTATTAAACTATGTCCTGTATTTATATATACTGAGCAATTAAAATGTGTGTTCACCAATTCAGATATGATACGGATATGTGCCAAAACCTGTTATGATATACAACAACAACGTCGTCTTTTTTTTATCTAAATAAGTGAAATTCTTTTATTGCTTAACCTGTTTTATTCTTTGTAAATATTTTAGGACATATACAATTTCTTGTTAATATATATTTATATTTTAAGCGAATCGGCTGCTAATTAGTCTCCCTCCTATTCTGAAGGAAGCCGGCACTTAGAGATTATTTCTACTTCTTAGAAACACAGTTTAAACTGCTTGGAATAAACTTTGATGTCAATCTTCAAAACATGCAGGTTTTTTATTTTGATCCGAAATTACAAAGTATAAAAAGAAGCATTACGTATTGGAAAAGGAGAAAACTAACTCCAATTGGAAGAATAACGGTAGTTAAGACGATTTTAATTCCAATTTTAACACATTTATTTATCAGTTTACCATCACCAAAAGATGATTTTATCAAACCGTTAAACGACATACTATTGGAGTATGTATGGGAGAGTAAAGCCAAAATTAAACGTTCTGTTTTTATAAAACAATATGCAGACGGAGGTTTAAAGATGATTGACATCAAAAGTTATGTTTGTAGCATGAAAATAAAATTAAAAAAATTATTAATTCATGAAGAAAGTAATTGCTACAAGTTAGTTAACAATATTTTTGATGTTAACAAAGTTTTTAATATGGGAAAAATATACTGTGAATACGTATCAAAGAATATAAGAAATGAATTCTGGATCGATGTATTGAAGGCTTATGTAACCTTTATGGAAAATGTACGTTGTAATGATTGGTTTAAAGTTTTACACATGCCTTTATTCTATAATGAACATTTTCTTATTTATTCAAAACATATTTTCATCGAAGATTTCTATAACCGAGGCGTAAGGCTTGTAAAGGATGTAATGGATGTAAATGGAAATTTTCTAACCTTGTAGAATATTGAAAACATTATGGGAAAAAGAGTCAATTGGCTAGTATTACATAGTCTAAGAAATTCTATAAACTCCTTTATATCAAAGAACAATACTGCAAAATACTGATTTTCCGTTTTATACAGCCCATAACCCATGTATCAACTTCTATTTCTACGATATTTTAATAAAGACTGACTCGAACAAATTTGTCTATAATACATTAACATATAATAGTGAGGTGCCAACAAGTCGGAAAAAATGGATGGTATTGTTTCGAAATGAAAACATTAACTGGAAAACAAAATATTGCAATGTTTTCAAATGTACAAATGATACCTATATACAATGGTTACAGACCCAAATAATACATAGGATATTACCAACTAATTCATTATTATATAAAATGAAATTAGTAGATACAAACTTATGCAATTTCTGTTTAAAGCAAGAGGAAACATTAAATCACTTATTTATTGACTGCGAACAAGTTAAACCATTAATTCAAAACATTCAATTAAATATCAATGAAATATATCCAAATTTAGAGATATCAAATATAGATATTCTTCTAGGTTGCGATAAGAAAGATTTTAAATTGGAAACTCTAGTATTAAAAGTCAAACGCTATTTATACTCATGTAAAATACAAATAATTTTTCCTTCTTGGTATGGTTGAATGAACAGCTTACACCCATCTTGGAGTATATACAAATCGACCAAAGCAACAACAAAAGACATAGAAAAGTGGGCAGTTGTAAGACATCTGATTCAAGATCATCCCTAATCTCTAAAAAAATATGTTTAAAAAAAAATATGTAAGGTTTTTTTTCTCATACCTATATTTTTTGTATTTTTTTTTTCTTTGTTCCCCAGCCATCAACCCAACACCATTGTTTTTTTCAAGCTTTATTATAATATGTCCTCTATATATATAAACTATGAACTAAAAATGAAATTCAATTGTCTAAAATGTATACATACAACTTTTAAATTTAGTTACAGTATATATCTCTTCCTTATTTAAAAAAAAACCAAATCTGCAGCAGTTAACTTAAAAAAGATCAGTCTTTCAATATACAAGACATAATGGAAAAGGAAGAAAATTGCGTTTGGAAAAATACTTAATATGAACTGTGTTTAACCCTTATCATGCTGCAAATAACTCTTAGAATACATGTACATCTGAACACAGTATATACCAATAATAGATTGTACATAATCCTATAGATTATTCAAATTTGAATTTGAATTAGAAAACTATCTAACATGCATTAGAGAAAGAAAATATCAAATATCTTATTCAAAGTTCAGACTCTCCAGTCACAAATTAGCAACTGAACAAGGACGACACTTAAGAATAGACAAACACCAAAGGCTTTGCACAAACTGTAACATGGGTATGATCGAAAATGAATACCATTTTTTACTAATATGTCCACAATTTACTGTTTTAAGAAAACAATACTTTAAAAGTTATTATTGCAAATGGCCAAATATTAATAAATTCATTTCTTTAATGTCCTCTACATCAGTTAAAACACTAAACAATATAGGAAAATATTTACATAAAGCATTTGAATCGAGAGGGTAAACAAAAAGATTATATATTATTAAAATAAATATATAATTCGTATCCATTACAGGAATATATGAGTTGAATATACATTGTACGATTATTAACGCAATTATGCTAGTTAACATAATATTATGCTCTTCTTGAAAATTGTATACATGTATGTGTGTAACCTGTCTTCACAATGACTTCAAATTTGTATTTGTTTATGGCTACAAATTTTGTAAATTTAATGCTAATAAACTGTATGTTATGTTATGTATATGTACAATGTATTATGGGTTTATATATATATTTATTTTTTTGAAGAATTAAGCTTTAGAAAATCTCCAAAGAATAAAATGAACAATAAGAAAAATGATATGATCCGCAAATCAGAGAAAAACTGTTATACAACACAATTCAGCATGATTGGGGTTTAGATGAAAAAAACACCTATTTTTAAAAAACATTTCTATGTATATATTTATTATTATATTCTTATGATAAATTTGAAAACTCTTGAGGTAAGGTATGAGAGAGGATGGCCACGACCTCTTCATACCTATGGACGTGGCAAATGAAGTTTGAAAAAAAAAAAAAAAAAGTCAAATGAGCCGTCCCGTGAGAAAACCAACATTATGGCCTCTGTGTAATATATCGACCCAGATCATCCTGCGCAATCCGCGCAGACTGAACCGGGCCGACACATTCCGTCTCAGCGAGATAGAGGTTTAGAGTAATGATTCCTGAAACAGAAAATCCACAGGAGGCGAAAAGTGTCTATCCGGGTAGCCTGCGCGGCATGCTTAGACTGATCCGGATCGATAGCATTCCGGGTTAAAGATAAATCGTTAATTTTAAGCAAGTGCTCTTTTTCCTAGAAGGTTTCTAAATACCGTCTAAAGCTGAGAGTTTAAAATTCATCTGTATGAGGGAGTACTCCTATGTGGGGATGCTATCATTTTCAAACTTAGCTGTTTATTTCGAATTTACTGATTATTGTACCGTGTTATATCTTCTTAGAATGTGATCAGGCAAGTGACCATGGATCAAGTGAGTTCCTGTCGTGATGAAAATGAACTTCTTGTAAAATCGTCTCGAAATAGCAATAACATACAATGTATTTGTCTTAACTCTTTCACTGCCGAATTTCACAAAGACGAACCTTCCATTTTGAAAATTGGACCATTCCATTTTAGGACCAAAAGGAAATTTGGTAAAATGTAATGTCTAAGTGGCAAACAATGCGGATTTCAGGATTTCACCTGAATCTGCATTGTTTGCAAAACCATTTAATTTTCTACGGAAGCGAAAGGGTTAACATGGAAATCTTCAGAGATTACTCAAGGAAATCGTAAAGTTGCTGAACTCCAGATTAAAGATAGTATAGTCAAAGTTTTAAAACTGTTCAAAATTTGTCTTGACATATTAGAATCATATTTCTGGGGAAAAAATCAGATTCATAATTTCACATTCCAGTACAATAAATATCAAAATATTGATTGGTTATGCTTCACTTTTCTGTCACCCGGCGTAGCATGGTAGGCTCTATGGATTTCTTTTTTTGTCCGGCATCTGTCTGTCCGTCCGTCCGTCTATATGTCTGTCTGTCTGTCTGTCCGTCACCCTTTTCGTCACACTTTCAATGAGCAGGTGTAGGTGACACACGTGCTCCACGGAGCACTCCATTCTAGTTACTGGGTAGACATACCCAGTAAGCCTAATTTTGTACATTTCTATAACTTTCGATTGACTATTTTTACTGCCAAAATAGTTTTGAACTATTTATTAGTACACTTTGTTGTCACTATCAGCAATAATTGCAGAAGTTTCAACATTTCAATTTTGTTTAATCTCCATCTAGAGTTCAGAACCTTAGTTTAAACTTATTTATTTTAAATCGATTGCGAAACAAACTTTAAGCTCATATTAATCACGCTCGATGTCTGCTTCCTGGATACTTAACCAGTACTCGCGCCGATTGTGTGGGGAAAAATCCCAAAGTCAGGACCCGCTCATCACGGGACTCGAACCAGGGACCTTTGATGTGAGAGGCCGACGCACTACCTCTGCACCACTGTCGTATAGTTTTCAGACAGTGTAGTCCTAAATAGCATGAATTGGAAAACGAGAAATTAAGCGTTTGTGTAACGCATATTTCAAAAGTCATGGAATTAGATTAACGGTTTAAAATCCATTAACAACATGAATTATATGCAAGAAACGATACACGGATAAAAATTGGAGATCATAATTATATATTGATTATATTGAAATAGTGCATTTGATGTTAAATACATGTCTGGAAATTAAGATGTCCGGTGTTCGTAAGCAATAGTAAAACATAACATCAAAATACTGAAATTACTAAAGGTAGAATTGCGATCTTTTAAGAGGAGATGCAGATTTATCTAAAAGAAAACCACCATGACAGACAAGAAATGATGCATCAGGCCAGAATAAAATGTTTCCAAGATCATAAATTATTGTTGGTCTTGTGAAAATGAATTGACCCCAACTCCGACTTTATCATTTGGTTCACATTGTACTTTTATTAATGATTATATTACCCAATAGCTCTATGGAAATCCTACCATGATCATGCATTACAGTACAGTGTCTTCCTATTGATTTACTTTACTGGATCAACTGATGCATTCACAGTATGCAATCTATTAATGTTTTCAAAGATGACAGTAAACTTAGAAGTGTAATCTATCAAAACAGTTGTGTTTTACAGTTTAGGCATTTCAATACATTCCTCCTGCCGCAGTAAAAACAGATGTGTTCAGAATGTATATCTTTGAACAAATCTGAAAGAGGACAACCATGAAGATTTTTTGAAATTTTCTCAGTGGATAAGGATGAGATGTCATTTGAAGCTAACATTGTATTTACCCCCCCCCCCCCCCCCCCTTTTCTGGTGCCGCCTGGTAACTATGTCTTCAACCAATCAATATGACTTAAATAAGTATGAAGAGGGCCAACGAAGGAACAAATTAGACAAGCACTTTCATAAGAATGGTGTTTTAAAATTAGTATCAGCCCTTATGCTTCCTATCTAGGCATACCCTGATACTCTAAGTCATCCGCAGTCTAATATATATTTTTATCTCCTATTTACAAAAATCCAACATTGGAAATTCGAGAATGGCATTTTAACCTTAAATGTGCAACAGGGCTAGCTATTTTAATATAAAATAATCTGATTCTAAATTATATTTTGCTTTAACACTTACATTGTATAACAAATGAAATGTAACATACTTCATTCAATATTCCAGTTGAGGTTGTCCTTAATGGCGGATCGTTTTCTGATATTAATATCGTCTTATCTAAATGGAAGAATGACCTTTGCTCTCTTATCCAACCGACGAGTAATAAAGCGTATACAAGTAATAATAGTAATGTTAAAAATGATAGTAATAGTGCTGGTATCAGTAGTAACAGTGAATGTGAGATTGTTAGTTTCAATAATAATATATCTTTGATAGAGGTTCACAAAGCTATTGTGTCAGTCAACAAGGGTAAAGCGGGTGGTATTGACAATATCCCTGTGCACGTACTTAACAATCCATGGTTATCGTTTCTCCATGTTTTGTTTAACATTTGCTTTGATAATGGTGTTGTTCAATATTAATGGAGTAAATGTATAATAAACCCAATACCCACCCAAGTCGTCCACACAAGATCGTAGAGACCCACTTTCTTACAGAGGGATTGCGCTTGCCCCTGCTATGTACAAAATATATTGTTCTATTTTAAATTCTAGATTGAGAGTTTGGTCCGAGGAAAATGATAACATTGCTGATGACCAAAATGGTTTCAGAAAAGGTCATAGTACCATGGACCAAATACTGAGTCTGACAAGTATTATTGAATCTAGGAAGAAGTTTCGCAAATCAACATTTTGTTCTTTTATCAATTTCAGAAAAGCTTATGACATAATTAATAGGGAATTATTATGGAAGCGTTTGTCCGTGTCAGGGTTATATGGTAACATATTTAACGCAGTGAAGTCGTCATATGTTTCAGTACAATCTAGTGTCAGAGCTAATCAATTTAAAATTGAGTGGTTTGATGTTAAATGTGTTTTACGTCATTGATGTATTTTGTCACCGCTTTTATTTAATTTATTTATTAATGATTTGACACTTTACCTAAAATCTTTCAATATTGATATTACTATTGGAGATGAAAAAATGTGTATCATGCTTTATCACATAAATACCCTTATTATATGCCTGTACATTTTCCGGTGGAAATACATGCAGATTGACATGCGCAAATACACCACGACAGATTAAAATTCCGTATCTACATGCGGTGTAAATACAAGATTGTGACGTCAGACAGTGCGCGGAATACTTTCAGCGAGGTATCCCCAATAAACAATGTATTGAATCTGTATATTTAATAGTTTTTTCGCTCTTCATAGATCGTAGGTATATAATAAAAGGAATATTACGTTGCGGGAGCGATAAATGGGTACGTATTGCACGACTCGTAGCGTGGGAAAATCCATATCTTACTCGACCTTCGGTCTCGTAAGATATCGATTTTTCCACGCTACTTGTCGTGCAATACAAACCCTTTTATCGCTCCCGCAACGTAATATTCCGTATTTATTTTCAAGTTGAGAACAAATCACGGATAAACGATATCCAACATGTGTGATATCAAATACACGTCATACACGCGACTACTGATGACGTCATTTTGACCTTTATCTTTATTATGTTTATTGTTAAGTTGTTAAATTTTACACATTGAAAAATGCAATAATACGTTATTTTGAATAAATAACGAGTCTTAATTGTTTAAGACATTGTTTGTTTTTTTCTTCTTATTCAAAAATGATGAGGACTACTTTTTTATGCGGTGAATCACAAGTTCTTATGAAGAATATGTTATTCGGTCTTTGTTTTGATGTTGTCAATATTTTTCATTAAAACACACTGTTTAGGTGATAAAAAGAATCCATCACTCGTTTTACTTTGGAGAAGATTTCTTAAATTCGTCTCGAAAAAGAGAGTTATTAACCTCGCCAAGAGGCTCGGTTAATAACCGTCTTTTTCTAGACTCATTTAAGAAATCTTGATCTCCAAAGAAAACTCATGATGGATCCTATATTTATGCTGATGACACTATAACATGAAACTGCTGAAGAATTACAAGTGTTACCAAACGCACTCAATGAGTGATGTTCTTTGAATGACATGCATATAAATTCCTCCAAAAGTAATGTTTTTACATGTTCGACCAAAGTCAATACCATGTTCACACTTTGAATTCAGATGTGGAACGGAATATATTATAACAGTTGATAGATACACATATCCAGGAGTTGTTTTGCACGAGCATCTTGATATCAATATAACTGTTAAAGCTGTTTCTCAGAGTGCCAGTCGTGCATTAGGTTTATATAGTGTCAAGTGTAATACTATTGGAGGAGTACCATTTGATGTTTATACGAAATGTTATGACTCTATCGTCTGGCATGTTATTAACTTCAGTGCTCCTCTTAGGGGTTTCGATCATACTCTTGTATAGAAGCAGTACATAACAGAGCCATACAATTATTCCTAAAAGTTGGCAAATACAAACCCACTGATGGATTGACAGGACAAATGGGTTAGAAACCCTCAATAGTCCGACAATGGAAAAGCATTTTCTAATATGGTCAAAGCTATCATGTATAGATCCAATCCGCATCAATATAGATGATCTATCTATATACACTAATATATCGTACTCTGTATTTCGTTCCTTTGCAAAAGATGTTGAAGCAAAAACTGATGTTAGTTATATTAACTGGTCATTACGTATAAACAATATTGTAGGCTCCTTTGGTTGTGGACGAAGAAAACTGCGAACGTATAAGCTATTCAAATCTGATTTTCAAACAGAACAATATTGTAACATGATCTTACCGCCGAGACACCGTTCTGCCTTCTGCAAATTTGGGTTTCCCCCATTCGGATTGAAACTGGTAGATACGAAGGTTTACCCGAGGAATCTAGGATTTGTCCTGTTTGTGATACTTACTCTATAGAAAATGAAGAGCATGTTATGTTAAATTGCCAAGTATACGATGCTTTTAGAAGCGATCTTTTATACAATCTATGATTATAATGTCAATTTTATATTTATGTCTGATAATGATAAAAACTGCTTCCTGTTTGATAAGAATTTGTGCCAACACTGCTTTAATATTTTACAAAGACGCCAAATATTATTAAATAGATAACAACTTTATATCAATAGATTATTATTATTATTTTTTTTAATTCATCTGTTATAACTTTGCTATCCTGTTCGTTCTAATCTGATTTAAACGAAATTTTATCTCATTACAATTTTTTTTTTAAATACGTGATTAGCAATGATATAACTTTTTTTTTGTATTCGTTCTATAATATGTAAACACATGTGTCACCGTCACTAAGTGTGTATATGTATATATTTATATTTATGTGCACCGTTTTAATGCAATGAAGGGAATTATGTTTTTATTAATTTCTCATCTCTCATAACTCCATTTCGGAGTGGCATTGTATTTTTATGTTGTATTGTATATTTTATATTGTAAATGTTATATCGTATGTACAATGATGAGATGTAAATAAAGAGTATTACTACTTACTACTACTTCATTTTATACCAACATTAAAAACATCTGATTGAACACTAGGAACTTTTCTGATAGCTAATTTAGTATGAAGAAGATCATTTTTTTCGTTTTTGTTTGATCTAAAGTTCTTTAGTTAGGAAGGAAATTCTATCATATTATCGTATCTTTATTGCGCGGGTATATATGGTTATTTTGAGCTTTGAACCATAGTAAGTTATTATAACGATAAACAAAATGTCAATGCCTTGGGCAAAATACAGTTACAATTGATTGTAAAGAGACTTAATTATAGTTTATTTGAAACAGGGATGTAGAACTAAAAAAAAAAAAGGAAAAAAAAACTACATCCCTGTTTGAAATGATATATATATTTCCAATATTTTGAGTATTTGTTCAATAAATTTAGGTAATTGCGATGATATTATAAACACCTCGTGGTCCTTAATAGTAAAATGTAAGGTAATGAAATCGGCCGAGGTGTGCTGCATGCGCTATATGCATCTTTCCAATCTATTTACAAATATGTGTAGTGTGTATTGTTCATTTTATAAATAAGCCGAGCCCCGGTAGCTCAGTCGGTAGCGACGCGGGCTGTCAATCCAAGGGTTCTGAGTTCAAACACCAGCTCGGCCAACATTCCTTCCGACGATTGACAAAAGTCACTGTGACAAGCGTCATTCGTCATTTAACAATGGGCTAACAGCAGCCAATTGCTTGGAATGTATGTTGTGTGGAGTGCAGGTGTGAGAAAAGCAGGAAACATATGAGTAGGTGAACTGGCCGCCGTGATATGACTGCCAATTGCTGTTAACACCGAACAACACAATTTAGGACGAGACTGCGCGAGAAAAATAGTTCATCATGGATTCAACAAAACTGCATTTAAAAGGTTAAATTCTCAAAAAAAAAAGATAATTATAATATTGTTGGAACATCAGTGAAACACTTATGGCGTGAGTACTCCAATATAAGTTGAACAAATGCTTTAGAAAGTAATGCGCCGAGAGGTCAAATATGAGAGCTTATTAACATTCTCGAAGTGGAACGGATCGCGTGAAGAATGCAGTTGCGGATTCACCTGGGGGCCTGTAGGGTCCGTGCGACTAAAAATCTTAATGTGTATACTTGTGAGCTCTTGCACTCAGGTGGGCGATATAGGGCCAAAAAGGTCCTCCTGCTTTCCGATTGCCAATTTCATAATATCTACTATTAATGATATGATCTGTTAACTTCTTCTGCAATTGATATTTTCTTTCACATTTTCCCTTCTTCTCCAACCGTCCTCCAGCCCCCAGGCCGTCTGTGCTTTGATTAAGAAAGGTGTTCAGGGTTTTTAAATGTTATTTTATGTTTAATTCTGAAGCAGACGGGAGTTGCAAACATTTGTAGAAATGACTTTTGATTAGCAATTTCTTCATTTTTCACAATGTTTTGAAGTTTATTATAAAAATACACATCTTGTACATAGAAACTGTCCATGATGTGTTAATGTGCTACAGGGTGGAGTTATCTTTCTAATGACCTGAAAGGAAGGCTCAGGTTGATCTATTTTGATTAATTCTCCCTGTCTGTTCTGAAGAACATTCACAACTTCGTAGGACATAGTAATGTAATTTATGATTTTGGCTCCCGATTTTCTTAAAAACCTCGCATTTGTTTAATAGCTAATTAACTTCAATAATTTAAGTACAACATGTATTAATTAACTCGACAACAGACGATTTTGGAAACATCTATGCAAATAGATATATTAAGCGAATTGAAATATCTTGTCCACCGCGCAACCTTTTTTATTGCATTTTGCAGCAATTTTCGTTCAGCTAGTACATTATTATGTCAACCATCATGTGTGATATATTGGAACAATCCACTTTTATTAAACCAGAAAACAAATCCTGTATGGACTGCATCTGCTATCAGTTTCTCTGAAATTGAAATTGATTGTCTTACCTTGACCGACACTAGTCTTAAAATCGTGCACATTTTATTTCTACTACCAGTAATGAATTAATTCTAAACAGGACCAGTCCATTTTAATTTTAATGAGTAGTTCATTTACACTTACGAACATGTTTATGATTGGAATTGTATATAAGTTTAAAACCCATTTGAAACTGTGACACAATCATGAGTATTATTTTCTCACAAAACAAGTGAAACTCATTTCGTTTTAATCTTATTTAATTAAGTTACACTCGTCAGGTTATTTGGATTGATCTAAACAGTAAGTTTAAGGAAGTTCATTCACTTAAGGTGTCAAAGAATGTGATTACATAAGCACAGGTGTCGTTTGGAAACTTGAACAAACAGGTCGGCATTTTCTTTGATCTTTCCAGAGACATATAAGCTCATATGTCTCTGATCTTCCCAGTTGAATGTGACTTACCGGCCACTAATGATTCTTTTTTCTTTTCTTTGGGTCAAGATTATTCAATTCTTGAATAATTGTGGATTGAAATACAAGTTTGTTGAATATTATTTCCCCCCTTGTAAACCTTATCCTAAAAACTTCCTTTTATGCAGTCAGAGTTGGTCGGAAGTGAACACAGTGATACGCAGTTCTTGAATACACATAGTGTATCCGTAATTTTAATTTAGTTTCGTTACCCATTGACTTAGCATAATATGTATTCCCTGTTAATTTTGGACACGTTTTTGGACTTAAAAGCGCCCGATTGGCCCTTAGACAAAGGTTTTCCAAAACGAATGGGAAAGGGAAAAAAATTGTTTCCACTAGTAAGTCGGGCTAGTTTCAATTTTTCGATTTTTGTACTATTCTAAAAGAAAATCTACTAGTTATTTGCTGTCGGACTAGTGTTTTCTGATGTCACAGCAAGGTCTCCGTAGAAAATAAATATACTGAGCAATTTCTTCTTTTGCCACAATAATTCCAAAAGTCGTCTGCTGCAGAGGCCCGCAAAGGAAGGTCTGTTTGAGGGTAAAGGTTCATATCGCAGGTCTATTTTTCTAAATATTTCAGAAAAGGACAGAAAACATTGTGGTAAAAGGAGATATTGCTTTCTATGATCAATGTCTTCATTTTCACAATGTTTTCAAAAGTTGTCTGCTGCAAGTGGTAAAAATGCTATTAAAATATCACAAACATATCTTCTTCGACAGAAGAAATAGTCGATTTAACAGCGATTTTTTTCCTTCTATATACATGGTAACGTTTAAACTTTAACCGACCCATTCACAATTACAAACGGTTCTTCACAATTTTCTGCTGGAATCCGCTGTGGTCGAGTGGTTAATGTCGGGGATTTCGAAACCGGCTGTCCCGGGTTCGATCCCCAGACGCGGCACTACGGTCATGGTGTAGTGCCCTTGGGCAAGGCACATTTTCTAGCCTAGTACTGGTTTGTTTACCCAGGGATCATGAATAATTAAATTTAATTGCGCGCTAAATGCCCTTAGTTGTCGATGCGCCATAAAACAATATACATTCATTCATTCATTCACAATTTTCTGACAGGGACCGATTCTGGCCATCTACCATAATTTTAACTTTTTACCTTGATTTCTGACAAAATAATATAATTCTCGACCCGTTGTTTAAATTGTTTAACAAATCGCAAAATTTTATATGCCGTATATGCAGGTGTCTTTTTTTTTTTTTACCGAATATGATATTTCACCGAATCAAATATTTAACGAAATAATGATATATCTTATTCATACAAAAAAGTATAGGGAGTTGGGTGATATTTCGTTTATTTTTTGTCTACCTATTTCGCTAAGTCAACTTAACTGCGTGTTGGAATGAAACAAAGTGGCGGACGATTAAACATTGCATATCTTTGAGACTCAATTCAATGTTAAATATGATTTATTTAGTCGTTGCATTATCTGTCTATGATGTAAACATCATGATTACGTTGATCGCGCCAGTCGGATAAATGTGAAAGGAAAAATACTTATTGAAGACGAACTATAGCGTCTCGTTGATGTCGATTAAAACTTACCTGATAAAACCATATAGCTTGTGTTGTAAGCCCTATTTAAACAGACGACGACATATTATTTAGTAGCATAGCTGTAATATTGAAATTCACAATTTTATTGAAAAACGACGCTATTTTTCACAATTTTCCTGGTACCGGAACCATTCGCAATTTAGATAAAAAAATGATAATGAATTTCTTTTACTAGATTAAAGGGTTACAATTTACAAAGCGTAGTTGCAGTGTTTACAAACTTTTGTATATAATTGCGTAGCGATATCCTAATAATTTAGTACAATTAAATATGATAAATATGATAGATACACATTCAGAGACTTGTAATTGTATTTTGGTTACCTAGAATAAGTAGAATTTATTTTACTTATTTGACTTTTGCTTATGTTTGCATTTGTAATTCAGTCTAGAATTTGTTTGCACTATTTGTGTGTGTGTTCTGAGTCATTTACATCACGTGACTGAAAAAGGTAGCTATAGATATTTTATCTTGATATCGCAATCTACCAATAAAAGGTGAAACCCGGCATGTTTAGGTTCGTGACGAATCGACTATTTTTCAGAAAAATGAAAACATTTTTTTTACTTTACATCGCGCCGTAAGGGGTTCAACTGAATCACGCCGTATGTAGTTCAAATAAATCATGCCGTAAGTGTATCACATTTATCATGAAATGTGGTTAAATTGAATCACGCATTGTGTGGTTTATATATATCATGAAATGTGGTTACATTGAATCACGCCGTATATGGCTCAGATGTAACACGCTGTAAGTTGTTCCAATAGATCACGCCATAAGTTGTTCCAATATATCACGCCGTCAGTTTTTCCAATATATCACGCCGTAAGTTGTTCCATTACGCCGTAATTAATTCAAATTTATCACGCCGTATATGGTTCAGATGTAACACGCCGTAAGTTTTCCCAATATATATATAACGCCGTAAGTTTTTCCAATATATCACGCCGTAATTGGTTCAGATGTATCACTCCGTGAATGGTTCACATATATCATGTAATGTGGATCAAATGTATCACGCCGTATGTGGCTCAATTGTATCACGCGGTATGTGGTTCAAATGTATCACGCATTAGTGTATACCTTGATATTTTCCCTTCTATTTTCCATGTGCAAAAAGGATGCTGTATCTGTCGATATTGCACGGAATGTTATATTGCACTCGGATATTTTTCACGTGCTGCTAAGGACGGAACTATTTCCACACAGTAACGTTAAAGAGCGCTCCCATCCAACATTTAATGAGTTTAGAGACCAGCTAACAATGTTCTTAATAAAATTCGCTGTTAGAAAAAACGATACACATCATTTTATCGACAATTCAATTTACGGAAAGGACAATAATTGCGCGATAGATCGTTAATGTTTGTTTATCGAAGCAATTCAAAAAAATCGTTAATTTGTTTTAAAAATAGTTAATTGTTTAAAAAAACACAAAACGACACATTTTAAAAAGCCAATACCAAATTATACAATAAAGAGGTTATTGCATGATTATGGGAAACTATTGTGTTTGTACTCGTTCCTTCGGCGTAGTTCTGGCTGCCCTCGCAAGTCGAAGGAACTCGTCTAACACAATATTTTCCCTTATTATGTAACGCTGAAATATTGTTGAAAGCGGCGTAAAACTCCAATAAATAAATAAATAAATAAATTATTATGTAACGAAAACGTTCGGTATACGTTGCATTTGATATGCAAATTTACATCACCGTTTCGAAGTGATGGAGTTTAGGGTTACATATAAAAGACAAGTGGACCCCTTCAGCGTTGAGTATACTTTTCGCTGAAGGGATCTTCTGCGTCTTTAGCCCGGCACGTTATTTTTCCTTCTATTTTTCCATTTAAAAAAATAATGCAATATCGGTCCAGATCTTTTTCACGTGCTGCTAAGGCCGGAACTATTTTCATACAGTAACGTAACCGAGGGCTCCCATCCAAACTTTGATGAGTTGAGAGACCAGCAAACAATGTTTAGTACATCTTTTGTACATGACACTCTATGAAATACACAAAAACCAATCCAGTCTATTCATATGATAGCGTTGTCCACGTGTGTAAACTGTAAATACAAACGCAGTTTCTGACGTAATAATGTGACGTGTATATCAATGACATCGGTATTTGTAGACTATACACATTTTCCCATACACTATATGCCTAGGTGTTTTGATAGTCGTTGACGATCTATATAAGTATATCTCAATCACACATGACGAACACAATCAAGTGTGATGTTATAACTGCTACTTAAGATGAATGTGCAAATTATTGTTTTAAAGGTAGGTTTCCTGATTAGTGTTGTCATTCTCCAATGTGAAGTTTATCAACGAAGAATAGAAGATGTGTGCTCGCTTTACTGAACATACAATTAAGGTCAACAGGGGCATATACATCGTAATAAAGAACACAAATATCCAGGCGTAAATACCAGAATAGGATAATACACGAGTTCTTAATGAAATTCACTGGATTTGTTTTGTCATTCTCCAATTTGAAGTTTATTAACGCAGGAGAGAAGATGTGTGTTCGCTTTACTGAACATACGGTGAGGTCAAAAGGGGCATCTAAATCGTAATAAAAAACACAAATAGGCGCAAATACCAGAATAAGATAATACACGAGTTCTTAATGAAATCAACTGTAAGAAAAAGCGGTACACATCATTTTGTCGACGATTCATTTTCGAGTCGAAACCAAATGGGGAACAACAATGGCGGTTCATAAATTTATATTTTCCACGAACCTACCAACCATCGTAAAGGACAGTAATTGCGCGATAATATATCAAAACAATTCAAAGCAATTGTTTATTTTCTAAATTCATGTTCGAATTGTTTAAAACACACCAAACGACAAATTTTAAATAGCAAATATCAAAATACACAATAAAAAGGTTATTTCAAGATTATGGGAAACTATTGTGTTCGCAAGCTCGGGCAACTAGTCCAACACACCATTTTCCCATATTGATGCAATAACCTACAATACAGATGCAAAAGTATGTGGTTCAGATGTATCACGCCGTATATGGTTCAAATGTATCCCGCCGTATGTTTTTCAAATGTATCACGCATAATTTGGTTCGGATATATCACGCCGTATGTGATTCAAATGTATCGCCGTATGTGGTTCAAATGTATCCCACTGTATATGGTTCAATTGTATCACGCATAATTTGTTTCATATATATCACGCCGTATATGGTTCAATTGTATCACGCTGTATATGGTTCGTACGCTGGTCAGAAGTATCACGCCGTATATGGTTCAATTGTATCACACCGTATGTGGTCCAATTGTATCACGCCGTACGCTGGTCAGAAGTATCACACCGTATGTGGTTCAATGAGGGACATTAATGATAATTATATTATCTCCCTTGTCAGATAAAGACCAAGTAAGACCAAATAGTTGGTAGGTCCTTTTAGTTGGAATCCTTTGACTTTATCGCTATTTCGCAATGAGATATTGCAATTACTCTGTACACATTACTCATAAATGTGTTAATTTAAGTGATGATTCAAAAGAAAAAAAATTACATAGCAGTGTTTAAAGAAAACAAATGTGTAATTACTAATCAATCTAATACTAGTTGGCCAAGAAAATGCAATTATAAGTGCACCATCCAGTGCAAAGAAACCAATGATAAAAACAGAGGAAACCAAATGATAGGACCTAGCTAGATGTAGAGAGTATTAAAGGGAGATAACTGACCGATGTCTCCAATTGTATAACGTCGTATGTGGTTCATATGCTGCTCAGAAGTATCACGCCGTATGTGGTTCAAATGCGTCACACCGTTTGTGGTTCAAATGTATCCCACCGTTTGTGGTTCAAATGTATCTCACCGTATATGGTTCAAATGTATCACACCGTTTGTGGTTCAAATGTATCTTACCGTATATGGTTCAAATGTATCACACCGTTTGTGGTTCAAATGTATCACGCCGTATGTGGTTCAAATGTATCACACAATTTGTGGTTCAAATGTATTCAACCGTATATGATTCAAATGTATCACACCGTATATGGTTCAAATGTATCACACCGTTTGTGGTTCAAATGTATCACACCGCATATGGTTCAAATGTATCACACCGTTTGTGGTTCAAATGTATCACGCCGTATGTGGTTCAAATGTATCACACAATTTGTGGTTCAAATGTATTCAACCGTATATGATTCAAATGTATCACACCGTATATGGTTCAAATGTATCACACCGTTTGCGGTTCAAATGTATCACACCGTATATGGTTCAAATGTATCCCGGCGTTTGCGGTTCATATGTATCACACCGTTTGTGGTTCAAGTGTATCACACCGTATATATGGTTCAAATGTATCACGTCGTACATAGAATGTGGTTCAAATGTATAAAGCCGTGTGAGGTTCTAATGTATCGCACCGTATGTGGTTCAAATGTATCACACTGTTTGTGGTTCAAATGTATCACGTCGTACATAGTATGTGGTTCAAATGTATAACGCCGTGTGTTATTCTAATGTATCACACCGTTTGTGGTTCAAATGTATCACACTGTTTGTGGTTTAAATGTATCACACCGCTTGTGGTTTAAATGTATCGCACCGTATGTGGTTCAAATGTATCACGTCGTACATAGTATGTGGTTCAAATGTATTACGCCGTGTGTTGTTCTAATTTATTACATGCCTGTTTATTTTCCGGTGGAAATACACACAGATTGACATGCGCAAATATACCACGACAGATTAAAATTCCGTATCTATATGCGGTGTAAATACAAGAGTGTGACGTCATACAGTGACGTAACCGGTTTGATGACGATATTAGTACTATTTACTATTAATAAAATGTAAACTCAATACATTTTCGGTGCTCATAGATTGTAGGTATGTAATAAAAGAAATATTATGTTGTGGGGTGGATAATAGAGTTCGTATTAACGACGCGTAGCGTGGGGAAATCCATATCTTAGCTCGACCTACGGTCTCGTAAGATATCGATTTTCCCACGCTACTTGTCGTGGAATACGAACTCATTTATCCACCCCACAACATAATATTCCGTATGTATCACACCGTGTGTGGTTTAAATCTATCACGTCGTATGTGGTTCAAAAATATGTCTTCGTATGTGGATGAAATTTATCATTTTATAAGAGGTTCAGATGTTTCTCACTCTATGTATCACTCATTTTATTTTTCTCAGATTTATCATAGTAATGAGCTTAAAATGTATCACGGCACATGTGTTTCAAATGTATCACGGCACATATGTTTCAAATGTATAACGCTGTACGTGGCTCAACCGTATCACGCACTAGGTGAAACAACGTCGTCTTTGACGTCAAACGTATATTATTTTGCGACAATGATAGAGATGGTATTCGAATGCAATCAACAGTAGTATGCAGGGAATAAAATGACTTGTGTAATGATATTAGATCACTTTAGATCACATATTCTTCTACCATTTGCTAAAAGTTAAAGAAAATTAGTAATAATCTACTTTCTGTTAAAATATTCAAGCGAAATTTTCATTTAAACACGCATTTTGTAAGCTAGACATCATGGAAATGGTATGGAATTATTATCATCACGCAGTTATTTTATTCCCTACATACTGCTGTTTATTTGATCTGAATACTACTTTAAATAAGAACGTAAGGGCAATTGCGTTCGTTTTGACGTAAAAATCGACGTTGCTTCGGAGGTATGGTTCCACTTTAATGGGAATCAGATGTATCACGCAATATGTGGCTCATCAAATATGTAACGCCTTATACGATAGAAATGTTTCACATCAAGTATGCTTTAAATGAATCACCTTAGGTGATTCAAATGATTCATGCCTCATGTGGGTTATGTGTGTCAAACCTTATTTCGCGAAATGCATAACATCTTATCTGGTTCAAATGCCTTAAGTGGTTCACATGCATCACGCCTTAAGATACCAGCAATTCCTCACAACACCTCCCATGTGTCCTGCTAGAGGAATTTCATAGTGTGACATCTGGCAATAAAGGTTTTTTTTAAGTTCTTTCACAACCGGATAGATTGCTGCAACTTTGCCATCGTTTTTAATCGTAATCCCAGAAGTTTCCAGGATCGATCGTGGTAAATATATGCTGTAAGCTTGTTTCGTAATTGATTTAGATAATATCAGATTAATTAAAACACACGTGAGACATATCAGAAAATCGGGAGCCATTGTTTGCTTTTCTAATATTTTTACAAAGTCGTATATGCTGTTCAATAATACAAAATCTCAAAAAACCAAGATCAGTTGACCACACCTCCAGCCATTCATCAGCTATTGGTTATAAACAGTAACACAATTTGGTACAATAATGCGCTGGAGCATTGCTTAACCTCATAACTCGTTTTGTTGAACGTTTGGCTGCTTGTATAGGAGATAGGTGTTTGCTACAGAAGGTGTTGACGACACACGATATAAGCTGACTAGATAGATGGACACTGCATACATATGCGCATATTTCTTTGTTCTTTGCGCTCATGCTAGGTAAAACAGAAATAAATAAAGTACGATTGTATGGATTATATCGTTTGTATTTATTATTTTTACAACAGTGTACATATAAATGAGTATGGTTAAGTATGTATCTACATTACGTAGATGATGGTACATGTAATAGTTATCCGGTGTGACATCATTAAACGTTACTTTGGCGCGCATATAAGAGACTACCAACATATATTGTTATCAAAGGAAGCAGTTAGGTTTAAGTACCATTAATGCAGAAAGTGAGGATTGGTGTAATTGCGAGCCTTCACTGAACGTAACAAAATAAAGACACCAAATCGAAGCTAAACGTGACTCCTTCGCTTTCCAAACATGCGTAACAAAATTTGACAATATTTCATTTAAAAAACAGCATTACAGACGATTTATCTTTGTTTCTTTAGTAAGACAATGTGTAAACTATATGTCAATATCATTGCATGAAAGTCACAGGTTTCTTTTAAACTGTTTTTATTTAAATGCTTTTCCCCCATTAATTTGACTAATTATAAGGTTTAGTGCCTTTACATCCCGTCACTCGAAAAAGTACCCTACGGAATGTGCAACCAGCGAACATCTAGATTAAATTGCGCCATCGAGCGCTATGATCATGATCCTCAATGTTCGCCTTCTTATAAATGAATGGTGTTTTACACCGTTTTCAACAATGTTTTTGTCATATCACGGCGATTCCTTGGTAAATTAATGATTCAGCTGGTAAGCTTATGCTGACAGCAGCACATACAACTTAATGCTGTCTCAGCACCCTGAGAGCCGATGAGGGAAGCCAGTTCTACATGTTTTAAGTATTTGGTTTGATCCAAATGGAGATCAGACCCTGGTATCGCGCTCTCAACGTGGATAACATTACAATTAGTGCATCGATGTCTGGAATTACATACCGGTATTACTGGTAAATTAAACAGGTAAATAAACCAGGAAAAGCTGTGAATATCTGAAATGATTTTAAAAACGGCTTAAAACACCAAACAAACGAAATCCGTTTCAACACATTTGTGATTGAATTATTGATAAAGAAGAGAGATATGCATATTCAAACATGACCTTCGGTTCTTAGGGAACTTCATTACTCATTAATAGCATACACAAATAATTAAATTGATTGATTGCTCAACTATTTTATCGCGTTTTCCTTTCTTTCACGCGAGTACCCCAAATACTAGCTCGTATTGGAGGAACAAGCGGAGATAAGCCAAATACGGATATTAGCCTTGTTTTCACTTACACATAACTATATTCCATATGTCTATGGTATGAAAGTGAGCTACGATATAGAATATATATTTTTTTGATATAAGAACATTATTTTAGCCGATATCAATGTCGTTCGTTGACACTATTACGAACTGTAAGAACAAGTTACTTTAATCGAATTGCATTTTTAATCAAAATGTGAAATATGGTCGCATTGCTTATGATATATACAATATGAATTTAATAACCTAGTATTTTTTGTTATACAAGCAATGATAATTCAGCAATATAAACGGTCGATGTAATGTATGTTTTCGTGTACATTTCAGAGAATGGAAATGCACATAGACATGTTCAAAACCTGTCAGTCTTATCAATTAGATCTGTACAAATTCGGTAAATTGCTATTTCCTACTTAAACCACTTTTGAAACATTGTGGCAAAACTAGTAATATTTTGATTTCTATTCAATAAGAATAAGTATGATATTGATATTCAACATTTTGCTTAGATGTTTTCGAGATGATCTTCTTCAGATGTGTTAATCTAATCTCGTCATATGAGAAGGATAAGGACTATTTCAGATTCCATTTTAAGATCCCATCAATTTAGTAAATTCATGATAAATTATAGTATTACAACGGACATCCATCATATTCTATTCACTGTGTAAATGGAATTGTCACATGATGACAATTTAACCGTCCCGCGAGAAAACAAACATTGTGGACTCTGCGTAAAGTATTGACCCGGATCAGCCTAAACATGCCGCACAGGCTTACCCGAATAGACACTTTTAGCCACTAGTGGATTTTCTGTTTCATGAATCATTACTCTATACCGCTTTTCCTCCGAGACGGAATGTGTCGGCCCGGATTAGCCTGCGCGGAATGCGCATGCTGATCTTGGTCGATACATTACTTAGAGGCCATAATGTTGGGTTTCTCTCGGGACGGCTCAATTTACGCTGAACTACATTGGTATGTATTTATCAAGTTACATTTCAATTAACACGGCCAATATGTCTTTAAGTTCTAACACTCATTGGTACACGTTTTATTATATAAGAAAGCAAACTAGGACGGAGGCCAGAAGAACAGTTAATGACACGATGATTGGCCCAGCAGCACTGCATTCACTATCTCGTGTCTCGGGGAACGCGGCCATGCCTTTCTCAATGTTAACCGCTCTAATATAATTCATCCCGGCCATTGATCCACAGCTTTCGTCGATGTGTTGATCAATACAGCTGTACTTCCTAGAAAGAGATCGGTATTAATCGTCGGTTATTTCCGGTAACAACATGAGTTCCGTACAAGATCGGTATTAACGGTCGGTTATTTCCGGTAACAACATGAGTTCCGTACGAGATCGGTATTAACCGTCGGTTATTTCCGGTAACAACATGAGTCCCGTACGAGACCGGTATTATTCGTTGATTATTTTTCCGGTAACAACGAGTTCCGTACGAGGTCGGTATTCATTAACAGTACGTAGGATCTGCGATATCTCGCCGAAGTCAATAAGATATCGGTTTTGCTCGTGAACTTGTCGATCCTGTCCGTTACAAATGAGCGACACTCCCACGAGCAATACTAATATCTAACGACTTCCTACGGAAATCGCCGTGTATTAATAAATACAGTTGTACTTCATTGATATAACTCTAACAGAGCTCTAGATAAGGAGCGTTTGTCATGCTCTAAATTCCTTTTTTGACCTCGAAACGCTATATAGTGAGACGATTCTTTTGTGTATCCCAAACATAGGTTTTAATGAGTGATAAGTGAGATATCATAGATAGATCGATACATGTATTATGCAAAAAAGGTATACAACCCATCATCATACATGTTAATGCATTTGATAATTCAACAATGTCATATAAGAAAGACCTATTTACTCATCCTTATCTAGTCCTCTGCTAACACGATAATTCACAAAGTTAGGCGGAGCTTTTGAAATGTCATACGTGACTGTTACACATTCATTATGGTATAGTTAAGTGATAGATTTGGAAAATGTTTTTGTAACTGATTCGAATTTCACTACTTATAGTTACACACACCAGTTTAAATCCCGTCGACCGCCTCGGTCGTGTAGTGGTAGAGCATCCGCCTCGGGTGTGGGAGGTAATACCAAATACTTTTAAAACTGGTAGTAATGGATGCCCTCCTTTGCGCTCAGGGTTTAGGGATTAGCATTACGACTGACTCAGTATAAATGGACCAGCAGTACTAGTAACCTATACCGAGTAAACGCCGTGATATAACTGTAAATTGTTGAAAGCGGCGTAAAACGCCAAACAATCAATTAAATACCCTAACATCTCATGAAAATGAGAAACGGTCATTTTGGACATTTGAAATCTCCGCCTAGCGACCATAGCATGCGTATCTAGATGGTCGCTAGTAGTTAACGACTAGATGGCGAAGGGGCTATATTCTGATTAGACTCTCTTATCATGCGTATCTGGATGGTCGCTAGTAGTTAACGACTAGATGGCGAAGGGGCTATATCCTGATTAGACTCTCTTATCATGCGTATCTAGATGGTCGCTAGTAGTTAACGACTAGATGGCGAAGGGGCTATATTCTGATTAGACTCTCTTATCATGCGTATCTAGATGGTCGCTAGTAGTTAACGACTAGATGGCGAAGGGGCTATATCCTGATTAGACTCTCTTATCATGCGTATCTGGATGGTCGCTAGTAGACTCTTCCATGTTAAAAAACGGGCGTCTTCATTTCTCATGTAATACAAGTTTGGACTATTTTGATAACGAAAAGGCAAACAATGCTAATTTCAGGTGAAACAGCTCGTCACGAGCTGACTCACCTGGATCAGTATTGTTTGCAAAAACATCAATATTGCCTTTGGCGCTGAAAGAGTAAAGTGACAGATCCGTGAACCTTATACAATGGCAAACAGTCTCTATAGGAATTAAGTCTTCCAATTGATAAGACAATCCTTTGGGGAAAGACAAAAATTGCTGATAGCATGAATTCGGTATCCCATTTATTTCGCAATGTTTTCAATTCTCGTCTGCTGCAATTACCAATGGTTTAAACTAATTCGAATGTTTGTTTTCCTATGATGTTGATAAATAATTAAATATATTACCCACAATCAGGACCGGCATTGTTAATACAACTCTTAAAGTTAGCCGAGGCAGAACCATCTGTGGCACACTGAAATTTAACTGCAATATAAAAAGAGAAGAACTTGTGATATGCTTGTGCAATTCTTGGGTCAATATCAAATTACAAACTCACTAATCTGGACGTCCTAATTAGGAGATAATATCTCTCAAAAGTATGACAGACTGTGGCACTAGGACGCTTCCATACGGTCCAGATTCGTGAGTAAGTGATAGTAATGTTCAAGTAACTTGCAAAGTGTGTATAGTGATAGTAAAGTTCATGTCAATTAGTAAGTGTGTATAGTGAAAGTAAGGTTCATATAAATAGGTAAGTGTATATACTGATAGTAAGGTCATACTCAAGTCCCTGTCCTATAAACCAAACGTATTCAGTCTTATCAACCAAACATATTGATGTATTTATATTGATTTAAGTCCATACCCTAACCTATAAACAAGACGTATTGATGTCATGATATTTAAGTACATGTCTTATAAACCAAATATAGTGATATATTTATATTGAGTTAAGTCCCTGTCCTATAAACATGACGTATTGATGTCCTAATCGGTTAATTTCTTTCGTATAAACCTATTATTCATGTCATTATCGTTAGTTCTCTGTCCTATACACCAGACATAGCAATGTCATTATCTTGATGTCCGTTTATTTAAGTCCCTGTCATATAAACAAAACGTTTTGATGTATTTATAACTTCACAAGTCCCTGTCCTATAAACCAAACATATTGATGTCATAATCGTTTATTCCATGTCGTAAAAACAAAACATATTAATGTCATTATCATTAAGTCCATTTTCTATATATCAACATTATAGATATTTCTCTCGTTATGTCCCAGATTTATAAATCAATATATGAGCCGAATTACGAGAAAACCAAGATTGTGGAATCTGCGTAAAGTATCGAACCGGATCAGCCTAAGCATGCCGCGCAGGCCAACCCGGACAGACACTTTACGCCTCTTGTGGATGTTCTGTTTCAAGAATCATTGCTCTATACTTCTATATCCCTGACACGTAATTTGTCGGCCCGGATTAGCCTGCGCGGCATGCTTAGTCTGATCCGGTTAGATACGCAGAATCCACAATGTTGGTTTTCTCGTAATTTGGCTCATATATTGATGGCATTATCGGTCGCATACCTGCATCAAATGTATCGCACGTCTTTACAAATTCTTGAACATCTATGGCGTATTTCTCGGAACTCATTCCAGCGAGTTGATGGATTCTGGGACAGGCTGTATCTAACCCCATCAACGTCGTGCTCAAAATGTCACGGATGTTCAGCTGTTCCTGACTGAAAACAGAGTTCATGTTCCTGTACGTGTTATTGTTGAGCTTGATTGCTTGATCGATTGATTGATTGATTGATTGGATATGAGTCTTATGCCATTTTAAGACTATTGAATTGATAGCCCTCGTCGTTACCGACTTGGCTTTTGGGATAACGATATTTAGTTTAAACTTATTCATTTTACATCGATTGCGAAACAAGCTTTCATTTTATATAAACCAAGCTCGATTTCCGGTTCATTGAGACTTAACCAGTACTCTTACAGTGTGTGTGGAAAAATCCCGAATTCGATCCCTCACATCACGGGATTCGAACCCGGGACCTTTGGTATGAGAGGCCGACGCTCTAACTCTGCACCACTGCCTTCCACAAATACCGAAAACATAGTATAACCTTTATAGGCTCATTGTGTACAAGCATCTTAAATAGAGAGAGACAACGTTAGATTATTGGAGTCCGTGTACGATTCCGTAGCTCTTCTCGAAAAGGCATCAACAAACTCGACTTTACAGCCAATGAAACGTCTAATTAAAATGAATAGCTCTTATCTAGTCAAAACCTTTCTTCAGGGCTTTCAAGCTTGGCCGACATTCTTAACGAAGATTGACAGAATCCATTGGGATAAGGGTATTTCGTCTTCCAAGAATATGTTTACAATATATGTCGAGAAGGAGCCTGCTGCTTGAAAAGACTGTAGTGTGGAGAATTAGTTAAGAACGGCGTTCGACCAAAACCAATCAAAAACTCGACTATCTGCGTCCGCGTCAATCCATGAAATAAATGAGAACTAATCTGTGTAGAGCAAGAATACGAGACACTCATATGTATTTGCAGGTGTTGAATAGAATCCTTGACGGCATTCTTTATTGACACGTGTGCGACGGGACCGGAACCGGTTTGTATAACGCTTTGGATAACCGGGTCAAACCATGACACACACCGGGTCCAAACCAGGGAAGTTGATATCATTATCTACGTCCCTGTCCAAACCAACGAACGGAAAAGTTGATGAATAAATAAACACATGTTCTATGTATTGAAACTAGTCTTGTCTTCTCGGCAAGCTTCATTTTCATTAAAGGATATAAGAGATGTACTGTCAGTGCACTTGACAAATTGGAGCTACATCTGGACTACCAGAGTTAATCACCCGATCTATCATCGTGTTTTATCTAAGAAAATAACATCGACTCGCAGTAACAATCACCGTATTGTATCTAAGAAAATAACATCGACTCGCAGTATTTATCACCGTATCTAAAAAAATAACATCGACTTGCAGTAACAATCACCGTATTGTATCTAAGAAAATAACATCGACTCGCAGTAACAATCACCGTATTGTATCTAAGAAAATAACATCGACTCGCAGTTTTTATCACCGTATTGTATCTAAGAAAATAACATCGACTCGCAGTATTTATCACCGTATTGTATCTAAGAAAATAACATCGACTTGCAGTAACAATCACCGTATTGTATCTAAGAAAATAACATCGACTCGCAGTATTTATCACCGTTTTGTAGATCTAAGAAAATAACATCGACTCGCAGTATTTATCACCGTATTGTATCTAAAAAATTAACATCGACTTGAAGTAACAATCACCGTATTGTATCTAAGAAAATAACATCGACTCGCACTACTTATCATCGTTTTGTATCTAAGACAATAACATCGACTCGCAGTATTAATTACCGTTGTGTATATTAGAAGAAAACATTTAATCGCAATACTAAGTACCGTATTGTATCCAAGAAAATAACATCGACTCGCAGTACTAATAACCGTATTGTATCTAAGAAAATAACATCGACTCGCAGTACTTAGTACCGTATTGTATCCACGAAAAAAACATCGACTCACAGTACTAATAACCGTACTGTATCTAAGAAAATAACATCGACTCACAGTACTAATAACCGTACTGTATCTAAGAAAATAACATCGACTCACAGTACTAATAACCGTATTGTATCTAAGAAAATAACATCGACTTACAGTACTAATAACCGTATTGTACATAAGAAAATAACATCGACTCGCAGTACTAATAACCGTACTGTACCTAAGAAAATAACATCGACTCGCAGTACAAATAACCGTGCTGTATCTAAGAAAATAACATCGACTCGCAGTACAAATAACCGTGCTGTATCTAAGAAAATAACATCGACTCACAGTACTAAGTACCGTATTGTATCCAAGAAAATAACATCGACTCGCAGTACTAAAAACCGTATTGCATCTAAGAAAATAACATCGACTCGCAGTACTAAAAACCGTATTGTATCTAAGAATATAACATCGACTCGCAGTACTAAAAACCGTATTGTATCTAAGAGAATAACATCGACTCGCAGTACTAATAACCGTATTGTATCTAAGAGAATAACATCGACTCGCAGTACTAATAACCGTATTGTATCTAAGAAAATAACATCGACTCGCAGTGCTAATAACCGTATTGTATCTAAGAAAATAACATCGACTCGCAGTACTAATAACCGTATTGTATCTAAGAAAATAATATCGACTCGCAGTACTAATAACCGTATTGTATCTAAGAAAATAACATCGACTCGCAGTACTAATAACCGTATTGTATCTAAGAGAATAACATCGACTCGCAGTACTAACAACCGTATTGTATCTAAGAAAATAACATCGACTCGCAGTACTAATAACCGTATTGTATCTAAGAGAATAACATCGACTCGCAGTACTAATAACCGTATTGTATCTAAGAGAATAACATCGACTCGCAGTACTAATAACCGTATTGTATCTAAGAGAATAACATCGACTCGCAGTACTAACAACCGTATTGTATCTAAGAAAATAACATCGACTCGCAGTACTAATAACCGTATTGTATCTAAGAAAATAACATCGACTCGCAGTACCTATCATCGTATTGTATCCACGAAAATAACCCATCTGTAAAGCCAACTTACCCCGACACCATATTTTCTGAACAGTAGAATGGTAAATTTGCCACCGTCGGGTACTCTCCATTATTCACCACTAGAGAGTAAGAGCTCTTCCTTTCGTCTAGAATCAAAGCGCCGGGAAGGTAGGGTGAACATTCTGTAACGATTAAAACCAATGTTATGTCATTTGCGACCAGTGTATATCTCTAAATCAACCTACGTGCTACTCACCAAGCAGGTACTCGAGCATATAATATAGTGTTAGATCCTTGATTGATACACCTCGTCGTTACTGAATGATGTATCGCGAAAGAAACGCTTTTAAATGAAATGTTTCGATTGCATTTTCTCTGATGTACTAACAGCACGACTCTATTCGCGCTAAATACTCATCTGAATTAAAAAAAAGAATAGCAAGTTGTTGTTATTAAACCCTTTACTAGCTACAGACGCATTTTGACGCAATAGCAGCACAAGACTTTTAAAAACATTGTTGCCAAAGGAGAAATTGCTCATAATGAACAATTTCACCTTTGGCCACAATGTTTTCAACTTTATTTAAGAATTAAGCTATATTTTATGGAGATTTGCCTAGATTTTCGTCTGCTGCAAATTTGTTGTATTTGGGAAAGTGTTAAATCAGATTCAAACATGATTAAGAGGTGTTCTTCGAGAACTACTCATAACCTATTTACTGCTTGCTCATATGGAAAACATGCATCCAAATGTACACTTCTTTACTGAAGAGTATTGAAACCTTCTTTGACTAATTTACGGATAGGCTAGAGTCGGATCAGATCCCCCCCCCCCCCCCCCCTTAGACGGAATGTGTCGGCCGGATCAGTCTGCGCGGAGACAGCGCAGGCTGATCTTGTCGATACATTACGCAGATGTGTATCGCCGCAGCTGCATTTTGGGGCATATTTAGAAAAAATGTGTTGGCACGTGCCTACAGTGCATAAAGGGAGCTACGCCCCTGGCTGCCCCACGCAAGCAAGACACGAGATGCAAACTGAATTTAAATATAATGACATATATTAGCAAATATTAAACATATCAACAGTTAACTTACTGCAAAATTCCGGTATCCCCCCTGTAGGAAAATTGCCCAATAATTGTACAAAGTTCATTGAACCAAAGGACAACGTGGCAATTGTCGTCACCGATAGTAGGTCTATGCACTGTATTACATCAACACTCAGCATGTCAAGTTTAGCTCTGAACCTGAAATGTTAATAAACATTTGGCTACAAGGATAAATAATACCTAACAATAACGCTCGACTATTCCACGGCGTATTAGTTACTGAGATATGGACTCTAATGTAGTTGCATGCAAAACATTAACCATAAATTCTTAAAGAGCGATTTCTTTGCATTATAGCAAGATAGAGTTATCTTACTTGATTATTTACATAGGTGTGACGGGTGAAAAGGGTCGTATTACGTTTTTCAATGCAATGCATCAAGTAGTAAGTAAGCTACGAACTATTAACCCTTTCCCACTTGCAGACGCATTTTGACGCAATAGCAGCAGACGACTTTTGAAAACATTGTGGCTTAAGGTGAAATTTCTCATGATAAGTCTCCTTTGGCCACAATGTTTTCAACTTTATTTAACAATTAAGATATCTTTTATGGAGATTTTGTCAGGCTTTTGTCACTATGATTTCAAAGTCTTCTGCTGCAGAATTGTCGTATGTGGGAAAGGGTTAATGTAGTTGCACGCAAAACTTTAACCATAATTTCTAAATAAAAACGACCATAATTTACATCATATGCAGGATATATAGAGTTATCTTACTTAATTGTGTATATAGGGGTGTGAAGTTGGGAAGGTTTGTATAAAGTTTCAATACAATGCTTCAAGTAGTTACTGAGATATTGACTCTTAACGAAGTTGCACGCAGAATTTAAACCATACTTTCTAAGTAAAAAAAGGCCATAATTTGAATTATATGCAGGATAGAGTTATCTTACTTGAATGTGTATATATGTCTGTGAAGTTCGGAAGGGTTGTATACATATTCAGTACAATGCTTCAAGTAATAGCTGAGATACGGACTCATGCAAAACTTAAACCCGAATTTCTAAGTAAAAAAGAGCCATAATTTGCATTATGTGCTGGATAGAGTATTCGTACTTGAATGTTTAGGTGTGATGGTTTGGAACAGTTGTATAAAGTGTCAATGCAATGCATCAAGTAAATACTGAGATATGGACTCTTAGTTTAATGTTGTTGCACACACGTTTATACATAAAGGGATAGGTTATATACATTTACACGAATATACATAGAGGGATATGTTATATACATTTACACGAATATACATATAGTGATAAATAACAGCTAAATACGAATAAATATTAAAGATAGATAACTCATTAATACGGATACACATATAGGGATATAACAACTAAACAAGTATATATATATATATATATATATATACATACATGGATATAGTGTATACGTCTACACGAATATACATACATGGATATATTTAACACCTACACGAATATACATACAGGAATATGTTTTTTACACTTACAAAGATATACATACATGGATATACTTTATACTTCTACAAGAATATACATACATGAATATATGTTATACATTAACACGGATTTAAAAACGTGGATATATTTTATACATGTACACGAATACATGTACACAGCGTCGCTAATATTATTTTGAGGTTGTGAGCCCCGGGCGTAGCTCCCTTTAGGGACTGTAGGCACGTGGCTACACATTTTTTCTAAAAATGCCCCAAAATGCAGCTCCGGCGATACACATCTGCGTAATGTATCGACCAGATCAGCCTGCGCTGTCCGCGCAGACTGATCCGGCAGACACATTCCGTCTAAGGGGGGGATAAATAGAGTAGTGATTTCTGAAACAGAAAACCCACAGGAGGCGAAAAGTATATATATCCGGGTACGCCTGTGTCGCATGCTTAGGCTGATCCGGGTCGATACTTTACGCATAGTCCACAATGTTGATTTTCTCACGAGACGGCCTACACATTGATTATTGCCAAGCTACGCCCCTGACTGCTTCCATTATTTCGGAGTTTGATTTGACAAGACCGGTGATAGAAACCTTGTCTCACGATCCCGTAATGGCGGACGCTTTAACAACCACATTTCCGACGCTACCGTGTTGTCAACTTACGTGGCGTTGTTGCAAGACATATCGAATATCATTTCATATTCCTTCAATTGAGTTAACCCCATGTTGGAAATAACGTCAAGGGTACTTTGGAATGCGGTTACTTCTGCGTTGATCCCATTTATCTTCTCCGGTGTAGCGCAGGACGACGCCGGGAGGCCACAGTCAACCTGCTGTCCACCTGGAGTAAAAATCAAAACTGTCCATAAAGGTGTTTTAATACCCCATACACAAATGTTTAAATTGCTTTTTGGCCTGGGGCTTTAGCCCCTGGTTATAGTAGTAATACCATTTTTTTCGGAATCGGCAGCATGCCAATTGCTGTTAGCACCAAACAACGCGAGAAAAAATGCGCAAGAAAAATAGTTCATCATGGATTTAACAAAACTGCGTTTAAAAATTTAGGATCTCCCCCATAAATATCATTTTTATGTTGTTGGAACATCAGTGAAGGCGTGAGTACTCCACTATAAGTTTAAGAAATGTTTTAGAAATTAATGCGCCGAGAGGTCAAGTATGGACGCGTGTTAACATTATTAACATTCGCGAAGAGGAACGGGAAAAAAGAAAGAAGTCACGTGAAATAAACAGTGGCGGATAAACCGGGGGCCGTAGGGCCCGTGCGTCGGTAAATGGTAAACAAAGAAAAAGCGTGGCAAATGTAGTGGCGGATTTAGCGGGGGCCCATAGGACCCGTGCCCGACTCCCCCCACCCCACGAAAAAAGTCATGTGAAATATACAGTGGCGGATTAACCGGGGCCGTATTAAAAAAAATATTTTTGACATGATCTTTCAACTTCTTGACAATAAATACATAAACATAAGCTGCAATCATTATTTCCTTTCACATTTCCCCTACTTCTCCAACCTTCCAGCAGCCCCCATGCCGTCAGCACTGCAGTGCTTTGATCTATTATAGGAAATAAAAAATCAAAACAAGTCTGATTTTAAGGGAATAAGAATGTAGAACGTGTGAACGGATATGATATTGAGTAATGTCATGCATATCCTCAGTTTCACTATTGTACCATGTTTCATAAAATATCTTGACAATTAAAGAAACTTGTTCTATAAACAGTGGAACCTGTGCATAAAAACCACACATGGGATGGCAACACTATGGTCTCTGTTCACAAGTGGTGTTTAATTGCAGGGTCATCTATGCAGAAAATGAGTAATTGAAAAACAAAAAGTGTGGTTGCTGAAGACAGGGATTTGCTAAACAAAGGTGGTCGTTAGCACAGGTTTGACTGTAGTTAATAAATGATGTAATGCCGACTGACCAACCAGCATACTTCAAGTATACCCCCCGGGCACACATTGTTTGCGGCGGTACGATAACAATAGCTGTAATAAGACAGCATTGCTTGCATCGTATGGGCTTACTTAGTCAACAAAACAAGAACTCAGTCAGTACATACTTATTCAACAACATTAGTAGATATATTTCTTTGTCAACACAACAAGAACTCAGTCAGTACATATTACTTATTCAACAACATTAGAACGCATTCAGCATATATTACTTTGTCAACTAAACAAACATGAGCTCAATTAGTACACATTAAGGTCGTGAAAACATCAACCGCTCACTCACCGGGGACAAAGTACTGATGAGTTAAAAAATAAACCCGTTAATTAACGTGAAACGGTACAGAGTGCGACCTCCAACTCACCAGAAACTTTTGTATAAAACGTATTTAAACAGTTACGACAAGTGTAGCACTTGATCGAGATCACGTCTGTCTGAATGTACACATATAGATAAACTATTGAATAAGAGCTTTTTTTGTATGATGTTTAGTGCCACTTTCAATGATTTCTCAGTTATATCACGTTGTTTCCTTGTTAAGTTACCAGTTCTATTGGTCCATTTATCCTGGCACCAGCGAGTCAGTCGTAATGCAGACTCCACAACTCTAGAGTACCAAGGAGGGAAAGCCATTACTACCATTTATAAAGTTTTTGATATGACCTGACCGGGGATCGAACCCGCGATCTCCCGCACCCAGGTGGACACTCTACTACGCCACCAAAATACCAATGTCCCTTGACTATACAGTGAACGCCGCGTGCAATCGGACGTACGGACTAAAGAAGAACAGATCACGCCAAGGTGACGCGAAAACCGACAATGGGGCAGTTCAACTAAATCTATTGATCATAAGATGGTACTTTTGTTCACGGCTATCTAATCCTTGATCGAATGTCCTCGTTGTGCTAGGCTATATAATCCTTTATCGAAGATCCTTGTTGTTCTCGGCTATGTTATCCTGAGCAGAATGTTCTGATTGTTCTCGGCTATGTAATCCTTGATCGAATATCCTCGTCGTTTTCGGCTATGAAATTCTTGATCGAATATCCTCGTCGTTTTCGGCTATGAAATTCTTGATAGAATATCCTCGTCGTTTTCGGCTATGTAATTCGTGATAGAATATCCTCGTCGTTTTCGGCTATGTAATTCGTGATAGAATGTCCTCGTCGTTTTCGGCTATGCAATTCTTGATAGAATATCCTCGTCGTTTTCGAATTAGCACTCCTGGATTAAATGTCCTCATCCTTCTCTGCTATGTAATCCATGATTGAAGTCCTCGTTGTTTCCGGCTTTGTGAACTTTGATCGAATGTCCTCGTCGTTCTCGGCTATTTAATCATTGATCGCAGATCCGTGTTGTTCTCGGCTATGTAATCTTAGACCGAGGTCCTCGTCGTTCTCGGCTATGTAATCTTTGACCGAAGTCCTCGTCGTTATCGGCTATGTAATCTTAGACCGAGGTCCTTGTCGTTCTCGGCTATTTAATCTTAGACCGAGGTCCTCGTCGTTCTCGGCTATTTAATCTTTGACCGAAGCTCTCGTCGTTCTCGGCTATTTAATCTTTGACCGAAGCTCTCGTCGTTCTCGGCTATGTAATCTTTGACCGAAGTCCTCGTCGTTCTCGGCTATGTAATCTTAGACCGAAGTCCTCGTCGTTCTTGGCTATGTAATCTTAGACCGAGGTCCTCGTCGTTCTGGGCTATTTAATCTTAGACCGAGTCCTTAATTGATGTCCTCGTCGTTCTCTGATATGTAATCCTTAATTGAGGTCCTCGTCGTTCTCTGATATGTTATCCTTAATTGAGGTCCTCGTCGTTCTCTGATATGTTATCCTTAATTCAGGTCCTCGTCGTTCTCGGCTAAGCAATCCCTGGTAGAAGGTCATCGTCGATCTCGTTAACGTGGCTTGATTTTAAATAGGGACCATGTGTTTAAACGGTATTCCACAGTTCGTCTCACGTGTGTTGACTGACTTTCTCACACAAGTCGAGGGCTTGGCGTGAAACGGTTGTAACTTAAAACCTATTTTGAAAACCCTGTTTTAGGGGCAATTTTGCCCCCTTTGTAAACAATGCATATTTAGGTGTCATTGCTCAGAACGAGCAATGGCACCTAAATGTCCAATGTTTACCAAGAAAATTTATTTAATGCTTTTAAAGACTTTATGTGATTAACCTTGGTAAAAAAAATACCAATTTTAGTTACAACCATTTCACGCCAAGCCCTCGATGTGTTCCACACAACGTTACCTCAGGCAACTGGCTACCTTCGCACATGAATGAATTAACCGTTTTGTGGTAAGACGACGAATGACACTGGTCACATTAACTAATGTCACTCATCAGGAAGAATGAATGGCCAAGCCGTAGTTCGAACTCTCGACGCTTTGATTGATATCATCATTATTACCGACTTACCCTAAAGCAGGGAGAAGTATTGACAAAGGTGATTACTCACGATTGATATTTGTTATAAACCGTCAGTTCGTGAAATATATAAATGACACTATTTGACAGTTAATGATAAATATATACATAAATGATCTATATAATGAAACCTTTTCAACATACAGACACAGACGACTTTTACAAACAATGCGAAAAGGAAGTAATGGCTTGAAACAAATAAGTTTCACTTCAGCTTAAGGCTTTTCATCAGAATTCAATAATCATACTTTCATTTATGGTGATTTAACATATATTTGTCTTGAAGTTATAAAAGTCGTCTGCTGCAAGTTTGTTGTATGTCGGAAAAGGTTAACGCGAAAACTCGCCCTCCCTTGCGGAATGTAGTGTTGTCATGATTCAGTCAGACAGACAAACAAGGGTTTATCGATTCCTCGTTCCTGATCTCAAGGGGGTGTGGATTCCTTGTATCACGATCTCAAGGGGGTATGGATTCCTTGTCTCCCCCCATCTCAAGGGGGTATGGATTCCTTGTATCGCGATCTCGAGGGGGTATGGATTCCTTGTTTCGCGATCTCGAGGGGGATTTATCCCTTGTATCGCGGTCTCGAGTCATTGTCTCCCTATTTCAATGGGTATTGATTCAATGTCTCCCGATCTCAAGGGGGTATTGAATCCGTATCTCTCCAATACCATGGGGTACGCTATGACCACTGCCGAAATGGTACATCCTTAAGGAAGCAAATTTGTACAACTCATGTTACATAGTCACCATTCTTATTAATGTTTCATTGAGATTTAACCATGCTCTTGCTGTATGCGTCTTCAAATAACCCTTGACTATCATGATTACATGTTGTTTAACCGTTTACAGTTAACTACAAATACGTAGCAGACGATTTCGAAAACATATAAGGAAGATTACGGAATATTTCAGTAAATGAAAGCACAATTATTTAATAAGTTGAACACATAGTAGCAAATGGAGAATTTGCTGACTTTGCTTTTTGTCACAATGTTTTCAGAAGTTGGCTATTGCAGATGCATCAAAATCTGTCTTTATAGGGGAAAGAGATACACATTATTTGCAAATGATACAAAGAAAACTAAGCAATCTTATATTGGTTTATTTTTCAGTACTCATTATGTTATACTTAGTAATTGATTGATTTGGGCGTAACGCCGTTTTCAACATATTTCAGTCATACCACGGCAGCCACCTAACAAACTCATGTGTTTCCTGGCCAACCCATACCAGTATCATTACCAGTACTCCACACAAAAGACTTTCCAATCAACGGCTGCTTTTCCACTTAGACTGTCAGCCCTTTGAATGAAGACGAATGACGCTTGTCACAGTGACTTTATTACTTATTACTTATTACATTTCGAGGTCTTGGCGTGAAACGGTTGTAACTAAAATTGGTATTTTTTTACCAAGATTAATCACCTCGCCATAAAGTCTTTATAAGCATTTGTAATGTAACGATACTATTTGTAATGTAACGATACCATTTGCAATGTAACGATACCATTTGTAATGTAACGATACCATTTGTAATGTAATGATACCATTTTTTTAATGTATCGATACCATTTGCAATGTAACGATACCATTCGTAATGTAACGATACCATTTGTAATGTAATGATACCATTTTTTTAATGTATCGATACCATTTGTAATGTATCGATACCATTTGTAATGTAACGATACCATTTGTAATGTAATGATACCATTTTTAATGTATCGATACCATTTGCAATGTAACGATACCATTTGTAATGTATCGATACTATTTGTAATGCAACGATAGCATTTGTAATGTATCGATACTATTTGTAATGCAACGACACCGTTAGAAATGTAACGATACTATTTTAACTGTAACGATACTATTTATAATGCAACGATACCGTTAGAAATGTAACGATACTATTTGTAATGTAACAATACCATTTGTTATGTAACGATACCATTTGTAATGTAACGATACTGTTTGCAATGTAACGATACCATTTGTAATGTAATGATACCATTTGTAATGTAACGATACCATTTGCAATGTAATGATACCATTTGTAATGTAACGATACCATTTGTAATGTAACGATACCATTTGTAATGTAACGATACTGTTTGCAATGTTACGATACCATTTGTAATGTAACGATACCATTTGTAATGTAATGATACCATTTGTAATGTATCGATACCATTTGTAATGCAACGATACCAATTGTAATGTAACGATTCTATTTGTAATGCAACGATACCATTTGTAATGTAATGATACTATTTGTAATGTAATGATACCATTTGTAATGTAACGATACTATTTGTAATGCAACGACACCGTTAGAAATGTAACGTTACTGTTAAAAAATTAAATTTTCCATTTACAGAAATGTTAAACAATATGAAACTACAAAAAAGGATGTTCCTTGTTTAACCCTTTCTGTGATTTTTTCGTCAAATGTACGTGTCCCCCTTTGTAGTTGGGAAGAGTTCGTTACCACATATAGGCATATTAAGTTTGGCAGTCTGTTGAGACAGCGCGTGGTACAGGCTTCATTACATCGATACATGGAGTCAAAGGGTTTAACGTGTGCCCCCAAACCGTCGTAACACCGTCTCTTTGGTAACGATAAATCTACATACAGACAACTCAATGAACTGTTTGATGTACGATCGTTTTACACCATAAAGAGTGTCGATTGCTTTAAAAACATTCATGAAACATCTTAATTATTGAACAAATAGAAATGCGAATTGCATAGAGAGTTGAAAACATTGTTCGGAAACGGGGAACGAATTCAATTAAAGCAATACCCTCTTTTTTTTCACAACGATGTTTTATTTATGTTTATTCTTCATTATCCCTTTCCCTCATATAGACGCTTTCTGACGCCTCTGCAGCAGACGGCTTTTTGAAAACATAGTGACAAAAGAAGAAATTGCACAGAACGTGCAATTTCTCCTTTTGCCAAAATGTTTTCCACTTTTTGTCATAGGTTATCCATTCAATTATGGAAATGTCCTAGGTTTTGACAAAATACGTTCAAAGTCGTCTGCTGCAGAATTGTCATATGAGGGAAAGGGTTATAACTCGACTGTGCTGTCAATGCGTCAAATAACTCCTTGTTTAGGTAAAATGTTGAACATGTTTATTCGCCTCAAGCTATATCGTAAAAACAATCATCCACAACGATTAACATGTATAAGTAGGAGCGATGTTATAACAACTGCGCACAATGCAGAGTCTGGAGAGACCTTACATGTATCAACCTTGGCGCTCAAGGTTGAGGGGTCAGCATAAAGACTGACTGGCTGCTGTCAGAATAAATGGACCAGTAGTACTTGTAACTTACCCCGGTACCGCCGTGGTATTACTTAATGTTTTTTTGAAAGCCGCGTAAAACTCAAATCAATCAATCAATCAATCAATCAATCAATCAATCAATCAATCATTCAATCAATCAACCCTACATACATTCAGTCTCATCACTGTCCGTCTATATATAATTAAGATCTAGATGCATCCTTTGACAGACACCTTATCTATAGTAGCCTCAAGTGTACCTTTCTATCATATGCATAAACTAGTTCAGTTGGTAAGCGCTATACTATATTTCAAGTAAAAAAATACGCCTGTTTACTTTGCATTCGGACCAATAAACGCGTCAACACGGGTACTCGAACACAAAAGTTTAGGTAAACATGTCAATACGGGTAACCGAACACGTAAGTTTAGATAAACATGTCAAATGAACAGTCTCGCAGCAATTGACACATCAACCAGTCAACCCACACAAAAAAAAACGTCCTTTGTAGTTTTTTTGTTACTTCTAACGCCATGAAATTGTTTCATAGTGTCTTGTTTTGGTCATAATCTAAAAGGTTGCTTGCAAGACTAAGCGGAGGGTAGGTACTTTTGGAAATGTGAGTGCCGCACATTGAACTTTATCTTTGCTGGACGCGTTACGTGTCCTTCAGAATAACGCAAAAAACTGTTACGTAACAGTTTTTAAATCAATAATATCGTTTGAGGCAATTTTCCGTGACAGCACTATTAACTCAACAAATCACTATATAAATGTTTTAACGCCGCTTTCAACAGTATGTCGGTATAATCGCTTCATTTCCTTGGTAAGTCACAAGTAGGCCTACTGCATGTATTTATAAACGTCGATACCCGACAGTCCGCGTGCTTAGAAAATCAACGCACTAATGGTTTTGAAAAAAAGGTTAATTGGTACAAAAAAACTCAACCAAAATTCAACCAAAATTCAAAGTCGAAAAAGGACCATAATTCTTACAGAAGCATGGAGAGTTATGTACTCTTGTCTGTTGCTGGAGGTAATGTTGGTGAATAAGTGTTGTAAGATTCGAAGCAATATCTGTAATGGTTTTGAACAAACGTGAATTGGTACAAAAAACTTTACCAATGTGTGACACCAACGCCGACGACGAGGCGTGTAGTAAAAACGAGCACAAGCTCATGAGTAGTTAAGTGTACAAGGTCAATTCGAGACGACCCTGTATGCAGTGTAGTCACATCCAATACAGTACAGCGAAGTATTTTGGTCTGATTTTAATGAGATTGAACTTTGTTCCAAAATGTCACACAAAGTTCTGACAAACATTAACAATTTGAATCAGTTTTTAAGGCTTCCGGCTCGATCATCTGACACACGTACGGGCCAACGAACATGTGTCTGGTTCCGGTAATCCAAACCGTACCCTATTGTTATCCCCCTACCCTAACAATAACTGCAATTACTCAACATTATATTGTCCGAATTAAACAATAAAAGTTTAATCTGTGCTAAAGTTTCTGATTGATCAGAAGCAAATTCGTTCTCCAAATTGATCAACCAAACGCCTTATTTGGAACATGGAGTTTATTTTTTTGAGCACTAAGAACGTTTTCAAGAGTTTTATAATTTCGGACCCTGAACCAAGTTTTTCTTTCTTCGATCTACTGGTTAGTTCTTCTGAAACAAGGTTCTGCAGCCTGATGATGAAAGTAAACCGTTTTACCCATTATATTTGTTGATTTCCTAAAACCGTTGTATTCACATCTGTGTTATGCATTTCTTTATAAATAAATGAATAGTAATCAATATAGATCAGATGCGACTACAACGGCGAGTAGGCTGATATATGTCTACATTGTTCGCCTTTGTAGTCGTACATATTGTTGTTATGTTGTTAAAACGTGCGTACACTGAGAGAGAAAGAAAGGGTGAGTGTGAGAAAGAGAGCGAAAGAGAGAGAGAGAGAGAGAGAGAGAGAAGAGAGAGAGAGAGAGAGAGAGAGAGAGAGAGAGAGAGGAGAGAGAGAGAGAGAGAGAGAGAGAGAGAGAGAGAGAGAGAGAGAGAGAGAGAGAGAGAGAGAGAGAGAGAGAGAGAGAGAACAAGAGCCAGACAGAGAAAAGGACAGAGACAGGAGCGAAAACGCCGTTTTCAACATTAGTTCAGTTATATGACGGTGACACTTCACATATTCATGATCCCTGGGTAAACAAACCAGTACTAGGCTTGCGCTTTGACCGTTGGCCGCGACTGGGGATCGAACCCGGGACGCCCGGTTTCAAACCACCCGATGCACCGCAGATTCCTAGATAGATAGATAATTATATATATGGATAAAATAAAAATAGATAGATAGATAGATAGATAGATAAATAGATAGATAGATAGTAGATAGATAGATAGATAGATAGAGATAGATAGATAGATAAAACTTAAATAAGATAGATAAACCAACAAAAAATATTACTGACCTAAAAGCATAATTGCACAAATGATTCCAAAACTGTTTCCTAAAACCATCTTTATTCACAATGTATCGGACAATGTGTCGGAGAAATGGAGGAGCTGTGTTTGAAGACTGTCACTGGTGTTAAATATATACCTTGTGTTTGTTACGGTCTATTACACGTGAAACATCCTATTATAACATTGCATATATAGTTCACTGACTCGGTGGTCGACAATTACAATATTACGTAAAAGTGGTTTGACAACATTTTCTGACAAGCAGTAAATTAATTATACTAAACAAAAAGATTAAGGCATATGTCATATGTAATATAGACCTAGATGCATCCCTTCACAGAAACCGTATCTGTAACCTTATTTGATTTAGGTGACACATAACACTTACTTTCGGGATATTCGGATTTTGGAAAAATAGAAATAATGACAAACATTTTTGGGTACATTTTTGTTTATACATGTGAAAAGTAAGCTCTACGCATGGGATTAAATTTTCAGTGAACCCACTTCTCCTTCCTGTTTGACAACACTGGTTGCCAGAGCTAAGCGTGAATTTAGAGGTAAATCTGAATACCAGCCTTTCGCGTCCAAATTGCTTGAAAATCAGCTGGAAACGTGTATTTCTGACTGCATCCACACATTGCCTATCGTTTTGAGAGTCTTAGCAGCTCTTCAATTTTACACTTACCCCCTGCGTTTTTGATGGGTGATTTTTGGAATAAAGGGTCAAATTGATATGTCTGTCCTTACACCTTTTTCACACCCTGTTTCAGACCACTTTTGTGGCCACTTCTTTCCATATATGGACTGAGAGTGTGACTTCCAGTCATGTTCTTATAATTCCGGTACTCCTTGATACAGGAAAACCCTTTTTATCGAATCAGTATGGATATTATGAGAAATATTGAGATAATAAAAGTTGGGGTTTCAACTATGTTATGTCACCTAACGCCAGGGTACTTTCTATCATTTACATTAACCCGTTCAGTGAGTAAGCGGTATACTATTTCAATTAGAACTAGAAATATCACTGAAGGTGATGAAAAACTCCCAGCTGGTGCCTGACAATATACATATGTATGAGAAATCCAACGGGCCATAACTCATTTAAAAATAATTCCAGTACGACACGCCGACAATATGCACAACTAGGCTTGGTATCAATCATTCTTGTGAAGTTATACTGAATTCTGACCAAGGGTTGCTGAGAAATAGTGTTCACAAGAAATATCCACAGACCAGCGGACCGACAAACGAGAAACGACCGAGCGACAAGTGTGACTCCTATATAGCCCCCATATACTATGTATCTGGGGTATAAAAATACGCCTGTTTACATTGCATTCGGACCAATAAACGCGTCAATACGGGTAATCGAACATGTAAGTTTAGATAAACATGTCAAATGACAAGAGTCGCAGCAATTGACTTATCAACGAGGAAACCCACACGAAAACCGTCCTTTGTAGTTTTTTTGTACTACTAATGCAATTGTTTCATATTGTCGTGTTTGGTCATAATCTAAAAGGTTGCTTGCAAGACTAAGCGGAGGGTAGGTACTTTTGGGGTTGTGAGTGCCGCACATTGAACTTTATCTTTGCTGGACGCGTTACGTGTCCTTCAGACAAACGCAAAATACTGTTACGTAACATTCTTTAAATCAATAAAATCGTTTGAGGCAATTTTCCGTGACATCACTATTAACTCAACAAATCACTATACAAAAAATGTTTTAACGCCGCTTTCAACAGTATGTCGTAAGTCATCTCGATTCCTTGGTAATTTACAAGTACTACATGTATAAACGTCGATAGACGATAGAACGCTTTCTAAGAAATTCAACGCACTAACTACTCATAGATCCTAGTCGCGGTTTGATCTGTTTCAACTTGTGCCAAAATTCATTAAAACCAGACCCAAAGAATTCGTTAGATGGTATATTTAGATTTGATGACTGCCCCATACGGGTCGTCTCAGACTGACCTTTGCATCAGACTATCAAATTGTCGGTTACCAAATATGGCAAGATAACATCTATGAATAAACGATATAGAGAAGCGGTGATTGCCAAATGTTCCGATTGTATAGCATGGGCGTTTGCTGTATCGTGCAATTATATTGGACATAAACACGAGCACGTGCTCATGAATATTTAAGTGTATAGGGTCAATTCGAGACGACCCTATATGCCATGTAGTCAGATCCAATACAGTACAGCGAACTATTTTGGTCTGATTTTAATTAGATTGAACTTGTGCCAAATGTCACAGAAGGTTCTGACAAACATTAAGCATCTGAATCAGTTTCTAAGCCTTCCGGCTCGATCAGCTGATTCACGTACGGAAAAGGCCATCGAACATATGTGTCTGGTTCCGGTTATCCAAACCGTACCCTATTTTGTTACGGTCTATTACACGTGGACACTTATTATAACATTGCATAGTTCACTGACTAGATGGTCGACAATTACAATATTAAGTAAAGGTGGTTTGACTACATTTTCTGACAAGCAGTAAATTCATTTATACTAAACAATAATGATTAAGGCATACACTGTAGACATAATAAACAATATACATTAAGGAGCATACTGAAGACATACTATACAACAAAGATAAAGGAGCATACTAAAGACATATATACTAACATAGATTAATGGAGCATATTAAAGAAATACTTAATAACAAGTTAAAGGAGCATACTAAAGACATACTAAATAACAAAGATTAAGGAGCATACTGGAGACATACTTAATGACATTGATTGAGGGGCATACTGAAAACAAACTTAATAACATAGCTTCAGACGCATACTGAAAACATATTTAATAAAATAGCTTGAGGAGCATACTGAAGACATACATAATAAAATAGATTAAGGAGCATACTGAATACATATTTAATAACATAGATTAAGGAGCATACTGAAGAAATACTAAATAACATAGATTAAGGAGCATACTGAAGACATACTTAATAACATAGATTAAGGAGCATACTGGAGACATACTTAATAACATAGATTGAGGAGCATACTGAATACATACTTAATAACATAGATTAAGGATCATACTGAATACATACTTAATAACATAGATTAAGGAGCATACTGAATACATACTAAATTACATAGATTGAGGAGGATACTGAATACATACTCAATAACATAGATTTGAGGAGCATACTGAATACATACTTAATAACAAGATAAAGGAGCATACTAAAGACATACTAAATAACAAAGATTAAGGAGCATACTGGAGACATACTTAATGACATTGATTGAGGGGCATACTGAAAACATACTTAATAACATAGCTTCAGGAGCATACTGAAAACATACTTAATAAAATAGCTTGAGGAGCATACTGAAGACATACATAATAAAATAGATTAAGGAGCATACTGAATACATATTTAATAACATAGATTAAGGAGCATACTGAAGAAATACTAAATAACATAGATTAAGGAGCATACTGAAGACATACTTAATAACATAGATTAAGGAGCATACTGGAGACATACTTAATAACATAGATCAATGAGCATACTGAATACATACTAAATAACATAGATCAAGGAGCTACTGGAGACATACTAAATAACATAGATTAAGGAGCATACTGAAAACATAAATAATAACATAGATTACGGTAAACGATGTAGACACAGATTAAGGCATGCAATGTATACATCATTAATAACATAGATTTAGGCATACAATGTATACATACGTAACAACGTTGATTAAGGTATGCAAGTGTACTTAATAACATAGAATAAGGAATGCAATGTAGACAAACTTAATAACATTGATTAAGGTATACGATATAGACATACTTAATACTATAGATTAAGGTATACACTGTAGACATACTTAATAACGTATGCGGCGTAAGTACAAGTGTATTATTTGTGTGAAAATGGCCGAATATAGGAATAGTGATTTTCGTCGAAAATGGTGCCAGTCTACCCGTGTTAGTGCCAGTCTACACCCTACGAATAGTAGTCAGGACTACATACACACGCTAATTTACACCCCGTACCCCTTGCTCTGGAGGGATCAACATCCAGATAAGGGTCGTTGTTGATGTTCTAAACTTCTTATCTCCTACGTTGTGGGTACTCACAGCAGAGCGTTTGGGTGATCGATACGACGGTTATAGTGTGAAAATGGTTGTTTACTGGCCCTATTGTTGACATCTGTTTTATGGTTAAGCACGCTAGGCTCTGAAAATATTGTCCAAGCATCAAGCCCAAGGTAGTCAGGGGCGTAGCTTGGCAATAATCAATGTGTAGGCCGTCTCGTGAGAAAATCAACATTGTGCACTCTGCATAAAGTATCGACCCGGATCAGCCTAAGCATGCCACACATCAATTCACTTATTCATGATGGCTGAGTAAGTAAACCAAAATTATTTCTATGCAAACACATTTTTTAGGGACTATTTGGCATGGCTGCGTATGTAATTTGACCTAAAACAAGAAGGACTGGTGCGCACGAAATTATCCGTGGAATAAACAAAAGTCATGTGATTCATCACGTGACGGTTCAACATGGCGAATGATTTTCGCGCCAGGCTGTCAAAAGTAATATTTTTCGATTATTATGATGCAATAAGTACGAAGATAAAATGAGCAACGAAGTAGATCCGAAGCTTACAAGCAAAGTAACTCGTAGAAGCCATTTTGTTTCGAGAAAAACAACATTTCGACAACGAATACGTAAGATTATATTGTTTTCCCCTGTTTGCTCTAGATCTTTACGTTTGCACAATAAATGACATCTTAAAACGAGCAACCGAAAGTCTAAATTATTTGGACTTTAAGAGTCCAAGTTGGTCGATGCAGTTTGATGTTTATTCAGTAACATAATAGACAGACTGCCATTTAAGACGGCTGCATGCAATATATACGGTATCAAATATTTATAAAGGGTCAAGATGAGTAACTCTGTATTAACAACCAGTGGAACATGAAACCTCTAAGAGTTGTTTCCCATAATAATAGATTAAACCTGTTGGAGGGTTTTGTATGCCTTAAACCACATTCTTATAATTCAATGTCCTAGGTGTGAACAAACAATCAATTAATTGCTTAATTTATTTAACATGAAGATTTTGCGAAACGGTGTTGGAAAACAACTTTTAACATGCATATATTTTTTGGTTGTTTGAATTTTGTTAAGGCATATCGACAAATAATTAAATTTAATGCAAAAAATCCATTTTCACTGTACATTTTGCTTTATTTGTTGATTATAAATATGGCTATATAATGAAGACACATTATGATTATAGCATACAATACTGAATAGAATTTCAAAAACATTTAATATTAAAGGCAAAATAATGGAAAATCTGTATATAAAAAGTATTGAATTGAGTTGAGATCAATTACAATTGACAATACACCCATTGGATTTTTTTTCTCTACAATTATTGATACCATGTTTATAATGCATCTATATATAATATCAAACACCAAGGGGGTATTGGCCACTTTTCACTAAGGGGGAAGGTGGTTTTGTCCAGTTGGTAAATATCCTATGTTATTTTAGTCCATACCTCGTTATATAAGATTGTTGGGAACTATTTATGGATTGACTCCAGCCACACTCGTGACTCCTTTAACTGAAAAGCTGTTGAAAATGGTGTTTAGTACTTGTACGCAGACATCTCCTCCTATTCATTTTATCCTGACACGTTTCAACCTTTAAACAACGTTTGCTTATAATGTTATGCACAACTTAAAACTACAATTTAGAACAATTAAGGCTCAGATCAGCCTATACAGTAATGCAGTCTAATCTTGGTAAACATTGATCTCTACAATTTATAAGATCTTATCAAAGGCTATTCCAAAATCCATTTATGTGACAGAACATGTCAAAAGTCAGGGATGATGATCCATATTGAAGGAATTCAGCGGTCAAGGGGTAAAGTTACTGTGGAAAAGGGTAAAGTTAGGCTCCTTCTGTTTACCTTTTCCCACATACATCAAATCTGCAGCAGCTTTCTTTGAAAATATGGTTAATTTATGGAAAATCTTTTAAAGGGATGAGGTTTAATTATTGAAAAGAGTTTTGGCAAATGCCAAAAGGAGAAATTGCTCATGATGAGTAATTTCTCCCTTTGCCACAGTGTTTTCAATAGTTGTTTGCTGCCGTGGTGCCAAAACACGTCTACATAAGGGAAAGGGTTTTAAACTCCTGGATGACTTAAATACTTGGTAGAATTCAGATGCTGTCTTATTTGTCTTTTGATTTAATAGCCACCTTCTTAAAAATGTGTTAACCCTTTCCCACATATAGACGCTTTCTGACGCCTCTGCAGCAGACGGCTTTTTGAAAACATAGTGAAAAAAAAAGAAATTGCACGAAACGTGCAATTTCTCCTTTTTGCCACAATGTTTTCCACTTTTAGTCATAGGCTATATATCCATTCAATTATAGAGATTTTCTATGTTTTGACAAAATACGTTCAAAGTCGTCTGCTGCAGAATTGTCGTATGTGGGAAAGGGTTAATATTCATTGACAAACTCTTTCAGAAAAGAGTATTTATGAACAAATTATCAATAAATAATGTCATGCACATGCGTTTATGCTTACAAGTATACATTAGCCACTCCGGACATTATCCCCTTCGTCAAAAAGTGCATATGAGGACATTAGCCCCTTCACATGCGGACATCAGCTCCTACACCCATTTGATGAACTTGGCCATTAGCCCCTTTAACTAATCAATGAAAGCGGACATTATCTCCTTCGTGTGCAGACATTATCCCCTTCATAGGATTGCTGAAAGTGGACATTATCCCCTTGAACAGATATAAATAAAGAACATCTATTTAATCTGCACTGGATTAACCCTTTCCCTTTTCCACAATCACAATACCCTAGACGACATTGATATTTGACTACTGAACGTTTACACCTGCATGAAAGTCTGGCTCATCTGATGTCTGAGAATGTCTGCTTCTACCATCGTCGCATCCTTCTCAAGGCACTGGAGAACAGTCCAAAGTGGGGGATTCTTGTGGCCAACCAACCTACTGAAACCATTATTCCAATCCTCACTGACATTGTTCGCGCTTGACCCGTCAATGTGACAAGGTTAATGTTCCAACTGTTGAAGGGGCCAATGTCCGCCATGTAATAAATAATGAAGGGGATAATGTCCATGTATGAAGGGGCTAATGTTTGCCATGCACAAACTGGTGAAGGGGATAATGTTTGCTATGTGAAAAAGAAGAAGGGGCTAATGTCCGCCTATGCAGTTTTTAACGAAGGGGATAATGTCCGGAGGGGCAAATGTCCGGCTACCATAATAATATTGATCAACATGCACTTAAAGAAATCTAGAGGAGAAATTGGTACTTGAGTTAACTTCATCTTCATTGTGTCTATCCATTAAGATTTCCAATGTCAAATTTAAGTTTGAGGAACATTTAGATAAGATCCTATCTGTATGATATTAACCCTTTCCCACATACAGTCGCTTTCTCTGCAGCAGACGACATTTTAAAACATTGCTAGCATGCAATTTCTCTTACTGCCATATTGTTTTCATTCAATTCTATAATAATAAGGGATGGCAAAGAATACAAAAATAAGTATTCGAATATTCGATCACACAGTATGCATCCATTCGCCGAATATTCGCATGCTTTGCAGACAAAGAGTTTATAAATTTGTTATTTGCTGTAAAGTTATCTTATTGTTGTCTTGCTTTGTTCGTTTCTCAGTACTGGCATTGACTTTTCCCTTCAACTAGTGAATTCAAATGAAAAGAATGTTCATGAAAAATACGTCGGTAAAGTGCTCAGATTATAATTAATTGATCACTTGCTTATTGTATTTTTTACGAAACATTTAGTTCCGATAACCATCTATATATATCTTTAATACTGTTGAAGCAGACATATATTATATGTCTCTGGTTGAAGATGACATGAAATTTTCCCAATTTTCAAATCTGTTCAAAATATGACAAATCCGACAGGTTTGAGGTCGTTATAAGAGTAGAAATGTGGAATTGGTCATAAATTTATATAGGACCAATTTAACATTTCTCTTGCTCTATAAATATGTAACTGAAATAGTGTTGAAAAATGGGCATGAAATGTTCCCAGTACCATTTTGATAAATTATCATATAATTACTCAACCTAACCGATGAATTTGTCTCATTGATGTATCATTTTAAAAGCCATAACTAAATGTTTTACAAGATGAAGATCCAGTCTCCTAAAGCTAGGATTATCAGTTCGACATGTTATCTACAGTATTGACACCTTATATATAATACATGTAAAATGGACCATCTGTTACTGTAAAACCCTTTACTTGCAGTTTAAAGCCAAAAAAGTGTGGGTAAAAATAAAAGTATCCTCAATTTGATTTATATATACGAGAAGTTCTCGGACTCTGCATATCATTTAGATACTAATTGGTTTAAAACAAAAATAAAGCAAACGTTGGAAAGATAGACATTTACTGAATTGATGTAGCACATTTTACAGAAAACAACCAGCATACCATTAAATAACAACACATTGTTACACGTAACCATCAATCGTACCGAGCACTTTGTACACATAACGCGACATCACATCTAACCTCAGGCCTTTTCAAAGTATTCAACACATGAATTAACACATTTCTGGTGTCTCTCCACCCACTTATCGAGCACACTTTATTGTTGAGTTCATCTTTTAATATGTTATGAACTGTTACGTGGCTCAAAGCCTATGATGATGCAATTTCGCAACCGTCCTTTGTCTGTTGTCAGCCACTTCGCTTGTTACAGGATGAACTTCTGTCCCTTAATGTTGGTCGACCGACTGTAGAGCTGTTTTCAAGTTCTTCTCTTTTGTCTTTGAACAGTCGATACCAATCAAACACTATTGTTCGGCTGACCTTTCTATTCGGGTCCCGTTCCATAAATTTAAAAGTATCTGTAGGAGTCATTCCTGCATTTGCGCAATATTTTATCACCGAACGTTGCTCCGTGCGAAATGACGTTGGCGTTTTAATTGCACCTGTTGAAGGGTAGCAATCATCAACCTTCGATTCCATACTTGTTATGACGGATATGACGTCAAAGCTTTCAGGAAGTATTCAACAGATATGATTCTGACAACATGTCTGAAATCATGACGTTAACGCGCCAAGTTTTGAAGATTTGAGATAGAAGATTTTGTTCCTAAATATATATGATTTCAAACTGCTCCGTACCACGTAAACTGCATTATTGAATTTAAATGCAAAAAGCATTTGTATCAAATAAATACATGTAAGTTTTTCTTTACATGACTATAAAACATCATATTTTAATATTTCCAAGTATTAGTATACAATTTGATAAAAAATGAGTATTATATGAGAACAGTCCGGGAACATTACAACTGACCCTCGTATATATATATATTTCAGAATACTCCTGATTTTAATGGAATATTCGAATCATGATATAGCATCAAATATTCGACTATACGATCAAATATTCGACTATACAATCAAATATTCTTTGCCATCCCTAATAATTATAATTTATATACATGTACATAATTTACTTTCATTCATAAAGATTTTCCACGTTTTAACAGTGCTCTGTTGGCAAAGAATATTTGATCGTACAACTTTACCTGCATTACAGCAACCATTTCCCATGCACATTCAATAAATCCGGGGCATAGGACTAAAATTGAACAGAGCACTGTTAAAACGTGGAAAATCTTTATGAATGAAAGTAAAGTTGTGGGCATATCTAAGGTCAGATTTTGTTATTGACCTCTGACATTGCCAGGGTCAGAAATTTACATTCAACAGTAGAATCTGGTTTCCCTCATACAACATTTCTGCAGCAGACGACTTTGAACGTATTTTGTCAAAACATAGAAAATCTCCATAATTGAATGGATAACCTATGACAAAAAGTGGAAAACATTGTGGCACTTTTGTCACTATGTTTCCAAAAAGTCTTCTGCTGCAGAGGCGTCAGAAAGCGTCTATATGAGAGAAAGGGTTAATGATGCTCTTAGCGACCAATGTCTCCATTCCCCATTATGTTTTCAACTCTGTATCCAAATAAACATAAATGATAATACTCCCAAGTTTTCATGATCTTACAAAATGTTCTTAAAATGTATTTCAAGCAGACAAAATTAAATCTGTTTTCCATAAATTTTGATTTAATGCTTTCCCTCTACGCTTTGAACGTATTTTGTCAAAAAATAGAAAATCTCCATAATTGAATGGATAACCTATGACAAAAAGTGGAAAACATTGTGGCAAAAGGAGAAATTGCTCGTTTTGAGCAATTTCTTTTTTTGTCACTGTTTTCAAAAAGCCGTCTGCTGCAGAGGCGTCAGAAAGCGTCTATATGAGGGAAAGGGTTAAAATGTATTTCAAGCAGACAAAATTAAAACTGTTTTCCATAAAATTTGATATAAAATAATAAATCAAATTTAGAAAGTTGGATTCTTCCTCATTATGTTAACCCTAATTCCCAGTCATACAATGAATCTGCAGAAGACGACTGAAAACATCTAGGAAAAATATGGAAACCTCTTCAAAAGAAATTATCATTTTTGAGTAGATTTTAAACAATTATGGCAAAAGGAGAAATTCATCAGCTCATAATGAGCAATTTTCCTTTTGTCACTGTAAATGTTGAAAAGTTGTCTTCCTTAGATGCTTTAAAATGCATCTAAATTTGGGAAAATGTTAAATTATTATTTCAGAACAATATTTTTAAGTCTAATCATAGTATATGTCATTTGTTGATTGATTGGGGTTTTACGCCGTTTTCAAAAAGAAATCAGTCATCAGATATTACGGTGGTCAGTTCACGTATATTCATATGTTTCTTGGCTTTTTCATACCAGTAGTAAGTCTTCATACAACGTTCTTCCCAAGCAACTGACTGCTTTTCCACATAGACTGATAGCCCATTGATGGAAGACGAATGACGCTTGTCACAATGACTTTTGTCAAACGTCGGAAAGAATGTTGGCTGAGCTGGGGTTCAAACTCTCAACCCCTGGATTGACAGCCCGCGTCGCTACCGACTGAGCTACCGGCCTCGACTATATGTCATTTGTATAATTATAATATTTGTTGAGAGTATAAGGCTGTTAGGAAAACATGTAAAGAAATTTAAAGCATCCAACATTCCAGACTGATATGCCTTTCTTTACATGTTTTCTAAAGTCATTCTTTGCAAATAGAATGCTTCAGAAATAAGTTGTCAGGGAGTTATATTGGGGAAATTGTCAAATCTAGTGTACATGTACTGGTTTTTATACGAACACAACTTGTGTCAGAAGATTTCCCACGACAGGGTTTAATTTTATTCTGTTGGTATTGATTAAGGGGGAATGGTGACATTGTTTGTCCCTAAGGTTAATTTTATTTTCCTGACTGAATATCTTATATTAAATAAATAACCCTTTCCCACATACAGCAAATCTGCCGCAGTCGTAAAGGTTCTCACAGAAATCTACATTCATTCTTGAAAATAAAATAAGCAAACATTATTGAAATCCTCTATAAATGACAATATAATTATTGAATAGAGTTAAAACTAAATTGTTGCAAAAGGAAAAAATTTGAACATATATTAAATGAAATGCAAATACAGAGAAAAAAAGTGTCTGTTTATTGAATAGGGTTAATATTTATAAAAGTTTGCAAGATAGTTGTTTAGCCCTTTCCTCATATAGACGCTTTCTGATGCTTTCTGACGCCTCTGCAGAAAACGGCTTTTTGAAAACATAGTGACAAAAGAAGAAATTGCACAAAACGTGCAATTTCTCCTTTTGCCACAATGTTTTCCACTTTTTGTCATAGGTTATCCATTCAATTATGGAGATTTTCTATTTTTTGACAAAATATGTTCAAAGTCGTCTGCTGCAGATTTGTTGTATGAGAAAAAGTGTTAAAATCAGTTATGTGGTAGGGATCGAGAACTGATTGGACCCCTTCAAAGATTGAAAATGGTATATATAGTATTATGGCTTTCCTCGATCTCCTCTGTGCTCAAAATTGCAAGGAATTATAAGCACAATGAAATCAATGATTATGTTTGTCAGGACAAATATACCGGTAGTTTTTGTAATTTACTAAGAAAGTCTGTGATATAACTGAAATACTTTTTTTGTCTAATATTGTTTCCCAAAGTAATCTATTGCAAAGTTATCAAATGTCTTGTTTCAGAAAAGGGTTAATTATCTGCTCCACTAAAACGTCTTCCAATTGGTAATGCTACATTTAAAACAAATCGTCGAGCTCGATGATTTATTGTATCAGTTTTTCTTTTTCTACGTTTTGCTACGCTTTCCTGCGCTCTCAGTACGTTTTGCTACGAAGCCAACACGATTTGATCAAGATCTGCCATGATTTTTGGGATAGGGGCGTTTCGCCACTATCTCATAGCGAAGCTGCTTTCGAAATGTCGGATTAAAGCTGCAACCGCAGTCCACATGTGTATACCTACACCAAAAAGCGAGTTTTGATTGGTTATAATCTGCCTTTTCAACGATTTCATTGGTTCGACCGAATCACAAAACCCTCCGCTTGCATAAATTTATGAGACAAAATAGTTTCTATGAATGAAACTCACTCTGAACTATGGTTGACCTCAATGTCAGTAGTGTGAGGTAACGTCGACCGTTCTGTGACCCCATTAGTTTACAACAGTCGACTTATAGAGAAATGTGCAAAGCACTGTAAATACAATTATTGAAAGGAGTTGAAACCATTGTGGCAAAAGTAGAAATTGCCTACGAAAAGCAATTTCCCCTTTTGTCACAATGTTTTCGATTGTCGTCTGCTGCACATGCGTCTGTAAGCGTCTGTAGGCGGAAAATGGTTACATCCTTCCCATGGAAGCGGAACCCTTTCCGTGATACTATAACAGTTCGAATATTTAAAAAATATTGTTGAAAATGGAGCTATTGCTGACAATGAGCAATTCCTCCTTTTCACACAATGCTTTCAAACACGTTTCAAATTAATTCTTTTCATATTTAAACGTTTACTATGGACGTTCTTTCCCTCTTTCTCCCTTCCGGACACATTTTGAATAACATGCTAGAGATGAATGATTACGAGCAATTTTGCCTTACATCAAGGGGAAAAATATATAGTTGAAACCTTTGTGGAAAAAGAGGAAATGGTTCATGATAAACAATTCTGCAGCCGTCTGCTGCACATGCGTCAAAAAGCGACTGTAAGCGGGAAGGGGTTGAACCGTTCCCGTTATAGCTACTTAGTTACAAACAAATGTTGAAAGTATATTTGCAAACGGAGCAATTGCTGACAATGAGCAATTCCTCCTTTTCAAACAATGCTTTGAAACATGAATCAATTTGTTTCTATAACCTAGATAACGAAAACATTTGTCTACAGTTATTATTTTAACCTTTGCCCCTTTTAGACACATTTGACTAACCTTAACAGATGAATGATAATCAACAAGTTTGTCTTTTTCCACAATGTTTTCATCACTATTCAAAATCATACTTTTATTAATTCAGGTCAATAGTTATGCCTTTGTTCAATGTTGTTTGCTGTATATTTAGTCTATGTGGTGAAGGTTAAGGAATACTGTAAACAAACTTGTTACAACATAATTCGTCCAAAGAGAGAGGTCCTACTGTGTATACATGCCATGAAATAATGTTACAATCGGTCTCACCGCTACTGGGGAATTGTTGGTAAAACAGGTCGCGTTTTGTGTTGAATATTCTCATGTGTCGCTGTATGTAGACCCTACTAGGAAATAGAAATTAAATCTACAAATTATAGATAAGTTAATTTCAACATTGATTGATTGGGATTTAACGCCGTTTTTAACATTTCTTCAGTCATATCACGGCGGCCAGTTCACCTACAAATGTATTTCCTGGTTTTCTCAAACCAGTACTCCTCACAAGAATCTTCCCAAGCAACTGGCTGCGTTTCCACATAGACTTAGCCATTGGTGAAAGACGAATGACGCATGTCGCATTGTCTTTTGTCAAACGTCGGAAAGAAATTTGGCCGAATTTGTCAACACATCCGAGTTATAACCGCAAGGTCATTATTTATTTTATTATTGAGAAGTTTCTAGCGATTTTGGGACTAAAATTATAATGTATATGCATTTGCGTTAATTTAAGACTCAACGTTCATCAACGTGTAATATAGTCCTAGATGTATCTGTTGACAAATAAACTAGAAATGTAGTCTAAATAGGTTTTTGAAAATTAACCTTGACGGTCCGGTCCCGTTTCGGAGATACAATTAAATTGCAAATACTTTACAAATACCATAATCTAAGCTGACGTGTTTTGACGCATCGAACCAGTCTTCTGTAATCAATACTTGAGTTGTCTCCGTCTGTAAAGCTTGGAGGTATAATCCGGCGTCCGGCCGGCTGTCTGCCTGAATGTGCATTCGTCCGTCCGTCATGGATTGCATGTATTGGTTAACACGTTGTTTCTGTATGGCAGATTTATTTCAAAGTGGTCACAATTATACCCGTGTGATCAGGAGAACGACAAAGTACTAGGTACATAACTCTGGTCTGTTTTTTCAGTTATCTCCATTTTTCCTTATTTAGTTCAGCGATTGTCTCAATTAACTTTCATTGTATCAATTTCAAACTTGGTTTGTATGTAACTTATGACCTACAGATTTGCAGTGCACCATTACCATAAATTAAGCATGCTGCGTTTGGAGTGTGTATATTTTTGTCTTTCAATGTTCTCCCTTATTATATGCAACACATGCGTTCCGTGAAATTCCCTTTTTCGTTAATGAGTGCTTCCCCAAGATTTGTACTTCGTCAAATCTAATCTGTTTTTTAGGTGTAAACTCAATTTTTTCATTTCTTCGGTTATTGTCTCAATATATGTCCAATATATCAATTTAAGACTTGGTGTATAGGAAACTCAGAGCTGCAATTGTGCAGTGCAAAAGAAACATAACTCTATCATGCTTTCGATCGTCTTTCATTTATCAGCATGATTACAATATACATTGTGGATCTTTAGTGATTTCTGAACTAGAAATATTTTAATTAAGGGTAGCTGCTCGGGTTTTTTTGTCAATCTTTTGTCCTTCGATATTTTGTTTATACAAGAAAAGGGTAAAACTTTGACAAATGAGGTATATGTTATTGGCAGGCAATATGTGTTGCTTCAAACATTTTTGGTTTGGTTTGTTTAAAGGTCATTGTTTCATTGTTTCAACAATGTTTGTCCATATGATCTATGCCATATGTTTTCAATTTACATATGCCCCCTATACCATCAGCGCTTTCAGCGCTTTGATTATAACATTCTCTCAAGTTCTGTTACGATCGTCACAATATGCTATCACGTTCTGTAACGTTCTGTAACGTTTCCTTGTTCAGTATTGCAAACGTAATGGAGCTTGCAGAGTGTGGATACACATCGTGGGAACCGCGCGGGAACTTATCAGAGCGTGTCAAAGCGTGTACGCCTATCGGGATGTTCATAGCAAAACGTGTCACAGCGTGATGTAATTAATACACTTGCTATTCAATGTATCTTGACGAATCGTAGTAGAGAGTGATAGAGCGTGATAGATACGTGGTGACATCGTAGTGAACCTTGAAGGAATCATGTTTCTAAGTTCATCAAGATCCTCTACGATGGCGCATCAAGTTCTGTTACGCTCGGTTACGGTCTTTTAAGGTCTACTCCGCTCTACTACGATTCCCACGTTCTATCACACTCTCTCAAGATTTGGCGTCAAATCGGCATAATCGTGGCAAAGTTTTTGACCGCCAAAAATGTTGTCACGCTCCTTACGATCATTACGATTCCACCACGTTCCCTCACGATCGCTACGATTCAACCCCACGACCACCCACGCTCATCACGATTCTCTCAAATCGTGGAGATCGTAGACATCTTGCCTAGTGTAAACGCAGCATTATAGGCAGCTCATACAATTAAAAAAAAATTGTTTAAGATCATTTGTTGATTGATTGAGGCAAAACACACAGTATATCTATACAAACAAACAAATATTTTTTATGCCCCCGGAATCTCCGATTCGGTGGGCATATAGTTTTTGGCCTGTCTGCACGAAAAAAAACTTTAACCTTGACCACGTCTTTTGAACCATAACAGGTACGGCTACCATATTTCACATGTGTATTCCTTGTGACATGACCTTTCTGTCAGTACCAACATTTTTGACCTTGCGACCTTGACCTTTGACCTAGATGTTGCCATTCTTGAAAAAACTTTACCCTTGGCCATTTCTTTTGAACCATAACAGGTAAGGCTACCATATTTCACATGTGTATTCCTTGTGACATGACCTTTTTGTCAGTACCAACATTTTTGACCTTGCGACCTTGACCTTTGACCTAGATGTTGCCATTCTCGAAAAAAACTTTAACCTTGGCCATTACTTTTGAACCATAACAGGTACGGCTACCATATTTCACATGTGTATTTCTTGTGACATGACCTTTATGTCAGTACCAACATTTTTGACCTTGCGACCTTGACCTTTGACCTAGATGTTGCCATTCTCAATTTTCTTTTTAACCTTCACCACTCCTTTTGAACCATTACAGGTAAGGCTACCATATTTCACATGTGTATACCTTGTGACATGACCTTTCTGTCAGTACCAACATTTTTCACCTTGCGACCTTGACCTTTGACCTAGATGTTGCCATTCTCGAAAAAAACTTTAACCTTGACCACTACTTTTGAACCATAACAGGTACGGCTACCATATTTCACATGTGTATTCCTTGTGACATGACCTTTCTGTCAGTACCAACATTTTTGACCTGGCGACCTTGACCTTTGACCTAGATGTTGCCATTCTTGTTTTCCCTCAGATATGGTTTATGTCAATTTTACAATTAATCAAGGACTATTGAAACCAAATTGAGGGCTTCATGCAAAACGGTTGTAACTATATCTTGATTAAGATGTACCAGTAGTTACAACCGTTTTGCATGAAACCATAGACATTTTGAGTGCATTAAAGGTCTAAGGCAGTTATTATTAACAGTATACCATTATAAACTTTATAAAACAAGATTGGTAAAACTAATTCTTCTCTTTCTGCATGAACTCATAATGTTAACCCTTTCCCTCATACGACAATTCTGCAGCAGAAGACTTTGATCATATTTTGTCAACAAATAGAAAATCTCTATAATTGAATGGATAACCTATGACAAAAAGTGGAAAACATTGTGGCAAAAGGAGAAATTGCTATGTTTTCAAAAAGCTGTCTGCTGCAGAGGCGTCAGAAAGCGTCTATATGAGGGAAAGGGTTAAAAGGATTGTCTCCAGATGTTACATATTCCCTTTATGATTTACATACCTGTATTTCTACATGCATTATGGTCTTAGATTATTTATGATACATTCATTGTCAGATAGCTCACATCAAGTGCAAAGTTGGGATTGTGTTTGGGGTCACTGGGGTCACTGAAGGTCACTTTTACTAAAAATAGAAAAGTTGTTTCCACTGAATAGCTTGAGATTGGCTAACATTATATAATCAAAGTTCATGGATGAAAATTACCCACATCAATCAACCACTTCCAATTGTATTTAGGTCCCTCAATTCAAGGTCAAGGACGATGGTGGAAACAAAAGAAGAGATCGCTGACGTTCAAAACTTAGTCAGATAACCTCTTTGTGACTTGATTAACTTTAGAAATAGATAGCTCAAATAATGAGACATTACTTTAAAGATTGTACATGACTTGGTAACTTTTGAGATGAAACACATAAAAATCTGATTTTGAGGCTTAGCATTTATCTTTCCCCGCCTGTAGACATGTAACATTATTATGTAACACATATGCAGCAGACCACTTTTAAAAACATTTGCCACTCATAATGATTCCAAAGTTGTCTGCTTCAGAGGCTTCAGAAAGCGTCTACATGAGGGAAAGGGTTAAGGATGCCAATAGATCTCAGAATAATCTCACTTATACCGCTGCTGGCTGGTCTATTAATTAACTCTGTCAATTTCTAATCTTTTACAAGCCACTTAAGGCTAAAATACCGGAAAATTAGTGTATATATATAGATGAATGCTTTCGTGCATTTACGCAATTATTTATATGCACATTTAAATGATGAGCAATTTCTCCTTTGGCCACAATGTTTTCAAGTATTTACTATATACTATAGTATATAGGTAATGTAACATGACATGGATCATATTGTAACATGTACGGACAGTGTGAAAGTATGTGTACTATATTACTATTACATTTCCTCATATCACATAATGTAATGTGCTGAACGAACAATTAAATTCTATTCTTTTTTAGCTCGACTTTTGAAAAAAACGAAAGCTTTTGTCATGACCCTGGCATGGTCGTCCGGTTAAGGTTTTTTGTTTAGCTAATTTTTTTATTTATTTTTTTCTCCCAATTAGTCGAGCGTCTGTGCCGTACGCGGTGCTCTTGTTAGTAAATATCATCATAAAATGTCTATTATATAGAAATGAGATAATGTTATGATAAGCAAGTCAACCTAGATTGTAACTTCATTTGGTCATCACATACACCCTTATCCATATATATACAACAAATCTGCAGGAGACGAATTTGAAAACATTTGCCAAAAATGTGCAACATGATCTCTGAAAATGAAAGTAAAAAAAATATAAGAATTAAATAGTTATTTTTTCATACATATGCCAAATTCTTTTCAAAGTATTTTGCTGGCAGATTTAATTTAGGTGGAAAACATTTAGTGAAGATATTCAAACTCTTGATAAATTAGAGGAACAATAATTGTAAAAAAATGAAAACATTGTGACAAAAGTTGTCTGCTGCAGAGGTGTCAAAAAGTTTCTATATGTGGGAAAGGGTTAAACCTTTTTAACATGAAGGACAGTGAAGCCTTTTGTAATATATCCGAATAAGGTGCTTTTATTCAATTCACAAACTAATCTAATTTTTACTATATTTCTTATACTTTTCTCAAATGTTTAAGACATTTATATAAACTACAGAGGTCCAGATAAGGAGGAGTATTCAGCTCTTTTCCCCACAATATCTCTCTTATCATCCAACAAAACCCTATGATGTGGGTACTCAAAAGAATCGTCTCATTGAGACGATTATTTTGAGTACACACAACATAGGATTTGCTTTAATACTTAGAGAGAAATTTTGGGAAACATGAATCCCACATCATAGGGCTAGAGGGTTAGAGAGTAAAATAAGGATTTTAGAACGAAAAAAACCTCCCCTTTATCTAGAGCTCTGAAGCTATACTATATGTATTACTTTACACTTGATAAATATGTTGCAACAACATGTAAATTGTGACATGCAAATAACAAAATTGAATTGAATGTGCACTTGCACAAGCTCACCTGTGTCTTGTAATTATACGCATATGGACTGGACCCTTAATTGCCTGCTGGAGCATGTATAAATGTAGCCACACTTGCTTTTCTCCTACCACATATTTTTTAACCCTTTCCTTTAATAAACAAACACTTTCTGAGACCTCTGCAGCAGATGACTTTCGAAATCATAGTTGACAATTGAAAAATTGCCCATGATGAGCAATTTCTCCTTTTACCACTGTTTCCAGTCGCACCACAACGGTCATGGCGGAGTGCCATTGGGCAAGGCACATCTTCTAGCCTATAGTACTGGTTTGTTTACCCAGGGATCATGAATTAGTGAACTGTCGCCATGATATTATAACTGAAATAATGTTGAAAGCAGCGTAAAACCCCAATAAAACAAACAACAATGCTTTCAAATCAATCTATTCTAAAAATAAACATTTAAAAACAGAGATTTTCAATATTATCTAGGAATCCGCTGTGGTCGAGTGGTTAGCGTCGGGGATTTCGAAACCGGGTGACCCGGGTTCGATCCCCAGTCGCGGCACTACGGTCATGGTGGAGTGCCCTTGGGCAAGGCACATTTTCTAGCCTAGTACTGGTTTGTTTACCCAGGGATCATGAATAATTAAATTTAATTGCGCGCTAAATGACCTTAGCTGTCGATGCGCCATAAAACAATATCCCAGTAAACAAAAGACGTTGGATTGACGTTGTATAGACGTTAGACCCTGACGTTGGATTTTGGTTGGTTTTGCAAAGTGCCTAGACGTCAGAATCCCGACGTCTATCCAACGTCAGAATCCCGACGTCTATCCAACGTCAAAATCCCGATGTCTATCCAACGTCAAAATCCCGACGTCTATCCAACGTCATTTTCTCCCAATTAGTCGAGCGTCTGTGCCGTACGCGGTGCTCTTGTTAGTAAATATCATCATAAAATGTCTATTATATAGAAATGAGATAATGTTATGATAAGCAAGTCAACCTAGATTGTAACTTCATTTGGTCATCACATACACCCTTATCCATATATATACAACAAATCTGCAGGAGACGAATTTGAAAACATTTGCCAAAAATGTGCAACATGATCTCTGAAAATGAAAGTAAAAAAAATATAAGAATTAAATAGTTATTTTTTCATACATATGCCAAATTCTTTTCAAAGTATTTTGCTGGCAGATTTAATTTAGGTGGAAAACATTTAGTGAAGATATTCAAACTCTTGATAAATTAGAGGAACAATAATTGTAAAAAAATGAAAACATTGTGACAAAAGTTGTCTGCTGCAGAGGTGTCAAAAAGTTTCTATATGTGGGAAAGGGTTAAACCTTTTTAACATGAAGGACAGTGAAGCCTTTTGTAATATATCCGAATAAGGTGCTTTTATTCAATTCACAAACTAATCTAATTTTTACTATATTTCTTATACTTTTCTCAAATGTTTAAGACATTTATATAAACTACAGAGGTCCAGATAAGGAGGAGTATTCAGCTCTTTTCCCCACAATATCTCTCTTATCATCCAACAAAACCCTATGATGTGGGTACTCAAAAGAATCGTCTCATTGAGACGATTATTTTGAGTACACACAACATAGGATTTGCTTTAATACTTAGAGAGAAATTTTGGGAAACATGAATCCCACATCATAGGGCTAGAGGGTTAGAGAGTAAAATAAGGATTTTAGAACGAAAAAAACCTCCCCTTTATCTAGAGCTCTGAAGCTATACTATATGTATTACTTTACACTTGATAAATATGTTGCAACAACATGTAAATTGTGACATGCAAATAACAAAATTGAATTGAATGTGCACTTGCACAAGCTCACATGTGTCTTGTAATTATACGCATATGGACTGGACCCTTAATTGCCTGCTGGAGCATGTATAAATGTAGCCACACTTGCTTTTCTCCTACCATATATTTTTTAACCCTTTCCTTTAATAAACAAACACTTTCTGAGACCTCTGCAGCAGATGACTTTCGAAATCATAGTTGACAATTGAAAAATTGCCCATGATGAGCAATTTCTCCTTTTACCACTGTTTCCAGTCGCACCACAACGGTCATGGCGGAGTGCCATTGGGCAAGGCACATCTTCTAGCCTATAGTACTGGTTTGTTTACCCAGGGATCATGAATTAGTGAACTGTCGCCATGATATTATAACTGAAATAATGTTGAAAGCAGCGTAAAACCCCAATAAAACAAACAACAATGCTTTCAAATCAATCTATTCTAAAAATAAACATTTAAAAACAGAGATTTTCAATATTATCTAGGAATCCGCTGTGGTCGAGTGGTTAGCGTCGGGGATTTCGAAACCGGGTGACCCGGGTTCGATCCCCAGTCGCGGCACTACGGTCATGGTGGAGTGCCCTTGGGCAAGGCACATTTTCTAGCCTAGTACTGGTTTGTTTACCCAGGGATCATGAATAATTAAATTTAATTGCGCGCTAAATGACCTTAGCTGTCGATGCGCCATAAAACAATATCCCAGTAAACAAAAGACGTTGGATTGACGTTGTATAGACGTTAGACCCTGACGTTGGATTTTGGTTGGTTTTGCAAAGTGCCTAGACGTCAGAATCCCGACGTCTATCCAACGTCAGAATCCCGACGTCTATCCAACGTCAAAATCCCGATGTCTATCCAACGTCAAAATCCCGACGTCTATCCAACGTCAGAATCCAGACGTCCATCCAACATAAGAATTTGACCATTCAAGACGAATATCCAACCATTGCCCAGCAACAATATGACCCAAATCGAACTAATTTCCAACCATGTTTAAACCGTTTTCGACATCCCGATAGCCTAGTGGTTAAGGCATCCGTTTCTGGAGCGGGAGGTCTAAGGTTCGAATACCTCATTTTACCACTTATCTGACATGGCCAGTTGGGTAGCCGCCAGCTAGTTAAATAATGGTACCAAAAGCCCGCCTGCCCTGTGCCTGGCGAAAAGATACGACTCGGGATGTAAACAACATGGTCAGGACAAAGGTGTCTCATGAGCATGAAATGGCTGGCCCTTTCAATTGAGTTGACACTATAGTAAACAAACACTTTACTTTAACAACAAATCTGCAGCAGACAACTTTGAAAAAAATATAGGCAAAACTATGGAAAACCTCTATTAATGACAGTATTATTATTGAATAGAGATGAAAATATAGTGGAAAATGGGGAAATTGCTCATCATGAGCAATTTCCCAATTTGCCACAGTGTTTTTAAAAGTCGTTTGTTGCAAAGGGCATCAGAAAGTGTCTATATGTGGGAAAAATAAAAATAACTTTTCCTCCATTAACATTCTCTTTATTACGCAACTTCAGTAAACAGCCCTTACATTACGAATACATCGCAATGTACAACATTATATTAAATTTGACAGTTCAATCAGAGCGCCAGTATTTCAGTTATCTCCCTCCTCCACCACGCCTATCTGGGGCATACTTCAAACAGGTAGCAATTGCAGTCTAGACATCCTGCTCAGAAAAGGATCCTTTCCCTGTGTTGATGACACTAGCTGTTAGCCTGTAACAAAAAAAATATAACTTATGCAACACGATATGGCTCCAAATCAAATCGATCACCTGAATGATGGTATAGTAGCAAATGTTTAACTGGTTATATGGGGTTAGGGACTGGATTTTAAGAGTGGACACTATCAGTCTAAAATAAAGAGTATTACACAAGCCTTTCACTACCAGTTGTTTTAAAAATATTCACAGTACATTATATGTATAGCATTTATCTGCTTTTAACAAACAAAATATTCACAATCAAGCTAAACCTGCCATAAAAACAGCACTTACTGAATAAGGATATATTTTCAGTGATATCATTTATGTGTGCACCGGTCAATTTTAAGCAAGGAAATATTGTGTTTTGAAATAATGTGTTCATTTCTTTTACATTCAGTATCTAAACAAACTTCAAATTATCAGTTTACTCTATCTTAAATGATCATGTATACGCATTTTTGAACATTTTTATCAAGCGGTGTCCACTCTTTTTTCTTTTTTCTACCTGGAGAAATCGGCCATTTTGCTTTTGTTTTGAAAATTTGTCCGGTAACTGAGAAAGTAGGTCATAATTTAAAATGGACCGGGAGACTCATTTCCTGTTTTTTTCAAGGATTGCTTAGAAAGGGTGCTTAGAAAGGGGACTTTAAATAATAATTACAGCTCGTTATGACGTGTATGGTCGAATTTATCACAAAGAATTTACCTGATGTTGGTGTTGTTAAAGTTCCGCGTGGCTCGCAGAACGATTTCGGCAGAAAGAAATCCCATGTAAAGGTCATGACCCTTGTATAATACGTAACCTGTAGAATTTTCCCTCTGCCAGCAGTGTCAAAGTCCAGACTGAGACTGTACATTAATTTTTAATTAGAGTTTTTCTTTCAAGACGCCGAACGGGGAAATGGGCCAAATAAAAAAAATGTAATTAAATTGTGAAGGGACCAGTTACGACAGAATATATATTTCATAAAATTTTCAGGAAATATATATTTTTTTCTTTTCCTAACCCTTATCTAACGTACGTTGGCACAATGTTGTAAACACACATTGTACAGACATCGGATAAACGTTTGACCAAAATCCAACTCTGATCCGACGTCGGGAATCCAACCTCTATAGACGTTGGATATTGGTCGCGACGAAACTCCAACGCTGATCCGACGTCGATCCAACGTTTATACCTAACGTTGCATTGACGTCAGGAATCCAACGTCTATCCGACGTTGGATTGTGGTCGCCGACGTCGCAACCTTAATCCAACCATAATCCAACGTTGGTTTGACGTCGGGTGTTTACTGGGATACATTCATTCAATATTTTCTGCAGATAAGTTCAAAGTTGTTTGATGCAGATTTGTTGTATGTGTAAATTTTGAGGGTTACCTGTAACTATCATATCTGCATGAGAATACAACTTTTACTTTAGCTATCAGAAGAAAATTTAATTCTACTCATATCAAACAAATTAAATAGAAAGAGAAGGTTCATGTGAAACAGTGCTGAAGAAATGCATGTTAACCCTTTACCTCACATAGACGCTTTCTGACGCCTCTGCAGCAGACGACTTTTGAAAACCTTGTGACAAAAGGAAAAATTGCTCAAAACAAGCAATTAAATTTCTCTGTTTGCCACAATGTTTTCAATTTCTTTCAGTAATTATACCTACAATTATAGAGTTTTACCATATTTTTAAGTACACATTTTTAATGTCGTCTGCTGCAGATTTGCTGTATGGGGGAAAGGGTGTAAGAGTAGACTCATATATGGATCTTGCAATGAAAACTAAATCAGCACTTCATATCATTAAATCACACTTCTGACAGCGGGAGTGAAAATCAGTTGCTATGGAAATAGAAGGTTTGAAATATTTTATTTATTTCCTATCATTTATCGCTTTTAAGAATGCACTTGTTTTCTCTTTTCTGTTACTTTTGTTATGATTTTAAAGCTTACTTAGTTGCATAATTTTATACCTTACCTTAAACCTTTTCCCACATACAAAAAATCTGCAGCAGACGGCAAAAACACAGAAAATCATTCAAAATGTAGGTAAAATCACTTATAAAAGGTTGAAAACATTATGGCTTAAGGAGAAATTGCTAGTTTTGAGTAATTACTACTTTTGTAACAATGTTTGCAAAAGTCGTCTGCAGCAGAGGATCAGAAAGGGTCTATATGTGGGAAAGGGTTAATTTGAACAGCTGTTGATGCCTTTTCAGCAGAGATTTCAGTCAGCCTTTCCTACATACAACAAATATGCAGCAGATCAACAACTTTGAAAACATTATTGGCAAAACTATGAAAGTCTCTTTAACCCTTTCCCTCATATAGACGCTTTCTGATGCCTCTGCAGCAGACGGCTTTCTGAAAACATAGTGACAAAAGAAGAAATTGCACAAAACATGCAATTTCTCCTTTTGCCACAATGTTTTCCACTTTTTGTCATAGGTTATCCATTCAATTATGGAGATTTTCTATTTTTTGACAAAATACGTTCAAAGTCGTCTGCTGCAGAATTGTCGTATGAGGGATAGGGTTAACTGAAAGAATAATTATAGAATGGAGTTGAAAATATTGTGGCAAAATTTAATAATTGCTTATTACGACCAATTACTTTTTTTGCAACAGTTTTTACAAAAGTTGTCTGCTGCAAATGTCAGTCTAAAGTGGGAAGTGGTTAAAATTATTGGGAGATCACATATTGCATCGGACTCCATCATCCATTAGATGAAAGCATCTGGATGTGGGAAAGGGATAATTAGATGTACAGAGCTCTAGATAAGGGGCGGAGTTTTGCATGTTCTAAAATCCTTATTTGACCCTCTAACTATATGTTTATAAAAGAAAGTTATATGAAAAATATTGTGACAAAAGGAGAAATTGCTTGTTTTGAGCAATTTCTTCTTTTGTTACAATGGTTTTAAAAAGTCGACTGCTGCAGAGGCGTTGGAAAGCGTCTATATATGGGAAAGGGTTAACTGACATAAATTTAAAAAGCAAATAATTGGTGTTGTGAGAGAACACATTAGAATTATCTAACTCGGATCATGCTTATGAGCAACTATATATAAGCTTAAAAGCAACTACAGTTAAGAACATCATGAAATTGACAATCTGAGCAGAATGTGATTAGATCGTGAGCGTGATTGGAACGAAGTTGGAACGCTTTATGAGCGGAACGGAATTTTGCGCTCTGAACGAAACAATCATAATGATTGCAAAAATCCAATCATTCGCTCATTTAACGGTTGCAACAACTATCCGATAATTATTTTATGAAACTATTTTATTAAAAGTCATATTTGTATACTAAACTTTTGTTTTTTAAGACACTCAAGTATCCGATTGAATTAGAATGTAACACATATTATTGATATGATCATTTTCGTATAACGATTTGCTACTTACGATTGTGCTGAAAAACTCTAGATCGTTTGTTGATATTTAGGGTTAAGTAAAAAAAATATAAACGAAACGAAATTAATTTAAGCCAATCAAATCGTTGAACGGATTTTGATCGAAAGAAAGCGTTCCGAGTGAGCGTAAAAAACGATTGTGCTGAAAAAACTCTAGATCGTTTGTTGATATTTAGGGTTAAGTAAAAAAAATTAAACGAAACGAAATTAATTTAAGCCAATCAAATCGTTGAACGGATTTTGATCGAAAGAAAGCGTTCCGAGTGAGCGTAAAAAAGCGCTCAATCTGAACGGAACGGAAAAAGGCAATCACAATGTTATGAATGAGTGAACGCTTTGAGAGCGGATTGGAACATGAGCAGAGCAGAATGGAGCGGAGCGTGAACGGTAAATATGTCAATTTCAAGATGTTCTTAACTTAACCCCTGCAAATTTTTTATGAATGGTTCATGAATTATTCGTGTTATTTCTTGAACTGTTCATGAACATAATGCATGAACCATTCTTGAACTATTCATGAACGTTAAATGGCCACTTTCACAAAAGTGCATAAAAAGATGTTCATGAACCATTCATGAATTAATGCACCCATGAACTATTCATGAATGGTTAATGAGCATATTTGTTCAAGAACTATTCATGAATTGTTCATGACCTCATGGGTGGCCATTTAACGTTCATGAATATTTCATGAATAATTCATGATTTCTGTTCATGGTAGATCAAGAATATTTCATGAATGTATATTTTCATGAACTCTTCTAAAACTATTCTTGAACCAAATAACATGACCCTCTGTGATTTTTTTTATTTTATGAATTGTTCATGAATTATTCATGTTCTTTTCTTGAACTGTTCATGAACCATTCCATGTATATTCTAGAACAATTTCAGAATGGTTCTACAATGGTAACCTACAGGTATGAAATAATCTGGGTGGACTTGAACCAGATTTTGTACAGAAGAAAATACAGAAATCCTGTGCAGATTCTGTACAGAAAATATTCTGGATTATTGAAACATAGTTGCACCAGAATTCTATAAAAATATTTTTTATATGAAGACATGGATTCATCCATATGTGGCACTGTGATACTTTAATAAATCACCAATATACACATGCTGTTTATAACATAGCACAATACAATATGCTAATTTAATAAACAATGTAACATTTAAGACATTTACCAAATGTGTACATCAAGTTGTTCATAAGAAATTACCAAAATCTTCTCTGTGCCTTTGAAACACAACATATTTCTCCCACCAAAAAACGTAAAGGAAGTAGTAAACTTTACTAACTTCTTTTTAAAGAGTTCCTATGTTTTATGCTAGAGTTAACTCCCTTGGTATATTTCAAATTCAAGTCCTGAGTTCCAGTGGTATTTTTAGTTATTCGACTGGTATTCCAGTAACATAGCAGGTACCAATGAAATTCCACTGGAATTGCATTGATTTTTTTCACTAGGGCCTTCACTTTTGACTAGAAGATTTTAAAAGTTTTCACTATAATACATTTATAAGAACCCTTTTGGTTCTAGAAGTGTTCTAGAAGTGATCTATAAATGTTCTTAATTCTCTATTCAGAGTGGAAGTTTGAGTGATTCACACTGAGTTAAAACGTCATTGTAATGTAATTAAATTGACTTGGTAACAATTTTTTTTTTTTTTTTCAATCATGAGGATTTAATAAATGTACTGAAATGGATATTCATTACATATTCATGACTTCTTCTTGAGAACACTTCAAGAATGTTTTAAGCATCTAATATTCTTGAAATGCTCATAAAATATTCATCAGTTATTTTAGGAATATTTCATGAACCGTAGAAGAATAAAGATCTTCTTAAAAATTCATGATTTATTCTTAAAACAGATCATGAATATTTCAAGGCTTTTATGAATAGTTGAATAATTCTTGATATCTTCATGAAGTAGATCACACCTCACTTCATGAATAAAACTTCATGAAGTTAGCTTAAGAATTGATCAAGGACAATTCATGAAGAATGCTTGAAAATAGGAAAAATTCATGATATCATGAATTCCTTTTCGCAGGGGCTGTACATGAACATGTAACTGCCAAATTCAAAATTCAAAATATTTATTCATTTAGAGCAGCTAATATTAAGTACATCATTTTTCTGTTCAAAAGATTAACCCTTTCACTGCCAAAGGAAAATAAAGGCTTTAGCAAACAATGCAGATTCAAGTGTGACAGCTCTTGACATTAAATGTTACCAAATTTCCTGTTGGCCCAATAACATGGGAATGGTCCAATTTTCAACATGGAAGTTTCAACTTCATGAAATTCAGCAGTGAAAGTGTTAACCTGTTATATTCTAGGATCTGCTGCATTAACCCTTTCCCACATATAGATGCTTTCTAAATCACTTATTCATGATCCCTGGGTAAACAAACCAGTAATAGGCTAGAAAATGTGCTTTGCCCAAGGGCACTCCACCATGACCGTAATGCCGTGACTGGGGATCGAACCTGGGACACCCGGTTTCAAATCTCCGACGCTAACCACTCGACCACAGCGGATTCCTCGAACTTGTCGCAGTGATATGACTGAAAAATTGTTGGTGACACCAGCGTTAAACCCTATTCAATCGATTATACAGAGGAGATCCTGATCAGCTTGCACAAAATTGCAAATGAATCTTGATCTTCTCTGGTTGTAAAATACCAACTGTCTATTTTCATCTGATGTTGCCCAATTAACCCTTTTCCACATACAACAAATCTGCAGCAGACGACTTTGAACGTCTAGATAAAAGTACAGAGAATCTCTTTAAATGAAAGAACAATAACTGAATAGAGTTGAAAACATGGTGACCAAAAATTAAATTGCTCGTTTTGAGCAATTATGAAATTGCTCGTTTTGAGCAATTTCGTCTTTTGTCGCCATGTTTTCAAAAAGCTGTCTGCTGCAAAGGTGTCAGAAAGCGTCTGTATGAGTGAAAGAGTTAAGACTGCAGTAACTGTTACATTATTGTATCTAAGCCTTGGGAGTTGCATTATCTTGTGCTGTTAGTATAATATTTATACTGTAGAAACCAGGTTAGCTTGCATGTCACTTTAGTTGTAGATCTAAATAACTCTTGACAGTTAAAACAAAGGAACATGATGTTGAACAACAATTTAGGTAACCTGACAAGGCAGTTAACCCTTTCCCTCATATAGACGCTTTCTGACGCCTCTGCAGCAGACAGCTTTAAGAAAACATAGTGACAAAAGAAGACAATTTGCTGAAAACGAGCAATTTTTTTTCTTTTGCCACAATATTTTCCACTATTAGTCATAGGTTATCCATTCAATTATAGAGATTTTCCATTTTTTGACAAAATATGTTTAACCCTTTCCCTCATATAGACGCTTTCTGACGCCTCTGCAGCAGACGGCTTTTTGAAAACATAGTAACAAAAGAAGAAATTGCACAAAACGTGCAATTTCTCTTTTTGTCACAATGTTTTCCACTTTTAGTCATAGGTTATCCATTCAATTATAGAGATTTTCCATTATTTGACAAAATATGTTCAAAGTATTTGCCGCAGAATTGTCGTATGAGGAAAAGGGTTGATTGTATGATACAATTACAATGTACATCACAGGCAGAGTATTTGAATAATCAATTGGTCATTATAAGTGTTTATGGTTATATATCCGTATACCAGGAAGTTGTGGTTTGCATATTGTTGTCTCTAATTAATTCTGCATCGATGATATCAAACTGCTTTTGTAAACAATGTTGAAAAATATCTTTTACCCTTTCCCATCTATAGACACATTTTGGTGCATGATCTGCAGCATGCAACTCTTGAAATAATTTTTAAAAAAGGAGGCATTGCTCATTTATTGAGATTTTCTATATTTTTAGCTTGTCTGTTTTTCGAAGAAATCTAGTCAAGCTATTTTGATATCCATGCGTCGTCGTCTTCGTTGTCACCAAATTTGATTAACCTTACCTCATAACTCAAAAGCAGATACACATATTCAAATGAAACTTGGTACACATGTTCCTAGAAACATAACGCATGTTGATACCAAGTGACATAACTCTGGCTTTAATAACTATTCAGTTATTCAGCCCCTTTTTGGACTTATAAATTCATGAAAAAACAGACAAGTGTTGGCGTTTGCTCCAGAGCACTCTTAATTGTTTACTAATTGTCTTCAAAGTCGTCTGCTGTATGTGTCTGTGTTAACCATTTACCTGAATTTGCCATATTTAGAGTCAACTGCAATGAAAGCATCTTAACCCTTTCCCTCATATAGACGCTTTCTGACGCCTCTGCAGCAGACGGCTTTTTGAAAACAAAGTGACAAAAGAAGAAATTACTCAAAATGAGCAATTTCTCTTGCCACAATGTTTTCCACTTTTAATCATAAGTTATGCATTCAATTAAAGAGGTTTTCTATTTTTTTGACAAAATATGTTCAAAGTCGTCTGCTGCAGAGTTGTCATATGAGGGAAAGGGTTAACCTTTTCCCACATACAACAAATGTGCAGCAAATGACTTTCTAAACAGCTAGGCAAACATATGGAAAATCTCTTTAACACTTTCCCTCATATAGACGTCACGCTTTCTGACGTCTCTGCAGCAGACAGCTTTTTGAAAACATAGTGACAAAAGAAAAAATTGCACAAAACGTGCAATTTCTCCTTTTGCCACAATGTTTTCCACTTTTTGTTATAGGTTATCCATTCAATTATAGATATTTTCCATTTTTTGACAACATATGTTCAAAGTCGTCCGCTGCAGAATTGTCGTATGAGGGAAAGGGTTAATTAAATGCATTGAGTTGGATTGATTGATTGATTAATGGGGTTTAACGCCGTTTTTAACAATTTCTCATATCACGGCGGCCAGTTCACCTACTCATGTGTTTCCTGGTTTTCTCTCACCAATACTCCACACAACAATCTTCCCAAGCAACTGGCTGCTTTTCCACATAGACTTAGCCCATTGGTGGAAGACAAATGACGCAATAGTCCTTTTGTCAAACGTCGGAAAGAAAGTTAGCTGAGCCGGGATCATAGAGTTGGAAAGGTGGTAGCAAAAGAAGAAATGGCTCATTATGAGAGTCTATATGTTGGAAAGTGTTAAAACACAAGAAACATTGGAAATATAAATTCATTACACAATTGAAATATTGTGTGATTTAAAGCTATCTCCTTATTCAACAGTGTTTTTTTCGAAATAATTCTGTTACAAAGGTGTAATTAATGTTATCTGTAACAGGTATATATATAAATTCATTTTGATGCATCTGTAGCAGATATATAATAGTTGAAAACAGTATTACAAAAGGAAGAACTGTTAATGAGCAATGTTCAAGTATGCCACAATGTTTTCACCTCTAGGTCATAATGCTATTATCTTTTTTTCGTATAAAGAGGGTTTCCATTCATATATATTTTATAGAAGGCATATGCGGCAGATTTATGGTTATTGTGGGAAAGGGTAAAGAAGCAGCTGTCAGATATCGACAATCTGATCAAAAGTTTGATAGGACAATGTGTGTATAATAGAGTGTTACCGTTTTCCTGGTAAAGATAACTTTTATGCCACCACAGCATATTACAGTTTTTAAAACATTGTGGGACAAATTAAGGAGAATAAAGAACATGTAAAAGCCTTTTTCCACAATGCTTTAAACTTTATACTGTATTTATACTTCTAACTTACAATTAGTTAGTCTGCAGATGCATCAAAATGCATCTAATTAAGTAGTTACGATAGGTATACTGTTTGTATTGCTTTGCAATATTAACCTGAATCCGAGTTTGATACAAAAATAATTACTTAACCCTTTCCTACATACGTTTTCAAAGTGGTCAGCTTCAGAAGTGTTGCATGTGGGAAAGGGTTCATTGTTGACAGGTACAATAATATTTTAGTTTCAACTTTGAAAGTATCCGAGTAGATTTAAAATCTTGCTTCATTTCTTGATTATTTGGTTGAAAATTAATGTTCCTTAGGTGACATTGATTGGTGGAGCAATTTATACTTAAAAAATTGTGTGACAGTGTTTTCAGCTGTATACAATAATTATACTCTCATTTAGAGGCATAATTTCAATATTTTGGCCTGGATGTTTTGGGTTGTCTTCTGCAGATCTTGTAAGTGAGGGAGAGGGTTAACCCTTTCCCTCATATAGACGCTTTTTGACGCCTCTGAAACAGACAACTTTTTGAAAACATAGTGACAAAAGAAGAAATTGCTTAAAACAAGCAATTTCTCCTTTTGCCACAATGTTTTCCACTTTTAGTCATAGGTTATCCATTCAATTATAGAGATTTTCTATTTATTGACAAAATGTGTTCAAAGTCATCTGCTGCAGAATTGTCGTATGAAGGAAAGGTTTAAAGAAGAATCTTTTTAACCCTTTCCAGATTCCAAACGTATTCACTCAACAGTTTCTTTAGTGACCCATTACCAATTTTGTTCAAACGGTATCCTCCTAAACCCCTGGGCCAATTTCAAAATTAAGTACCGAAAATTAAATGTTTCTTTAGTAACCTTACAATCAAAATTATCCAAACCTTTAAGCTACAAAATGGCTGCCACAGCTAGGAAAAGCATAATCTAAAAACATCATCTCCTAAACGACTTGCCAAATGACAAAACAATTTCTCACAAATGTTCCTTAAGTGGTCCTTTACCAAAACTGTTCAAACCATATTTCTCTGATACACAACACAGCTGCTAGAGTTAAATATAGTAACGTCATTATACAACATATTTCCATAAAGGATCATCATTGTCCTCTTGTTTATTTACAGCACTCAAAATTCTGGGTAAAAAATGGTCGAAAACTTCACGACTTGTTGCATCCAGTCAAGTGCTCCGCAATGCCATACCAACCCAAAACTGTGACATCATCATGACGCTGCCTGCCACGACAGCTGATGTGACATTGATGTGGTTATTAGCCCGGCTGAGATCCAGAACACCGCAAATACATGTGCATGTTAGACACTGGAAGAACACCGGCGTGTATGCGTTTTACATGACAGCAAATTTTGATAAGTAAATATATACTTTTTATCACATAAATCCCTATCTGGGAGTGTCAAAATTCCTTTACATATATATGATATTATTATATAATTATATAATATAATCTAGTTTGGCTCAAGTCTTTGTTACAAAGATTAAACTATGAAAATGATGTCACATAACGTAAGTCATTTTGGCGCCAAACCCGGCAAATTACATGTACATTTTTCGAAATATGCCCCATAAATCACTTTATTTGATAAATAGAATATATCATTCATGCTTATTTATTATTACTTTTAATAAACTCGTTAACTAAGCTGAATATGATGCTCACCATGCAAGGCTCATAGTATAATAATCATTTTTAGTAAACTTGTTTAATAAAGGTGATAATAAATAAACACTCATGAAATATCCTCTATATGTGTCTATATATATATATGATATTGTCTTCTAGCTGATGAAATATGGGGAAATAATATTGAAATGAAATACAATATTTTGCTCTGTCACATTATCATGATATTTTTGGTATGAAAATTTGTAAAAATGAATAATCAAATTTACATGTATCTTTAGGCATAAAATCTACGTATTTGTATGACAATTGAAGATACAGATCTGCTTGCTCATCCATGCCATGTGATTCAAATATACACCATATTGTGTCAGACATTTCTTGAAATGTTCTGCAACTAATGTAACCCTTTCCCTCTGCAGCAGACGGCCTTTTGAAAACATAGTGACAAAAGAAGAAATTGCTCAAAACGAGCAATTTTTCCTTTTGCCACAATGTTTTCCACTTTTAGTCATAGGTTATCCATTCAGTTATAGAGATTTTCCAATTTTTGACAAATTATGTTCGAAGTCGTCTGCTGAAAAATTGTCGTATGAGGGAAAGGGTTAAGTGTTGATGTGCAGAGCCCCAGCATACTGTACATATGCACAATTTGATTGGGATCTACAGTGGTTGTAAATGACCTACGGTTTGGGTTCTTAATTGAAGTGCTGCTCAGGATTTTTTAGTTGAAAACAATGTTGTAAAAAGAGTAATTGCTCGTTGGTTTACAAAAGCTTTTTTTGCAGACACAGAAAAAAATAAAATCTGTGTATCATTAAGGGTTAACTTGTCTATATTTTTCCAGTTTGTTGAAAGGAGCAGAAGAATTTGGAATTCTCAAATCATTGAAGGCTGAATACGGGACGGGTCATCGTGAGTTTTTATATGAAGAACAGAACTGTTTTGAACAAATTGATGAGGAAGAGAACTTCTTTACAAGTCACGAACGTCAGTGTATTGTATATAACATGCTGCTGAACTTGCGGGCCTTGGCAGGTGAAAGTTTGGGAAATGTGAAGTTTTTGGAGGGTCAGTCAATAGGTTTGTATTTATATCTATTATAGAATTAAGACAATTCATATCAAGTTGCTTTATTACTGGACAACATTAACCTAACCTGACTGATGTTTATGCGAAAACTTAATTTATTATAAACGGCGTCCATTTCCTTATCTTTTTTAGCATTTCCGTAAAATTGCGCAATAATTATGGAGATCACAATAAATATTCCCTATTCAAAAGGTAATTCACAGATCGTTGTTCTTCTTGAGAATGAGAAATTGTTACTATAGTAACCTCATTGTTGTTATCTCGGCACAATTTTCAGCATTTCTAAATGTATATGTTTGCGAAACATTAGGTCTATTATCTTTAATTTTTAAGGCAATTTATTATACCGACCACAGGTAATTATTTTGTGATCTCATTGGAATTGATTCAAACAATATTTATAAAAAGTTCCAGCAATATATCTGCCATAATCCCTTTTCCATGAACTTTTTGAACTTTTTGAACACCCCTCGAACATGTACTTTTTTTGTTGGTGCCATAGAACACTGAGACAGAGAGGATACTTTTTTTTAATATACATATTTTCTCTGAGTTTGCATCAAATTAATATTTTTTGTGACTGACTTTCTCCAGAGTAAAAGTTAATAATGTGGTACGTATTCATGAGTGGAACTGTATCGATGTTTAATTCTAATCAAACAATTGTTTAGTTAATGTTATGCTTTTACTTACTTTTTATTTTAAATCTCTTTAAATGCAGTATATATATAATTATTGAATGACAGAGAGTTGAAATGATTTTGCAAATGGAGAAGTTGCTCATGATGAGCAATTTCTCCTTTTACAACAATGTTTTTAAAAGTTGTCTATGTTTCTGGTAGTGGAAAAGGGTTAATTGTTTTTTAACTCTTATTTCTATAATATAGGTATGGTAAGTACTATTTGAAAAAAACTATGAGTCACGTACTTCCCTGTTATAGGTTTGTCTAAAGTTATGAAGTACTTGAACAAAAGTAATCAAACTTTACATTTAATTTTGTTGAAGACATGTACCTCTTATCCCTTTCCCTCATACGACAATTCTGCAGCAGACAACTTTGAACATATTTTGTCAAAACATAGAAAATCTCTATAATTGTATGGATAACCTATGACAAAAAGTTGAAAACATTGTGGCAAAAGGAGAAATTGCTCGTTTTGAGCAATTTCTTCTTTTGTCACTATGTTTTCAAAAAGCCGTCTGCTGCAGACGCATCAGAAAGAGTCTACATGAGGTAAAGGGTTATACCTACCTTTAAATTGTTAGTGTTTTTGGTAAAGTCTCCCTTATCATAAGTTTTTCCATTACACAATCTTGTAAAAGTTTCAAAATTACAAGTACATATGTATTACTGTTACATATTACATTTATTCTACTTTTAACTATTTGCAGTACGTGCCATTGTAACAGTCCCATAATTACAAGTATTTCTGTTAGACAACTCATTAATTTTATTCTACCTTTAACTATTTGCAGTACGTGCCATTGTAACAGTCCTATAATTACAAGTATTTCTGTTAGACAACTCATTAATTTTATTCTACCTTTAACTATTTGCTGTGCCATTGTAACAGTTCCATAATTACAAATATTTCTGTTACATATTACACATATTCTAACTTTAACTATTTGCAGTGCCATTGTAACAGTCCCATAATTACAAGTTCCAAAACGTGCAATTTCTACTTTTGACACAATGTTTTCAACTTTTAGTCATAGGTTACATGTATCCATTCAATTATGGAGATTTTCCATTTTTCGACAAAATATGTTCAAAGTCGTCTGCTGCAGAATTGTTGTATGAGGGAAAGGGTTAATAATACACAGATTTTATTTTGTTCTCTGTCTGCAACAAAAAGTTTTTGTAAACCAACGAACAATTTCTCTTTTTACCTCATTGTTTTCAACTTAAAAATCATGAGCAGCGCTTCAAGAATCCAAACCTTAGGTCATTTACAAGTATTTCTGTTACATATTACATTTATTCTACCTTTAACTATTTGCAGTGCCATTGTAACAGTTCCATAATTACACGTATTACGGTTACATATTGCATTTATTAACTTTAACTATTTTCGGTGCCATTGTAACCATTCCATAATTACAAGTATTTCTGTTACATATAACATTAATTCAAAATTTGAATATTTTCAGTGCCTGTACATGTGTTACAGTTCCATGAGAAGTATTTCTGTAACACATTGCATTTACTCTACCTTTGGATATTTTTAGTGCCTGTGTAACAGTTCCATAATAATAATTACTGTTACAAAATACATTTACTCTACCTGTAACTATTTACAGTACTGTTTACTCTACCTTTGAATATTTTCAGTGCCTTTGTTAGAGTCCCATAAGATCATATCACAAGTATTTCCTCTACATGACACAACTACTCTGAAACGATTGAGAAAATCCTGGGTGACTTCATTCATGAAAAGGCAGCCTCTAGGTCAGTGTTGAACATTAATAAATGGCTGCATCTGAATGTTACTAAGGAAACGCTTAACTAGAGTTTTCAATGGAACACATGCAGCGTACCAATACATCCCCTGTGAAATAAATAATTACTGTTCATGAACAGTTCTTGTATAATTCATGCAAAGTTCAGGTACCTGGTTCATGAACAGTTCATGGGATGTATATGAAGATAAAATGGCACAAATTCTTAAAAAGTTCTTAAATATGTAGTTCTTGAACAGGTCATGAACAGTTCAAGACACATTCAGGAAACATTGTCATTAAAAAGTTCATGAATTGTTCAAGAACTGAAAATTCATGAAATATTCTTGATTTTCTTTTTAAACATGAACTGTTCAAGAACTTTTTCCAGTGCAAATTCATTGTGCCATTTTCTCTTCATGGATTGTTCATGAACGGTTCAAGAACTATCACTCATGAACAGTTCTAGAACTACAGTTCATGAACAGTTCAAGAACTACTGTTTATGAACAGTTCATGAACAGTTCATGTTCAATTGGTTGGTTGGTAACCAGTGTATGAAATAGTCTGGGTGGACCTAAGAACCAGATTTTGTACAGAAGAAAATACAGAAAGCCTGTGCAGATTATATTCTGGTTCATTGAAACATAGTTGAACCAGAATTCAATAAAAATATTTTTTATATGAAGACAATTGGCTTCTTTCACATGTGGCAATGTGATACTTAAATAAATCACCAATATAAACATATTGTTTATGACATAGCACAATACAATTTGCTAATTTAATAAACAATGTAACATTTAAGACATTTACCAAATGTGTCCATCAAGTTGTTCTTAAGAAATTACAAAAAACTTCTCTGTGCCTTTGAAACACAACATATTTCTCCCACCAAAAAACGTAAAGGAAGTAGTAAACATTACTTTCTTCTTTTTGAAGAGTTCCTGTGTTTTATGCTTGAGTTAACTCCCTTGGTATAATTCAAATTCAAGTTCAGTTCCAGTGGTATTTTTGGTTATTCTACTTTTATTCCAGTAACATAGCAGATAACAATGAAATTTCACTGGAATTGCATTTATGTTTTTCACTAGGGCCTTTACTTTTGACAAGAAGATTTCAAAAGATTTCACTATAATACATTTATAAGAACTTCTTTGGTTCTAGAAGTGTTCTAGAAGTGTTCTAGAAGTGATCTATAAATGTTCTTATTTCTCTATTCAGAATGGTAGTTTAAGAGATTCACACTGAGTTAAAAAGTCATTGTAATTTAATTAAATATCATTTTAAAATCAGTGATATATTTATATTAAACTTACTATTCAAGAACAGAATAAGAACTTATAGGGTTCATTAAAAGTACTTGAATTACACTTGACAGATGTTTATGAACTTGTTAAGAATTTGCCATGTTCTTCTTCAGTTCTTGAACAGTTCACAAACAACTTTGTATTACTGTTCATGAACTAAAGTTCTTGAACTGTGATTAAGAACTATTCAATGGCAGTTCATGAACAGTTCATCAGTGGCATGAAAAGTTCATAATTTCAAGAACAACATTTCACAGGGGATGTATGTCAGTGAATAGGTGAATGACAAACAAAAAGACGGTTGGATTGACGGCGGAGATGGATCCCTGTGTTTTCATTGCAAAGGCAGGAGACACCAAAACTGAATCAAAATCTGCTGCAGATGACTTTTGAAAAGGTCTTCTAAAAAATAAGGAAAATCTCTAAAATTGCATGTAGGTATATTATTACTGAAAACAATTGAACCATTGAGGCAAAAGGAGAAATTGCTCATTTTGAGCAATTTCTGGTTTTGTCACAATGTTTTCAAAAGTTGTCTGCCGCAGATGCATCAAAATGAGTCTGTAAGTGGGAAAGATTTAATTAAGAAAAGATATCACATACCCCTCTGTGAATAAAACTTTGATATCAGGTTTGTTATATATATCAGCCAGGTTGGGCATTCAAAGGTTTTATGTTATCCCCATTTTGGCACTTCATAATAATGGAATGGGAGTAAAACAAGCAGGCCTATAATTCTATTTTTTCCTGCAGACATATTGACATGCAAACGCTCATGTTAACCTCTTTCGTACATGCATATGCATTTTGACTCACATGCAGCAAACATATTTTGAATACATTGTTGCAAAAGGAGAATTTGGTGATAATCATGGGTTATTTCCCTCTTGACCAAGTTTTGAGTTTTTAGCTCAAGGTGAGTTATTGTGATTGCCCTATGTCTGTCGTGCGTCATGGAATGAAACTTCACAGCAATCATCCTCTCAAAGTACTCTCCGAACCTTCACATTTTGTGGATCCATGCAGAATTCTGGTTTCAATGGCAACCAAACGCAAACAACTTTAAAATTCTTCTTTTCACAAACTGGTTGGCCGATTTTCAAATCATTTTGTAGAAATGATCTTATTGTGACCCTCTATCAGATTCCTACAATTGCTGATTGGTTAAAAAACATGGCCACCAGAGGGCTGGGCTGTTTTTCCTAATATAATTATATTGAAAAATCTCCAAAGATATTTGGCCAATTTCAAAATAATTTTGCTGGAATGTTCCTTTGGTGACCCTCTACAAGATTACTTCTAGGCATGTTGGTTGGTAAAAATTTGTTATTGTGGTAGGCATCCCAATCACATTGCATAATTCAGGTGAGAGATCCAAGGCCATCATGGCCCTCTTGTTCTATATTCTTTTCCCAAGAAGTTGTCTTCTGCTGAAGATTTGCTGTATAATGGGAAAGGGTGAAACAGTCTAATCTGCCAGTATTAGTATGTTTGTTTTTTATTATTTTCAGATAATGTGTGTGATTATTTTGGAGTAAAGATTGCCATGTATTTTGCATATCTTGGCCATTATACCTCCGCCCTCATTGTGCCAACTGTACTCGGTGTTGTTTTCTGGTTTATACAAGATGACAGCCAGGTTTGTGAATTAAATAATTTAATTGAACATGTTGTTCACCTGATAAGTTATTTTAACCCTTTTCCTCATACAACAAATCTGAAGCAGATGACATAAAAATTGACTACTGAAAAACATGGAAAATCTTTTTTTAACTCTAGGTTTAATTACTGAAAAGGGTAGAAAACATTGTGGCAAAAGGAGAAATTGCTGGTCTTGAGCAATTTCTCTTTTTGTCACGATGTTTTCAAAAGTCGTCTGCTGCAGATGCATCAAAATGTGTCTAAAGGTAAGAAAGGGTTAAAGAGTCATCTACTTTAATCTTACTGTAGGCAAGCATCGAAAATGATTAGTAATATTTTAAGATAGATTAGAAGACAATGTGAGAAAATGTTTGGAATGATCAATTTCTCCTCTCTCAAATGTTTTCATAGGTTTTAAATGTTATTTGTATAAGAGAAAGCGTTTACATACAGAGAAATAGCTCGCAGAACAGCATGCAGCTTTACATACACCACTATACAATCATCATACACATAAGTTATATTACACATGTATGTAATAATACATAATGATGTCAGACTCATCAGGTAGAAAGATGTCAAGTTCAGTCTCCATTCCTGCATAAAGGCACATAAGTGGAAAACAGTAGCCAGGGTTAGTTTTGACAGAAGCTTCATCCAAGAATTTATTCACCCTTTCCCACTTATAGATGACTCAAAACAAAAAATTTGTTCTTTTGTCACTATGTTTTCAACTCTTTTCAGTAATTATACCTTATAGAGTGTTTCTGCCTAGTTGTTTGCAAAGCCATTTGCTGCAGATTTGTTGTATGTGGGAAAGGGTTAAAGATAAAATAGAATACATTTAACTATTTTAGTTGATGGAGGATCTGTGTTTTGTGACCTTTGCCCTTTTTAATGTGTTCTGGGCCACTGTGTATATAGAACTTTGGTTGCGGCGTAGTTCTGAGTTGGCGTATAAATGGGGAACGCTGGACAAAAAAGGAGAATTACTCCAAGAACCAAGACCTTTATACACAGTAAGATTTTATTTTTATACCATCATTCGTAGATGGTTTTATGATTGATAGTCAGACTGTTAAAATTGTGTTGGTCATTCAGAAGGCTTCATGTTATTTTACCGAATATAAATTATAAAGAGGAACTGTGAAAAAGAGTTACAAGAAAATGACTTTCAGAAGTCTAGAAATTAATGGCAACTATATATGACAGACAGTACAGCTTATTTAGGATTTATTCATGTCCATAATACACAGGCATCACAGATGATTGCTAGGCTAGACAGCAAGCAAGAGATCCTGTCCTTGATATTCTAAGCTGGTCTCAAATTTCCCTTGCAGTTGTACCTATAATAGATGTGGTAAATTTTGTATCAATTTTGAACCCTCTACTGATGTAAGTTTTTTAACTGTTTAGCTGGTCTGAAAATTGCAGTGTGTTATATCTTAAAAGTTATAAGCATTTTTAAAGGCTGTCTACAGTTAAGAACATCTTGAAATTGACATGTTTACCGTTCACGCTCCGTTCCGCTCCGCTCACGTTCCAATCCGCTCTCAAAGCGTTCACTCATTCATAACATTGTGATTGCTTTTTTCCGTTCCGTTCAGATTGAGCGGGGTTTTTACGCTCACTCGGAACGCTTTTTTTTTTGATCAAAATCCGTTCAACGATTTGATTGGCTTAAATTAATTTCGTTTCGTTTATATTTTTTTTTACTTAACCCTAAATATCAACAAACGATCTAGAGTTTTTTCAGCACAATCGTTAGTAGCAAATCGTATTACGAAAATGATCATATTAATAATATTTATTACATTCTTATTCAATTGGATACTTGAGTGTCTTATAAAACAAATGTTTAATATACAAATATGACTTTTAATAAAATAGTTTCGTAAAATAATTATCGGATAGTTGTTGCAACCGTTCAATGAGCGAATGATTGGATTTTTGCAATCATTATGATTGTTTCATTCAGAGTGCAAAATTCCGTTCCACTCATAAAGCGTTCCAACTTTGTTCCAATCACGCTCACAATCCAATCACATTCTGCTCAGATTGTCAATTTCATGATGTTCTTAACTGTAATTGCACCAGCGAAAGAGTTGAACATCCAGACATAGTCAAACACCAAAGACATGACTGTATGGATTATTTCCAACCAACACAAATTAGTTCATTGTTCTGATATGTCATCTAAATGTTCTCTTATTTTCAGGGTTACTGCGCTACAAGTCCTGTAACAGGCAGAGTTGAGCCTGTCTATCCGTCCTGGAAGAGACATTTGTTTCGCTACTGTGTCAGTCTCCCTGTAATATTTTTCTGTTTGTTCCTTGTGTTTTATGTAATGTTACTCATCTTTCAACTACAAGAGTGGATTAACAACCTTGTTAAAGGTATGTGATTGTTTGACGACCTTCCTTTGTCTTTCTTTTGGATTATAACATTTCCACATACAACAAATCTGTACCAGACAACTTTGAAAATATCTATGCAAAAAATTGAAATAATAATAAATTTAGGAATTTTTTATCGCTGCTCCCTACTTATTATAATTATAACATGTGTGGAAAAATACATGCCTGCTCATTCATGCAAAGGATCTAAATGAATACTGCTTTACAGAAGTTTCTTGAAACCTACTTTGACTAATTAATAAACAGTGCAGAGCCAGATCTAACTGTATGGATGCATTGGCTGATATGAATGCAGCCTAATTTGTTTCGAAGCAACAAATCTTATTTATTTTCATGGCGTTTTGTGCCATTTTCCTGAGTAAATTACCAGTTTTGATGGACAATTGATTTAGATACCAGCCCATCAGTCATCACTATATACCCGCAATCCAGAGTGACTAGAAGGGAAGCCTCTATACTTACATGTTAAAGTATGACCAGGGACGTAGATAAGACCCTACAGGGAATCAAACTCTGTTCTCTTAAGGAGGCTCTAACCATCGTACCAGCAAGGCGTAGCAACACACCTTAACCCATTACTTCACACAACTTTTCAAAGGTTGTCTGCTTTACAATCATCAGACGAACAATTTCGACTATCTAGAAAACTGAAAAATTTATATTGATAAAGAGTTGAAAAAATTGCAATAAAAGGTGAAATTGCTTGCTTTGAGCAATTTCACCTTTTATTGCAATGTTTTCAAAAGTCATGTGCAATGGCAGGTGTCAAATGTTGTATGTGTGAAGTAATGGGTTAATGTTTTGTCAACCTTTGCCTGACGCTGCTCAAATACCTGAGTCACTAACTTTTCTGTTGTTACTTTGTTTAGGAGAGCATATTCCGTCTGTGTGTTCCTATCTCCCAAAGATCTTTCTGGCTCTAGCTATCTGGATAATGGATGAGATTTATAAGAAGATTGCTACATGGCTCAATGATAAAGGTAGGGGTGAGAGTGTGTTAAATTAATTATACCAAACTATGGACATTGTTGTGTCACCAGCTGGTTAAAGTAGTAATGCATGCCTGCTTGTCTGTCTTGACCCTGCTACCGGACTGGAGTATCTTTAAACCGTATCTGCAGCAGACCACTTATAAAACAATGTGGCAAAATTAGAGATTTCTCATGATGAGCAATTTCTTCTGTTACCGCTATGTTTTTAACTCTATTTAATAATAAAATCTTCATTTATGGATACCCATAAAATATTGCCTAGATGTTTTCAGTCGTCTGCTGTAGATATGTTGTATCTTGAAAATGGTAAAGTCTTAACCCTTTCCTTCATTTAGACGCTTGCTGCAGCAGACTGCTTTTTGAAAACATAGTGACAAAAGAAGAAATTTCTCAAAACCAGCAATTTCTCCTTTTGCCACAATGTTTTCCACTTTTAGTCATAGTTTATCCATTCAATTATAGAGATTTTCTATTTTTTGAGAAAATATGTTCAAAGTCGTGTCCTGTAGTGAAAATCAGTTGTATTTATGACAATACAGGACCAGTTGTAAGTTGGGTGACACTGGGTTATTTTAAACAGAGGCATTGCCCTTGGACTTAAAATGTTGTGGATATCAAAATCAAAATTTCCACTCACTTTCTTTACAGATTTTTGACAGATTTATGGTTTACTGACAAGGGACACAATAAGTTTGAATTTGATTGCTGTCAAATTTCTCTTAGCTCAGTTATTGCCCTTTTAAAAATGACATTGTTTTATTGATTGCACAATTTACAATATGGCAGGATCATTCTTGTTAGCTCACCTGAGCATAAAGTGCATATGGTGAGCTTTTGTGATGGCCTGATGTCCATCGTCCTGACATCCGTTGTCAAAAATTTCTTTAAATGACATCTCCTTAACCACTTTATGGATTCGATTCAACTTGGTAGCAATGATCCATGGGTGATCTCCTTTCAAAATTATTAAAAAAAAATAATTCCATGCAGAACCATGACAACCAAAAGGAAAAGGTTGAAAATCTTCTTGGCTGAAACCGAAGTCCTAGAGCTTACATTTTTGGTGTGTAGCATTGTTTAATAGTCCTCTACCAAATTTGTTCAAATTATACCCCTGGGGTCATAATTAGCCCCACCCCAAGGGTTACCGATTTTACATAGAGATATATAGAGAACAACTTTGAAAATGTTCTTGTCTGAAATCAAAAGGCATAGAGCTTAGACATATGGTGTGTAGCATTGTCTAGTTATCCTGTACCAAAATTGTTCAAATTATGCCCCTGGGGTTAAAAAATAGCCCCGCTCAAAGGGTCACCTGTTTTACAAAGAGAATATAGGTAAATACTTTGAAAATCTAATTATCTGAAACCCAAAGGTCTAAAGCTTAGATATTTGGTGTGTAGCATTTTCTAGTGGTCCTCTACCAAGATTGTTCAAATTATGCCCCTGTAGTCAAAATTGGTCCCGCCCCGGGGCAACCTGTTTTAAATAGAGATATACATGTATAGGGAATAACTTTGAAAATCTTCTCGTCTGAAACCCAAAGTTTAAATATTTGGTGTGTAGCATTGTCTAGTAGTCCTCTTCAAAGATTGTTTAAGTAAAGAGTCTGGGTTCAATGTTGGCCCCAACCCAGGGTCACCTGTTTTACATAGAGATATATAGGGAAAATCTTTGAAAATCTTCTTGTCTGAAACAAAAAGGTCTAGAGCTTAGATATGTGGTGCGTGGCATTTTCTTGTGGTCCTCTACCTTTATTGTTCAAATTATGCGCCTGGGGTTCAAAATTAGCCCCAACCAGGGGGTCACCTGTTTAACATAGGGAAAAACTTTGAAATTCTTCTTGTCTGAAACCCAAAGGCCTAGCTTAGATATTTGGTGAGTACAATGGTCCTCTACCAAGATTGTCTAAAGCTTTGATATTTGGTGAGTACCATTGTCCTGTTGAATCGTTAATAAAATTGTCCAAAATATACACCTAGGTTCAAAATTTGCCCCACCCTGGCGGTCACCTATTTTACATAGAGATATATAGGGAAAAACTTAGAAAATCTTCTTGTTATACTATCTGGTACATAAACAATTCTTTGACAAAAGACAGGTGTTGGTATTTTGCTCTGTGGAAATGGAGCTATACTGTCCTCTTGGGCCTCTTGTATTAGCTTACCTGACTGCAAAATGAGTTATTGTGTTGGCATGACAAATCACATTACATAACACAGGTGAGCAATCCAGGGCCAATATGGCCATCTTGTTTTTAGCTCACCTGTCACATAGTGACAAGGTGAGCTTTTGTGATCGCCCTTTGTCTGTTGTCTGTCGTCCGTCGTCTGTCAATTATTTGTGAACACGATACAGTCTTCATTTATTATCCGATGTTTACCAAACCTATTCAGTAGCTAGATATACATGAGAGCTCTGTTCTTTTCGAAAACCAGATCCATCCATGCATGACGGGATTATGGCCCTTTAAAATTGAAAAAATTGCTATAATTAATCTTGTGAACAAGATAAAGTCATCATTTATTATCCGATGTTTACCAAAATTATACAGTAGCTAGAAAATAATGAGAGCTTGGTTCCTTTCGAAAACTTCTTTTATTTGTCACATGTCCTTTACATTGGTAATATTGACTCATTGTTGGATGATGCAGATTTTGAAAACTAGAAATTCTATCTTTACATTCGCTCCTGGAGAAGGTCAATGACCTTTCAGTATTTTTCAAGATAAAGATTCAGAATGTTCCTTAAGTGACCCACTATTAGATTCCTTCAAGCCATGTTGATTGGTCGAAAAACATGGCCGCCAGGGGGCGAGGCTATTTTGCCTTATATGGCTGGAGTGAAAACTTTAAGATCTTCTTCTCCGAAAATGTTTTGCCGATTTTCAAATAATTTTGTAGAAATATTCCTAGGGTGACCCTCTATCAGATTCCTTCAAGCCATGTTGATTGGTCGAAAACTATGGCCGCCAGGGGGGGCGGAGTTTATATGGCTAAAGTGAAATAAAATAAAATCAGGTGAGCCATCATGGCCCTCTTGTTCATTTATATTATCAGTTCTCAAATTGCATATCAGGTAATCAATATAACCCTAATTTAATGCAGACCTATTCTTGGACTTCTGCAGCAGAGGGCTTTTGTAGAAGTATCAAATACACCTACATTTAGGAAATGCATAATTATTATTAAAACTGGCACATGAATGAGGAATAAAGTTGATAAAAATTTAATTACATTTTTTTTTTCTACAGAAAATTACAGAATGGAAGAAACATATGAAAATCATCTGATTATAAAACTTGTATTGGTAAGATCGGATTATTTAATTTGTATGAAACCTTTTCCCTGATACAGATGACTGTTGATGCTTCTGCAGCAGACAACTTTTAAAAACTTAATGACAAAAGGAGATCTTGCTCTTTATGTGCTTTTCTCCTTTTCGCACTGTATGTCTTTTGCTCTATCCTAAAATCCATACAGTGCGTAATATTTGTTGAGATTGTCTATGCTTTTACTCAAATGTGTTTGAAGCAAGATTAATCAAAACAATTGTTAAGTCAAAGAACCCATTTTCTGATAGAAACACATTGTTACCTCTCTTGCAGATGTGTTTTGAAGACTTTGTAGTAAAAAATTGTTAATTCAGATTAATCAATTACTCCTTTCCTCCTGATATTTATTAGTCTGCCTTATAATATGAGCCGTTCCATGAAAAAACCAACATTATGGACTCTTCTTAATGTATCGACCCAGATCAGCCTGACCAGTCCACACAGGCTAATCCGGGCTTACACATTCCGTCTCAGGGTGATAGAGGTACAGAGAAAAGATTCTTGAAACAAAAAATCCACAGGAGGCGAAAAGTGTGCCCGGATTAGCCTGCATGGCATGCTTAAGCTGATCTTGGTTGATACTTTATGCAGAGTCCACAATAATGGTTTTCTCACGGAACGGCTCATATTACATGAACCCAGTACCGTTATGTGTGGTTTTATGAGCTGGTAAAGTGAGGAAATTTAGGATATTCTGTCTATGATAAGAAGAAGTTTTTACAAGCTTGCAGCACAAATCTAAACCAGGAGGCTATCACTACACTGCAGTCTTACCCATTTATTCATCTGTGCTAATTTCCTAGGTTTCATAAACACACCTAAGATATTCTTCATAAAAAGTATGCAGACTTTCAAAAAACCCAAAAGAAAAACTATTGGATGAAGTTGAAAAACATTTTGGCAAATGGAGAAATTGCTCATTATGAGTATTTTCCTCTTTTGTCACAAGGTTTTCAAAAGTTTTCTGCCATAGAGGTGCAGAAGCTGTCTCAGTGCTCTGAGATAGAAAGTGTAATTTTGATTCATAGTCAGATAAAACTATTTTGTTTGTGGCCAAAGGATTATCTAGAACTATGTCCCAAGATGGTTTGAACTCAATTTATAATTCGATATGCAAATTAGATGCAGTATTTTAGCAAATAAAAACAGATGATATATTCTGTAGTTTAGGATCTGATTCCTGTCAGTCTCTACAAAGTTATACATGTATATATCCTTTACTCATTTATAAATGATTTTCTTTCTTTCTAATTGCAGTTTCAGTTTGTGAATTCCTTTTTATCGCTGTTCTACATAGCCTTTTATCTACAAGATATGGACAGACTCAGGGATGTATGTATTCTTCATAATTGTGAGATCTGCAGTCAATAATTATTGATAACATTGCGAGAAATGCAAGTTGAATCCACTTACATGACTTGTAGTGGTTCTAAATTTATTTGCTTTAGATGTATAAAACATTTGTATGATGGGAAAAGCTATCCTATTAGTTTGTTATGTCATTCAGTTTTTTTCACTATTTCAATTTTCAACAATTAGAACATATTCTTTATAATAAGTTAAATAAGCAATATCAGAGAACCTATGTTACTTTGATTATCATTGACAAGTTATAAGCGATATCAGAGAACTAGAGCATGCTACTATGATTATCATTAACAAGTTATAAACGATATCAGAGAACCAAAGTATGTTACTATGATTATCATTGACAAGTTATAAACGATATCAGAGAACCAAAGTATGTTACTATGATTATCATTAACAAGTTATAAACGATATCAGAGAACCAAAGTATGTTACTATGATTATCATTGACAAGTTATAAACCATATCAGAGAACCAAAGTATGTTACTATGATTATCATTGACAAGTTATAAACCATATCGGAGAACCAGAGTATGTTACTATGATTATCATTGACAAGTTATAAACCATATCGGAGAACCAAAGTATGTTACTATGATTATCATTGACAAGTTATAAACCATATCAGAGAACCAAAGTATGTTACTATGATTATCATTGACAAGTTATAAACCATATCAGAGAACCAAAGTATGTTACTATGATTATCATTGACAAGTTATAAACCATATCAGAGAACCAAAGTATGTTACTATGATTATCATTGACAAGTTATAAACCATATCAGAGAACCAAAGTATGTTACTATGATTATCATTGACAAGTTATAAACCATATCAGAGAACCAAAGTATGTTACTATGATTATCATTGACAAGTTATAAACGATATCAGAGAACCAGAGTATGTTACTATGATTATCATTGACAAGTTAAAAGCGATATCAGAGAACCTATGTTACTATGATTATCATTAACAAGTTATAAACGATATCAGAGAACCAGAGTATGTTACTATGATTCTCATTGACAAGTTATAAACAATATCAGAGAACCAGAGTATGTTACTATGATTATCATTAACAAGTTATAAATGATATCAGAGAACCAGAGGATGTTACTATGATTATCATTGACAAGTTATAAACGACACAGAGAACCTTTTTTACTATGATTATCATTGACAAGAGCTGTAGACAAGGGGTATTGTGTTCCACATGTACTTTAACCCTTTCCCACTTGTAGACGCATTTGGATGCATCTGCAGGAGACAACTCTTGAAAACATTGTGACAAAAGGCGAAATTGCTCTGAACGAGCAATTTTGTCTTGTGCCACAATGTTCTCAACTTTTTCCCAATAATTATGCTTTTATTTATAGAGATTTTCCATCTTTTTGCATGCTTGTTTTCATTGTCGTCTGCTGCAGATTTGTTGTACGTGGAAAAGGGTTAAATTATTATTTACATATCAAACCCAATGTCATTGAACTGAAAGCATTTGTTTCTCTTAGATGATGATTCTTTCTATTACCAGTACACATATCATTGGGGTTAACCCTTTTCAACAAAAGACACCATTGGAAACATTTCTGCATCAAAATTGATTAGTCTCATCAATGAAAATGCTGCGGCTCAATTTTAGATTTTTCTCCTCTTGCCACTTCGTTTAAAAAGTCTGCTGCAAATGCGTTAAAATGCATCAGCATTTGGTAAAGAGTCAGATTTGGAACAGATGTCATGGGTGCACGTAGAGGTCCAGATAAGGAGGGGTATTTTCCCCACAATTTCTGTCTTATTATTAAAGCAAACCTATGTTGTGGGTACTCAAAAGAATCGTCTGATTGAGACAATTCTTTTGAGTACCCGCAACATAGGGTTAGAGGGTCAAATAAGGATTTTAGAACATGCAAAATGCCCCTTATCTAGAGCTCTGAACTGATCGTGCACATGCTTTCAATATCTACACTTGCATTAAATGTGCTATTGTTGATGAAAGTCATTGTTTCTGTCCTTGGTTTAACCCTTTTCCTCATATGGGAATTCTGCAGCAAACGACTTTGAACGTATTTTGTCAAAAAATAGAAAATCTCTATAACTGAATGGATAACCTACGACAAAAATGGGAAAACATTGTGGCAAAAGGAGAAATTGCACGTTTTGTGCAATTTCTTCTTTTTTCACTATGTTTTCAAAAAGCAGTCTGCTGCAGAGGCATCAGAAAGCGTCGATATGAGGGAAAGGGTTAATGAGTTTACCTAATATTTCAGCAATTAGCTACCTTGTTGATAACACGCCAAGTGATTGGAAATATCAGAGAGGCAGTGGTACCATACTTGCTATGGAAGGCTAAATTAATGAAAGTGGGGTATAATATCACAGGCAGTATGTCACCACGCTCACTAGAGAAAGAAATTATAGGTAATTATATCGCCTTTAAAGCGACTGAACCTCAGATACCAAACTGTCGAAAAAAAATAAAATTTCCAATTTTAAGAAAATAAGTGTTATTTTTGTATTTGGGGCATTAAAGTATGGTAACTGACATATTACATACCCCTATAATCGGTGAGATTTTCTTGTTTTCGATACTTTTTCCATCGCAAATTCTACCCTGTCAGTAACGAGGTAAGTATTTTTAAATAGGAAACCCCTTCATCGGGACAATTGAAAACGACTCAAGTTCACTTTATTGATAAAAAACGATACATTTTCTACCCTGGTTTTACTTGGATAACATACAGAATAACATTTAGGGCGAATTCAATTTTTTAATTTTTTTTATTTTTTTTCGTGCCATCTGGATTTCAGTCGCTTTAAATGCTGGTTTTAGAAGGATGTGTCATTATATTGCCAACTTGTATCTGTTTGAGTCTGACCCCTTTGGTAATCTGTTTATTAGCTATTTTACAGGAAATATCAAATTGAAGCTATCCATTCAGAATACATGTGCTATTTGTGTGGCTCATTGATGTTGGTATCGGCATGTCTTTACCTAAATTGTCTATATTTTATTGAATCTTTGCAAAGCCAAAACATTTTAAATCATGTTTTACATATTTGCCACATCTTTGTTGAGACAAGTGTTCAGCATTTATTTTTCATTGACAGTAAAATCTAAAATGATGTGTTAATTGCCTCCTGCTGTGTCAGCTTCCTGGATACACAAGCACTTACATCAATAGTGAGAAGAAGTACTAAAATTGTGCTTTCTTATTATGGGATTAAAACCTGGGAACTTGATATTTTAACAGTTTCCTACATATAAAAAATCTGCAGCAGTTAACACCTAAAGAAAGAATAATGTAAAGCTCAACAAATGCAAGTTTAATTTTTGAACAAATTTAAAAACTATGTTGCATAAGCCGAAATTGCTCATCATGAGGATGTTTTATTAGGGAAAGGGTTAATGAACATGTTACTTCAGATTTGACAAATGATACACCAGTTGTATCTAGAGAATATTCACAACGTAAACCAACTCCTGCTAGAGAGGAGGATGCTCCTGCAGAACATACAGAAGACACAGACAATGAAATAGACAATGAAGTTAGACGTCAGTCTGTATGCCAGGGTAATATATCACCACTAACCCTGACACAAGCTGAGGTGGAGAGCACCATGAAAAAGGTTTGTTTATGTTAACCCTTTCCATCATATAAACGCTTTCTGACGCCTCTGCAGCAGATGGCTTTTTAAAAACATTGTAACAAAAGGAGAAAATGCTCAAAACGAGCAATTTCTCTTTTTGCCACAACGTTTTCCACTTTTAGTCATAGATCATCCATTCAATTATCGAGAGTTTCTCCTTTTTGACAAAATATGTTCAAATTGTTGTATGAGGGAAAGGGTTAACTCACTTACATTCAGATGCATTTGCATCCAATATATTTTGAAAAGAATGTGGCAAAAGGAGAATTTGCTGATAATGAACAAGTTCTTTTGTTTGCAACAATAATTACAACTCTATTCAATACATATACTTTCATTTATTTATATATTTTTAGCTCGACTATTCGAAGAATATGAGAGCTTTACTACTCGCCCCGGCGTCGGCGTCTCCGTCGGCGTCCGGTTAAAGTTTTAGGGCAAGTTGGCATTTTTTGTGCTAGGGCTTTCATATTTGGAATATAGTTACATCTTATACCTTTATTCACATTGAATGCTGTAGGTGCTGAGTGTGACCTTCTTTTTGGGTTAAAAAACATGATTTTCTGTGGTTAAAGTTTTAGGGCAAGTTGGAATTTTTTTTCTTTTTTTTTTCTCAATAAGTACTTGTGATGGGGCTTTCATATTTGGAATATAATTACATCTAATACCTTTCTTCATATTGTATGCTGAAGATTTAGAGTGTGACCGACCTTCTTTTGGGGGTAAAAGATATGATTTTGGCCGGTTAAAGTTTTAGGGCAAGTTGGCATTTTCATTTAATTTTTAAATTTTTCTCAATAAGTATTTGTGCTATGGCTTTCATATTTGGAATATAGTTACATCTTATACCTTTCTTCACATTGAATGATGAAGATGCTGAGTCAGTGATCTTCTTTTTGGGGTAAAAGATATGATTTTGGCCGGTTAATGTTTTAGGGCAAGTAGGAATTTTCATTTATTTTTAACTTTTTCAAAATAAGTACTTGTGCTAGGGTTTTCATATTTGGAATATAATTACATCTAATACATTTCTTCATATTGTATGCTGAAGATGCTGAGTTAGACCTTCTTTTTGAGGTAAAAGACATGATTTTGGGTGGTTAAAGTTTTAGGGCAAGTTGGCATTTTCATTTAATTTTTTAATTTTTCTCAATAAGCACTTGTGTTAGGGCTTTCATATTTGAAATTTGATTACATATAATACCTTTTCTCATATTGTTATCTGAAGATGCTGATTTTGACTTTCTTTTTGAGGTAAAAAACATGATTTTGGGTGGTTAAAGTTTTAGGGCAAGTTGGGATTTTCATTTAATTTTTTACTTCAGTACTTGTGTTAGGGCTTTAATATTTGGAATGTAGTTACATATAATTCCTTTTTTCACATTGTATGTTGAAGATATGGAGTGTGACCATCTTTTTGGGGTAAAAAACATGATTTTTGGTTGATTTTGAGAATTTGAGATAAATTCATTATTTTTGGTTACATTCATTTTTAATTATCAAATATAGTTCTTCACCATATCAAACGGGTTTTGGTGTCAAACATTTGGAAAACCTTTTTTTAAGGTTTTGCTATTTTTGGACTAGTCAGTTTTAACATTTGCGTTTAGCTCAACTTTAAAGTTTTGATTTTAGCTTGACTATTCGAAGAAAAATGAAACTTAACTACTCTCCCCGGTGTTGGTGTCCGGTTAATGTTTTAGGGCAAGCTGGCATTTTCATTCATAATCCTTCATTCAAATCAGTCTTCATACTTCACGCATTTGTTAAGGACCATCACACAATTAGGTTACATAACTCCATTGTATCCTAAATATGGAGTTATGGCCCTTGATTGATTAGGAAATTTGAATTTTTAAATTACATATATTTAAATGTATGTATCTATTCAGTTGCTTTTACATATAGAGTATATATGATTTAATAGTACTTAAAGGCAATATACTGAAACAGTGCTTAAGTGAATAAGCATTGTAAAGTCGAGCGCGCTGTCCTCCGACAGCTCTTGTTTAAAGTATTCTACTGCAGATTTGCTTTATTTTGGAATGTCTTTACGTGAATCATATACTGCTTAAAGAGGTCTTTTGTATCTTGTATTGGCATAAAGGGCAATGGCAGTATATCAAAAGGGACTTAACCCTTTCCCACATACAACAAATCTGCAGCAGATGACTTTGAAATGATTGGAGTAAAAATGTGAAAAAACTACAACAATAAAAAGTATAATTATTGAATAGAATTAAAAACACTTTGGTAAAAGGGGAAATTGCTCATCATGAGCAATTTCTCCTTTTGCCACATTGTTTTTAAAAAGTTGTCTGCTGTATAGGCGTCAGAATGTGTCTATATGAGGGAAAGGGTTAAACCTGAGCACTACATGCTCAATTGCAAGGTGAGCTATTGTGATCCACCTATGTCCATTGACCATTTGTTGTTGTCAACACTTGCTTTTATCAGTCTACATGGAAAGTCAGGTAAATCTGAATATTTGTTGGTCACAAAATCTCTAGCCTTTTTCTTCATGGATACGCTTTATGATGCCTCTACATCAGTAGTTTTTGGAAAACATTGTGACAACAAGAGAAATTTCTCCTTTTGACACAATGTTTACAACTTTATTTTTAACCATTGTTCTTTCATTTATTGAGAGTTTCCATATTTTTGACTTAATGTTTTCCAAGTCATCAGCTGCAGATGTGTTGTATGTTGGAAAGGGTTAAGTAAATATTCATGTTGTGTATCACATATGAGACAGGTAACTCAAAAACAGACTTTTCGAATCAGTCAAGGTCCAGATCATCCTGCTCTTCCATCCAATTTAATCAAAATCTGTTTTGGTTTACTCTCTTGTTAACCCTTTCCAACATACAACAATTCTGCAGCAGACAACTTTGAAAACATAGTGTCAAAAACCTATAAAGTTGAACGTATTGTTGCCAAAGGAGAAATTGCTCATCATGAGCAATTTCACCTTTGGCTACAATGTTTTCAAAAGTCGTCTACTGCTATTGAGTCAAAATGCGTCTGCAGATGGGCAAGGGTTAATCAAACATCTTATTAGTCGCATTTCATGTTGCATGGCTGGTATGATCTTGATAACTTCTCATGTTTCAGTATGAAGACACTTTTGACGACCATTTAGAGATGTTTATCCAGTATGGCTATGTGATACTGTTCTCGTCTGCCTTCCCACTGGCAGCCCTGTGTGCCTTCCTCAACAACGTGATTGAGATCAGAAGTGATGCATTCAAACTGTGCTTTCACCAACAGAGACCTTTCGGCAAAAGGGTCAGTAATATCGGAACTTGGTTGGTAAGTATTATGATTTTATAGTTATATATTATTGTATTTTGCCCCATCCCTTCATACACCAAATCTTGCATCAGACCACTTTGTAAGCATGTTAGCAAAATTATCGTAAATTGAAAGCGAAATTATTGAGTAAAGTAAAAAGACTTGTTAGCAAATTCACAAATTGCTCATAATGAGAAATTTCACCCTTTTCAACAATTTGTTCACCAGTTATCTTGTGTAGATGCATCAAAAGGCGTCTACATGACTATGGTTAAGGGTTAAAGCCATTTTTAGCTTGACTATTCAAAGAATATGAGAGCTATACTACTCACCCTGGGATGGGCGTCCATGTCACACCTTGGTTAAGGTTTTGCATGCAAGTACTTAAATACTGCATGTATTGCATTGAAACTTTCTACAACCCTACTCAACTATCACACCTATGTAGATTATCAAGTTAGATAACTTTATCCTGCATTTTATGCAAGTTATGGCCCTTTTTTACTTAGAAATTCTGGTTAAAGTTTTGCGTGCAACTAAATTAAGAGTCCATATCTCGGTATTTACTAGATGTATTGCATTGAAACTTTATACAACCCTACCCAACTATCTGTAGGAATGATCCATGTTGATTGGTCGAAAAACAAAGCTCCCAGGAGACAGGGCTGATCTAGGGTAATCATGGCCCTCTTATTAACATATTCAGATATCTAGATAGGATTTCATGTTTTAAAATCATTAGGATTTCATGTTCTAAAATCATTATTTGACCCTTAACACTTTCCCTCATATAGACGCTTTCTGACGCCTCTGCAGCAGACAGCTTTTTGAAAACATAGTGACATAAGAAGAAATTGCTCAAAACGAGCAATTTCTCCTTCTGCCACAATATTTTCCACTTTTTGTCATAGGTTATCCATTCAATTATAGAGATTTTCTATTATTTGACCAAACATGTTCAAAGTCGTCTGTTGCAGAATTGTCCAATGAGGGAAAGGGTTAAACACTATGTTGTGTGTACTCAAAAGAATTTTCTCACTAAGATGATTTTTTCCTGATATGTCACATTGAATGTTGTTTGGTTATAAGAAAATATTGTGGGGAAAAGACTAGTTAACTGCATCTTATTAAGCCAATACGTGTACTTATAGCGTATAGTGCAATTACATCTATAAAAACTATTGTTTTGCTCAATAACATTCAAATGAATCAAAATATAATTATAAACACAATTTTTGATATCTTATTATTTAACTAAAACCATGGAGAAATTTTTGTGTGCAAAGTTTACAATTGCAATTTAATGACTTTGACTATCTATCTCCATCGTAACTTTTGTCAGCAAAAAAGACAAGTTTCTGAAACAAATGGAACAGCCTTAAATCCCACCCTTTTATTCTTTACTAAGCATAGGGTCAGTTGAACATGGAGGAAAATGTAAATACAGATTTGCTAACTCATGAGATGTATGCTTTTACCTCCGTGTAATTCTAACACGTTTCTTTAAACAGTTAATTTTCTGATATGCGTGTCTAAATATGGTATCAAACCATGTGCTTAGTACTATCTATTTACCTTTTTCGCTACTCCATACCTCTAGGTTATTATTATTAATATTAAAAAAATAGCATTAGGTTTAATAGAAAAATGCATTAAAATGGAGTTGAACTTTTGCATAAAAATTATTTTCTCCATAGTATTAGTGAAATAATAAGATATATCCCAAATTTTATGTAGATATATTGATGCACTTGAATGTTATTTTTCAAAACGTAAGTTTTAACTCTTTCCCTCATATAGATGCTTTCTGATGCCTCTGCAGCAGACAGCTTTTTGAAAACATAGTGACAAAAAAAGAAATTGCTCAAAACGAGCAATTTCTCCTTTTGCCACAATGTTTTCCACTTTGAATCATAGGTTATCCATTAATTTAAAGAGATTTTCTATTTTTTGACTAAATATGTTCAAAGTTGTCCGCTGCAGAATTGTTGTATGAGGGAAAGGGTTAATAGAATGATGTGAAATGTTTTTTGTTTTTTTATAAGAACCTCTTTCACCAGATATGGCTCATTTGTATTGTAGGATGCCCTGAGAGTTATGGGTGTGATTGCAGTGATAGTAAACAGTGCCTTAATTGGTGTATCTGGACAGGCCAGCAGAATGAACACCGGTCTAGATACAACATCAACATTTATCCTCATTGTTTCTTTAGAGGTAAACACAGGAACGTCTACTTTTATTATACCATTGGTCCAGGCTGTCCCTCTTTTGTCCGAGCTATTTCTCTGCAACTTCTGACTTGAATTCAATGAAACATTAACCCTTTCCCTCATATGACACTGCTGCAGCAGACGACTTTGTACGTATTTTGTCAAAACATAGAAAATCTCCATAATTGAATGGATAACCTATGACTAAAAGTGGAAAACATTGTGGCAAAAGGAGAAATTGCACGTTTTGTGCAATTTCTTCTTTTGTCACTATGTTTTCAAAAAGCCATCTGTTGCAGAGGCGTCCGAAAGCGTTTATATGAGGGAAAGGGTTAAGGAAAGCTTTTCTAACAAGATTGATTGATTGATTGTTTGGTGTGATAACAGTGATAGTAAACAGTGTCTTAATATGTGTATGAGGACAGGCCAGCAGAATGAACACGGATCTAGACACAACATCAACTTTTATCCTCATTGTTTCTTTAGAGGTAACACAGGCACATCTACGATTATTATGCTCCCCGAAAGTTTTTGGGAGGAGCATATAGTTGCCCCTTTGAGCACCCATTTGACCATTGGTCCTGTCCGTCCCACCTTAGTCCGCGCTATTTCTCTGCAATTTCTGACTTGAATTAATGAAACTTTATGGAAAGCTTTTCTAACAAGATAGATACAACATCAACTGTATCTTTATTGTTTCTTTAGAGGTTACACATGATTTAACTTACATATTGTTGAAACAGGCATTCATACTTTAAAAATGGTAGTAGTGGCTGCCCTCCTAGACGCTCAGGGTTACAGGGTTAACATTACGACTGACTGGCTGGTGTCAGGATAAATGGACCAGTAGTACTGGTAACTTACCCAGGAAACGCCGTGATATAACTGAACCATTGTTGAAAGCGGTGTTAAACACCGATCAATCAATCAATCAACCAGAGTGTTGATAGTCTTAAACTGTCTTCAACACTTTCCCTTTATATACTATAACTTCCTTCTTCTCCCTGTACCACATATAGACGCATTCTGACGCATCTGCAGTAGACGACTTTTGAAAACTTCTCCTTTTGCCACACTGTTTTCAACATCATACAAGAAAAATGAGTTTTCCATAGTTTTGCCTAGATGTTTTTAAAGTCATCTCCTTCAGAATTGATGTATGTGGGAAAGGGTTAAGGGAGGTTGAACTTTACATTAAGCTGTGATACTTTTTGTGGCGATTGGTTGACAATCGCCACAGTGCTACCAAAACAACAACAACGAAAAAAAAATTATATAGTCGTATTTGAACAATCGGTTGGATATTTCTGCAAAGGCAATTTACTCACTTCCGTTAAACCGCCATATATATATATAGTTCCATCAGTGATGCAGGCACACGATTAATAATGATAATGTTAGTGCTACTTTGATACCGGATTGGTACTAATATTTGAGATTTATCGAGAAAATATCTAAATAGAGTTAAACTATTTACATATTATCTTTCTTCATGTTTGGGCAGATAATAAATATCATCGGGCGTCTTGGGTACGCTATGCAGAGTATCATGATACTCCTGTGCCTCGTTTTATTTTTACTGTAGTCAACCGTAACCTTTTGACCTTTAACCTGATTCGGCAGGAGTTGGTTGTACTCTGATTATCTTCGTCATGATTTGGCAGATAATAAATATCATTGCGCGTTCTGCCTTGCAAATAACGACAACTCTGGTGATACTCAAATCTGGAAATTCCAAAAGGTTCTATAAATAGCTCGCGAGACCAAAAACCAGAAAAGCTTGTAAATCTCAATATTATAAACGCTTTATTTTGTACTTGTTTAAATATATGAAAGCGTCTAGATAATAAGACTGGTTTACAAAGGTTTAAAGGACACACGATGGCAGTGTGTACACACGTTATGTATACACGTCTGCACGTTCTAGAGTCAATTAGCAATCAATGCTGACAGTGTAGCCTAATTGAGTTTGAAGATCTAGCATTATAATATATGCCTATATTTTCATAAATTAAACAGTTTGGCAAATAGTGAAATTGTGCTTTTGGAGCATGTTTTGTGTTTGTTTTTGCACTCACATTATTCGAAGCAGTTTAACAACCTCAGAGACATATAAATACACTGTGACAACCCTCAATCATGCAATGTGAAGGGACTAAATTGAACAGACCTGTTTAATATCGGACATAATTGAAACAAACACCAAACTAATGGATACTGTTTTCTCTCCTTTCTTTAGTCATTTCTAAAGTGTAAAATATATTTTATCTTAATATGGCCTAACGACCTGGTGATAAACATGTGATTACCCAAACAATTTAGATTACAAATAGTCATTCTAATGAGCTAAAACGGTAGTCTATCGAATACCAACTAGATTTTTCATAACTTTGGAATGGCCTAATTTTGAACACATCATGACCAATTTCAGAACGTAACTAAATAATCACCAAGACAACATTCTGGCAAACTAACATTATTCTACTGTCAAAAGATGCAGGGTTGATACATTCTCAAATATACCCGCACCAGAGTCATCGCAAGCCCTACACCGATATACTGCTTGTTACTTTGCAGGATTTTCCATACGATCGCCACTACAGTGCCATTGGCGCTTTGATTACCTTTCTACTTTCAATTTCATCTCATAGACATATATCTGTTCTCTGAGATTTTATGGTGACTTAATTGTATGACTCGATATAGAACAGGGAAAATCAAGATGAGAATGACCGATGCACAGGCAGATCTGGGTCTTCCCTGAATTCAATATCAGGAAGTTCAGTTTTCTTTGGATGTGATCCTTATGGTTAATAGTTGGTGAATATAAGGTGTTGTGTCCCATTTTGAGGGCTTATATTGAGGGCTTGGCGTGAAACGGTTTTAAATAAAATATTGGTATCTTGTTACGAAGCTTTATAAATCAACTCGCCATAAAGTCTTTATAAGTGTTAAATCATTTTTCTTGGTAAACAATGGAAATTTAGGTGCCATTGCTTGTTCCAACCTAAATTCGCATTGTTTACAAAGGGGTCAAAATTGCCCTTAAACAAGGGTTTTCAAAATCGGTTTTTAGTTACAACCGTTTTACGCTATAAGCCCTCAATATACCAAATCTTGTGACAAAATGTAGTTACAATTAGATTTGATTTGATTTATTGAGGTTTTACACCGTTTTCAACATTATTTCAGTTATATCATGGTGAGAGTTCACTTATTCATGATCCCTGGGTAAACAAACCAGTACTAGGCTAGTTAATGAGCCTTACCCAAGCGCACTCCACCATGACCGTCGTGCAGCGACTGGGGATCAAACCAACTATTTTTAATTCATCAATATATTTCCAGCATGTTATATTACTCTTGTCACAAGATGTAGTTACAAATGTTTTGAATTCATTGATATATTTCCAGCATGTTATATTAGCCTTGAAGACCTGTATAGCCTATCAAATACCAAGTCGCCCAGAGTGGATAGACACAGAAATGGCCAGATGGGAGTTCAGAAGGAGAGAGGCTTTGAAGGTATTATTGTAACAGTCAACTATTTTCTAGATATTGAAATTTACAAGTCATCTGCTTCGTAAATTTTTATGAAAGAAATATTATATTTGAATAACATTTATAGCAGAAAATGATACTTGAAGAAAAATTGGTTGAAGACATTGTGGGTAAGGGGAAATTGCTCTTAGTGAACAATTGTGCTGTTTTCCTCAATGTTTTTGAAAGTCATCTGATGTAGATGTGTATACTGTCAATATAGTTTAAATGAAAACAAGTCTCATTTGGTCGTACATTTACAAAAATATCAAAATGTTGTCATCATGCATGTATTGGCATCTTCTATGTGTTGCCAACTCCCAATCGCTACAGTGTTTAACAAAAGCTCTAATCATTTATTTATTCCTAACTAAACAGCTGGCATTTGTAGTGATGTGGTGAAATGTTTTACTTAAGACCAAGAGGACCAAGGTTTGAGCCCTGGTCAGGTGGGAACATTTTTGGACTGTGACAATGTGCTACTTGGGGCTACTTAGATATATCCTTGAGAATGTTGCATTGCATTCTCAGACTGAGAATTTGAGGACAAATTTCAAATTAAGAAGGGATATATGTTGTATATTTATTATATAAAGGGGAGACTTACACTATCTTGCTATTAAATAGCTAGCTTTTGTAGCAATAGAGTAGAGCAATTGCATTTAAACCAAGAGGTCCAAGGTTTGAGCCCTTGTCCGGTCAGATGATAAAGGACTACTCTGAAAATGACATGAGCTGCCCCGTGAAAAAACCAGTATTATGGACTCTGCATGGTGTATCGACCCAGATCAGCCTCCACAGTCCGTAGAGGCTAATCGAGGTCGACACATTTCATCTCAGGGGGATAGATTTATATAGAGTTATTATTCCTGTAATTGAAAATCCACAGGAGGCGAAAAGTGTCTGCCTGGGTTAGCCTGCGCGTCATGCTTAAGCTGATCTAGGTCGATACTTTATGCAGAATTCACAATGTTGATTTTCTCGCGGAACGGCTCACATATCCGGCTAACAGTGAACTACACATTACTGGTCCCTGATTTCCCTCTGCCTCAAAGTTCAGAATTTCAATTTTCTTCAAATGTTTTCAATATGTTGGTGTCTACAACTCTCTATGAGGTTATGGGTAAAGTCTGTCCTAGTGATATCTTGATAAAAATGTAACACTTCTCTCTTTAGAATGTAGAAGCTAGTCCTATCGAGTTGAAGAAACAACCATTCCAAACATCGTCTCAAAGTCCCACAACAAAGTGTGTCAGTCCCAAAGTTCCACAAGTTCCTGTTCGGAAAAATGTTTCTAATATTAAATCTTTAAAGCAAGATGTGGAAACTTTGAAAACACAAACTACAACTCCATTTTGTACGTCTTTAAAACCTGACCAAGAAGAAAAGATCAAAAGAAAAGTTTATGAAGAAATTCACAGAGTTCAAGGTCATATCAGAGGTCATGAACAATATAACAAAAGCCAAGAACAAATTTTGAAAGGTCATGTATCGTCAAGAGACAAAGATTTGTTAGGTAAGGTTGTTAAAGCTTTCAGTAACGATCCTCTGGTCTGTACAGAGGCTGTCCTAAATGAGGATGATAAAATAAGTAGTGTTTCAGATAGCAAGACCAGCCTACTGAGACACAGATTAAACTATGATAAAGTCAAATGCAAAGATGATTATAGTGATATAAAGTTTAGTGATAAAACTATCAGTGAGACACATAGCGAATTAAGCAGTGGTAAAAAGTGTTCTGAGTTTGCTGGTACCCCTACAACTAGTACTAAATTTCCTGGTATAGAGAGGCGGTATTCATCAACTGCAGATTACCAGGCTAGAATGGAGACTAAACGTAAGATTTTATGGGCAGCTAAATATAGACAAGCAGCAGGAGCCGGCGAAGAAGCAATACAAGAAAAAAGGACAACTGACCTATAGAATTATTTTTTCTATATAGTTCTTATTTTTCCAAATTAAAATGGCCATAACTGATTACAGTACCTTTATTTACGTCTTTCCCAGATGCAAGACACATGTAAACATGTAAGCAAAAATATGGAAAATCTCTGTAAGTAATAATTATTGAATACAGATGAAAGCTTTGTGTCAGATGTATTTTGACGCATATGCAGCAGACGACTTTTGAAAACAACATGACAAAAGGATAAATTGATCAAAATGAGCAATTTCTCCTTTTGTTACATTGTTTTCAACTCTTTTTCACTAGTTTGACTTTTATTTATACAGATTTGTTCATATTTTTATCTAGACATTTTCAAAGGGTTAAACATTTTTTAACCTCAGTTGATCAGAAATGAGTGTTAGGTCTTTCTTGTTCTAGATGTGAATTGATGCAGTTTATTTAATCCTCAGTTATGTTTGGAAAGTTTCTGTGTATTTTAATGAAGTGTTGTTGCTTATGAATAGTATATAATGAAGTGTTGTTGCTTATGAATAGTACATAATGAAGTGGTGTTGCTTATGAATAGTACATAATGAAGTGGTGTTGCTTATAAATAGTACATAATGAAGTGGTGTTGCTTATGAATAGTACATAATGAAGTGGTGTTGCTTATGAATAGTACATAATGAAGTGGTGTTGCTTATGAATAGTACATACTGAAGTGGTGTTGCTTATGAATAGTACATAATGAAGTGGTGTTGCTTATAAATAGTACATAATGAAGTGGTGTTGCTTATGAATAGTACATAATGAAGTGGTGTTGCTTATAAATAGTACATAATGAAGTGGTGTTGCTTATAAATAGTACATAATGATGGGAATGATGTAAACCAAAATATAAGTCCCCTCACATGAACACCAGTTTGTCAACCATGACTAACCCTTTCCCACATACAACAAATCTGCAGCAGACGACTTTGAAAACATATTGACAAAAACCTGAAAGATCTCCATAAAAGATAGCTTATAAGTTGAAAACATTGTGGCCAAAAGAGAAATTGCTCATCATGAGCAATTTCTCCTTTGGCCACAATATTTTCAAAAGTTGTCTGCTGCTATTGCGCCAAAATGCGTCTACATGTGGGAAAGGGTTAAACTGCATGATTCTATCATCAGACTTTGGCCCCAATCTCTTGCGGTTCCAAGGATGTTTCTACAACAGGGTGGTGACCAGGATAAGTACCGATCAGACTGTACATAATGTGCAGGTTAGCATCAGGAGCTGGGCTGGTTGCAGATTACCAAAGGTTGATAAACTTATAATGTGGGTGGCTCATTGTCTTCATGGATGCAATTGGTGTTTTTGCCTATATTGTTTGCTTAACCCTTTCCCTCATATAGAGATGCTTTCTGACGCATCTGCGACAGACGGCTTTTTGAAAACATAGCGACAAAAGAAGAAATTGCAAAAAACAAGCAATTTCTCCTTTTGACACAATGTTTTCCACTTTTAGGCATAGCTAGGTTATCCATTCAATTATAGAGATTTTCTATTTTTTGACAAAATATGTTCAAAGTCGTCTGCTGCAGAATTGTCGTATGAGGGAAAGGGTTAAGTTTTTTTACCCCTATCCTTGATATAGTACAAATATTCAGATTTTTTTTTTGAGAAACTACGTTTTCCTACAATGTTTTCATCTCTGTACCATAGTTATAATTCCAATTTATAAGTTGGTACATTCCCAGCAGCTGGTTTTTCCCATGTTTGGGCTCATGTTCCAATTTTCAATCAGTTTCACATAAAGCCAAGGTTTTATTTGGATTACTTGTAATAAAGAGAACCATTTCCCATATACAGACGCTTTCTGATGCCTCTACAGCAGACGAAAACTTTGTGGCAAAAGGAGAAATTGCTCATGATGATATTGCCACAATATTTTCAACTCTCTATTCATTAATTTAACATCAATTTATAGAGGTTTTCCGTATATTTGTTCACAAGTTTTCAAAGTTGTCTGCTGCAGATTTGTTGTATGTGGGAGAGTGTTAAATACTTTACTTGATACAGAGAATATAGAACAACCAGCAGAAGTCAATTTTGAAAAGGTATAGAAAAAAGAAAAGAGAAATTACTCCAAATAAGCCGTTTCTCTGTATCTCAAAACGTTTTCAACACAATATCAAAGTTGTTCTTTCAATATTTTATATTTTACAACTTTGTCCTACTTTTGTGGCAGATAACTAAAATATCATAAAAATTAAACAATTAATGCAGCTTGTTTCTTAGGAAATATGACAACTGCAATGTTGTTAGTTGAGGATTTTAATGCTTTATGATCTTTGTTACTTAATTGCTCAATATTTAGCCCTTTCCCACTTACAACAAATGTGCAGCAGACAATTTTGAAAACCTCTTTAGTCTTAGCAAGGTTGTTTAAAATGTTCATAAGAGATAATTATTGAAAATATTTGAAAACACTGCAGCAAAAGAAGAAATTGCTCATAACCTTTTGCCACAATGTTTTCAAAAGTTGTCTGCAGCAGATGCGTCAAAATGCATATGCAAGCAGGAAAGGGTTAAGGTGCTCTTTTATTGAATGACCTGTTAAAGTTTACTGTGTCACCAAGTGTGACACATAGGGATCACTTCTCTGTTGCCTGCCTTTGCAGTGTGACGCATAGGGATCACTTCGCTGTTCTCTGTCTGTCATGGTTTAACTTACTGGCATATTGGCAAGTTACACATGTCTTCCAACAATTTTATTTTATATTGATAATGTATACCTTTAACTGATCTGATTTGAATGTAAATTAGAATGAACGCTGATTGGCTATTGTAAATGTAAAAAAGTACCTGAATTATCCATTTTCCACTTTGACACATCACTTTAAAAACAGTGGTACAAGAAGAAATTGTTTATAATGAGCAATTCCGGTCTATAGATTAGCGAGGTCCGTCCGTCTGTCTGTCTGTCTGTCCGTCAACATTTTGGTTAAAGTTTCAGGTTGAGGCAAAATCAGTGCTGGAAAGGGTTACAAACTTGAAACTTGGCCTGAAGGTAACCAGTAACAAGTTTTATTGATTTCTATGGTTACTTTGACCTTGACCTTGGTTTGTCGATTTTCAAGGTTAAATTGCCGACAATCCGGCCTTACTGTCTTCAGTTTCTTGTTGTTTGTTGGAATAGGTTAAGCGCACCTTTTTTGTACTAACCTATTAAAGCTGTTATGGCTTTGTCCTTATTAGTCCCCTACCTGCTCACGTCCGTCAGTCAGTCCGTTCGAAATTATGTTTCCAGGCTGAATCTTCCACATGCTTGAATGGATTTTGATATTACTCCACACCAGGGTTCTGGAAATTTTGAAATCTCAATCGGTCTGGTGAAATGTAGAAGTACTTTACAAATCATAATTTTCCAGAATTTGCAGCGCATGTTTACATTGCTTGTACGTACTTAAAAATATTCGACCAGTCCTCCAATATAATACTTACTAGAAAATGATTGGTCACGCACAGAACATACAATTCTCTTATTTACTGTTCTGTACGTACAGTTAACATTTTTCATACAATTATTCTCCATAACAAGAGTATCTGTCTAGACATCACCCAGCCACCTACTCCCAAGGTCAAGTCAAAGATTGGGCTAGAAAATTGTCCGTCCGCAATTTCGTGTCCGTCCTGTATCTTCCACATGCTTGAATGGATTTAAATATTAATTTACACAATTATTCTCCATAACAAGATGGTGTGTCATACACATCACCAAGCCACATACTCCCAAGGTCAAGGTCAAAGATTGGGCTAAAAAATTGTCTATCCACAATTTCGTGTCTGAGCTGTATCTTCCACATGCTTGAATGGATTTTGATATTATTTCACACAATTATTCTCCCTAACAAGATGATGTTACAAAATTGCACACACAATGCATAATGTGCTGTCCTCATTCTGTAGGGACTTGTGTATAGCTTAATACTCCATTTACTTGTTATAATAGCCATGACTCATTTATGTGTATCATTAGTATTGTTTTTTTTTGTTTGTTCTGTCTCTTTTGATAAACTTGTTTATCATATATATATTTACTTTGAGTATTGTCTTAAAATCCTTTCCTATTTGCAGACTCATTTGGATGATTTTGCAAGATGCATCCGCAAGAGGGAAAGGGTCCAGATTGATAGTGTGGTAGCTCATCCTTATCTCAGTCTATGACAGTGTTATAATGATACTGAAGAAAATTTGAATAGAGAAACACATGATTTATGCACCAGTTTGGTAACTTCGTTTATCAGTTACATGTAGTCCGTCCTTTAGGATATAAACGTTAATTTATGGAGATTTTCAGACTTTTTACCAACTGTATATTTCTTCAAAGTGGTCTGAGCAATTTTGTTATAATTTGAAAGGGATAAACTTCCTTTTAAACTATTAATGAAGGTAGATTGCAGGTGTAAACAGTCCTGATTAGTGGCAGCCCAAATATGTTTTAAGAGTATTTATATTTTTAATTACCACTAATGTCATTGTATTGTATAGAAGTATTATTTCTTTCCTTTTTGATGCTTTATTAGTTCTTGTAGCTTTTATTTTGTTGAACCTATTTACAACACACCTTTTTAAGTTTCCTGTGGTATTGGCAATAAGTGAACTTGTTATGTATGTTTTGAAGAAGTGGTCCTTTGTCCAGAAAGATTTATTACAATAACATGAAAAAGTCTGCCTAACTTTGTTTTCATTACACTCCAGCACAAAATTCTCGGGGTGAACTATTGTTACCATCTGATGTACGATGGCGTTGTCTGTCGACATAGTCAAACACGTTCTCCTTCGTAACCAGTGGAACAATTTCAAAACTTAACAGGATTGTTCCATCGATCCACCTCTACCAAAATTGTTTAAACCATTCCACACTGTTGCAAAAGATTTCCACCAGAGCTAAACAATAGAACATCTTTAAACAGTATCTCCTAAAACAGTGGCCTACTGTTAAACATTGTTCACAAGAATGATCACTAGCTAAGCCTCTACATAAACTATTGAAAGGTTTCCACTCCGTTGAACAAAATTAACCACCAGAGTTAAAATAGAAACATCTTTAAATGACATCTCCTCCTAAACCACAGTTTCAATCAAACACTAAGCTCATACAAATGTTGCTTAAATGGCCCCTACCAGAATTGTTCAAAACATTCTGTTCCACTGCACATGGTGACTGCCAGAGCAGATAAAAATAGAAAAACCCGGGTATTACTGGTCAAATATCCCATTACATCAATGTTTTGATGTGTTTTTATATTGAAATGAATACAATAAAGTGTTATTGTATCATATGAATAAAAACAAATGTATTTGCCTATTTTAGTTCATTTTCGTATGAATATAGAAATGTGACAATGACAAACATGGCCGCCATTTATATGATACAATAATGCATTTTTGTTTATTCATTTCAATTTCAAAATCACAACCAAAGCATTGATACAGTGGGATATTTGACCCACAGACTCTGTTTAGTGAAACCGGAAAAACCCTAAAGCATTGTCCCTATTTAATTACCACAAATGTTCCTTAACCCTTTTCCACTTGAAGACGCACTCTGACGAAGCTGTATCATACAAAGTTTGAAAACATTGTGGCAAAAGGAGAAATTGATCATAATAAACCATTTTCTGCATTTGCCAGAATGTTATAAACTCTAAAACTAAAGATTTGTTGTATGTGGGATATGGTTAACGAAATGGCAGTAATGGCTTTACCTACTTGGCACTCAAGATTGTGGGGATAGCATCACGCATGACTCGCTGGAGGACAGGATACATGGACCAGTAGTAAGTCGGTAACTTACGTAGGAACCGCCGTGTCATAACTGAATAATTGTTAAAAGCGGCATTACAAACCATAAAAACAAACGTCCACAGTAAACAGTAAACTCCCACCATGATAGCCGCGACCGTGAACGAACTCGGAATCTCCAACGCAAACAACTCCATCGAGGTGGATTCATGTCGAGGGCTTGGCGTGAAACGGTTGTAACTTAAAACCTATTTTGAAAACCCTGGTTTAGGGGCAATTTTGACCCTTTTGTAAACAATGCAAATTTAGGTGCCATTGCTCAGAACGAGCAATGGCACCTAAATTTACATTGTTTACCAAGAAAAGTGATTTAACGCTTATAAAGACTTTATGGTGAGGTGATTAACCTTGGTAAAAAAATACCAATTTTAGATACAACTGTTTCACGCCAAGCCCTCGATGTGATTGCATTCTGCGGATAATGTGTAAGGAATCAGCGGTTATCAATGTGATAGACATAGATCCATTGAATTTCCTTCCATGTGCGTTAGCGAATGAATTTGAACAGATTTTAATTGTACGCAGGCTGATCAAAGGAATCATTGTCTCTGAATGCGATGCAAGCTACTCGATACAACACATATGATATTAACTTCGGAGTGTTTTCTTAAATCTTTTAAATACAATTAACGTTAAACAGATGTTAAATCTTCTCATATGAATATTCATATATTCCCAAGAGGTGTAAAAGTTTCAATTGACGATAAATAACTGAAAACGTATCATGTTTTAAAAATAATTAATATTTTGCTCTTAAATATTATATTTCATTCGTTTTCACTGATTTTTGTCACTGAAATTGATTTCTTAAGGAAAACAAATAAAAGTTGGTATGCAGAACATTTCATTTTAAAACTTCATCTTATTAGTGCCTCTCGTAGTATCGCCAACTTAACTATAAAACCAATCATAGATTATCGAGGCCGGGAATACGCCACATGACTGGAGATTACGCGAGGCTACCAAGAGGTGTATACGTTTCAATTGACGATAAATAACTGAAAACTTATCATGTTTAAAAAATAATTAATATTTTGCTCTTAAATATTATATTTCATACGTTTTCACTGATTTTTTTTCACTGACATTTATTTTTTAAGGAAAACAATTAAAAGTTAGTATGCAGAACATTTCATTTTAAAACTTCATCTTATTAGTGCCTCTCGTAGGATCGTCAACTTAACTATGAACCAATAAAAACGTTTCATTTCCTTAAATACAGCATTTGATTGGTCTAAAATCTAAAACATTTGTTTAACATCTAGGTCAAAACTGAGGTTAAACACCTATCGCCGAAAAGGGCCTGTGTTGATATCTGTACACGACTTTTAACAACATTTTCTTTTCGGCTACTTTAAAAAGCATAATACTAGAAAAGTCAGTCAATACTTTTGTATTAATACGTAAATTACTTTAAAGCGACTGAACTCCAGATACCCAACTGTCGAAAAAAAAAAATCCAATTTTAAGAAAATAAGTGTTATATTTGTATAACTTTTTGGGGCATTAAAATATGATAACTGACATATTACATACCCCTATAATTGGTGAGATTTTCTTGTTTTCGATACTTTTTCCATCGCAAATACTACCCTGTCAGTAACGGGGTAAGTATTTTTAAATAGGAAACCCCTTCATCGGGACAATTGAAAACGACTCAAGTTCACTTTATTGATAAAAAACGATACATTTTCTACCCTGGTTTTACTTGGATAACATAAAGAATAACATTTAAGGCGAATTCGATTTTTTTTTTTTTTTTTTTTCGTGCCATCTGGATTTCAGTCGCTTTAAATTCCAATAATTCTAATACACGACATTTAATAGTATATTCGAACAATGGAGACCGAAATAAGCCAGCACATTTGTACAATCTTATCTCAGTCTATATTATTTGCAATACATGTACATATTTTATAAGGGTTATCATTTGTAAGTCGGTAGAGGATCGTGTACAAATATATTGCAAAAGAAGTAGCATCAACAGGGCATAAGTTCGAACTCTTACTTTTGCAGAAACATTTTCATATCGTTTAGATCACATATTTTGCATATTGAAGTTCAGATGCAAGGGGGTATTATACGGTATTATACTCGGAGATTTTGGTAGGAGTTTCTATAACCATAACATAGACAATTATCATGGAATATACAACTGTAATAGAAATCGAAAGAACAGAATAGCAGAGTAATTTGATCGTCGTTTCTGTTCAGTGTTTGAGCTTCAACATCATTTTCGTAGACTTAAGGGACCGTTCGCTGTCGAACGACCGGTATATAATCCCATCTTCGCTGTTATTGTCCTGGCCGGGAGTTTCGTAGTGTCCGTTTAGGTTTACGTGTGTACAGTGAGCATACCACCAGGCGCCGTGGTCATCGTAGGCACAATTCCCAGAACTACTACCGTCTTGATCTTTATCGAAAGTAGTAAACGCGGAACCTCTGTTGTAAGTCAAACCATGGGAATCACCTGTTTTAAATATAACATAAGCTCCGTCAATAAAACGGCGATATTTTTGGAATCCCGTTTAAACGATTTCCCACTTGAAGGTGTATTTTGACGCATTCGCAACAGACGACATTTTAAACATTGTGGCACATTGATTGGTGAACGACTTCTTGCTTATGCATATACTTTCTTCTTGTGCACTTATTGGATTTCACGATGTTTCGGCTGGTAAGTCCGTACGAAAATGCTTTCCGTATTTGTTACTGTTATGCCAATGTTTGGGTCCTAAGAAACCAAATTTACCGTATTCGTTTGGTAAGATATTCTTATGCTTTGGAAAAGTGACCGCAACCGAGCGGTTGGAATGATTCTAGGCTGGTATGGCACCAACTGTTGTTTCTATACGTTTAAGTGTGAATAGTAACACTGTTCTTGCCATAAGTGTAGTGGCAATTCGAACAGCTTAGTAATACCAGCGTGTGACGTCATTACTCAGTACATCAGAACAATTATATCCGGGTTGAGTGCCTATGAAACTGCTGCCAAAGCTGCAGAGCTCTGTGACTGCTAGAATCGTCTGTTTGTTATACCCTCGTGATGGAATAATGGTTGCTTTAATGACGATTTTTATTGAAAATATTCTAGATGTATTTTACGCTTTTGACAGACATTATAACTGTTCGTATTAAGATAATTGATTTACATGATGTCTTACCTATCTAGGCACAGTTACCTTTTTCCGCTAGTATATTTTGCCCAGTGGATCAATATTAACACAGAACTAATTGTTCATGTCAAAATTCTACAAAAATAACTACTGAATGCATATCCTTTGCAATTGGAGCTTCAAAAGTAACGTGACCATGGGTCTTTATTAGCATGTTTTTCGTGATAAATGACTTCGTTTCACTGGAAGGACTATGGTACATGAATCTGTGGAACGCAACCCTGTCCATTTAGCCATTTACAACATAGAAATGCATTTTGACATATCTGCAATACACACATTTAAACAGATTATAGAAAAGAGAGAACACATACATTGCAAGCAATTTAAATCACACAGTTTTCTACCTCATTCAATACTAATACTTCCATATTTTTCTATTGTCTAATGTTAAAATGTTTTTGATGCCGATTCGTCGTGTGTGAAAATGGGGATTGGTGTTGATATTTACAGCATAATAATGCAAACTTAATTTACAAGAGGTACGTAATTAATGGAATCATTTACAGTTCCCTCTTCTCAGCATCATTTACGTAGATTCCAGCGATTCAAGGCCCATGAATACCCAGTAAATTACACCCTCCTCGCCATGGTCGGTGCCGGGAGTGTAGTATTTCCCGTTCAAGTTTGCGTGTGCACAGTTCAAGTACCACCAGACGCCATGGTCATCATCTGGACAGTTCTTTGAATGCATTGGCTCTTGAACTTTATCGAATGTGCTTAAACCGTGACCGTTATTGTAAGTCATTCCATCGTAATCACCTGAAATGTGAATACTGTCGATACTATCGATTCATACACTAATCAATTTGATCCAAGGTAGGAAGGGTTTTAAATACTAGGTTGAACAGATATCATTAAAATAGTCATAGAGGTACTGGAAAACTTTCAGAAAGACAATGTACTATCAAAAGCTTAAACTTTTAATCAGAAACGTAGACCAGAAAGCGGACTGCAGGACACGTGACCTTGCTCAGCTACCCAAAAGCTATAATCACCAGACATTAACCAATGCGATATTTTTCAATTTCCACTGCGTGCCGTTTAAACAAGCAAATTGCACTGGGCAATGCATATTGTCTTTATTGTTCCTAGAAAATCATAGTTTAATGCTTCGAAATGATGTGTGTTAATATAAGTAAAGTAGGTTTCTGTTTACATAAAATAAGAGGCATAACATTGTAAAAATAGGACACGTTTGTATACATTTCTGTCCTAAAAACAAGTGATGAACTCCCCTAGAACACCAACATGCAAAGTATCAACGAATTGATAATATGAAGCAATTCGTTATTTAAGTTTTGTGTATGATCTCAACTCAGTGAATATTTAACACGTTTAGTCTTAGTTGTCTGATGTTTGGAGCATTCATCGGGAGCACAGAGGGATACTGACGAATCAAAACCACCGATGGCATTTAATCCAAGAACTTTTTTTGATCAGGCATTCTTTCTCTTTCCAGAAGACATAACTAATCATTTCGCCTTTTGAGTTGAAATCCCAAATCCAGAACCCTCCCATCACGCGATTCCAACTCGGGACGAAATGTTGACGCTGTACCACTGCGACACTGTCTTCCAGATTTATACCACAGATAAAGTAAACAAAAAATGCACTTGCAAATATTTGCAAACACTATATCGTCTTGGTTTAAGTAAAACCTAAACCATTACTAAAGACGGGGATTCATTTCGATGTCATTGAACAAAACATTAGTTTCTATATAGGACTACACTAAACTATAACATCAAGTAAACTAAAGTACACTTGTAAATCTTTACAAATAGTATATCTCCTTGGTTTAAGTTAAACTATAAGATATGTTCAAACCATTACTAAAGACGGTGATTCGTTTTGATGTAACAAATCGTAAGTTTTGACCACTACAATAAACTAGACTTTTTAAAATGTTTAGGATAGGTACCTGACAGAGGTAACCCTTATCCTGCTATATGCGGATTTAAATTCAAAACACCGTCCGTTTGTCATTTTGCCTGTCCGTCCGGAGTTTTCTTAGCGTGATAATATACTCAATCTCACTGGGATGTGGGGACTTCCGTGCATACCAATACAGGTCTCTGTGGAACGCATTCCTGACCACTTACAGACGCATTCTGACGAATCGTCAATACACACATTTTGAAAAAAAAAATGTAAAACAAGAGAACAATTTACATGAAAAGTAATTTTAATCACAATGTTTTAAACTACTAGTATATTCAAAGATAATACTTTCATGTTATTTGTTTGGCTATATTTGTTTTTAAATATGTCTGCTGCTGATTTGTCGTATGTGGAAATGGAGTGGTTTTCTTTATGTTTTCATCGTATGAAAGCTGAATGTACAAGAGGTACGGCATTGATACACCCGTTTAAATGTCTCTTCTCAGCATCATTTTCGTAGATTCCAGCGATATTTGGCCCATGAATGACCGATAAATCACAGCTTCCTCGCCATGGACGGTGCCGGGAGTGTAGTATTTCCCGTTCAAGTTTGCGTGTGCACAGTTATAGTACCACCAGCCGCCATGGTCATTAACTGCACAGTGATTGGAGAACTGGCTCTGATCTTTATCGAATGTGCTAAAATCTTGGCCATTATGGTAAGTCATTCCATCGTCATCACCTGTAAAGGAGTTGATATCTGAACGATGCTCCCGGAAAACCACCAATAACGTACTAATTAAACGTGTAGAAAAATACCTGCTACATTGTAACGTATGCAAATGTGGAAAAATACCTGGTATATTGTAACGTATGCAAATTAGGAAAAATACCTGCTACATTGTAACGTATGCAAATGTGGAAAAGTAGCTGCTACATTGTAACGTATGCAAATGTGAAAATATACCTGCTACATTGTAACGTATGCAAATGTGGAAAAATACCTGCTCCATTGTAGCGTATGCAAATGTGGAAATATACCTGCTCCATTGTAGCGTATGTAAATGTGGAAATATACCTGCTACATTGTAACGTATGCAAATGTGGGGAAATACCTGCTTCATTGTAACGTATGCAAATGAGGAAAGATACCTGCTACATTGTAACGTATGTAAATGTGGAAAAATACCTGCTAGCAATATTTATAGTTTCTTGTAATGTTTGTTTACTTCGTTTCACTGGAACAAAGTGGGGTTCCTCGCATCATAATTATACAAATGTAGTTATGGTATCTGTCGAACGCAGTTCTGTCACAATTGCGCTTCCGTAGACATCGGCGATAATTATCAACAAGACCATGTTACAGCTGTATCACGGGCTACATGTACCTATGTGTATTTGAACTTTATATACAAATTCGTTCAATTTGTCATTACAAAAGGCTATACTTTCTATACTTGAAATAGTAAGCAGTTATAATGACTATTGAACTGAAAGTTGACAATCTAGCCTGTTTCAAATGTATGAATTGCCCTTAAAGTAACGATATGTCAAATATGAAAGTAGCTGAGTGGACTACATGGGTCATCTATGATTCATATTTTAGGTACTTCAAACTTTCGAAGTTGGTTCACTTGATTTAAAGATGGCTACAGTCCTCGGCAAACAAAACGTGCTGCTAACAAGGTAAATATTGCTGCCGTTGAAGAATTTGTCAACTAGAATATCCATGTTATTGTGGTCTATTTATAAAATTTCAGCAAAACTGCGTGCCGAATCTCCTCGCCGAAGGACAAAATAACTGCCATGTAAAATTGCTTACCCTAATCAAAACAAAAAATGTAACAACAACAACAATGTCAACAAATATTGCGAAATTCAGAATACCAGCAGTATTTTTCGGAAGTGTGTGAAGTTGGCAGAGCATTAGACGTTAGACATTAGACATTCAAAAAAATTATTAGACATTCGCTAATTTTGATTATCGAATGTCTAATTAGACATTAGACATTCGATTAGACATTCAGAAAAATCGCAAATGTTAAATATCGAATGTCTAATTCGACATTAGACATTCGATTAGACATTCGCAAATTACAAGATCTATAACCCAAATTAAGCGATTTAAGTACCAAATTCGTCGGAGGTCATTGTACATGCAAAAAACGAATGTCTAATTGGTCAGTTAGACATTAGACATTCGATTAGACATTCGCAAATTAAGGGATTTAGGTACCAAATTCGTCGGAGGTCATTGTACATGCAAAAACCGAATGTCTAATTGGTCAGTTAGACATTAGACATTCGATTAGACATTCGCAAATTACCAAACTTAGTTTTCAAATTACTCGGAGGTCATTGTACATTCAAAAAACGAATGTCTAATTGGTCAGTTAGACATTAGACATTCGATTAAACATTCGCAAATAACTATACGTAGGTTCCAAATTCGTCAGAGATCATTGTACATTCAAAAAACGAATGTCTAATTGGTCAGTTAGACATTAGACATTCGATTAGACATTCGCAAATTACCAAACTTAGTTTTCAAATTACTCGGAGGTCATTGTACATTCAAAAAACGAATGTCTAATTGGTCAGTTAGACATTAGACATTCGATTAGACATTCGCAAATTAAGAGATTTAGGTACCAAATTCGTCGGAGGTCATTGTACGTGCAAAAAACGAATGTCTAATTGGTCAGTTAGACATTAGACATTCGATTAGACATTCGCAACTTACTATACTTAGTTTCCAAATTCGTCAGAGATCATTGTACATTCAAAAAACGAATGTCTAATTGGTCAGTTAGACATTAGACATTCGATTAGACATTCGCAACTTACTATACTTAGGTTCCAAATTCGTCAGAGATCATTGTACATTCAAAAAACGAATGTCTAATTGGTCAGTTAGACATTAGACATTCGATTAGACATTCGCAAATTACAAGATCTATAACCCAAATTTGTCGGAGGTCATTGTACATTCAAAAAACGAATGTCTAATTGGTCAGTTAGACATTAGACATTCGATTAGACATTCGCAAATTAAGGGATTTAGGTTCCAAATTCGTCGGAGGTCATTGTACATGCAAAAAACGAATGTCTAATTGGTCAGTTAGACATTCGATTAGACATTCGCGAATTACGATATTTAGGTTCCAAATTCGTCGTAGGTCATTGTACATTCAAAAAACGAATGTCTAATTGGTCAGTTAGACATTAGACATTCGATTAGACATTCGCAAATTACAAGATCTATAGCCCAAATTCGTCGGAGGTCATTGTACATTCAAAAAACGAATGTCTAATTGGTCAGTTAGACATTAGACATTCGATTAGACATTCGCAAATTAAGAGATTTAGGTACCAAATTCGTCGGAGGTCATTGTACGTGCAAAAAACGAATGTCTAATTGGTCAGTTAGACATTAGACATTCGATTAGACATTCGCAACTTACTATACTTAGTTTCCAAATTCGTCAGAGATCATTGTACATTCAAAAAACGAATGTCTAATTGGTCAGTTAGACATTAGACATTCGATTAGACATTCGCAACTTACTATACTTAGGTTCCAAATTCGTCAGAGATCATTGTACATTCAAAAAACGAATGTCTAATTGGTCAGTTAGACATTAGACATTCGATTAGACATTCGCAAATTACAAGATCTATAACCCAAATTTGTCGGAGGTCATTGTACATTCAAAAAACGAATGTCTAATTGGTCAGTTAGACATTAGACATTCGATTAGACATTCGCAAATTAAGGGATTTAGGTTCCAAATTCGTCGGAGGTCATTGTACATGCAAAAAACGAATGTCTAATTGGTCAGTTAGACATTCGATTAGACATTCGCGAATTACGATATTTAGGTTCCAAATTCGTCGTAGGTCATTGTACATTCAAAAAACGAATGTCTAATTGGTCAGTTAGACATTAGACATTCGATTAGACATTCGCAAATTACAAGATCTATAGCCCAAATTCGTCGGAGGTCATTGTACATTCAAAAAACGAATGTCTAATTGGTCAGTTAGACATTAGACATTCGATTAGACATTCGCAAATTAAGGGATTTAGGTACCAAATTCGTCGGAGGTCATTGTACATGCAAAAAACGAATGTCTAATTGGTCAGTTAGACATTAGACATTCGATTAGACATTCGCGAATTACGATATTTAGGTTCCAAATTCGTCGTAGGTCATTGTACATTCAAAAAACGAATGTCTAATTGGTCAGTTAGACATTAGACATTCGATTAGACATTCGCAAATTACAAGATCTATAGCCCAAATTCGTCGGAGGTCATTGTACATTCAAAAAACGAATGTCTAATTGGTCAGTTAGACATTAGACATTCGATTAGACATTCACAAATTAAGAGATTTAGGTACCAAATTCCTCGGAGGTCATTTTACATTCAAAAAACGAATGTCTAATTGGTCAGTTAGACATTAGACATTCGATTAGACATTCGCAAATTAACAGATTTAAGTACGAAATTCGTCGGAGGTCATTGTACATTCAAAACACGAATGTCTAATTGGTCAGTTAGACATTAGACATTCGATTAGACATTCGCAAATTAAAAGATTTAGGTACCAAATTCGTCAGAGATCAATGTACATTAAAAAAACCGAATGTCTAATTGGTCAGTTAGACATTAGACATTCGATTAGACATTTGCAAATTACAAGATCTATAACCCAAATTCGTCGGAGGTCATTGCACATTAAAACAAGATGTGTTTGTGAAACACTGATGCCCCCCAATGGCAACATCTAGGTCAAAGGTCAAGGTCGCAAGGTATACACATGTGAAATATGGTAGCATTACCTGTTATTGTTCAAAAGTAGTGGGGAAGGTTAAAAAAAAAATTGAGAATGGCAACATCTAGGTCAAAGGTAAAGGTCGCAAGGTCAAAAATGTTGGTACTGACAGAAAGGTCATGTCACAAGGAATACACATGTGAAATATGGTAGCCGTATCTGTTATGGTTCAAAAGTAATGGCCAAGGTTAAAGTTTTTTTCGAGAATGGCAACATCTAGGTCAAAGGTCAAGGTCGCAAGGTCAAAAATGTTGGTACTGACATGTGAAATATGGTAGCCATACCTGTTATGGTTCAAAAGTAATGGCCAAGGTTAAAGTGTTTTTCGAGAATGGCAACATCTAGGTCAAGGTCAAGGTCGCAAGGTACTGACAGAAAGGTCATGTCACAAGGAATACACATGTGAAATATGGTAGCCATACCTGTTATGGTTCAAAAGAAATGGCCAAGGTTAAAGTTTTTTTCGAGAATGGCAACATCTAGGTCAAGGTCAAGGTCGCAAGGTGAAAAATGTTGGTACTGACAGAAAGGTCATGTCACAAGGAATACACATGTGAAATATGGTAGCCGTATCTGTTATGGTTCAAAAGTAATGGCCAAGGTTAAAGTTTTTTTCGAGAATGGCAACATCTAGGTCAAAGGTCAAGGTCGCAAGGTCAAAAATGTTGGTACTGACAGAAAGGTCATGTCACAAGGAATACACATGTGAAATATGGTAGCCGTACCTGTTATGGTTCAAAAGAAATGGCCAAGGTTAAAGTTTTTTTTTAGTATGGCAACATCTAGGTCAAAGGTCAAGGTCGCAAGGTCAAAAATGTTGGTACTGACAGAAAGGTCATGTCACAAGGAATACACATGTGAAATATGGTAGCCGTACCTGTTATGGTTCAAAAGTAATGGCCAAGGTTAAAGTTTTTTTCGAGAATGGCAACCTCTAGGTCAAAGGTCAAGGTCGCAAGGTCAAAAATGTTGGTACTGACAGAAAGGTCATGTCACAAGGAATACACATGTGAAATATGGTAGCCGTACCTGTTATGGTTCAAAAGTAATGGCCAAGGTTAAAGTTTTTTTTGTGCAGACAGACAGACCAACAGACAGACCAACAGACAGACAGACAGGCCAAAAACTATATGCCCCCCGAATCGGAGATTCCGTGGGGGCATAAAAACGAATGTCTAATTGGTCAGTTAGACATTAGACATTCGATTAGACATTCGCAAATTAAGGGATTTAGGTACCAAATTCGTCGGAGGTCATTATACATGCAAAAAACGAATGTCTAATTGGTCAGTTAGACATTAGACATTCGATTAGACATTCGCAAATTAAGAGATTTAGGTACCAAATTCATCAGAGATCAATGTACACTAAAAAACCGAATGTCTAATTGGGTCAGTTAGACATTAGACATTCGATTAGACATTCGCAAATTAAGAGATTTATGTACCAAATTCATCAGAGATCAATGTACATAAAACAAACGAATGTCTAATTGGTCAGTTAGACATTAGACATTCGATTAGACATTCACAAATTAAGAGGTTTAGGTACGAAATTTGTCTGAGGTCATTGTACACCCAAAAAAATCGAGATATCGAAAAGTTCGAGATATCTCGAACTTTCCAATATCTCGAACTTTCGATATCTCGATTTTTTTTCTCGATATCTCGAACTTTCCGATATCTTGATATATTTTTTCTCGATATCTCGAACTTTCAAATATCTCGAACTTTCGATATCTCGAATTTTTCGGTATCTCGAACTTTTCGATATCTCGATTTTTTTTCCTCGATATCTCGATTTATTTATTTTTGTTATCGGAAAGTTCGAGATATCGAAAAGTTCGAGGTACCGAAAAATTCGAGATATCGAAAGTTCGAGATATTGGAAAGTACGAGATATCGAGAAAAAAAAAAAAAAAAAAAAAATCAAGATATCGAAAAGTTCGAGATACCGAAAAATTCGAGATATCGAAAGTTCGAGATATTGGAAAGTTCGAGATATCGAGAAAAAAATATATCAAGATATCGAAAAGTTCGAGATATCGAAAGTTCGAGATATCGAAAGTTCGAGATATCGAAAGTTCGAGATATTGGAAAGTTCGAGATATCTCGAACTTTTCGATATCTCGATTTTTTTTTTTGCGTGTACAATGACCTCAGACAAATTTCGTACCTAAACCTCTTAATTTGCGAATGTTTAATCGAATGTCTAATGTCTAACTGACCAATTAGACATTCGTTTTTTTAATGTACATTGATCTCTGATGAATTTGGTACCTAAATCTCTTAATTTGCGAATGTCTAATCGAATGTCTAATGTCTAACTGACCAATTAGACATTCGTTTTTTGCATGTATAATGACCTCCGACGAATTTGGTACCTAAATCCCTTAATTTGCGAATGTCTAATCGAATGTCTAATGTCTAACTGACCAATTAGACATTCGTTTTTTTAATGTGCAATGACCTCCGACGAATTTGGGTTATAGATCTTGTAATTTGCGAATGTCTAATCGAATGTCTAATGTCTAACTGACCAATTAGACATTCGTTTTTTTTAATGTACATTGATCTCTGACGAATTTGGTACCTAAATCTTTTAATTTGCGAATGTCTAATCGAATGTCTAATGTCTAACTGACCAATTAGACATTCGTGTTTTGGATGTACAATGACCTTCGACGAATTTCGTACTTAAATCTGTTAATTTGCGAATGTCTAATCGAATGTCTAATGTCTAACTGACCAATTAGACATTCGTTTTTTGAATGTAAAATGACCTCCGAGGAATTTGGTACCTAAATCTGTTAATTTGCGAATGTCTAATCGAATGTCTAATGTCTAACTGACCAATTAGACATTCGTTTTTTGAATGTACAATGACCTCCGACAAATTTGGGTTATAGATCTTGTAATTTGCGAATGTCTAATTGAATGTCTAATGTCTAACTGACCAATTAGACATTCGTTTTTTGAATGTACAATGATCTCTGACGAATTTGGAACCTAAGTATAGTAAGTTGCGAATGTCTAATCGAATGTCTAATGTCTAACTGACCAATTAGACATTCGTTTTTTGAATGTACAATGACCTCCGAGTAATTTGAAAACTAAGTTTGGTAATTTGCGAATGTCTAATCGAATGTCTAATGTCTAACTGACCAATTAGACATTCGTTTTTTGATTGTACGTTGACCTACGACGAATTTGGAACCTAAATATCGTAATTTGCGAATGTCTAATCGAATGTCTAATGTCTAACTGACCAATAAGACATTCGTTTTTTGATTGTACGTTGACCTACGACGAATTTGGAACCTAAATATCGTAATTCGCGAATGTCTAATCGAATGTCTAATGTCTAACTGACCAATTAGACATTCGTTTTTTGCATGTACAATGACCTCCGACGAATTTGGTACCTAAATCCCTTAATTTGCGAATGTCTAATCGAATGTCTAATGTCTAACTGACCAATTAGACATTCGTTTTTTGAATGTACAATGACCTCCGACAAATTTGGGTTATAGATCTGGTAATTTGCGAATGTCTAATCGAATGTCTAATGTCTAACTGACCTATTAGACATTCGTTTTTTGAATGTACAATGATCTCTGACGAATTTGGAACCTAAGTATAGTAAGTTGCGAATGTCTAATCGAATGTCTAATGTATAACTGACCAATTAGACATTCGTTTTTTGAATGTACAATGACCTTCGACGAATTTGGGTTATAGATCTTGTAATTTGCGAATGTCTAATCGAATGTCTAATGTCGAATTAGACATTCGATATTTAACATTTGCGATTTTTCTGAATGTCTTATCGAATGTCTAATGTCTAATTAGACATTCGATAATCAAAATTAGCGAATGTCTAATCGAATGTCTAACGTCTAATTAGACATTCGAATATTTTTTTTGAATGTCTAATGTCTAACGTCTAATGCTCTGTCAACTTCACACACTTATTTTTCGGTGAGAAACGTTGGTTTATTTGTTGGAGCCCTGAAACGCTCTTATAATAAGCGAAGATTGAGAAATTAGCTTCATATACGCCATTATGTAAGACGAGTTTAAAGCGTACGAAATGTTTTGTAGGCATTACAAATCCAATGCTAATTGACATGTTTGTTCGAATTCCGGTACCAATTAGTCGTATAGATTCTGGAAAACTTTGGAAATGCAAAATTTCTTTGATTTTAAAAGTGTTCCTAGAAAAGGCTACGTTTCTGCTTTGAATGGATATTGATATTAGAACAGTGTAATAACGTGGATAATTATGACGGATTAAAGTGTAAATCAGGACACATGTCAAAAAGATGAAACAAACATTAATTTATGTATACATTTTATGTAATTCATGTAAGAACATCATTCAATTTTGCATGAACAGTATACTGTTTCATTGCATCCGAAGCTATCAGTGTTTACACAATTACAGTCTCTATTAACTATTTTCATGATATAGCGCGACTTTCATATTTTGTCAAGTGAAGCAAGTATGCACTATAGTTAATGTGCACATTCTACTACTATATCTACTGAATGGATATCTGTTGTAAATGGAGATTCCGAGACTATCGTCTAGGTAAATAGCCATGCGTTTAATAGACATTGGAACAGAAACTAGCTTCGCAGAAATCGAGCATCTTTCATAATGTTTCCTTCGTAATAATATAATTGGGCTTCCGTGTATAACAGTGCAGGTATTGTATTTGTGGAACGCATTTTGACGAATCTGCGATACATACCATTTGAAAACGTTCTAGAAAATTAATAACACATACATTGAGGCAATTTCAACCACAGGGGTTTCAACTTTATTCAATAATCATATTTCCATACTTTTGTGTCGTCTGTATTTGTTAAGTGTCGTTTACTGCCGATGTGGCATATGTTGAAATGAGGGTGTGCTGTTCATGTTTACAGCACATGCGAACTGAATGTACAAGACGTTCTTAGTTAATTCAACTATGCATTTAAGCTTCTCTTCTCAGCATCATTTTCGTAGATTCCAGCGATATTTCGCCCATGAATGACCGGTAAATCACACCCTCCTCGCCATGGTAGGTGCCGGGAGTTAAGAATTTCCCGTTTAAGTTTGCGTGTGTACAACCATCATACCACCAGCCGCCATGGTCATCAATTGCACAGTGGCTGGAATGCTGGCTGTTTTTATCGAATGTGCTAAAGTCTTTGCCGCTGCTATAAGTCATTCCTTGACGATCACCTGTGAATGAATAAATGTATCAACAGTGCTCCAAGAAATCCACAATTGACGTAACAATTATACGTGTGGTAAAATACCTGCTAGCGGATTAAAATAGATACGGCTTTACAGAACATTCTTTCAACATTCTAAGACTTATTTGAAGACAGTGCAGCACCAGATCAGACTTATTAATGGGATGACTGTTCAGGATATATACTCTCACGAATGCCTCTGATATTCAAGTTTTGAGTATAGCTCTAAAACATTGACCTCATCCTGATGTTTGCAAATATGTATATTTTTATAATACAAATATGTGACTTGTTTGTTAAAACATATATGTTTATATAATTAACACTTTAATGTGATGAGCATACAATATAATAATTTATACGTTATATCTGCATGAATCTAAGGATAATGCCAACATCATCAAATATAGCCATATTTGACAGACGCATCGTGATGGCGTAACGTCTAGAATATCCACCAAGGTCGTTCATAATTGGAGCATCCATATGGTTTTATCCCAAAATATATCCAGAGTATGTAAGGTTGTTTTATGCTCAGGTAGAGGAAAGGGATTATGACTGCTACATATTTATCGGAATAATGTGCCAATAAAACTGCTACTTCGTTATTGAAATGCCGTGATGTAACTGAAATACTTATAAAAAATCCACATGACAGACAAATTGTCACCAGTAAGGTACCGCTTAAACATAATAACTCGCTAGATATGTGTTAGTACAAAGCATAATTTCGCTTTATTAAAGCTATATAAGATTACAGTGTTACTCAGAACATGAACACGAACTCGTTGTAGACTAAAATATTTGTTATTACATACGAATTGCGAATCATTATTCGTGACAAACACGGCTTTGTTTCTGTTTTCTTTTGTTTTTAATAAATACAATTGATACTGCATTAACATATCATTGCATGGAAATTCATTTATCAAATTTAAGGAAGCCTCAAGTGAAATAAACAGCGTTCATTTATTTGTGCCACTAAAGCATTTCCGTAGAAATCCTCAATAATTTACACGAGGAAATTAAAGCTGTATCATGGGCTGCATAAACCTGTGTATAGGTACACAAGTTTTCAAAATACATTAAGTTTGTGAAAATTTGATATTTTGTTAGCTTAACATATTCTGTAGTTATAATGAATAGCGGACAAATGAACGCTGAAAATCCGACCTGTATTAAAGGTGTAGCAACTTCTCGGACGTAAAGGGAATTGAGTGAATACACGTGTAATATCTATGATAGTTAGCTTTCGAAGCTAAAACATTTAAAAGCTGGTAATTTGTTTTGTTAAAGTTTGTCACTGTCCTCAACAGCTACAAGTTGTTGCTAACAAAGCAAACATAACTGCTGTTAAAGCAATTGCGGTTCTATACCTTACTAATGAGTTGAAACTTACAAATAGTTTGAGCTCGCTTGGTGCCACATCTTTTTGCCGAAGGACGAAAAACACTCGCATAAATCGGATCAATTTTATCTTTTACAATAAAACCTAAACAAAACAAACAAATACCACAAAGATTCCAAAATTTCAGCATGTACTGATGACGAAACATTAGACCCTAAAGACGTTCTATAACAATAAGTATAGGTTAAAACAAATATCACCATAGACCATATATTGTAAGACGAGTTTAAAGCCCTTAAACGTGCTCATGTTCAGAATTTCCAGCAAATAAGAGACGTTCGATCAGCTTCCCAACCCCACCCACCATACTCACCACACCTTAGCCCTTGCGATCAGTTTTAAATTTCCAATATAAAAACTAATGGGTGTTGCTGCCGTTAGGCAAGCCAAGCGCATTTGGTAATGCAAATTGTCCATGTCTGTTTTGTTCCTAAAAATGCTTTTAGATTAGATTGTACATGTAAAAACTAGACTTTGCTATGTTGTGGGTACTCAAAACAATCGTCTCACTAAACATTGCGTTATTAAAGCCAACTGGTGACATTTAATGAACGCCCCTTGTAAAACCAAATGCAAAGTATTAAAGAATGTACAATTTGAGGCATTTTTTATTTTTTTATTTTAGTTCTGTGCATAACTCGATTCAGTGAATATTTATCAGTTTTAGTCTCTGGTTTAAGTAAAATACATCGCGAGAGCAAATGTGTCACAGATAAGTCTCAGACTTGGTTAACTCTAACACCGATGGCTTTTAAAGCAATTGCCTTATGTTTATGGTATTGTTGGAATGTTAGTCATTTGTTCTGAGTCAATTTGGTGGCTTTTCAACTTAAAAATATATGAGTGTCATCTACATGCTTTTTAACAAACTCTCGACAATAACAACAACACACACAAAACTAAATACCTTTAAGTTTAAACTTATTCATATTACTTCGATTTCGAAAAAGGTTATCAGGCTCGTATCTGTTTCTTAACCAATACTCGCGCAATTTGCGTGGAAAAGCCAAAATGCAGAGCCTTATTACGCGGTTCTAACCCGGGACGTAAAGTACGAGAGGTCAACGCTCTATCACTGCTCCGCTGTCTTCCTGATTGTTTCCATAGATAAAACCATCATATTGCGCTTGTGAACAATTGCAACACTATTGTTCCGTGGTATTATTTAAATGATAAATTATACTCAAATAGTATTTAGATGTTAATTCGCTTAAATATAATTTAACGACACGTTTGCCTTTTATAGAACTGCAATAAACCTGAAAGAGGTAACACTTTTCCGGCTTTATAAAACAATACTTTTTGTTAGACTGTAACACACGATTTCAAATGATCCTTAAAGATACAGTCTGCTAATAGTCTTAACCTTGGTGTACATTGACTGGTACTCAGTTATCGAAAGGTATGAAAGTGTTACCCTTTCAGGTAAGGGTAAGCATAGCTGGGCGTATGTACAATTCTAACGATAGTCACATCGCTATCTGATACTGATTTTAGTACCAGTATCAAGATGTTTGGCAAGTAAACGTATTGATTTTAGTACCAGCATCAAGATGTTTGACAAGTGAACGAACGGATTTTAATACCAGCATCAAGATGTTTGACAAGTGAACGAACGGATTTTAATACTAGCATCAAGATGTTTGACAAGTAAACGTACTGATTTTAGTACCAGCATCAAAAGGTTTGACAAGTGACCGAACGGATTTCAGTACCAGCATTAACATGTTTGACAAGTGAACGAACAGATTTTAATACCAGCATCAAGATGTTTGACAAGTAAACGTACTGATTTTAGTACCAGCATCAAGATGTTTGCCAGGTTAACGAACGGATTTCGGTACCAGCATCAACATGTTTGGCAAGTGAACGAACGGATTTTAGTACCAGCATCAACATGTTTGACAAGTGAACGAACGGATTTTAATACCATCATCAAGATGTTTGACAAGTAAACGTACTGATTTTAGTACCAGTATCAAGATTTTTGACACGTAAACGTATTGATGTTAGTACCAGTATCAAGATGTTTGACAAGTAAACGTACTGATTTTAGAACCAGTATCAAGATGTTTGACAAGTAAACGTATTGATTTTAGTACCAGCATTAACATGTTTGACAAGTGAACGAACGGATTTTAATACCAGCATCAAGATGCTTGACAAGTAAACGTACTGATTTTAGTACCAGCAGCAAGATGTTTGACAAGTAAACGTACTGATTATAGTACCAGCATCAAGATGTTTGACAAGTAAACGTACTGATTTTTTTAATACCAGCATCAAGATGTTTGACAAGTAAACGTACTGATTCTAGTACCAGTATCAAGATGTTTGACAAGTAAACGTACTGATTTTAGTACCAGTATCAAGATGTTTGACAAGTAAATGTATTTATTTTAGTACCAGCATCAATATGTTTGACAAGTAAACGTACTGATTTTAGTACCAGTATCAAGATGTTTAACAAGTAAACGTATTGATTTTAGTACTAGCATTAACATTTTTGACAAGTGAACGAACGGATCTTAATACCAGCATCAAGATGTTTGACAAGTAAACGTACTGATTTTAGTACCAGCGTCAAGATGTTTGACAAGTAAACGTACTGATTTTAGTACCAGCATCAATATGTTTGACAAGTAAACGTACTGATTTTAATACCAGCATCAAGATGTTTGACAAGTTAACGTACTGATTTTAGTACCAGTATTAAGATGTTTGACAGTTAAACGTACCTATTTTGGTAGCGATGTTAGTACCAGCATCAAGATGTTTGACAAGTAAATGTACTGATTTTAGTACCAGCATCAAGATGTTTGACAAGTAAACGTACCGATTCTAGTACCAGCATCAAGATGTTTGACAAGTAAACGTACTGATTTTAGTACCAGTATCAAGATATTTGACAAGTAAACGTACTGATTTTAGTACCAGTATCAAGATGCTTGACAACTAAACGTACCTATTTTGGTACCGATGCTAATACCAGCATCAAGATGTTTGACAAGTAAACGTACTGATTTTAGTACCAGCATCAAGATGTTTGACAAGTAAACGTACCGATTCTAGTACCAGCATCAAGATGTTTGACAATTAAACGTACTGATTTTAGTACCAGTATCAAGATGTTTGACAAGTAAATGTACTGATTTTAGTACCAGCATCAAGATGTTTGACAAGTAAACGTACTGATTCTAGTACCAGCATCAAGATGTTTGACAAGTAAACGTACTGAATTTAGTACCAGTATCAAGATGTTTGACAAGTAAACGTACTCATTTTAGTACCAGCATCAAGATGTTTGACAAGTAAACGTACTGAATTTAGAAACAGCATCACGATGTTTGATGAGTTAACGAAACGATTTTAGTACCATTGTTAAATCGTCCGTCAAGTAGGGTGTTGACCAAATAGGATTGACAAATAAAAACGGGTTTTATCTAGTGGAATCGTCACCAGAATCGTCAATTGGTCAACGCTGATGGCAAGATACAAGCGGAATGTATCACCAAGTTTCTCCACTCCGGTTTGCATTATCTGACTGTACAAACTAACTTGGCGTAGTGAATATTTTTTTAGATTATTCATTTGTATTTTGGACTATTTCGCCGCATTAGTAGTCCGGCGGAACGGACTTCAGACTTAAGATTTTATTAAATTGACAATTCTCTAACTGTAAATTCCGGCTGAAGTGTATAAACATGTGAACGTGAATTTGACATTTTTGGTTTTTCTTTATAACTTGGACATTTGTTACTCCTTCGTATAGGAGTCTGCTATTTAAAGCTCATTTTGAATGTAAATTGTTGAAATGGTCGCAACGTCCACACAACGCACTAACATTTAGATCAGAACGACGTACATAATGAACTATGTGATTACTTTCAAAGTTAACGATAACGTAAAACTATCCGAAGTACTACACAAAGACAAGTCATCAACTGAAATAACTTGATATAAAACATTGGTGATGATACCAGTGAACTTAAAGGTGCTGAACTCAAGATTATAGATAGTTTAGTCAAAGTTTTACAACTGTTCAAAAGTTGTCTTGACATTTTAGAATTATAATATTCTAGGACAAAATTAGAGTAATACTTTTACTTTCCAGTACAATAGACATCCCAATATTGATATTGTATGCTTCAATTTTACCGAGTAGACAACTTTTGTACATTTTCATAACTTTCAATGAACGCTTTTTTTCAACATTTACTTCAAAAATAGTTTTGAACTATGTATTACTTACTTTGTTGTCACTATAAGCAATATTTGCAGAAGTTTCAACATTTCAAATATTTGATCTCCATCTGCAGTTCAGCACCTTTAATTAGGTCAGTGTTTATATAAGGCTCGATTGGATTAGATAAATAAAAACAAAAACAACTTGCCAGCTGTTCCATGACCTGATCCGAGATGAAGTCTGTACTCTGACCCTGGTGATAAGGAGAAATCATTAAACGTCTCAAAGGCTGTTTTTCCACTGGCTGCTTCAAGATCGAGACGTAACACTGTCGAGTTTTTCGATAGCTCATATATGTAGTGTAAACCTTCAATAGAAAAAAGTCGATTTATATGTTTCATAGACAAGTCATGAGATTGAAACCGACACAGAAAGCAGTGTTTATAAAGGAAAGACAAACAAATCATTAATACAATGAACGCATTTACAGAGAAAGATGCCGCATTACTGAAATAAAACCTGACTGTTTCTTTTCATTTGTCAAACAGTTGATGATTCCACCAAGGTCATATGGCATATTAAATTGGCTATGATATCTTTCTATGTGGTTTTCATTGCCATTTCACGAATGTATCAAATTGAACGTATTGTAAAGTATGTGATGTCTGACCCTTCCAAATTTAACTTCAGACTTTTAGCATGATTGGCAAGTTGAGCTTATGTAAAACTAACTATCTTGATAATAAAAGGTATGTTATCAATTATCTGTTCTAGTAAAATATGAAACGTATTAACTTCCAAAGCGTAATGGAAACGTGCCTAAACACCACACATCAAGTGTAGCCGAACTCTAAGGATTGTTTGTCCGATGCTTGATCAAGATATGAGAGCTAGCACAGTACGTTTAACATCGTATTGACAATTCCCAAAAGCTTTCACGTGCACGTGTTGATTGATGGAGTGTTTTAAATAGGAGTTAAACGCTGTTACAAACGGTATTCCATTTGGAGTGTTTTCAAGATGAGTTTAACGCTGTTACACACGCTATTCCAGTCATAAAATTGAGGGTGTTGACATCACGTGTGTATCTTGGCTTTCTTGCATCAGTATACCACACAACTTTGTTGAAATGCAATTGCGTTCTCTTCCCACATGTATTTCTAGTATTCAGTCCAGCTTAACACAATGGCTTTTCTAAATCTATCCAATATAACCAATGACTTAATGTAGGCTAGTTTAAAATGTTTAACTTATTTATTTTACATCGATTGCGAAGCAATCTTTCAGATTATATTCATCATGCTCGATGTCTGCTTCCTGGAGACTAAACCAGTGGGTTAGAACTCACGTCCTCTGGATAAATAGCCATCGTCATCCCCGACTAAACTATACCGACTTAATTTTGTGGACAAGTAACACTTACCAGAACGATCACTTTCTAAGATAGAATCACGAGTGATATCACATCCTAAGATTGAAACACTAATGATATCACTTCAGGCCAGCGTTAAGCACGTTATGTCAATACCGTATTTGTAAACCGTTGTTTTAACCAATATATAAGAAGCCCAATTCACGTACCCAGCCAAAACTCTGCTTTCACATTACCAAAGCCGAATTCGTATTCCGAAAAGTTTCTGTAAAAATCCACAGACCCGTTAAATCTGTACTGGAAAACCTGAAAACATTGAGTATAGTATAATCATTAATCCACAGAATCGTTAAATATGTACTTGAAAACATAAACACATAGAGTACTGCATACTGACAAATTTACAGACCGCAATTAATTTCAAATACGCCTTTACCTCGTTTTCCAGAGTATTTTAATGATATCACGGCTGCAATACATTTCGTTATGATCACTTGATGACTGACCAATACTAGACTAGGTAATGACGTAGGGCCCTCCGCTATGCCCGTAGTGAGAAGAGACGGGATCCAGGACGCCCTGTCTGAAATACAGCTTGCCAATGACTTAGGGCACCCGCTATGCCCGTTGTGACAAGAGACAGGGTCCAGGACGCCCTGTCTGAAATATAACTTGCTAATAACTTGAGGCACCCGCTTTGCCCGTTGTGAGAAGAGATGAGATCCAGGACGCCCTGTCTGTAATACATCTTACAATTCGGCAAGGCCAAAACGTTTTCCTAACACGTATATTACTGTTGTCTCTTAGCTTCAATTACTGTATTATTTATTATCGCTATTGTAGTTCCCTTCGATGAGACCTTCACAAAGAAAGTTCTTTATTATCTCCAACCGGCTTAGCCCTGATAGCTTAATTTGTAACGACAAGGGAAGTCGGTCTATGTGTCGTGGTTCCGAAACCTGACTAGGTCACTCATTCATTTAGATGATTGACAAATTGCATTATTGCGAGATTCGTCATTCATTTTCACCAATGGGCTATGTGGGAAGGTTACTAGTTGCATGGGAAAAATTATGTGTGGAGTTCTGACCCGAGAAACCATATAAAACACGTTAAGTTAACTGGTCGTCGGAATATAACTGATGTACCGTGGGAAGTGGTGTTACACACCAAACAATCAAACACATATCAGCACCTGGTTTCATCCAAACAAATGAAATGATTAATCATGTCTTACACGGCGATGCTAGGAAAATGCTTCAATCAGCAGCCCCAAGAGAAAACTAAACTTGTGGACTCTGCGTAAAGTATCAGCCTAAGCATCCCGCGTAAGGCTAACCCGTACAGACACATTTTCGCCTCCTGTGGATTTTCTCTTCAGGAATCATTACCATGTACCTCTATCCCCCTGAGACGGAATGTGCCGACCCGTATTAGCCTTCGCGGACTGCACAGGATAGTCTGGATCGATACAATACGCAGAGTCTATAATGATAGTTTTCTTGTGGAACGGCTCAAATGTAGAATTATTTATAAGGAATTATTTCTACCTGTATTTTACATTTTACAGTGGTGTTATCCTTATGAATGTATTATTTTACATATACCTGCCCTTTTTCAGGTGCAATTACAAGCGCAGATTGTCATGCGCAAATAAAAAACAAGGTTACATACAGTCCCAAATGTGGTAATTGAACGTCACTGAAATATGATGTGACGTTATTGAAATATGTTTTGACGTCATTCAAAATGCGGTAGGGGGCGTGATTCACACGTCATTCATAAATTGTGATACATGTGTAAATCGTGATATTTCGTTTTTTGAAAATATCGAAATTTGTATATACTAGGTACATAATAAAGGGAACATTATGTTGCAGTAGCGAGACATAGCGTTGTATTGTCTACACGGGGCGTGGTAAAATTTACATCTTTCTCGACTTTCAGTCTCGCGTGATTTCAATTTTCCACGCGCCTAGTAGTACAATACAAATCCTTGTATCACAACTGCAACATAATATTCCCTTTTTCTTGTCTGTGTTGTTTTCGTTTCTACCAATTATGTTGGTGGTCACTAAATCTGCAATATATTCTTCTATATGTCTGGCTTGCTTTGTGTACATAGTTCATTTACTTACTGTAAACAATTATGTATCTTCAGACATTACTCAAACATTCAGTATTCGCTATACGAATAGAGATGTTGGTATAAACACCATGACTTGTTAACATGTTCCTTAAATGTAAGGTTCAGTCTTCTCTACCCCGAATATGTATCAAATTGGACATACATTGTTAGTTTTACATAATGTTTCAGTAACGAGTGTGACATTCAGGAAACATGTCTTTAATGGTAAGTAGAAGTTGTTGATAAATTAATCAATTTCATTGCATTTTGGATATCATTTTTTTTATATTTCAAAAGTATCAGTCAAGAAAACACATTACAAAATACTGAAAATTCCAATTAAGAATAGCAACTACATAGAGCGTGCAATAATTAGAAATAATTTGTCAAACATTCAAACAGGGTTGGTTGCCTTACCGTCCAGCCGCCACCATCAGTGTCCATATCACAATAGACCGTGACTACTTCACTGGTAGCATTTAAGATAATATCGTAAACACCACTGGTATTACCACCATTGGCCAAAACATCCACACAGTCAGACAACCCTGTAATATATTGGTGTGAGTTTCGTCAGACGAAGGATGTGAATATTTTCCTATTTTCTTCTCACCTTTGGGTACAAAACCCTACAAATACTGTGGTTTCAATTCTATTTATGTTTGTTTTGGGATACGAGTCATATACTCTGATTAGAATAATTGATGACATTGTTAACGCATTCTTACCGTCATTTGCTAGGTCATAGAAGACACCTAGGATTGAACGATGCCGACATACAAGTTTTAAATGTAATACAGGGTAAGATACACTACTTTCAGCTTTCATGTATTTCTGCAGATCGGGTTATTAGTTGCATGTTTTATATTTTGACCATGTAACGAGTCAGAAGTACCTACTCGTTTGACATTGTCTGCCAGTTAGCCCCGGACCACATACATGTTCACAGGTATATGTAACGACCATATTAATGCATGTATCGTTGCCACATGGACTCGAGGCGCAGTGGTCAATATCTGAAATTACAGAAAGAAGTTTTGTTAACCATGTTCTTAATATGGTATCGATCTATCGTCAGTATTGAAAGCGCTTCTGATGAACAATTTATAAATTTCATTTGATGTCTTCGCTTCATTTTATATGGTTAGGTATCAAACACATGGGCAAAGAGTTGCCACTTTCCTCAAACAGATATATTCACTTGCTCCTCCTATACCTCGTATACCACTCTTCGATACTATTATTGCAGAGAACCACTTTCAACTAACTCCAACTGCAGCCCGAACACTGTAAAACTGTACTGTGTGCTCAGACGGCGTATAACCCCAAGTGTGCTCAAGTATATGAGTGGTATCCAGGTATCTGAAACATTTATTATGAACGACTACATCGACTATCAATTATGGACGGTGTTTTTTGTTCTAAACTAGTCGCTTTACAAATCCATTATTAGAGTGTACACACTAAAGCAAATTGTGTTGTCAATTAACAGAAATAGGAGCCGCGTCTAGCCATTTGGAGTCTGAATGCGTCTTCGTACAGTAACGAACCTTCATTGTCCGTCTGCTTGTAATGTTACCGTAAATACACATTTGAGCCATTCCATAAGAAAACCAACATTATGAAATCTGTGTAATGTATCGACCAGATCAGCCTGCGAAGGCTAGCGAAGGCTAATCCGGGCCGACACATTCCGTCTCTGGGGGCTAGAATGATTCCTGAAACAGAAAATCCACAGAAGGCGAACAGTGTCTGTTCGGGTTAGCTTGCGCGGCATGCTTAGGCTGATCCGGGTAGATATTTAACGCTGAGTTCACAATTTTGGTTTTCTCGTGTGTTATGTGTTACGCCAGTCGATCCAAAATCGCCAGACGTGGCTCGTACCTTAAAACATCAATTATAATTTCATGTAAACCTACTAGCGAAGTACTGACAATGATGGTTCATCTGATTGAGTGTTCAAACTAACGTCTACCCACTCGCCAAGATGATTTATCGAACATGTAGATATTAACACAGAAATGTCTCTATTTGTTCTACAGAAGATTTTACAGATTGTCTGAGGATGCTAAATAATTATTAATTGGCGAGGTTGTAGATAGTTTAGAGGGTTCGATCAAGGGTAACCCGAGACATTCATGATTCAGTGATCATGTTTTCAACAATTCAACCGGTGACATGGGTGAAGCAAACCATCGGAAATGTGTGACCAGCCTTTACCCGATTAGCATGATCATCAGCGTTGTCTGATCTTGATCTTGATTAGATCCGGATATTTTTTTTTGTCCACACGTCGCTTATACTTGTAAAATAAAAGTCATACTCTAAACAATCGAACGGCGTATTTCTAGTCTTTTTCCATAACAACAATGACAAATAATTTGTCAAGTAGGATGACCTTTATTCTACTCTACTGAAGAGATTCGCTTGAATCTAAAGAATGAACATATTTAAGCCGTGTCTAGCGTTTTAGGATCTTAATGCTTCTGCGTACAACGATGACTTTGGCAAGACTTTCATGCACGGACCACAGCAGTGGTTACTGTTTATTTACACTTAATTAAGTACTGGGTGCATTTTCGACAAAAACATCGAACGTTAACCCCCAAGTATTACGCCAATACACCTATCATGATTCCGTTAGTCATTTATACCCCAAATCGCGTGGCGAGGTTCATATTTTAAGTGACCGAAGTACTTACGCGTTTGACATTGACTACCAGTTAACCCCGGGTCGCATATACAGGTGTATGAGTTTACCATATCGATGCAGGTACCGTTGCCACATGGGCTGGAGGCGCAGTCGTCAATATCTGGCATACACATAAGATTTGTTATTACTTTCTCTTAGATGTTTATTGTCCTCAGCTTTTAAAACATCTGACAAAAAACAATTACAACCATGAAAGTACAAGTTACATTTTGATAAAGATATGAAAACAGTTTGGTAACTGAACGGATTGCTTTTTCTAAGCAATATTTAATCTTTTTAAAATCGTATATTTGTGGCTGGCATGGTGCAATGCGCTTGGTAAGGTGCATATTCTAGTACTGGTTAGACACTCAGGGCTCGTGAATAAGTGTACTGACATCGTCATATAACCGAAATATTGTTTTAGAAAGGGGCGTTAACCCAAATTAAGCAACGAGAACTGTCACAGTAAAGCATAGTTCGCCTGGTGTCTACGTGATGGTAAAACAAAACTTAAATAGTTAGTTAAAGCACAACACACTTAACACCGCAGAAATATTACAACGTCACTGATGCCGCTTAATATTAAGACAACACTGAATACGACAGGGTATTAGCCTAAACTGTGATACAGCCATGGCAAGCTAATGATTAGATATTACCCCGATTCTGACCTTTGAGCGGAGATGTATATCATTATAACGTCATTTGTTTGATGACAATACACATGCTGGGTTCAATGAAATACTCTTTTAATTTGAAGAAAGTACACAAACGACATCGTAATATATTGATTTCTCTTGCACAAAGGCTAGGATCACGTTAGTAATAAGAGTGTCAAGTTATATATCTTAAGGTGAAACAAGTACCTACCCGTTTGACACTGACTACCAGTTAACCCTAGTAAACATACACAGGTGTACGAGTTTACTTCATCGATGCAGGTACCGTTGCCACATGGACTGGAAGCACAGTCGTCAATATCTGACATACAAATAAATAAGATTTTTTTAAACACTTTCTCTTACATGTTTATCGTCCTCAGTTTTGAAAACATTTGACAAAAGAAATAAAAACCGCGAAAGTACACATTCCATTTTAATAAATATATGGCAAAGTGTGCTAAAAGAATGGATTGCTCTTTCTACGCAATATTTGATATCTTTAAAATCGTATATTTGTGGCTGGCATGGTGCAATGCGCTTGATAAGGTGTATATTCTAGTACCGGTTAGACACCCAGGGCTCGTGAGTAAGTGTACTGACATCGTCATATAACTGAAGTGCTGTCTTAAAAAGGGGCATACACACATATTAAGAAACGAGAACTGTCACAGACTGGTGTCTACGTGATGGTAAAACAAAATTTAAATGCTAAGTTAAAGCACACAAACTTACATGTAACACAAACACATTACAACGTCACTGATGCCGCTTAATACAACACTGAAGACGATAGGGTAAATGTACCAGCTTAAGCTGGGATACAGCAATAGCATGCTAATGATTACATATTAGCCATATATTGACCGTTGAGCGAAAGTGAATATCATTATAACGTCATATGTTGTATAACAATATACATGCTGGGATCAGTGAAATACTCTTTTAATTTGAAAAAAGTACACGAACGACATCATATCAAATTGGTTTCTCTTGCACAAATGCTAAGATCACGTAAGTAATTTGATTGTGAAGTTATATATATTTAGATGGAACATGTACCTACCCGTTTGGCATTGACTACCAGTTAAGCCCGGAACACATAAACACGTGTACGAGTCCACCATATCGATGCAGGTACCATTGCCACATGGACTGGAGGAACAGTCGTCAATATCTGAATACCAATACAAATTGCTCATATCATGTGTGTTTATCGACGCCAGCTTAAACAAAATCCGAGGAAAAACAATCTAAAATTTGAAAATGTTTCAGAGGCTAATAATTGTATTACTGTGTCGTGGTATCTCTTTTCTGCTGCTACAGTAAGCAGAGTTATAACTATAATTTGATTCACTGTGCAAGTTTTATGAGGACCATCAAAGGAATATCTCTTTGAAGTTTTGACCAAGAAGTTTAAGCAAGAGTTGACGACAGACACAAGGTGATCACAACAACTTAACATGGGGTGAGTTGATACAAGAAAGGGTAACATAATTAAAGTGCACGAGAGAGTCCACAAGAGACAGAAATTCCTAAATAAAGAGTCTTCTGAACTATTATATACAATCTTTTGTTAGTAAATTATTTAAGTCACCTTGACATAACATAATGCAAATTTATTTTAAAACTTTTAATCCGATAAACCATCCTAAGAATTGTCTGATTTCATAATTCAGAGACATGGTTGTATCATCAAGAAAATTAGTCATTTCTCTTCCATTGATATAAAACAAAGCTTTAAAAACATCTGACAAAAACAAATTAACATCTCAAAAATGGTGTAGTTTAGAGCACGTTAGATTCCCAGTATTCGTGAAAATGTGATATATTACTTCGATATAGCTGAACTAGTTTTTTAAACGAGGCTTTAACTTAGATGTATAAACAAGAACTGTAACGGGACAAGCGGTTTCACAGGCTTATACTTGTATTATCGTGTCACTGTATCTCCTTTCTGATGCTACAGCAATCAGAGTTATAAATTTATATATATATTTTGATTCGTTGAGCAAGTGTTATGAGGACCACCGAAGGAACGTCCCTGTGAAGTTTGAAGTTTAAGAAAGTGTTGACGACAGACACAGGTTGATCACACTAGATTAAATTGAGGAGAAATGATGAAAGAATTGGAACCTATAGAACAGTGTATTTTCTGATTTCATAATTCAGAGACATTGTTCTATCATAAAGAAGATTAGGAAAGTAATTTGTATTCAGAAATGAAAAGGTATTTTCGAAAAAATATACTTTGCTGGTTTTGAGTCATTACTTTTCCATTGATATAAAAAAAAACAATACATGAAAAAATCAGCTTAAGAGGAACAATTGTCTGCATAAACCAATAGAAAATGAAGAAAACCAGACGTTGTCAAGCATCATTATGCGTTTGTGACCTTTCCGTGATCCTCAATGTTTACTCGAGAATTCTAATTGGCTAGACGTCCAAACAAACCCAAAATGTTGTTGTTTAATAGTGTCTGGCAGAGCTAGACGTCCAAACAAACCAACATGGTTGTTGTTTAAATAGTGTCTGACAGAGCTAGATGTCTGACCACTCGATAATTCCAACCGTCCAGACGACAAAACAACCCAAATGGTTGATGTGTAATTAAATGGTGTCTAATAGAGCTAGATGTCTGACCACTCTAGAATGACGTCTAAACAAACCAAATGGTTGTTGTTTAAATGGTGTCTGGTAGAGCTAGATGTCTGACCAATCGATAATTCTAATCGGCTAGACGTCCGAAATAATCGTTCTTTAAATGGTATCAGACACAGCTAGATGTCTGACAAGTCTCGAGAGTTCTAACCGGCTTGACGTCCAAACAAACCCTATTAGATGTTGTTTAAATGGTTGTTATTTAAATTGTTGTTGTTTAAATGGTTGTTGTTTACATGGATGTTATTTAAATGGTTGTTATTTAAATGATTGTTGTTTAAATGGTTGTTATTTAAATTGTTGTTGTTTAAATGGTTGTTGTTTAAATGGTGTCTGACAGAGCTAGATGTCTGACAACTCAAGAGTTCAAACCGGCTAGACGTCCAAGCAAATCCAAATATATCTTGTTCAAATGGTTGTTATTCAAATGGTTGTTGCTTAAACGATTGTTGTTTAAATGGTGTCTGACAGAGCTAGATGTCCAAACAAACCCAAATGATTGTTGTTTCACTGGTGTCTACCAAAACTGGATGTCCAAACAAACTCAAATGGTTGTTGTTTAAATGGTTTCTGACATATCTAGATGTATGACCCTTGTACAGCATCTACGTGACCTTTTACATTACATTGTCAAAGATTAACCTCATGTATCGTCATATATATTAATATTTATTATCTTAATATATTCACTATAATCGCCATGGTGTAGTGGTAAGAGCGTCCGCATTGGAAACAGGAGACCAATGTTCGATCCCCGGTCCAGTCATGCCTAAGAGTAGAAATAATAACTCCCCTCCTTGACGCTCTGGCTTGTGAGAATAACATCGGAGGATAAATAATACGTGCAGAAAGGAAACGCCTTGACATAATTAAAATACTGCTGTAAACGGCGTAAACCACTATTTAAATTTAAACTTTCGATACTCACCTATGTTGCATAACATCCCGGTGTACCCTGCTTCACATAAACAAGAAAACGTTCCACCTTGACTTTGACAGGTTCCGTGAACACATGGGCCGGAATGACACGCGTCAATTGTTTGAGCAACTGTGAAATTGTTATAAACACGCGGTTTAGAAAATACTGCGGAACAGCAAAACTGTTTATGATAAGCAATGTGTTCCAAATAGTTTACAACCTTGTACACTAATTTTAATGTTAATTTCAGAGACAACATAGTTTGTAAAGCTGTTTTGAGTCGTCAATTCAGATGGTATGTATGTGGGAGAAAAATTACAAAACTAATGTTGGAATGTATCAGCTTGATCAGCGATGGTGAGTTATAACGCGACAATTAATATACTATTACCAAGCTACAGACATTGGTGAAACGCCGAAAGGAACACCTGAAATATACATGTGAAAAGATCCATACTATTTGATACAGCCTTTGAGACCATTTCGTGGTTTAAAGGCTTAACGTTGATTACTAATTAATGTGGTTTTGCATATGCTTGTAAGTTTTAAAGCCTGGTCAAATGTCGAATTTTGAAAAACAAGTGTTAAACACTTCAAGTTGTTTGGTTTGAGGACTTTCTTGTTTAGCTTTAGAACATATACAAGTTGTGTGTGTAGAACACATGGACGCTATATTAACATATGATGTCAGATAGCTAGCGGGCAACAATTAAAATATTGATAGGACAACAATTTAATTCAAGACCAATCGACGGATTCCACCTGCTACAATCTGAACTGTTGCTGCAACTTAACTGATATTGATATGTAAATTGAACTTGTTACGTATTGTACATCCAATATATCAGTATACCGGTACATAACTAGCCCAGCGAAGAATACATCATCGGTACAATGGTACATTAGTTTACATGTTCTAATGTGACCTATACCATTGAGCTGCGTTTCACGATTTAGTGTTTTCTCACACTTGTCAACAGAGAAGCACGAGGTGAGATTGTCCGAACGCAATCTTAGCCGCGCTAAAAATTAAACTCTTAACTGTTCACTAACATGTTGTATACAGCATGTAACATTATATAACCATCTAACAATAAACGGATGTTTAATGCTTCAATAAGTGTCATTACTATACCCTTGCATGTGATCTAATTATCCCTAGGTGAACATGTAATCACTGTCCGATGACATGTTTTACACATCATGATATAACATAAAACCATAAACGAATTGTTATCCTCCCATAGGCGCGATTACCAAACCCTTATATTTGATCTCGTAACGGGGATGCAACCATATCAGTTAACGCTAATCACGGCTCGTATATATGATGAAAATACGAACTGGGTATCAACTTTAGAAGCTGAGTCCAGGAATACATACCAGCTGTGTCACAGGTGGGTCCAGTAAAGCCAACGTCACAATGACAAGTAAAACTTCCGACACGATCTTCACATGTGCCATGAACACAGGGGTTAAAGTGACATTCGTTTAAAGCTGTATAACGAAATGAATGAATTACTCGACACTATTGAACCGATCCTCGTATATTATCCCTAAGTGCATGTATTTTAATCAAACGATTTTTCTTATGACATGACGATATCGTTGATCGAATAAATTCAACTCACTTTTAATATTGATTACTTTACACATACATGTGTGCAATACACATACATGTGTGGTATAAACATACATATACATGTACAAAGTCCAGGATCAGGTCATTTCGTATAATATTATCAAACAGATAATAACATATTTACTCAATACTATCGTTTCATTCATAAAGATCTATACTGAGCATGTGAGATCACTTTTTCTTGAAAAAGGTTCTGTGCATTTTTCATACATAATTACAATTGCTTTGATGCAATTGTAAAACCTTGAAAGGATGCACTATGTTTAACATGACTGTTTCTTATACGGTGAGTTAATGTCATACGATAAATGATTACATTTTACCTGATAACAGAAAAGTTATTTTGTATTTGTTTAGCTCTGCAAAATGAATGTTATACCCATAACATCCCTACCATAGGGAGTGGTTTCAGTATTGTTTTGACCTTTCTGTGGGAAAAGCTTTCGTAGCTTGAAAAGTTTGTTACAAAGTTTTGCACTTCAAACGTTATTATTTTAAGCATCATTTAACAATTGATATACTGACCCCCATATTAAGATGTCTTATCCTGTTATAAAAACGGCACCTAACGAACTGTTCTTAGCTCCTTACCTTATTTGCTAAAATTAAATTCATCTATGATTTGAACAGAGACGAATACTATTTGGTAAACGAGAAATTTATCACTTTGAGAATTCTGTCTAGTTCCGAATTGTTTTAGAAAATTGCTGTAGAGGACTGAAAAGGCAAATACATCTAGCAATGGGTTCATTAAAATGCAAAAAAGCGTTTTATGAACTTTGATTTAATACTCATTGACGTTGATATATTTTGACGACCTGTATATATAACTTTCTGAATTTAAATGTCATAGGTAAATTTTACATTGAGGTAAATAACGAAAAGCTGACATTCGAACATTCCAATATCAGAAACACATGCTTATGTAATGGAAAACTACTCCAAACGTTACAAGATAATTCATACACTTGCCAATAGAATACTACCTGTTAGAGCGGTATCACAGTCCAGATTACAAACATCCGAATCACAACAAATATCACAGACCGTCTGTTCGTGTAAACGTTATTATTCCAAGCATCATTTAACAATTGATATACTGACCCCCACATTAAGATGTGTTATTCTGTTATTAAGACGGCACCTAACGAACTGTTCTTAGCGCCTTACCTTATTTGCTTAAATTAGATCCGTGTATGATTTAAGCGGAGACGAATACTATTTGGTAAACTAGAAATTGATCACTTTGAGAATTCTGTCTAGTTCCGAATTGTTTTAGAAAATTGCTGTAGAGGACTGAACAGGTAAATATATCTAGCAATGGTTTCATTAAAATGCAAAAAAGCGCTTTTTATGAACTTTGATTTAATACTCATTGACGTCGATATATTTTGACGACTTGTATATATAACTTTCTGAATTTAATGTCATAGGTAAATTTTACATTGAGTTAAATAGAAAAAAGCTGACATTCGAACATTCCAATATCAGAAACACATGCTTATGTAATAGAAAACTACTCTAAACGTTACAAGATAATTCATACACTTGCCAATAGAATACTACCTGTTAGAGCGGTATCACAGTCCAGATTACAAACATCCGAATCACAACAAATATCACAGACCGTCTGTTCGTGTGTCCGTGTGTCTATGTGTACGGATCGCTTTCCGACTATAACGGGACCGACCGAGTTCCTTGGTGAACAATACTGAAAATAAAATTGACAAGGGGGTATAAATACATTACAAATTTAAGTATTGGTAGAGTATTTTGTTTAAGGTTCAGAAGATTCATAACACAAGAAGAAAGATGTAATTTCTTAAGACAGAATGTCAATAATGGCAATACTCAATCATCAAATAATTCACATATGAGATCTAATAAATGTAGTGATTTCATATTTTTTTCTAAGGATAAAAAATGAATTTTGAACTTTCTTTCTATTTATCAAGTATGTTGCAAATTGTCATAGTACGTTTAAATGCATTTGAGTTCCTGTATATACATTTTATTCGAGAAATTGTTGGTAAGTAGCGCTTATGGCGTGTGAGGTTTTCGTCAAAGCATCCCTTTGCAGAGACGGAACTAAACTTTGATTTCAAAACACGCTTGTTAGTATATTAGCGATCAACGCACAGGAGACAGTAGAAGACCTACAAAATGACCTCAAATCGATCACATGAGTGATAGGATAACCTGTGATATAACTGAACTTATTTTGACAGTGTCTCTAACAAAGAATAGAAAACAATAAAAGTTAAATACTCACACTTTTTGTAGTACATGCACTTGTAAACACCGTGTCGGAAAACTCTAGTTTTGCTTTGACATTACACACCTGAAAGATGTAAACAGAAGTTGTGGTCGTTGATTTCTCCTATCTCGTGTTGCCGTCTTGATCAACTGGTGGGACGCAATCATGATATGGCTGCAAGCAGTCACCATACTTAATATTATAAACCAATTATGCATTGACACAGGTCTGGAAATTAATCTTGAAAAGACAGAAATCATTGTTTTCAGAAATGGTGGAAAATAGTTTTTAGGTAAAGAACATATCAGAATATCATCACACTACAACTATTTGGGTTTGATCTTGACCCCTATGCTGGCTGTCATGGTTTTGAGCTCAACAAAAGCTTGCAGCTCAAGCCAGGAAAGCTACATTTTCTTTTTATAGATATCAGAGAGCATTCGGTATGTATACAACTTAACTTATCTGTCCGATGCTATATGGACTGGTTGTCACAAAAATATTGATCGTGAACTAGGAATTTGCATTTATTGTTTTCAAAAGTTAAAGAAAAACATCGTTGAATGTGAATTGATGTGTTATTTCACTGCCAAGAGTTTGATCAATTAAAAACTGTATGTTTTATTTGATTGGTATGTAGGCGACACCAACATTGATGACTATTTTACGTTGCTTCAAAACGACAATCCTGATGTAATAAAACACCTTTCATATTTCATCTAATTCATTCTGTTAATGAAAACATGATAAGGACATCATTCTCGGCCCTATATTATTTGTTAAACAGAATGCTTTGTACTATGGGCAGGTGGCCTAATTACTTTTAATAAAATGTTTGTCATTGTCATTGTGTAGTTTATTTATGCCTCTCAGATACACTAATCTTAAAACATAATATCTTTCTGACATAAATGCGCACCAACAGCATTCCAAAACACAAAAACATCAAATTAAACGCAAAACCCCGACAATATCATGCACAATAAGAGCGTAAAAGATCTTGCAATTCTTGCGCATTTATTATGTCGTGTTGGCGCGTTGAACTGTATGTGTTGCCAAGTCGGCACAATGTAGTTGCCTTGTTGGCACGTCATTGTGCCGTTCGTGTATGTTAGAGCTCTCTAGTACACCATGACGCACACACGAGATGGAAGAACTCAGCAACCGTAGTTCTTGTTTATGTTAAAGTGTCCGTTTTGTCATCTTTAATAGATCAAGTCATTGGGAGCCAACCTAATGGACCTAGTTGCATCGACATTCGAGACCTAAGTGCAATCTAATCAGGCTTTTTCCTGTTCAAATTACAGTCGAACATGTACATACACACTGGCAGTTTCTGGAGATCTCCGATTTACAAGCATGTAATTGGATCGTAACTCCTCCGTTTCTCTATATTCTATATAAATAAACTTTTATGCATATTCCCCAATGCAAATACATTAAATTAAAAGGACACCTAAAACTAAAAATAGACTTCTTGAATATGCAAAGAGTGTCATAGGTATTAATCCTCATAAACGTCATATAACGTAAATGATATCACAAACGAGTACATATATAGGAACACGAAGTAAATAAACTCGTCATTTAAAATGTTCATTTCATCTTATACAATTGAAACTCATGAGCTTAACTCGACAGTTTGATTTAGATCTGGGACATCACGAATAAACACGAACTGAGGATAGTGATTCTGTTTCCGGATGTGTGATGCGGTGAAAGTTCTTTGTCGGCGTAGGATACTATCCGAAACAATCCGCATATATTACGTTAATTTGGAATGGTCTCGAACCGGAAGTAGATTAATTTAGATTTTTGAGTTACGTCAATAAATGTCTGGTTTTAATTTTTATAATAAGATTTATTTTTTAGACAAAAACTGAGGCGACACGATTAGGTGTGTTTTTTTTACACTAAATAAACGCATGATCTAAAATAATGATATTTGATGATATTTAATTGTATACCGACTACAGTGAACTTAGTGATTTTCTCTAGTTTAGTTTAGTTTTGTTTAAACTTATTTATTTATTGTGCATTGATTACAAAAAAAGCTTTAAGATTATATAAATCTCGCTCGATGTCTGCTTCCCGGAGACATAACCAGTACTCGTGCCGTTTATTTGGAACAATCCTTAATGATAAACCCGCTCATCACGGGATTCGAACCCGGAACATTTGGTACGAGAGGCCGACGCTCTACCACTGTACCACTAACTTCTAAAATGGAAAAATCATCATCGGCTGAACGTGTGTTGTATGTACATTATCACCATCACGTTTACAGTGCACCTACACTATCATCATCAACTTAACATAGTACATTATCACCATCACGTTAACAGTGCACCTGAATTATCACCTTCACATTAATAGAGTACATTTTCACAATCACATTAACAGTGCACCTACATTATCACCATCACGTTAACAGTACACCTACATTATCACCATCACGTTAACAGTGCCACTACATTATCACCATCATGTTAACAGTGCCACTACATTATCACCATCACGTTAACAGTGTACCTACATTATCACCATCAGGTTAACAGTACACCTACATTATCACCATCACGTCAACAGTGCACCTACATTATCACCATCACGTTAACAGTACACCTACATTATCACCATCACGTTAACAGTACACCTACATTAACACCATCACGTTAATAGTACACCTACATTATCAATACCACGTTAACATTGCAACTACATTATCACCAGTACGTTAACAGTGCACCTACATTATCACCATCACGTTAACAGTGCACCTACATTAACAACAGGCGTGGATACAACTTTTGACGAAAATCTACAGCTATTGCAGTACTGTTAGGACTCCAAATATTACGATTGACAAGAATATAAACGAAATTGAGACCCCTTTAAGCCTGATGCCGCTGACTTACCTCATCTTCAGCACAAAAATCAATGTCGCTGCACAAACTAGTCTTGTCATACACTTGGCAATTAAAACAAATGGGTCCCCGGGGGCTTGGGTAGTCTGACAGGAAAGTAGAAGATTATTTTTTTGTTATATTACATCTAAACTTTCGGAAAGGTCGAGATTTTTAGGTCTGTCGGAGGATTTCATACGTGGTAAACATGGTATGAGGAATATTTTTCTCTTTGCCGTAATCCTTATAATAGTCGATTCTTTAGATTAATCAGATAACGTCTGTATGTGGAAAAGGATTTACTATAAACCATCGTAGTAATACCGTAATGACTGTGTAACGAAAAGTGTTGCAAAGATAAATTGTTTGGCGTTTAAAACCATTTTTACGGCGGCCAGTTCACATATCCATGTGTTCCATGGCTATCTCATTTATGGGACATTGACTGTCAGCCCATTGGTTGAAGATGAGTTCGCTTGTCGAATGAGCTTTTGTTAAATGTCGGAATTAATGTTGGCCGAGCTGGGGTTCGATCCTACAACCCCTGGATTGACAACCCGTGTCAATACCGACTGAGCTAGTGAAGGTTGGCGTAACGAAAAGAGAAACATGCTATCAATTTTGGAAAATGAAGGACACAAACAATGTGAAAGTAGATGACAAGATAATGAAATGATTGTATAAAACTAATGTTTGGGAAAAACTAAAAGTAAATAAACTGAATTAAAAAGTTCACCTGGTTGATTACAAAGGCCGACATTACATAGATCCGAGCTGCAACATTGGAGACAGGCTCTGGTCGATGAAACATTATATTCACAAGTCTGAAAAGATATGTCAGTTGGATGCGTGATATATTTACTTAGGTTTACGCCTATTGCATTAGTTACCAAGGACATTATGACACAATTAAATGCCTATTTAGATTTCCAAATGAAGTGAAGAATACAGGAATACAGCTACCCCGCAATATCGTTTTAATCATTCAACCAAGCCCTATGATGTGTGGACTCAAAAACGCACAAACATTCCAGTTGGTATTGGTCTACATAGTTCGCAAAGGTAGTTGCCGGTCGAAGATAACGGAATACGCAAATGTTGTTTAAATTAACGTTTACGAGTTATTGCCTTCGGTATTTAACCTCAGCATCAGTGCCGATACTAAGATGAACGAATTTAAAATATGTATCATGTGGCATTGGTATTGTCATGTAAAATAACTTAAAAGTAATATAATTTGAGTTATTGGAAGCTCGAAGAACGGTTTTTGCTGTTGTTGTCCGTCACCGTTTTAGACATAAGTCGCACCAAACGAGTGGGGGCCTTACACATACACTTCGAGTAGGCGTTCACCGACTTGGGATACGCTCTAATTTCTCTGGGGGCCTTAATCATACACTTCGAGTAGGCGTTCACCGACTAGGGATACGCCCTTATTTCCTTGGGGGCCATAATCATACACTTCGAGTAGGCCTTTCACCGACTAGGGATGCGCTCTTATTTCTATGGGGGCCTTAATCATACACTTAGAGTAGGCGTTCACCGACTAGGGATACGCCCTTATTTCCTTGGGGGCCTTAATCATACACTTCGAGTAGGCGTTCACCGACTAGGGATACGCTCTTATTTCCTTGGGGGCCTTAATTATACACTTCGAGTAGGCGTTCACCGACTAGGGATACGCTCTTATTTCCTTGGGGGCCTTAATTATACACTTCGAGTAGGCGTTCACCGACTAGGGATACGCCCTTATTTCCTTGGGGGCCTTAATTATACACTTCGAGTAGGCGTTCACCGACTAGGGATACGCTCTTATTTCCTTGGGGGCCTTAATTATACACTTCGAGTAGGCGTTTCACGGACTAGGGATACGCCCTTATTTCTCTGGGGACCTTAATCATACACTTCGTGTAGGCGTTTCACCGACTAGGGATACGCCCTTATTTCCTCGGGGGCCTTAATTATACACTTCGAGTAGGTGTTCTACGACTAGGGATACGCTCTTATTTCCTTTTCATTCATCGACAGCTTTCAGCCGGGGTATTTAGATGTAGAAGTTATAAATATAATGTTCATATTGAGCATTGTCATCTTTTGTCACAGTTTTTCATCACTATTTGATAATTAAATATATATACAGATATTTAATGCCTTCCTACAGATCTTTTCAAACCGTCTGCACTGTAGATATGTTATGTAACATTCATATTTCCGAGCAAGCAATTAAGCAATCAGTATACTTACCGTTTTGGGGAAACACCCTACGTTATATAAGTAATTTCCTTGAATAGTTGTGACCCTCTCGGAACCACATATCTGTTGTTTAAAAAAAAAAATCTGTAGTCTTACAACAATTTTAGAGTTAAATGTAACATATTCCATACTAAGACGATCAAAACGCACATTTTCTTTCCTGTAGAGATTTGACCTTTCAACATTCTTTAAAGTGTGTGTCCATGATGTGTGCCAGCAACCCAGCATATCACTATAACATTGTAATTAGATTCAGTAAGATATTTAAGAACAGAAATCGCAGTAACATTGACGTATAGTCCATATTGACACACAGTCTGACCAAGCAATCTGATAACGCAGTCTGATCATGCAGTCTGATGACGCAGTCTGACCACAACGGTTTTGAACACAACGCAGTCTGACCACACAGTCTGACCCCGCAGTCTGATCACGCAGTCTGACCACGCAGTCTGAACAAACAATCTGACCTCTCAGTCTGACCCCGCAGTCTGAACCCGCAGTCAGACCACGCAGTATGACCACGAAGTCTGACAAAGCAATATGATCACTCAGTCTGACCCCACAGTCTGACCACGCAGTCTGACCAAGGAATCTGACCACGCAGTCTGACCCCGCAGTTTGATCACAACATCTGAACAAAACGCAGTCTGACCACGCAGTCTGACCAGGATCTTTACATTGTCTGATCAGAGGCTCCACTTTTTCTAATTGAGTGTTAAAGCATGATAGTTGAAGGGGACGAATTTACACTACTCATCAACTGCATCGATAGTGTAGTGGTCGAGCGTCCAGCTCGCGTGCATAAGGTCGCGGGTTCGATCCCCGGCCGGGTCACACCAAAGATATTAAACTGGTAGTACTGGCTGCTTTCCTTGGCGCTCAGGGTTGCGGGGTTAGCATAACGACTGACTGTCTGATGTCAGTATAAATGGACCAATAGTAATGGTAACTTACCCAGTAAACGCCGTGGTATAACTGAAAAAATGTTGAAAGCGGCGTGAAAAAAAAATCAATCTATCAATCGAGATAACCTTCAAATACGTGTACGTTCTCTAGAGGATCAGATTTCGTGAGATTAAGGTAATCTTTGTATCTACTATGGTTTTGCGAGAACTCGAAGTCGACGGAGACCCAAACATTAACTGCTGCTAAAAGGTTTTCCAAAGATATATATATATTTGTTCAAGGAAAGTTTTCGAATTAAAACGATGTAATGGAGTTATCGCTTTGACGGTTTAACACGTGTAAATGCAAACCTCGTCGTCGCTACACGTCGTTACCGTTCGACAATGCCTTGGCTGGAATATGTTATCACAATGTAAGCATCTTAGACAATCCCCTGAAATACATGTTTGTATTGCAAATGTGGTAAGTGGTGTACATTTTCTAGTTACAAATGACTGACGAAACATTGGTACTTTAAAGAGTATATAGGCCTAAGAAGAGAGTAACTATACAAAGTATCTGAGTTCCTTTCAGACATAAATTCAGGAATACGTCAATACAGAGGTATTTGATATAATGACAAACCAACCAACGTGAATATCATGTTTGTCTAAAAACGTTTGCAGATGTATATTTCAACACATCTGTTGGTGCGTGATATAAACACTCGGTCTAAAAGTTGGAATAGTACATACAACCAAACTTCCGTGACGGTCATAAGAACATTTAGTCTGTTGGCGATTTTCAAATCTGGGACATGTGCAATGGGATTTGATCGAATTTCAACTAAATTCCATTTGGCAGAATATAACGGTGGAGGAGACGGTCATGCTTTAGTACCATTTGGTAAGGTACATTTCTGAGCCTAGAACTCGTAAGTGCGAGCATGGTTTAGTACCATTTCGTAAGGTACATTTCTTAGCCTAGAACTCGTAGGTGCGGTTATGGTTTAGTATCATTTGGTAAGGTACATTTCTTAGCCTAGAAGTCGTAAGTGCGGTCATGGTTTAGTACCATTTGGTAAGGTACATTTCTTTGCCTAGAACTCTTAAGTGCGGTCGTGGTTAAGCACCATTTGGTAAGGTACATTTCTTAGCCTAGAATTCGTAAGTACGGTCATGTTATAGTGCCATTTGGTAAGGTACATTTATTAGCCTAGAAGTCGTAAGTACAGTAATGGTTTAGTAACATTTGGTAAGGTACATTTCTTAGCTTAGAAGTCGTAAGTACGGTCATGTTATAGCACCATTTTGTAAGGTACAACATTTCTTAGCCTAGAACTCGTAAGTGCGGTCATGGTTTAGTACCATTTGTTAAAGTACATTTCTTAGTCTAGAACTCGTAAGAAGCTTTGTTATATTACCATTTTGTAAGGTACATTTCTTAGCCTAGAAGTCGTAAGTGCGGTCATGGTCAAGTACCATTTGGTAAAGTACATTTCTTAGTCTAGAACTCGTAAGAAGCTTTGTTATATTACCATTTTGTAAGGTACATTTATTAGCCTAGAAGTCGTAAGTACGGTCATGTTATAGCACCATTTTGTAAGGTACATTTCTTAGCCTAGTACTCGTAAGTGCGGTCATGGTTTAGTACCATTTGGTAAAGTACATTTCTTAGTCTAGAACTCTTAAGAAGCTTTGTTATATTACCATTTTGTAAGGTACATTTCTTAGCCTTAAAGTCGTAAGAAGCTTTGTTATATTACCATTTTGTAAGGTACATTTCTTAGCCTAGAAGTCGTAAGTGCGGTCATGTTATAGTACCATTTTGTAAGGTACATTTCTTAGCTTAGAAGTCGTAAGTACGGTCATGTTATAGCACCATTTTGTAAGGTACATTTCTTAGCTTTAACGTCGTAAGAAGCTTTGTTATATTACCATTTTGTAAGGTACATTTCTTAGCCTAGAAGTCGTAAGTGCGGTCATGGTCAAGTACCATTTGGTAAAGTACATTTCTTAGTCTAGAACTCGTAAGAAGCTTTGTTATATTACCATTTTGTAAGGTACATTTATTAGCCTAGAAGTCGTAAGTACGGTCATGTTATAGCACCATTTTGTAAGGTACATTTCTTAGCCTAGTACTCGTAAGTGCGGTCATGGTTTAGTACCATTTGGTAAAGTACATTTCTTAGTCTAGAACTCTTAAGAAGCTTTGTTATATTACCATTTTGTAAGGTACATTTCTTAGCCTTAAAGTCGTAAGAAGCGTTGTTATATTACCATTTTGTAAGGTACATTTCTTAGCCTAGAAGTCGTAAGTGCGGTCATGTTATAGTACCATTTTGTAAGGTACATTTCTTAGCCTAGAAGTCGTAAGTGCGGTCATGTTATAGTACCATTTTGTAAAGTACATTTCTTAGCCTTGAAGTCGTTATTGCTGTCATGGTGTAGTACCATTTGGTAAGGTATATTTCCTAGTCTATAACTCTTTAGAAGCTTTGTTATAGTACCATTTGTTAAAGTACATTTCTTAGCCTAGATGTCGTTAGTGCGGTCATGTTATAGTACCATTTCGTAAGGAACATTTCTTAGCCTAGAAGTCGTAAGTGCGGCCATGGTTAAGTACCATTTGGTGAAGTACATTTCTTAGCCTAGAACTCGTAAGTGCGGTCATAGTTTAGTACCATTACGTAAGGTACATTTCTTAGCTTAGAAGTCGTAAGTCCTGTCATGGTTTAGTACCATTTGATAGGGTACATTTCTTAGTTTAGAACACGTCAGAAGCTTTGTTATAGTACCATTTGGAAAAGTACATTTCTTAGCCTAAAATTCGTAAGTACGGTCATGGTTTAGTACCATTTGGTAAGTTACATTTCTTAGCTTAGAAGTTGTAAGTGCTGTCATGGTTTATTACCATTTAGTAAGGTACATTTCTTAACCTAGAACTCGTTATAAGCTTTGTTATAGTACCATTTGGTAAGGTACATTTCTTAGCCTAGAAGTCGTAAGTGCTGCCATGGTTTAGTACCATTTGGTAAGGTACATTTCTTAGCCTAGAAGTTGTAAGTGCGGTCATGTTATAGTACCAATTTGTAAGGTACATTTCGTAGCCTAGTAGTCGTAAGTGCGGTCATGGTTTAGTACCATTTGGTAAAGTACATTTCTGAGTCTAGAACTCGTAAGAAGCTTTGTTATATTACCATTTGGTAAGGTACATTGTTTAGCCTAGAAGTCGTAAGTGCGGTCATGGTTTAGTACCATTTGGTAAAGTACATTTCTGAGTCTAGAACTCGTAAGAAGCTTTGTTATTTTACCATTTGGTAAGGTACATGTTTTAGTCTTGAAGTCGTAAGTCCTGTCATGGATTAGTACCATTTGGTAAGGTACATTTCTTAGCCTAGAAGCCGTATGTGCGGTCATGTTATACCACCATTTGGTAAGGTACATGTCTTAGCCTAGAACTCGTAAGTGCGGTCATGGTTTAGTACCATTTCGTAAGGTACATTTCTTAGCCTATAAGTCGTAAGTGCGGTTATGTTTTAATACCATTTTGTAAGGTACATTTCTTAGCTCAGAAGTCGTAAGAACTTTTGGTTTGGTACCATCTTGTAAGGTCCATTTCTTAGCCTAGATGTCGTAAGAAGCTTTGATATAGTACCACTTTATAAGTTACATTTCTTAGCCTATATCTCGTAAGTGCAGTCATGGTTTAGTACCATTTGGAAAAGTACATATCTTAGCCTAGAAGTCGTAAGTGCGGTCATATTTTAGTACCATGTTGTAAGGTACATTTCTTAGCCTAGAATTCGTTAGAAGCTTTGTTTTTGTGCCTTTGTGTAAGGTACATTTCTTAGCCTAGAACTCATAAGAAGCTTTGCAGCAGAAAACTTTGGAGAAAAATGTAAAACGTGCTCAAACGATAGATTTCTCATAAAGTCTTTCGTTTCTTTACTAAAATTATAATACAAATATTCCATGTTTTCCAACTTGTTCATTATATGTTTTCAAAGTAGACGAAACTGCAAATATGCCCGGTGAATTTTATGCCTCCAGTATAATTTGAATTTGATTAATACATGATCAAAACATGTATACAGTGACTGTCCTAATTTCACGATCGAAAAATAATAATAAAAAAGAACAGTTAAGTTTATTTAGTTAACTATCCCTGATGGAAATCTGTAGTACATTGATTACATGTAAAGATAATAATGACAAATAAAGCACCTACCAGTATGCAAATATGCTAAAGTCACAATAAGTATTAATACAACACGTTTAACTGTCATTTTCTTCGTCTGCTATTTGAAAAATGAATCCTTTTTTATGCAGTGGAAATAGTTTTCATCGGTGATAACCCTTTATCGCGTGTGCTAGATTAACATTCTTTCAAACTGAAACAAAGTGTGGAAGCTCAATTCTAACCACGTGGCTTAATATTTCAGAATACAACAAAAGGAACGGTAAGATCGTGAAAGGTGTTGTAAACAGTCCTTTAGTTTCAAGTTTTCTTAAGATGTATCCGTACGTAGAAGACACCACAGTGTACTCGAACGGAAAAAAGGGTTTTCCTTATCAGGAGACGTTGTCAGGTATAGACCGTCGTTCTTATGCATATGCCCCAGTTACACAGACGGTCGGTCCCCAATCGGTCATTTTATTTTAAATTTACTAGCTGTTTTGATCGGTTGTCATGCGTGATTATTTCTGGTTTTCTGTGTAAACGGCCATCGGTGATGGACAAGTGTTCAATCGGTGAAACAAACATTTCATGGGTTGCTGGTAGCGGTGACCGAAAGCAACTCAAACGGGGTTGGATCGGTGATAAGGATGTTTTCATCGATAAAAATGCTGTCGGCTTTTATCGTTTGTAAATCGGAGCTAAATCGGGCGTAACGCTGATTAATCGGTGTTTGATAGCTAGTCATCAGTGGTTAAACACTTTCCGTCAGATATGGCCGGTGATTCATATTTGGTAATCTTTGTCCGATCGGCGATATCGGTGATTAATAGCTTGCATATCTCGTGATATAGGTTGCTGTCGGTTCTTTTATTAAAATAATATGTTTAAGTGATGATAACCGATGAATTTTTTGCAGTTGAGTTGACCGATTGGCCACTTACAAATTTAAACCCGACGATGACACGATGGCGGCAATCGATTGATCACAGATTGAATCCCTATTAACCACCGATCAAAACCGACGAAATCCCACATTTTAATTCTCATCTTTTTTCTATCGGTGGTAAGTATTAGTTCATCGGTTGCTTATCGGTGTCTCATCGGTGGTTCATCGGTGATATCGGTTGTAGACAGGTTGTCAATCGGTTATTTGTAAAAAAAATCACCGATCGAGAATTTTAAACATGTTTAAAAATCCCAATCGGTAATTTTTCACCGATAACTTATCTTTCCCCAATAGCAGTTGATAGCTGGAAAACAGGTGATATCGGTGTTAAATACGTTGTCATCGGTTCTTTCCAAAAAAACTACCGATCAATCACCGATGGCTCTGTGTAACTGGGCTGTTAAACTCGTTCTCACTCATTAAACAAAAATGGCGGACATGCACACTCTGATCGGTCTTGCGATTTTATAATTCATTATGGGACATTCAGACGAAGCAACTGCGGAGGGTTTCGTTGGTTTTCTGTCTCCAAACCGTTATTATGGGACAATCAGACAGTGAACAGTTCCGTTGGTTTTCCGTCTCCTAACGTTTATTATGGGAAAACAGTTTCGTTTGTTTTCTGTCTCCTAACGGTTATTATAGGACAATTCAACGAGGATATTTTCATTGGTTTTCTGTGTCCTAACAGTTATTATTGAACAGTCAAACGAAGCAAGAGCAGATATTTTCGTGTTTTTTTTTGTGTCCTAACAGTTATTATGGGACAATCAAACCAGGCAATAGCGGACAATTTTGTTGCTTTGCTGTCTCCTAACAGTTATTATTTGACAATTCAACGAGGCAATAGCAGATATTTTCATTGGTTTTCTGTGTCCTAACAGTTATTATTGAACAGTCAAACGAGGCAAGAGCAGATATTTTCGTGTTTTTTTTGTGTCATAATATATAAATATCATTTGACAGCATGTGTGACATTGATATTGTCAACCCGACAGCAGAATGTCATCCGAGGCGTAAGCCGAGTAGGCGACTTTCTGTTTCGAGGGTTGACAATATCAATGTCACACATGCTACCATATGATATTTATTTTATTATACCGAACAAATCATCTTCTAAATCATCTTGAGAAATACTTGCAAATTGAGACATGTTTACTTGCTGACAGTTCCTGTCGTCTGATGTGTTTATGTACACACTGAATAGTGACGTCACTGCTGTATGTGTATAAGGGAGGCAATCACGTCGTGATTTAGCTAAAATATTGAAGCAGTTATTTGCCCGTATATGACATTTAAAATATCATTGCGGTCACATGACTTGACAGTCCATTTTCGCTTGGTCACGTGTCAAAAAGGTTGATAATGTTTCTGATAGTCAAAATATCACTTTTTCGAGTAATGGGATTTTACCATTGTAGACAAAAGTGAGGTATACTAACAGTTATTATGACGAGGCAACATTAGACAGTGGTACAGAGGTAGAGCGTCTGCCTCTTGTACCAAAGGTCCCGGGTTCAAATCCCGTGATGAGCGGGTTCTGCCTTTGGGAATCTTTCCACAAAAACAGGTCGAGTACTGGTTAAGTCTCCAGGAAGCAGATATCGAGCGGGATTAATATAAGCTTAAAGCTTGTTTCGCAATGGATGTAAAATAAATAAGTTTAAACTAACAGCAGACAGTTTTGTTTGTTTTCTGTCTCCTTACAGTTATTATGGGACAATCAAACGAGACAACAGCAGACAGTTTCGCTTGTTTTCTGTCTCCTAACAGTTATTATGGGACAATCAAACACGGCAACAGCGGACAATTATACTTATTTATTTAACACCATTTGCGAAACAAGCGTTCGATGTCTGATTCCTGGAGACTTAGCTAGTACTCGCGCCCCTTGTATGGAAAATCGCAAAGCCAGACGACCCATCACGGGATTCGAACCCGGGACCTTTGGTTCATTACACCACAGTCATCCTAACAATTGTAAATATAGGGAACGATAAGATAAAACTAATATTAGAAAAGGTAAATGTTTTCATGTCTTGTGTATATCCTAAACAAGATTAAAAAGCAAGCCAAAAGCAGTCAATAAAGCCAAATATAAATGCGCCGCGGTAAGGAAGGAAAAGCAACAACAACTTTGTTTATTCTGTGCATAGCGAATAATAGCCAAGCCTTGGTAGTTCAGTCGGTAGCGACGCGAGCAGTCAATCCAGGGGATGTGAGTTCGAAACCTAGCTGATAAAAGTCAATGGGACAAGCGTGATTCATCTTCCACCAATGGGAAGTTTGTTGTATGGATTACTGGTGTAGGGAAGCCAGTAAACACATGAGTAGGTGAACTGGCCGCCGTGATATGACTGAAAAATTGTTGAAAACTGGGTAAAACCCCAATTAATCAATCAATACAGCGAATAATCATATGAGTATGCGCGTCTGCACCTATTCACAATACCCTTAATTCTCCGTTGACATGCAATATGGTCAAAGATTTATAATCGGGCAAAAGTGTATGAATGTAGCCCTATATGTGCCAGCCCTTGTAATGTTATCAGTATGACCCCTCCTCGCACACAGTTCAAATGAAGTATTAGTAGCCTGCTTTAGGATCGTGGCGAAATTGTTTTTGGCTGTGTATGACGAATGGTTCGTGTCTTAAATCCGACACATAGAGTTCATGGTCCAATCACTGTCCGCAGCGACCAATAGAAGAGTGTGTCCGGGATATTGTTGATTATGGCTCACATAGAAAGCCTACAATAACACCAGTAATTAATAATGGCTGATATTGAGCGAGAGTTCTGACCTACATACCGATGTACTGAAATTGATCTCGTCACACGAAAACCGACTCTCGGTATCGGGATGTTAAAGTCCGTGAAGATCCGGATCAGTCTCTTCCATCATCACTCCGATCACTATCTGACATGTTCGCAAATTCGTTGTACATTCATCCTTAAGCCTCTGGGAACGTCATTAACCACAGAGTTATACAAGTTTCAGTAGTCATAATCTCCAGTAATTCACAAACCTCATGTGGCGTAGATCAAACATTGCTATACGATAAATATAAACATTACATTATGCGTAGGTACGTAGGTATTTATTTGCGCTTTTAAATACAGGATCACACACTTTTAAAATGTCAATTACTGTCGTGTATTTCGCAAATATTTTAATATAATACATGGAATTCTACCATGACGCGCCAGTACAATGGAGTACACGAGAAAGGATTATCTGATTGATTATGATTCTTGTATCGGATAACTCTCACAGACCGATCATATCGTACATAATAACCTCCAATGGAATTAAATAATAATCTATATAATTTATTCTGTAGATGAAGTTAGATGTCCGCTTAGCGCGGTGAAATTCTGCGATCTCTTTAGTCGTTATCAACAAAAATAACTGAATAGCGAACAATATAGATTAAAATAAGACTGTTCGAACGTTCATGCTTATCTCGCTTTATATTGTTCGCAGTTGCAGTTGTGCATGACATTCGACGCAACTGTTATTTTTTTATTTATCGAAATAAGAGTTAATTGTTGTTTCCTACATATATTGACCGTTACATAATCAACGTAAATACATTGTCCATAGCCTAGTACTGGTTTGGTTACACAGGGAGCATGAATAAATGATATAACTGAAAATAATGTTGAAAACGGTGTTTAACAGGTTTAAAATTATTTACCATAGGAAAAACCTTAGAAATTGTATTTTCTTTTTGCATCACTGGAAAATGTATAATGTATATTATAAACCTTAAATACTAACATAGATTAACGGAAAACATATTTATTGTAAGGTATTAGGGGGGATGGCCACGACCTTCACATATTTATGCAAGTGGTTAATAAAGTTATATATCAAAGAAACAAAAAAACTACACAAAAAAACAACAACACATTGTCTCTCTGAAAACAAACCAACCACCACATTATCTCTCTGCAAACGAACCAACCACCACATTGTCTCTCTGAAAACAAACCAACCAACACATTGTCTCTATGAATACAAACCAACCACAGCATTGTCTATCTGAAACCAACCCAACCACCACATTGTCTCTCTGAAAACGAACCAACCACCACATAGTCTCTCTGAAAGAAAACCAACCACCACATAGTCTCTCTGAAAGAAAACTAACCAACACATTGTCTCTCTGAAAATAAACCAACCACCCGCGTATCTCTCTGAAAACAAACCAACCACCAAAGTGACTGTAGAAGTCTTGGTACACACCTGTATATAAACTATCAAATTCATGAATTGGATCCTCTTTTGTTTCGTCGCTTATTCATACGTCATCATCATCACCCATTCGTTCCAAAGAGAGCTTCGTTGAATATCATTTGCCCTTTCTTCCTTGCTGGCTGACTCTAGCTTGTGAACATTGAATTATTTCTAAATGACAGTTGTGTTCAACATGCTTTAGAAAGTATCAAAACGTGTTGTTTTATGAAAATAGACCATGTTACGGAAAGTATTCGACTTCGTTTCAAAGTCGTTTGTTATTTATTTAGGTAAAAGCCTGGAGTAGGCAATTAAACATCGTAACATGTGTTCTTAATTGAGAGTATGTTGACTTTAATAATGAAAAGGGAGTTTGCCCCGGGAACAAGTATTTCAATTTAGCAAATAAAACCAGATTGAAAATGGTTAAACTTGCTCTTATATTGTCGAATTTTGCGCATTTGTGACACACAATTATTGTTTTTTTTTATTCCGTTTTGTCCATTATAAACAAACATACATGTACTTGTATTTATCTAGATATTTAAACCAGTATTTCAATTAAGTTCATTGTAGCAAAATCCTAAGTCGATAACATTAGATTAAAAAAAGTGAAACTTCACCTCGAACATTGCAACTGTTTAGATATTTTCCACTCAGATGTCTACTCCATTACATCAATATACATGACCTTGTTTTTACTTATTTAGGTATTTATCCCTTTCACATATACAACACATGCGCAGCCGACACACACATATTGAAACTCTCCATAAATGAAAGATCAATTAAGGTTGAAAACATTGTGGTAAAAGTCGAAATTGCTCATGATGTTTTCAAAAGTCGTCTGTTGCAGATGCCTCAAAATGCGTCTATAATTGGGAAAAGCGTAAAATGGTTCCCTCGTTTTGAATCTCAATTCTGAATTATTGTATAAGGTGCAGCGGACTTGCGATAACTCGAACGTATCGTTTAACTCGAACGTTTCGTTTCACTCGAACGTTTCGTTTAACTCGAACTGTTTTCTTGAACTGTTGTTTGTGCATTTGGAGAACATTGTAGCAGTAGATTGGATTGCGCATTCCCAGATAATATTTTACCATTGGGTTCCTTCTTCTGATGTTCTTGGTGGTGTGATTGAAAAAATTATATTGTGCAGATGATAGTACAGTCTTTCAATTAGCATCATACAATAGATGTAAGACGTTCTATACCAGCGACTTATGTCACTTGCTATGCAGTAAGGGATATAACTCGACATCATGAGCAATTTCTCCTTCTGCCACAATGTTTTTAAAAGCAGGAAAGGGATAAGGTGCTCTTTTATTGAATTACCTGTTAAAGTACTGTGTCGCCCGCCTTGGCAGTGTGACACAAAGGGGTCACTTCTCTGTCCCCTGCCTTGGCAGTGTGACACAAAGGGATCCCTTCTCTGTTGCCTGCCTTGGCAGTGTGACACATAGGAATCCCTTTTCTGCCCCCTGCCTTGGCAGTGAGACACATATGGATCACTTCTCTGTCGCCCGCCTTGGCAGTGTGGCACTTAGGGATCACGTCTCTGTTGCTTGCCTTGGCAGTGTGACACATAGGGATCACTTCTCTGTCGCCCGCCTTGGCAGTGTGGCACTTAGGGATCACTTCTCTGTCCCCTGCCTTGGCAGTGTAACACATAGATATCACTTCTCTGTCGCCTGTCTTGGCAGTGTAACACATAGAAATCAATTCTCTGTCGCCTGTCTCGGCAGTGTGACACTTAGGGATCACTTCTTTGTCGCCCGCATTGGCAGTGTGACACATAAGGATCACTTGTCTGTCCTCTGCCTTGGCAGTGTAACCCATAGGGATCACTTCTCTGTCGCCTGCCTTAGCAGTCTGCCACTTAGTGATCACTTCTCTGTCGCCGCCTTGGCAGTGTGACACATAGTGATCACTTTTCTGTCCCCTGCCTTGGCAGTGTAACACATAGGGATCACATCTCTGTCCCTTGCCTTGGCAGTGTAACACATAGAGATCACTTCTCTGTTGCCTGTCTGTCATGGTTTAACTTACTGGCATATTGGCAGGTTACACATGTCTTCTAATACTTTTGTTTTATATTGATAATGTTAACCTTTAACTGATCTGATTTGAATACTAATTAGAATGAACATTGATTGGCTATTGTAATTGTTAACAAATACCTGAATTAACCCTTTCCCTCTTTGACACATATACAGCAGACCACTTAAACAACACTGGTACAAGGAGAAATTGCTAATAATGAGCAATTTCTCCTTCTGTTTCTCCATTGTTTTTAAAGTAGTTTACAGCAGATTTATTGTTTGTTGGAACAGGTTAAGTGCACCTTTTTATCCTAAAATATGAAAGCTGTAAGGGTTAAAATTCAGATTTATGAGTGACAGTTCATTACGAGCTGTCTCACCTGAATCTGCATTTTTTCCAAAAAGCCATAGATTGCCTTTGGCAGCGAAAGGGTTCAACAGATGTTAAATATTTTCATATGAATCGTCATATATCTTTCCAGAAGACATAACTAATCATTAAGCATTTGGCGTGAAAATCCCAAATACAGAACCCTCTCATCGCGCGATTCAAACTCGGGACCTTTCATACGAAAGGTCGACGCTCTACCACTGCGACACTGTCTTTCAGATTTATTTCACAGATAAAGTATTACAGATTGTACTTGTAAAGGTTTTCAAACACTATATCTCCTTGGTTTAAGTCAAACCATTATTGAAGACGTTGATTCACTTTGATGTCATTGAACAACAAATTAGTTTCTATAGGACTACAATTAACTAGACCTTAAATATCAGGATAGGTACCTGACAGAGGTAACCCTTATCATGCTGTATGCAGATTTAAAATCAAAGCACCGTTCGTCCGTCATTTTTCTTTTCCGTCTGAAGCAATATTTAAAGCATGGTCGGATGGAGTTAATTAAAACTACCATAGGTAATATCAACTACCACAGGTAAATGTCAGACTGCAAGTTTCACTAAGATTGCCACAACAACTTCAGAGTTATGGTCAATTGAACTTAGTACAATATCAATAACATGAAAGGAAAATAATCTACTGTAAGAAATACAAATCTAGAATAATTAGGTGTTTATACTTAAATCCATTATATTCTTTATGTACTGTGTTTATATCCCAACTACCTAAGAACACTCTACAGTTCACATTGAACAACCAATATTCATGAAAGTACATCATAACTTTCATCTACACCAACTCTTGGTCAAACTCTTAACTTGGTCACATGGGGGAAAAACATAAGCACAAAGTCAATTTTAGAAAAACCTAATTAACACTCAAGAAGCCTTCTTTTTCATCAAATAAAAACAAGAATTCTCAACAAAAGATTCATCTCCATCATATCCCAGTCAGGTTCAAACTAGGTCACAAGGTCAATGTTTAGGAAAAACGTGTGAACACATAAGAGTCCACATTATTCATCATAATATTTACTTTCATCGAATCCCACTAAAGTTCAGATGCACAGTGAATGAATCCCACCTACCAAATCAAATCACATTTGGGCAGTTAAAAGCGTTTTATCAAGTGCAGTTTACAGCCGTCATTACAATTACAATTTGAAAATGGAATCATAAACAATAAGCTTCCCGGAGGCCTGTGTGAAATAATGAAAACTCTTTTATATGACCAGGCATTTCTACCAGACAGTATTTCTGTATGACAAAGCTATTTACACCAGTATATGTCCTCGTCTAACATGTATTTCTACATTCATGACGTTAAATGAATTCATGTTAAAATATCCATCATGTTTGCATAAACATTATACTTTGTGTATTGCATCCGAAAAGCTAACCTTGTTTACAAATTGACAGACTGTATTCAATTCTTTCATACTATAGCGGGGATTTTTCAATGTTGTCCAGTGAATCAATACATGCATAATGGTTATTGTTAAAAATCGAGTAATACTATCTACAGAATGGGATATCTTTTGCAATTGGCGCTTCCGATACTTTACGTTAAACAAACCTGCGTTTAACAGACATTGAAACAGAAACTTGATTTGCAAATATCTAGCATGTTTCATAGTTTTCTTTGCGTGATAAAATACTTCATTTCACTTGGACGTTGGGACCTCCGTGCATACCAATACATGTGTAGTTTCTGTGGAACGCAATCATCGTCAATAACAATCGCATTGTGACGAATCGTCAATACAATGTAAAAAAGAGAAAAATTTACATGAACAGTTATTTTAATCACAAGGTTTTCAACTACTAGTATATTCAATGATAATACTTTCATGTTTATTTATTTTGTCTAAAAATAACCTGTCTGCTGCAGTTTCGTCATATGCAGAAATGAGTTGGGCTTGCTAATGTTTTTACATCGTATGAAAACAGAATGTACAAGAGGTACGGAATTGATGCACCCGTTTAAACGTTTCTTCTCAGCATCATTTTCGTAGATTTCAGCGATATTTCGCGCATGAATGATCGGTAAATCACACCTTCCTCGCCATGGTCTGTACCGGGAGTGTAATATTTCCCGTTCAAGTTTGCGTGTGCACAGGTAAAGTACCACCAGCCGCCATGGTCACTAACTGCACAGTTACTGGAATCCGGGTCTTTATCGAATGTGCTAAAATCTTTGCCCTTATTGTAAGTCATTCCTTGGGTATCACCTGTAAAAGGGAGTTAATTAATATGTGAACGATGCTCCCGGAAAACCTACAATAACGTACTAGTAACTTACACGTGTTGAAAAATACCTGTCAACGTATGCAAATGGTTACTGCTAACGTATGCAAATGGTTACTGCTAACGTATGCAAATGGTTACTGCTAACGTATACAAATGGTTACTGCTAACGTATTCAAATGGTTACTGCTAACGTATTCAAATGGTTACTGATAACGTATGCAAATGGTTACTGCTAACGTATGTAAATGATTACTGCTAACTTATGCAAATGGTTACTGCTAACGTATGCAAATGGTTACTGCTAACGTATGCAAATGGTTACTGCTAACGTATGCAAATGGTTACTGCTAACGTATGCAAATGGTATGCAAATGGTTAGTGGAAACGTATGCAAATGGTTACTGCTAACGTATGCAAATGGTTAATGCTTTACAGATGCTTTCTGCAATTGTCTATGACTAATTTGCAGTCAGATGATTGCGCGGATACTGGTCGCAAATGGCTTACGTTTGATTTTCGCAGAGCGCCGCTCATATTAAGCTTTGATTATTACTCTAAACATTGAACTGATTCTCATATGTTTGCAAATATGTTTATTACTATTAATATACACATGTATTATCATCAAATATGTGATTCATTACACCATTATAATGATAATGATTACTTTAAATGTGATGTTAATACATGCCATGCATAATTATTTTACCGTATATTTACATAAATATAGGGGTCGAGTCAATATTTTCGGTCAATATGCTATAATCATTTTATACATTATTGTCTGGACATCAACGATTGCAATATTTGATAACCACGTCGTAATGGCGTGACAGCTAGACTATCTTCAAATAAATTCATGATTGGAGCTCCAATAAGGTTATATCAAATAATTATAATCCAGGGTAGGTAGGGTTCTGTATACTCAGGTTGACTGTTACATTTTTATCCGGACAATGTGCCAGTAAAACTTCTACTTAATTATAGAAATACAGTGATGTAACTGAGATACTATTACAAATCCACATTAATCACCAATTACCGTTTACTCGTAGTTGCTCGCTAAATGTATGAGTATATAAACCATTGTTTCGCTTTCTTATAGGTATATTATATATCACGATGTTATTCCGAGAATATGAACAAGAATTCGTTGTATATCAAAATGGGTTGAATTACATACGAATTGATTGCAATCAGTTACGTATCATTATTCGTGCCATGAATGTGTTTGTTTGTGTATACTATTGTTTTTTATTAATATTTTGATAGTGTATTTTTAGCCCCTTGCACGTAAATGACACTTTTTAAATCATCAAACTAAACAATTGCCTTCATTTCGTTGTGTTACCATACCGCTTCCGTATATATCAGCAATAATGAACATGCAGACATTGCAGATATATCACGGGCGAAATGGACACATGAATACTTGCTTTAGTTATAAAATGTAAACACCCGTTGTGTCTGTGAAAACGTATAGACTTCACAAAAAAGGTATACTTGATATAGACGGTAGTTTTAATGAAAAGAGGGCAATTGGATGTTCAGTCTGTGTTAAAGGTAGCATTGCTCTAAATGTAGCGACTTCTTAGATGTAAAGGGGACAGATGGAACTATCTGGGTCATCTATGATTATCACTTTTTATATGCTAAAACATTTCAAAGATGGTAAAAAATGACGTTGTTCTCGTCAACCAAACGCTGTGCTAACAAAGCAAACATTACTCCTGGTGAAGATATGGTCAAATTAGACTTTCTATTTGCAAGAATTTTTAACATGTTTGCTATTGTGGTATATTTTACTAAAGAGTCAAAACTTACAAATGGTTTGCGTAAGCCTCGTGTCCCATCTCCTTGCCGACGAATTTAATAACTTCCGCGTAAATTTGGCTGATAGTCTGTTGAAAAACACAACAACACCCCAAACAAAACAAACAAAAACCAGAACAACGACATCAATGTTACTTATAAAAAACGCATTTGTTTGAACACTTAAGATACTGTATTAATAATTATTAATGGTTTAGAAAATGTCATCATCTACGTACGCCATACTGTTAAACGAGTTAAAAGCGTGCGTGCGAAATGGTTTGTGTGCGGTATAATCCCAATGCTAATGAACCTGTTGTTCAGATTCTGTGACCAAATAGTCGTACTGGTGCTGTATCAATTTTATAAAAACAGTGAATTATCAAAAGCTTAAACGTTTAATCAGAAACGTAGACCAGTCAGCGAACTGAGAGTTAAATGTCTTTACTGTCATGAAAACAGTTGCACATGAATACCATGCATTCTTTTAATGTGACTAATGGCTAGCAGAAAGACCTTATTGTATGCATGGTATAACGGCAGAGGTATGAGAGGTTTTGCAACCTGATGAAAAGCAAAAGCAGTATTACTTGTTATAAAGGAGATCGCAAAATAGTTTTATACATAAGAAAGACATTGTTGTATGCATGGTATAACGGCAGAGATATGAGAAGTTTTGCAACCTGATGAAAAGCAAAAGTAGTATTACTTATTATAAAGGAGATCGCGAAATATTTATACACATAAGTACAACTCTATGTGCATTTCATATCGGTATAGTTGCTGTATTTTGGGCCGATGGCCTCTATAACCAATAAATAATCATTGTATTGTATTGTATTATATTGTATTGTATTACTGTAATGAGTAACAGCAATGCAGCTATCATTAATCGTGCGCATGTTCAAAATTATCTGCACAAAAGAGAAACTTGACCACCCTCCCTACCCCAACCACTATACTCCCCATTCCTTGTCCCATGCGATCTTTATATTGCAGAAAAAGTGCGTGTCTTTTACACAAGCCCAGTAAACTTGGTTATGCAAATTTTGCATGTCTTTATTGTACTTTGCTTATTCGAATGAAGGTGTGTCAATATTAGTAAAGTGTGTATCTGTTTAGAAAGATAATTATGAGGTAAAAAACAGGACAAGTTTATAAACATGGCTTTTCCAGTAACCAAGTTATGATCTTAGTAAAACGCCCCTAGTACACCAAATGCAAAGTATCAAAGAATGGACAATTTGAATCATTTCCTAATTTCGGTTAGTGCACAATCTCATGTCAGTGAATATATTACGCAGTTGGAACATACATCGCGAGATGAGGGGGTCTCCGACTTGGTTAAATCAAAACTACCAATGACCTTTAATAAAATCACGTTATGCGTACAATGTTCTGGTGGGCATATTTGCCATTTGTTCTGAATAAAAACTATGTCATGTTTACAAAGTGTATTAGGTAGCATTTCAAATTAAAAAAAAAATTAATGTCATCCATCTAACTTTCAACAATAACAACACAAAAATAAATGTATTTAAGTCATTTTTCATCGATTGCGAAACCATATTTCATTTTATTTTAATAAAGGATGATATCTGCCGGGACCTTTCATACGACATGTCGACGCTCTACCAATGAACCACTATCTTCCAGATTTATTACATCGACAAGGTCGTCTTAGTTCTAAACCACAATTTGCTGTCCATGGTTTTAGTTTTTAACAAGCTGTACTCAAAACATAGCCTTTGATTTATTTAAATGTATTTACACAGAACGTTAGCTGTTATAGGACTACAATAAAAAGGGATCTTAAACACGATTTCAAATGAGATCATAATGAGATCATCATGCCATTTATAATGATGATATCACATATCGATCACACACTGAATAATTATCGACCATCCACGTAAACAATTGACCTGTTGTTAGTGTATTTACAAATACAGATACAGATTATGTCGTCATTTCAATGACAATTTGATAATTGAATCATGAACACTAAGTTTCCTAGGAGCATATTTGCATATGGACGTAAAATATATATTTTTACTTTGATATAGTTACCGGTGTTTGAACCACCTTTAAGAGATGTGTGTATAAGATCACATATGCGATTACAAATCCCACGAAAGATAAATGAAACATGAATTACTGTACATGTAAAATGAATTCGTGTTAGAAAATCATTCAATTCTATTTAATTACACCCGAAGTCAACCTTGTTTACAAATTTACAGTCTGTATTCAATATTGTCATAATATAGCGCGAATTTTATATTTTGTCTAGTATAGTGGATCAATACATATGTATACACCAATTATTGTTAATGTAACATTGCTACTAATTTAATATTTTGTGCAAATGGAGCTTCACAGACACGTGACTATTTCCTAGGCAAACAACCCTGCGGTTATTGAAACAGAAAATTGTTTAGCAAAACTAGCAATATATACAGTTCCTTGTAATGTTTGTTTACTTCGTTTCGCTTGAACAAAGTGGGTTTCCTCACATGACAATTATACAAATGTAGTTATGGTGTCTGTGGAACGTAGTTCTGGCCATTTAACCATTTCCCACATACAGACGCATGTTGACGTATCTGCAATAAGTACTTTTTGTAAAACATTGAAGGCAAGGGAGAACAATTAAATTAAATACAAATTTAGACCACATATTTTTAAATGTACATTAAAAGCAATCTTAACCACAGGTTTTTAACTTTATTCAATAATCATACTTTAATATATTTGGCTTTGTATATACATGTATATTGTTTAATCTGTCTGCCTACGATTAATCGTATTCAGAAATGGTGTTGGGGTGATTACGATATCATGTACATCGTATGATATCGTACTGTACATAGGGTACGTAATTAAAGTTCTCTTCTCGTCATCATTGTCGTAGATTCCAGCAATATTTCGGCCATGAAGGACCGGTAAATCACACAATAATATCTTACATGATATGTAGAATACGATTTCCCTTTTGTTAAGAAAATATAGCACAATGTTAACAATTTACTCAAAAGTGAACATAAAATAGTCATTTGAAAACTCGCTAAGTTTATCTCTGTTTTAATGAAATTAAAAGATAATGCTAACTGAAACAAAAGTCACCGTTGAGTGAACCTTTAACAAACGTCTTTGCAAAGGTAGCTTATCATTTTCCCAATACAAACTTCTCTGTTGTGTTGTAACTTTCCGCAACTGTGAACTACTTTTGTATCATATATAATGTATTTTGGGCCGGTGGCCTTTATTTATGAATAAAAAATTATTATAATTATATATTAAGCATATGAACAAGCATATTGCATTTACTTCTATTATATACAAATTAATTACATTCAATTACGAATTATCATTCGTGACATGCACGTTTTTGTCAACTAGACTATTATTGTGGGCTATTTATACAATTTCAGAAAAACAGTTGAAACTTAAAAAGGTCAGCGATCGTCGCTGAGTCCGCATCTCCTCGCCGAAGGACAAAAGAACTGCCGAGAAAAAATGCTCACCCCAATCGAAACAAAAAATGGAACAACAACAACAACAACATCAGCAAATATTGCGAAATTCAGAATTCCAGCAGTATATCGGCGAAGTACGTGAGTTTATTTGTTACAGCCCTTAAACGCTCTTATAATAAGCGAAGATTGAGAAATAAGCTTTATATACGCCATATTGTAAGACGAGTTAAAAGCGTAAGAAATGTTTTGTATGCATTACAAATCCAATGCTAATGGACATGTTTGTTCGAATTCCGGTACCAATTAGTCGTATAGATTCTGGAAAACGTTGGAAATGCAAAATGTCTTTGTCTTTTAAAAAGTGTTCCTAGAAAAGGCTAAGTTTCTGCTTTGAATGGATATTGATATTAGAACAGTGTAATACTGTTAAGGTGGATACTTATGACGGATTGAAGTGTAAATCAGGACACATGTCAAAAAGATGAAACAAACATTAATTTCTGTATACATTTTATGTAAGTTCAGCTAAGAACATCATTCAATTTTGCATAAACAGTATACTGTTTCATTGCATCCGAAGCTATCATTGTTTACACAATTACAGTCTCTATTAAATATTTTCATAATATAGCGTGACTTTCATATTTTGTCAAGCAATTATGCACTATAGTTAATGTACACATTCTACAACTATATCTACTGAATGTATTTTTTTTTGTAAATGGAGATTCCGAGACTATCGTCTAATAGACATTGGAACAGAAACTCGCTTCGCAGAAATCGAGCATATATCATAGTGTTTTCTTCGTAATAATATAATTGGGCTTCCGTGTATAACAGTGCAGGTATTGTATCTGTGGAACGCATTTTGACGAATCTGCGATACACACCATTTGAAAACGTTCTAGAAAATGAATAACAAATACATTGAGGCAATTTCAACCACAGGAGTTTCAACTTTATTCAATAATCATATTTCCATAGTTTTGTGTCGTCTGTATTTGTTAAATGTCGTTTACCGCCGAAGTGGCATATGTTGAAATGAGGGTGTGCTGTTTATGTTTACAGCACATGCGATCTGAATGTACACGACGTTCTTAGTTAATTCAACCATTCATTTAAGTTTCTCTTCTCAGCATAATTTTCATAGATTCCAGCGATATTTCGCCCATGAATGACCGGTAAATCACACCCTCCTCGCCATGGTAGGTGCCGGGAGTTAAGAATTTCCCGTTTAAGTTTGCGTGTGTACAACCATCATACCACCAGCCGCCATGGTCATCAATTGCACAGTGACTGGAATGCTGGCTGTTTTTATCGAATGTGATAAAGTCTTTGCCGCTGCTATAAGTCATTCCTTGCCGATCACCTGTGAATGAAATCCACCATTGACGTACTAATTACACGTGTGACAAAATACCTGCTAGCGGATTAAAATAGATACGGCTTTACAGAAGATTCTTTCAACATTCTAAGACTTATTTGAAGACAGTGCAGCGCCAGATCAGACTTATTGATGCGATGGCTGATCAGGATATATACTCTCGCGAATGCCTCTGATATTCAATTTTGAGTATAGCTCTAAATCATTGACCTGCTCCTGATGTTTGCAAATATGTATATTTTTATAATACAAATATGCGACTTGTTTGTTAAAACGTGTATGTTTATATAATTAACACTTTAAATGTGATGAGCATACTTGTCATACATACTAATTTATACTGTATATCTGCATAAATCTAAGGATAATGCCAACATCATCAAATATAGCCATATTTGACAGACGCATCGTGATGGCGTAACATCTAGAATATCCACCAAGATCGTTCATAATTGGAGCATCCATATGGTTTTATCCCAAAATATATCCAGAGTATTTAAGGTTGTTTTATGCTCAGGTAGAGGAAAAGCATTAAGACTGCTACATACTTATCGGAATAATGTGCCAGTAAAACTGCTTCTTCGTTATTGAAATGCCGTGATGTGCCTGAAATACTTATAAAAAACCAACATGACAGACAAATTGTCACCAGAAAGTGTTAACCGTTTAAACATAATAACTCGCTAGTTATGTGTTAGTACAAAGCATACTTTTGCTTTATTAAAGCTATATAAGATTACAGTGTTACTCAGAACATGAACACGAACTCGTTGTTAATTGAAATACCTTTGATTACATACGAATTGCGAATCATTATCCGTCACAAACACGGCTTTGTTTGTATTTTCTTTTGTTTTAAATAAATACAATTTATACTGCATTAACATATCATTGCATGAAAATTACATTTATTAAATTTAAGGAATCCTCAAATCAAATGAAGGGCGTTCATTTATTTGTTCCATTATAGCATTTCAGTAGAAATCCTCAATGATTTACACGAAGAATTTAAAGCTGTATCATGGGCTTCATAAACCTGTTTATAGGTACACAAGTTTTCAAAATACATTGAGTTTGTGAAAAGTTAATATTGTTTTAGCTTAACATATTCTGAAGTTATAATGAATAGCGGATAAATGAACGCTGAAAACCCGGCCTGTATTAAAGGTAGCATTGCTCCAAAAATAGCAACTTCTCGGATGTAAAGGGAACTGAGTGAATACATGTGTAATCTATGATAGTTATCTGTCGACGGTAAAACATTTCAAAGCTGGTAATTTGTTTTTGTTAAAGTTGGTCACTATCCTCGTCAGCTAAAAGTTGCTGCTAACAAAGCAAACATTACTGCTGTTAAAGCAATTGCGGTTCTATACTTTACTAATGAGTTTAAACTTACAAATAGTTTGAGCTCGCTTGGTGCCACATCTCTTTGCCGAAGGACGAAAAACTCTCGTATAAATCGGATCAATTGTATGTTTTAAAATAAAACCTAAACAAAACAAACAATTACAACACCAACAAAGATTCCGAAATTTCAGCATTATGTACTGATGACAAAACATTGGACCCTAAAGACGTTCTATAACAATAAGTATAGGTTAAAACAAATATCACTATAGACCATATACTGTAAGACGATGTTAAAGCCCTTAAACGTGCTCATGTTCAGAATTTCCAGCAAATAAGAGACGTTCGCTCAGCTTCCCAACCCCACCCACCATACTCACCACACCTTAGCCTTTGCGATCTGTTTTAAATATCCAATGTAAAGACTAATGAGTGTTGCTGCCGTTAGGCAAGCCAAGCGCATTTGGTAATGCAAATTGTCCATGTCTGTATTGTTCAAAAATGCTTTTTTCTGCTTTGAAAATAATTTGTTTCTGTTTAGGTAGATAACTATGAGGGATTAAATTGTACATGTAAAAACACGACATTGTTATAAACATTGCTTTATTTAAAGCCAACTGGTGACATTAAATGAACGCCCCTTGTATACCAAATGCAAAGTATTAAAGAATGTACAATTTGAAGCATTTTTTATTTTTATTTTAGTTCTTTGCATTATCTCGATTCTGTGAATGTTTGTTTATCAATTTTATTCTCTTTAGTGTAAGGAAAATACATCGCGAGAGCAAAGTGTCACAGATAAGTCTCAGACTTGGTTAACTCTAAACCACCCATGGCTTTTAAAACAATTGCCTTAGGTTTATGGTATTATTGAAATGTTATCCATTTGTTCTGACTAAGCTATCTGTACTTTGTTCTGAGTCAATTTGGTGGCTATTCAACTTAAAAATATATGAGTGTCATCAACCTGTTTTTAACAAACTCTTGACAATAACAACAACACACACAAAACTAAATACCTTTAAGTTTAAACTTATTCATATTACTTCGATTTCGAAAAAGGTTATCAGCCTCGTATCTGTTTCTTAACCAATACTCGCGCCATTTGTGTAGAAAAGACAAAAATGCAGAGCCTTATTACGCGGTTCTAACCCGGGACTATAGGACGAGAGGTCAACGCTCTACCACTGCTCCGCGGTCTTCCTGATTGTTTCCATAGATAAAACCATCATATTGCGCTTGTGAAAACATGCAACACTATTGTTCCGTGGTATTATTGAAATGATAAATTATACTCAAATAGTATTTAGATGTTAATTCGCTTAAATATAATTTAACGACACATTTGCCTTTTATAGAACTGCAATAAACCTGAAACAACTAACACTTATCCTGCTTTAAAAAACAATACATTTTGTTAGACTGTAACACACGATTTCAAATGATCTTTACAGTCTGCTAATAGTCTTAACCTCGGTGTTCATTGACTGGTTCTCAGTTATCAAAAGGTATCAAAGTGTTACCCTTTCAGATAAGGGTAAGCATAGCTGGGCGTATGTAAAATTCTAACGATAGTCACATCGCTATCTGATACTGATTTCAGTACAAGCAACAATATATTTGACGACACGTACTGACTTAAGTACCAGCATCAACATGTTTGACAAGTAAACGTACTGACTTAAGTACCAGCATCAAGATGTTTGACAAGTAAACGTATTGATTTTAGTACCAGCATCAAGATGTTTGACAAGTAAACGTATTGATTTTAGTACCAGCATCAATATGTTTGACAAGTAAACGTACTCATTTTAGTACCAGCATCAAGATGTTTGACAAGTAAACGTACTGAATTTAGTACCAGCATCAATATGTTTGACAAGTAAACGTAATAACTTTAGTACCAGCATCAAGATATTTGACGAGTAAACGTACTGATTTTAGTACCAGCATCAATTTGTTTGAGCAAGTAAACGTACTGATTTTAGTACCAGTATCAAGATGTTTGACAAGTAAACGTACTTATTTTAGTACCAGCATCAAGATATTTGACAAGTAAACGTACTGATTTTAGTACCAGCATCAAGACGTTTGACAAGTAAATGTACTGATTTTAGTACTAGCATTAGGATGTTTGACAAGTAAACATACTGACTTTAGTACCAGTATCAAGATGTTTGACAAGTAAACGTACTTATTTTAGTACCAGCATCAAGATGTTTGACAAGTAAAGAATTGATTTTAGTACCAGCATCAATATGTTTGACAAGTAAACGTACTAATTTTAGTACCAGCATCAAGATGTTTGACAAGTAAACGTACTGAATTTAGTAACAGCATCACGATGTTTGATGAGTTAACGAAACGATTTTAGTACCATTGTTAAATCGTCCGACAAGTAGAGTGTTGACCAAATAGGATTGACAAATGAAAAAGGGTTTTAGCTAGTAGAATCGTCACCAGAATCGTCAATTGGTCAACGCTGATGGCAAGATACAAGCGGAGTGTATCACCAAGTTTCTCCACTCCGGTTCGCATTATCTGATTGTACAAACTAACTTGGCGTAGTGAATATTTTTTTAGATTATTCATTTGTATTTTGGACTATTTCGCCGCATTAGGAGTCCGGCGGACTTCAGTTATACTTCCGTTTTAAATAACGAACTTCAGACTTAGGATTTTATTAAATTGACAATTCTCTAACTGTAAATTCCGGCTGAAGTGTATAAACATGTGAACGTGAATTTGAAATTTTGGTTTTCTTTATAACTTTGACATTTGTTACTCCTTCGTATAGGAGTCTGCTATTTAAAGCTCATTTTGAATGTAAATTGTTGAAATGGTCGCAACGTCCACACAACGCACTAACATTTAGATCAGAACGACGTAAAAACTGAACTCTGTGATTACTTTCAAAGCTATACGATCACGTAAAACTATCCGATGTACTACACAAAGACAAGTCATTAACTGAAATAACTTGATATAAAACATTGGTGATGATACCAGTGAACTGTTCAAAAGTTGTTCAAAAGTTGTCTTGACATTTTAGAATCATAATATTCTAGGACAAAATTACAGTAATAATTTTACTTTTCAGTACAATAGACATCCCAATATTGATATTGTATGCTTCAATTTTACCGAGTAGACAACTTTTGTACATTTTCATAACTTTCAATGAACGCTTTTTTTCAACATTTACTTCAAAAATAGTTTTGAACTATATATTACTTACTTTGTTGTCACTATAAGCAATATTTGCAGAAGTTTCAACATTTCAAATATTTGTTCTCCATCTGCAGTTCAGCACCTTTAATTAGGTCAGGGTTTATATAAGGCTCGATTGGATTAGATAAAAAGAAACAAAAAAACTTGCCAGCAGTTCCATGACCTGATCTGAGATGAAGTGTGTACTCTGACCCTGGAGATAAGGAGAAATCATAGAACGTCTCAAAGGCTGTTTTTCCGCTGGCTGCTTCAAGATCGAGACGTAACACTGTCGAGTTTTTCGATAGCTCATATATGTAGTGTAAACCTTCAATAGAAAAAAGTCGATTTATATGTTTCATAGACAAGTCATGAGATTGAAACCGACACAAAAAGCAGTGTTTACAAAGGAATGACAAACACATCATTAATACAATGAACGTATTTACAGAGAAAGATGCCACATTACTGAAATAAAACCTGACTGTGTCTTTTCATCTGTCAAACAGTTGATGATTCCACCAAGGTCATATGGCATAGATTAAATTGGCTATCCAAATTTAACTTCAGACTTTTAGCATGATTGGCAAGTTGAGCTTATGTAAAACTATCTATCTTGATAATAAAGGTATGTTATCAATTATCTGTTCTAGTAAATGATGAAACGTATTAGCTTCCAAAGCGTAATAGAAACATGCTCTTGATAAATAGCCATCGTCATCCCCGACTAAACTATCGACTTAATTTTGTGGACAAGTAACACTCACCAGAACGATCACTTCCTAAGATTGAATCACGAGTGATATCACTTCCTAAGATTGAAACACGAATGATATTACTTCAGGCCAGCGTTAAGCACGTTATGTCAATACCGTATTTGTAAACCGTTGTTTTAACCAATATATAAGAAGCCCAATTCACGTACCCAGCCAAAACTCTGCTTTCACATTACCAAAGCCGAACTCGTATTCCGAAAAGTTTCTGTAAAAATCCACAGACCCGTTAAATCTGTACTGGAAAACCTGAAAACGTTGAGTATAGTATACTCATTAATCCACAGAATCGTTAAATCTGTACTTGAAAACATAAACACATAGAGTACTGCATACTGACAAATTTACAGACCGCAATTAATTTAAAATTACCTTTACCTCGTTTTCCAGAGTATTTTAATTATATCACGGCTGCAATACATTTCGTTATGATCACTTGATGACTGACCAATACTAGACTAGGTAATGACTTAGGGCACCCTGCTATGCCCGTTGTGACAAGAGACAGGGTCCAGGACGCCCTGTCTTAAATACAACTTGCTAATGACTTGGGGCACCCCGCTATGCCCGTTATGAGAAGAGATGAGATCCAGGACGCCCTGTCTGTAATACATCTTACCATTCGGCAAGGCCAAAACGTTTTCCTAACACGTATATTACTGTTGTCTCTTAGTTTCAATTACTGTATTATTTATTATCGCTATTGTAGTTCCCTTCGATGAGACCTTCACAAAGAAAGTTTTTCATTATCTCCAACCGACTTAGCCCTGATAGCTTAATTGGTAACGACAAGGGAAATCGGTCTATGTGTCGTGGTTCCGAAACCTGACTAGGTCACTCATTCATTTAGATGATTGACACATTGCATTATTGCGAGATTCGTCATTAATTTTCACCAAAGGGCTATGTGGGAAGGTTATTAGTTGCATGGGAAAAATTACTTGTGGAGTTCTGACCCGAGAAACCATATAAAACACGTTAAGTTAACTGGTCGTCGGAATATAACTGATGTACCGTGGGAAGTGGTGTTACACACCAAACAATCAAACACATATCATAACCTGGTTTCATCCAATCAAATGAAATGATTTATCAAGTCTTACACGGCGATGCTAGTAAAATGCTTCAATGAGCAGCCCCATGAGAAAACTAAACTTGTGGACTCTGCGTAAAGTATCAGCCTAAGCATTCCGCGTAAGGCTAACCCGTACAGACACATTTTCGCCTCATGTGGATTTTCTGCTTCAGGAATCATTACCATGTACCTCTATCCCCCTGAGACGGAATGTGCCGACCCGAATTAGACTTCGGGGATTGCACAGGATGGTCTGGATCGATACAATACGCAGTGTCTATAATGATAGTTTTCTTGTGGAACGGCTCAAATGTAGAAATATTTCTAAGGAAAGTTCAAATTATTTAAACATTGTTAGTAGATACATTTCAACTAACTGTATTTTATATTTTACAGTGGTGTTATTCTTATGAATGTATTATTTTACATATACCTGCCCTCTTTCAGGTGCAATTACAAGCGCAGATTGTCATGCGCAAAAAAAAAACAAGGTTACATACAGTTCCAAATGTGGTAATTGAACGTCACTGAAATATGATGTGACGTTATTGAAATATGATTTGACGTCATTCAAAATGCGTGATTCACACGTCATTCATACATTTTGATACATGTGTAAATCGTGATATTTCGTTTTTTGAAAATATCGAAATTTGTATATACTAGGTATATAATAAAGGGAACAGTATGTTGCAGTAGCGAGACATAGCGTTGTATCGAGTCAAGAAAACACATTACAAAATACTGAAAATTCCAATTAAGAAAAGCAGCTACATAGAGCCTGCAATCATTAGAAATAATATGTCAAACTTATTGCCTTACCGTCCAGCCGCGCTCACAATAGACGGTGACTACCTCATTGGTAGCATTTAAGATAATATCGTAAACACCGCTGGTATTACCACCATTAGCCAAAACATCCACGCAGTCAGACAGCCCTGTAATATATTGATGTGAGTTTCGTCAGACGAAGGAGGTGATTCTTTTCCTATTTTCTTCTCACATTTGGGTACAAAGGCTTACAAATACTGTGGTTTCAATTATATTTATGTTTGTTTTTGGATACGAGTCATTTACTCTGATCTTTCGATTAGAATAATTGATGACATTGTTAACGCATTCTTACCGTCATTTTCTAGGTCATAGAAGTCATCGGGGATTGGACGATGCCGACATACAAGTGTTACATGTAATATACCGGGTAAGAGACACTACTTTCAGCTTTCATGTATTTCTGCAGATCGGGTTATTATTTGCATGTATTATATTTTGACCATGTAACGAGTCAGAAGTACCTACTCGTTTGACATTGTCTGCCAGTTAGCCCCGGACCACATACATGTACACAGGTGTATGTAACGACCATATTAATGCATGTATCGTTGCCACATGGACTCGAGGCGCAGTGGTCAATATCTGAAATTACAAAAAGAAGTTTTGTTAACCCTGTTCTTAATATGGTATCTATCTGTCGTCAGTATTGAAAGCGCTTCTGATGAACAATTTCGAAATTTCATTTGATGTCTTCGCTTCATTTTATATGTGTAGGTATCACACACATGGGCAAAGAGTTGCTACTTTCCTCAAACATATATATTCACTTGCTCCTCCTGTACTTCGTATACCACTCCTCGATACTATTATTGCAAAACACCACTTTCTAACTAACTCCAACTGCAGCCCGAACACTGTAAAACTGTACTGTGTGCTCAGACGGCGTATAACCCCAAGTGTGCTCAAGTATAGGAGTGGTCAATAGTAATTTCATTCTCGGAGTTGACCGATCAGTCTTATTTGGAACCTACAGACCACTTCTGAGCACAGAGAACGTTTTCAGAGCTTTTTCGTGTCGGGCCCTGCTGGTAGGCACGTATCTGAAACGACTACATCGACTATCAATTATGAGCGGAGATGTATATCATTATAACGTCATTTGTTTTATGACAATACACATGCTGGGATCAATGAAATACTCTTTTAATTTGAAGAAACTACACGAACGACATCATAATATATTATTTTCTCTTGCACAAAGGCTAGGATCACGTTAGTAATATGAGTGTTAAGCTATATATCTTTAGGAGACAGAAGTACCTACCCGTTTGACATTGACTACCAGTTAACCCCGGAGCACATATACAGGTGTACGAGTCCACATTATCGATGCAGGTACCGTTGCCACATGGACTGGAGGCACAGTCGTCAATATCTAACATACAAATAAATAAGATTTGTTTAAACACTTTCTCTTGTAATGATGTTTATCGTTCTCAGCTTTGAAAACATCTGACACAAAACCATTAAAACTACGAAAGTACAAGTTACATATTGATACATATATGGAAACAGTGCGCTACAAGAATGGATTGCTCTTTCTAAGCAATATTTTAACATTTTAAAATCTTATATGTCTGGCTGGCATGGTGCAATGCGCTTGATTAGGTACATATTCTAGTACTGGTTAAACACCCAGTGCTCGTGAGTAAGTGTACTGACATCGTCATATAACCGAACTACTGTCTTAAACAGGGGCGTAAATCCAAATTAAGAAACTAGAACTGTCACAGTAAGTTCGCCTGGTGTCTACGTGATGGTAAAACGAAAATTAAATGATAAGTTAAAGCACAACACACTTACATGTAACACAAAAACATTACAACGTCACTGATGCCGCTTAAGACAACACTGAAGTCGACAGGGTACCAGCTTAAGCTTGGATACAGCCATGACAAGCTAATGGTTAGATATTAGCATATCATTATAACGTCATATGTTTTATGACAATACACATGCTGGGATCAATAAAATACTCTTTTAATTTGAAAAAAGTACACGAGCGACATCATACTATATTGGTTTTTCTTGCACAAAGGCTAGGATCACGCAAGTAATTTGATATATATTTAGGTGGAACAAGTACATACCCGTTTGGCATTGACTACCAGTTAAGCCCGGAACACATACACAGGTGTACGAGTCCACCATATCGATGCAGGTACCATTGCCACATGGACTGGAGGAGCAGTCGTCAATATCTGACATACCAATAAACATTAAGTGTTACAATTTATCTCATTTCATGTGTGTTTATCGACGCCAATTTAAAACAAAATCCGACGAAAAACAATATAAAATTCGAAAATGTTTCAGAGGCTAATAATTGTATTTACTGTGTCGTGGTATCTCCTTTCTGATGCTACAGTAAGCAGAGTTATAAATATAATTTGATTCATTGTGCATGTTTTATGAGGACCATCAAAGGAATATCCCTTTGAAGTTTTAATCCAGAAGTTTTAGCAAGAGTTGACGATAGACACATGGTGATCACAACAGCTTATCATGAGGTGAGTTGCTAACGGAAAGGGTAACATAATTAAAAGTGCACGAGCGAGTCCACAAAAGACAGAAATTCCTAAATAAAGAGTCTGAACTATTATATAAAATCATTTGTTAGTAACTTATTTAAGTCACCTTGACATAACACAATGTAAATTTACATTTAAACTTTTAATCCGATAAACCATCCTTAGAATTGTCTGATTTCATAATTCAGAGACATGGTTGTATTATCAAGAAGATTAGAAAAGTAATTTGTATTCAGAAATGAACAGATATTTTCGAAAAAATATAGTTTGCTAGTTTTGAGTCCTTACTTTTCCATTGATATAAAAAAAAATACATGAAATAATCAGCTTAAGAGGAACAACGGTCTGCATAAACCAATAGCTAATAAAGAAAACCAGATTCAGTTCTATAATACGTCTGTACCAATCGCAAGTTATAAATCACACGTTGTCAAGCATCTTTATGCTTTTGTGACCTTTCCGTGATCCTCAATGTTTACTCAAGTATTCTAATCGGCTAGACGTAAAAAAACCAAAACATGGTTGTTGTTTATATAGTGTCTGACAGAGCTAGACGTCCAAACAAACCCAAACTGTTGTTGTTTAATAGTGTCTGACAGAGCTAGACGTACAAACAAACCAACATGGTCGTTGCTTAAATAGTGTCTGACAGAGCTAGATGTCTGACCACTTGATAATTCTAACCGTCCGGACGTCCAAACAAACCGAAATTATTGTTGTTTAAATGGTTGTTATTTAAATGGTTGTTGTTTAAATGGTTGTTGTTTAAATGGTGTCTGACAGAGCTAGATGTCTGCCAACTCGAGAGTTATAACCGGCTTGACGTCCAATCAAATCCAAGTATATCTTTTTTTAAATGGTTGTTATTTAAATGGTTGTTGTTTAAATGGTGTCTGACAGAGCTAGATGTCTGACAACTCAAGAGTTCTAACCGGCTAGACGTCTAAGCAAATGCAAGTATATCTTTTTTTAAACGGTTGTTGTTTAAATAGTGTCTGACAGAGCTAGATGTCCAAACAAACCCAAATGATTGTTGTTTCACTGGTGTCTACCAAAACTTGATGTCCAAACAAACTCAAATGGTTGTTGTTTAAATGGTGTCTGACATATCTAGATGTATGACCCTTGCATGTACAACATCTACGTGACCTTTTACATTACATGGTCAAAGATTAACCTCCAGTATCGTCATATATATTAATATTTATTATCTAAATATATTCACTATATTCGCCATGGTGTAGTGGCAAGAGCGTCCGCATTGGAAACAGGAGACTAATGCTCGACCCCCGGTCCAGTCATGCCTAAGATTAAATAAATAACTCCCCTCCTTGACGCTCTGGCTTGTGAGAATAACATCGAAGGATAAATAATACATGCAGAAACTTTTCGATACTCACCTATGTTGCATAACATCCCGTTGTACCCTGCTTCACATAAACAAGAAAACGTTCCACCTTGACTTTGACAGGTTCCGTGAACACATGGGCCGGAATGACACGCGTCAATTGTTTGAGCAACTGTGAAATTGTTATAAACACGCGGTTTAGAAAATACTGCGGAACAGCAAAACTGTTTATGATAAGCAATGTGTTCCAAATAGTTATAACCTTATACACTAACTTTAATGTTAATTTCAGAGACGACATAGTTTGTAAAGCTGTTTTGAGTCGTCTGCTTCAGACAGTATGTATGTGGGAGAAATATTACACAACTAATGTTGGAATGTATCAGCTTGATCAGCGATGGTGAGTAATAACGCGACAATTAATCTACTATTACCAAGCTACATACATTGGTAGTGAAACGCCGAAAAGAACACCTTAAATATACATGTGAAAAGATCCATACTATTTGATACACCCTTTGAGACCATTTCGTGGTCAAATGGCTTAACGTTGATTACTAATTAATGTGGTTTTGCATATGCCTGGAAGTTTTAAAGCCTGGTCAAATGTCGAATTTTGCAAAACAAGTGTTAAACACTTCGATTTGTTTGGTTTGAGGACTTTCTTGTTTAGGTTTAGCACATATACAAGTTTTGTGTGTAAAACACATGGACGCTATGTTAACATATTCTGTCACATAGCTAGGGGGCAACAATTAAAATACTGATAGGACAACAATTTAATTCAAGACCAATCGACGGATTCCACCTGCTACAATCGGACTTCTTGCTGCAACTTAACTGATATTGATATGTAAATTGAACTTGTTACGTATTGTACATCCAACATATCAGTATACCGGTACATAACTTGCCCAGCGAAGAATAAATCATCGGTAGAATAGTACATTTGTTTACATGTTCAAATTTGACGTATACCATTGAGCTGCGTTTCGCGATTTAGTGTTTTCTCGCACTTGTCAACAGAGAAGCATCAGGTGAGATTGTCCGAACGCAATCTTAGCCTCGCTAAAAATTAAAGTCGTAACTGTTCACTGGCATGCAGTATACACCATCTAACTTTATATAACAGCTAACAGTAAACGGAGGTTTATTGCTTCAATAAGTGTCATTACTATACCCTTGCATGTGATCTAATTATCCCTACGTGAACATGTAATCACTGTCCAATGACATGTTTTAAACATCATGATATAACATAAAACCATAAACGAATGTTTATCCTCCCATAGGCGCCATTACCAAACCGTTATATTTGATCTCGTAACGGGGATGCAACCAGATCAGTTAACGCTAATCATGGCTCGTATATATGATGAAAATACGAACTGGGTATCAACTTTAGAAGCTGAGTCCAGGAATACATACCAGCTATGTCACAGGTGGGTCCAGTAAAGCCAACGTCACAATGACAACTAAAGCTTCCGACACGATCTTCACATGTGCCATGAACACAAGGGTTACAGTGACATTCGTTTAAAGCTGTATAATGAAATTAATGAATTACTCGACACTATTAAACCGATCCTCCTATATTATCCTTAAGTGCATGTATTTTAATCAAACGATTTTTCTTATGACATGACGATTTCGTTGATCGAATAAATTCAGCTCACTTTAAATATTGATTAATTTACAAATACATGTGTGCATTACACACACATGTGTGGTATAAACATACATATACATGTATAAAGTCCAGGATCAGGTCATGTCGTATACTATTATCAAACAGATAATAACATATTTACTCAATACTATATTTCCGTTCATACAGATCTATACTGAGCTTGTGAGATCACTTTTTCTTGAAAAGGTTTCTGTGCATTTTTCATACACAATTACAATTGCTTTGATGCAATTGAAAAACCTTGAAAGGATGCACTATGTTTAAAATGACTGTTTCTTATACGGTGAGTTAATGTCATACGATAAATGATTACATTTTACCTGATAACAGAAAAGTTATTTTGTATTTGTTTAGCTCTGCAAAATGAATGTTATACCCATAGCATCACTACCATAGGGAGTTGTTTCAGTATTGATTTGACCTTTCTATGGGAAAAGCTTTCGTAGCTTGAAAAGTTTGCTACAAAGTTTTGCACTTCAAACGTTATTATTCCAAGCATCATTTAACAATTGATATACTGACCCCCACATTAAGATGTGTTATTCTGTTAATAAGACGGCACCTAACGAACTGTTCTTAGCTCCTTACCTTATTTGCTTAAATTAGATTCGTGTATGATTTGAACAGAGACGAATACCATTTGGTAAACGAGAAATTGATCAGTTTGAGAATTCTGTCTAGTTCCGAATTGTTTTAGAAAATTGCTGTAGAGGACTGAAAAGGCAAATATATCTAGCAATTGGTTCATTAAAATGCAAAGAAGAGCTTTTTATAAACTTTGATTTAATACTCATTGACATTGATATATTTTGACGACCTGTATATATAACTTTCTGAATTTAAATGTCATAGGTAAATTGTACATTGAGGTAAATAACAAAAAGCTGACATTCGAACATTCCAATATCAGAAACACATGCTTATGTAATGGAAAACTACTCCAAACGTTACAAGATAATTCATACAATTGCCAATAGAATACTACCTGTTAGAGCGGTATCACAGTCCAGATTACAAACATCCGAATCACAACAAGTATCACAGATCTCCTGTTCGTGTGTCCGTGTGTCTATGTGTACGGATCGTTTTCCGACTATAACGGGACCGACCGAGTTCCTTGATGAACAATGCTGAAAATAAAATTGACAAGGGGTATAAATACATTACAAATTTAATTATCGGTAGAGTATTTTGTTTAAGGTTCAGAAGATTCATAACACAAGAAGAAAGATGTAATTTCTTAAGACAGAATGTCGATAATGGCAATACTCAATCATCAAATAACTCACATATGAGATCTACTAAATGTAGTCATTTCATATATTTGTTTTCTTTCTATTTATCAAGTATGTTTCAAATTGTCATAGTACGTTTAAATGCATTTGAGTTTCTGTATATACATTTTATTCGAGACATTGTTGGTAAGTAGCACGTATGGCGTGTGCGGTTTTCGTCAAAGCATCCCTTTGCAGAGACGGAACTAAAATTTGATTTCAAAACACGATTTTTAGTATATAAGCGATCAACGCACAGGAGACAGTAGAAGACCTACAAAATGACCTCAAATCGATCACATGAGTGATAGGATAACCTGTGATATAACTGAACTTATTTTGACAGCGTCTCTAACAAAGAATAGAAAACAATAAAAGTTTAATACTCACACTTTTTGTAGTACATGCACTTGTAAACACCGTGTCGGAAAACTCCAGTTTTGCTTTTACATTACACACCTGAAAGATGTAAACAGAAGTTGTGGTCGTTGATTTATCCTATCCCGTGTTGCCGTCTTGATCAACTGGTGGGACGCATTCATGATATGGCTGAAAGCAGTCACCATACTTAATATTATAAACCAATTATGCATTGACACAGGTCTGGAAATTAATCTTGAAAAGACAGAAATCATTGTTTTCAGAAATGGTGGAAAATAGTTTTTAGGTAAAGAACAAATCAGAATATCATCACACTACAACTATTTGGGTTTGGTATTGACCCCTATGCTGACTGTCATGGTTTTGAGATCAACAAAAGCTTGCAGCTCAAGCCAGGAAAGCTACCTTTTCTATTTATAAATATCAGAGAGCATTCGGTATGTATACAAATTAACTTATCTGTCCGATGCTATAGGGACCGGTTGTCACAAAAATATTGATCGTGAACTAAGAATATGCATTTATTGTTTTCAAAAGTTAAAGAAAAACATCGTTGAATGTGAATTTATGTGTTATTTCACTGCCAAAAGTTTGATCAATTAAAAACTGTATTTTTTATTTGATTGGTATGTAGGCGACACCAACATTGATGACTATTTTACGTCGCTTCAAAACGACAATCCTGATGTAATAAAAAACCTTTCATATTTCATCTAATTCATTCTGTTAATGAAAACATGATAAGGACATCATTCCCAGCCCTATATTATTTGTTAAACAGAATGCTTTGTACTATGGGCAGGTGGCCTAATTACTTTTAATAAAATGTTTGTCATTGTCATTGTGTAATTTATTTATGGCTCTCAGATACACTTATCTTAAAACATATTATCTTTCTGACATAAATGCGTACCAACAGCATTCCAAAACACAAAAACATCAAATTAAACGCAAAAACCCGACAATATCATGCACAACAAGAGCGTAAAAGATCTTGCAATTCTTGCGCATTTATTATGTCGTGTGGGCGCGTTGAACTGTATGTGTTGCCGAGTCGGCACAATGTAGTTGCTTTGTTGGCACGTCATTGTGCCGTTATTGTGTGTTAGAGCCCTCTAGTACACCAAGACGCACAAACGAGATAGAATAACTCAGCAACCTTAGTTCTTGTTTATGTTAAAGTGTCCGTTTTGTCATCTTTAATAGATCAAGTCATTGGGAGCCAACCTAATGGACTTAGTTGCATCGACATTCGAGACCAAAGTGCAATCTAATCAGGCTTTTTCCTGTTCAAATTACAGTCGTACATACATACTAGCAGTTTTTGGAGATCTCCGTTTTACAAGCATGTAATTGGATCGTAACTCCTCCGTTTCTCTATATTCTATAAAAATAAACTTTTATGCATATTCCCCAATGCAAATACATTAAAATTAAAGGACACCTAAAACTAAAATAGACTTCTTGAATATGCAAAGAGTGTCATAGGTATTAATCCTCATAAACGTTATGTAACGTAAATGATATCACAAACGAGTACATATATAGGAAAACGAAATAAATAAACTCGTCATTTAAAATGTTCATTTCATCTTATACAATTGAAATTCATGAGCTTAACTCTACAGTTTGATTTAGATCTGGGACATCACGAATAAACACGAACTGAGGATAGTGATTCTGTTTCCGGATGTGTGATGTGGTGAAAGTTTTTTGTCGGCGTAGGATACTATCCGAAACAATCCGCATATATTACGTTAATTTGGAATGGTCTCGAACCGGATGTAGATTAATTTAGATTTTTGAGTTACGTCAATAAATGTCTGGTTTTAATTTTTCGAGGTTTATTTTTTGGACAAAAACTGAGGCGACACGATTAGGTGTTTTTGTTTACACTAAATACACACATGATCTAAAATAATGATATTTGATGATGTTTAATTGTATACCGACTACAGTGAAATTAGTGATTTTCTCTAGTTTAGTTTAGTTTTGTTTAAACTTATTTATTTATTGTACATTGATTACAAAACAAGCTTTAAGATGATATAAATCCTTAATGATAAACCCGCTCATCACGGGATTCGAACCCGGAACATTTGGTACGAGAGGCCGACGCTCTACCACTGCACCACTAACTTCTAAAATGGAAAAATCATCATCGGCGGAACGTGTGTTGTATGTACATTATCACCATCACGTTTACAGTGCACCTACACTATCACCATCTCCTTAACATAGTACATTATCACCATCACGTTAACAGAGTACATTATCACCATCACGTTAACAGTGCACCTAAATTATCACCTTCACATTAACAGAGTACATTTTCACAACCACATTAACAGTGCACCTACATTATCACCATCACGTTAACAGTACACCTACATTATCACCATCACGTTAACAGTGCCACTACATTATCACCATCACGTTAACAGTGTACCTACATTATCACCATCACGTTAACAGTGCACCTACCATATCACCATCACGTTAACAGTGTACCTACATTATCACCATCACGTTAACAGTGCACCTACATTACCACCATCACGTTAATAGTACACCTACATTATCACCATCACGTTAACAGTACACCTACATTATCACCATCACGTTAACAGTGTACCTACAGTATCACCATCACGTTAACAGTCTACCTACATTATCAGCATCACGTTAACAGTGCACCTACATTATCACCATCACGTTAACAGTGCACCTACAGTATCACCATCACGTTAACAGTGCACCTACATTACCACCATCACGTTAATAGTACACCTACATTATCACCATCACGTTAACAGTGTACCTACATTATCACCATCACGTTAACAGTACACCTACATTATCACCATCACGTTAATAGTACACCTACATTATCATCATCACGTTACTAGTACACCTACACCATCACGTTAACAGTGCACCTACATTATCACCATCACGTTAACAGTGCACCTACATTATCACCATCATGTTAACAGTGCACCTACATTAACAACAGGCGTGGATACAACTTTTGACGAAAATCTACAGCTATTGCAGTACTGTTAGGACTCCAAATATTACGATTGACAAGAATATAAACGAAATTGAGAACCCTTTTAGCCTGATGCCGCTGACTTACCTCATCTTCAGCACAAAAATCAATGTCGCTGCACAAACTAGTCTTGTCATACACTTGGCAATTAAAACAAATGGGTCCCCGGGGGCTTGGGTAGTCTGACAGGAAAGTAGAAGATTATTTTTTTGTTAAATTACATCTTAACTTTCGGAAAGGTCGAGATTTTTAGGTCTGTCGGAGGTTTCCATACATGGTAAACGTGGTATGAGGAATATTTTTCTCTTTGCCATAATCATTGTAATAGTCGATTTTTTAGATTAATCAGAACACGTCTGTATGTGGAAAAGGATTTACTATAAACCATTGTAGTAATACCGTAATAACTGTGTAACGAAAAAGTGTTGGAAAGATCAATTGTTCGACGTTTAAAACCTTTTTTGACGGCGGCCAGTTCACATATCCATGTGTTCCATGGCTTTCTCATTTGTGGCACATTGACTGTCAGCCCATTGGTTGACGACGAGTTCGTATGTCGAATGAACTTTTGTAAAATGTCTGAATTAATGTTGGCTGAGCTGGGGTTCGATCCTACAATCCCTGGATTGACAACCCGTGTCAATACCGACTGAGCTAGTGAAGGTCGGCGTAACGAAAAGAGAAACATGCTATCAATTTTGGAAAATGAAGGACACAAACAATGTCAAAGAAGATGACAAGATAATAAAATGTTTCGGGCAAATGATTGTATAAAACTAATGGTTTGGAAAAACTAAAAGTAAATTAACTGAATTAAATATTTCACCTGGTTGATTACAAAGTCCGACATTACATAGATCCGAGCTGCAACATTGGAGACAGGCTCTGGTCGATGATTCATTATGTTCACAAGTCTGAAAAGATATGTCAGTTGGATGCGTGATATATGTACGCAGCTTTTTTATAAGTTATCAAACACATTACGACACAATTAAATGCCTATCCAGTTGTCCAAATGAAGTGAAGAATACAGCTACCCCTGAATACCGTTCTTATTATCCAACCAAACCCTATGATGTGTGGACTCAAAAACGCACAAACATACAGGTTGGTATTGGTTCCATTGTTGTTTAAATTAACTTTTACGAGTTATTGCCTTCGGTATTTAACTTCAGCACTATCAGTGCCGATATTAAGATGAACGTATTCAAAATATGTATCATGTGGCATTGGTATTCGCATGTAAAATAACTTAAAAGTAATATAATTTGAGTTGTTGGAAGCTCGAAGAACGGTTTTTGCTGTTGTTGTCCGTCACCGTTTTAGACATAAGTCGCACCAAACGAGTGGGGGCCTTACACATACACTTCGAATAGGCATTCACCGACTAGGGATGCGCTCTTATTTCTCTGGGGGCCTTAATCATACACTTCGAGTAGGTGTTTACCGACTAGGGATACGCCCTTATTTCCCTGGGGGCCTTAATCATACACATCGAGTAGGTGTTTACCGACTAGGGATACGCTCTTATTTCCTTGGGGGCCTTAATCATACACATCGAGTAGGTGTTCACCGACTAGGGATACGCCCTTATTTCCTTGGGGGCCTTAATCATACACTTCGAGTAGGTGTTTACCGACTAGGGATACGCCCTTATTTCCCTGGGGGCCTTAATCATACACATCGAGTAGGTGTTCACCGACTAGGGATACGCCCTTATTTCTCTGCGGGCCTTAATCATACACTTCGAGTAGGTGTTCACCGACTAGGGATACGCCCTTATCTCCTTGGGGGCCCTAATCATACACTTCAAGTAGGCGTTCACCGACTAGGGATACGCTCTTATTTCTCTGGGGGCCTTACACATACACATCGAGTAGGTGTTCACCGACTAGGGATGCGCTCTTATTTCCTTGGGGGCCTTAATCATACACTTCGAGTAGGTGTTTACCGACTAGGGATACGCCCTTATTTCTCTGGGGGCCCTAATCATACACTTCGAGTAGGTGTTCACCGACTAGGGATACGCTCTTATTTCTCTGGGGGCCTTAATCATACACATCGAGTAGGTGTTTACCGACTAGGGATACGCCCTTATTTCTATGGGAGCCTTAATCATACACTTCGAGTAGGTGTTCACCGACTAGGGGTACGCTCTTATTTCCTTGGGGGCCTTAATCATACACTTCGAGTAGGTGTTCACCGACTAGGGATACGCCCTTATTTCCCTGGGGGCCTTAATCATACACATCGAGTAGGTGTTCACCGACTAGGGATACGCCCTTATTTCCTTGGGGGCCCTAATCATACACTTCAAGTAGGCGTTCACCGACTAGGGATACGCTCTTATTTCTCTGGGGGCCTTACACATACACATCGAGTAGGTGTTCACCGACTAGGGATGCGCTCTTATTTCCTTGGGGGCCTTAATCATACACTTCGAGTAGGTGTTTACCGACTAGGGATACGCCCTTATTTCTCTGGGGGCCCTAATCATACACTTCGAGTAGGTGTTCACCGACTAGGGATACGCTCTTATTTCTCTGGGGGCCTTAATCATACACATCGAGTAGGTGTTTACCGACTAGGGATACGCCCTTATTTCTATGGGAGCCTTAATCATACACTTCGAGTAGGTGTTCACCGACTAGGGGTACGCTCTTATTTCCTTGGGGGCCTTAATCATACACTTCGAGTAGGCGTTCACCGACTAGGGATACGCTCTTATTTCTCTGGGGGCCTTAATCATACACATCGAGTAGGTGTTCACCGACTAGGGATACGCTCTTATTTCTCTGGGGGCCCTAATCATACACTTCGAGTAGGTGTTCACCGACTAGGGATGCGCTCTTATTTCCTTGGGGGCCTTAATCATACACTTCGAGTAGGTGTTTACCGACTAGGGATACGCCCTTATTTCTCTGGGGGCCCTAATCATACACTTCGAGTAGGTGTTCACCGACTAGGGATACGCTCTTATTTCTCTGGGGGCCTTAATCATACACTTCGAGTAGGTGTTCACCGACTAGGGATACGCCCTTATTTCTCTGGGGACCTTAATCATACACTTCGAGTAGGTGTTCACCGACTAGGGATACGCCCTTATTTATCTGGGGACCTTAATCATACACTTCAAGTAGGCGTTCACCGACTAGGGATACGCCCTTATTTCTCTGGGGACCTTTATCATACACTTCGAGTAGGCGTTCACCGACTAGGAATACGCCCTTATTTCTCTGGGGGCCTTCATCATACACTTCGAGTAGGCGTTCACCGACTAGGGATACGCCCTTATTTCTCTGGGGGCCTTAATCATACACTTCGAGTAGGTGTTTACCGACTAGGGATACGCCCTTATTTCTCTGGGGGCCTTAATCATACACTTCGATTAGGCGTTCATCGACTAGGGATACGCCCTTATTTCTCTGGGGGCCTTAATCATACACTTCGAGTAGGTGTTCACCGACTAGGGATACGCCCTTATTTCCTTGGGGGCCTTAATCATACACTTCGAGTAGGTGTTCTACGACTAGGGATACGCTTTTATTTCCTTATCATTCATCGACAGCTTTCAGCCGGGGTATTTAGATGTAGAAGTTATAAATATAATGTTCATATTGAGCATTGTCATCTTTTGTCACAGTTTTTCATTACTATTTGATAATTAAATATATACACAGATATTTAATGCCTTCCTACAAATCTTTTCAAACCGTCTGCACTGCAGATATGTTATGTAACATTCATATTTCCGAGCAAGCAATTAAGCAATCTGTATACTTACCGTTTTGGGGAAACACCCTACGTTATATAAGTAATTTCCTTGAATAGTTGTGACCCTCTCGGAACCACATATCTGTTGTTTAAAAAAAACAACAAATATATATATAGCCTTACAATAATTTTAGAGTTTAATGTAACATGTTCCATACTAAGACGATCAAAACGCACATTTTCTTTCTTGTAGAGATTTGACCTTTCAACATTCTTTAAAGTGTGTGCCCATGATGTGTGCCAGCAACCCAGCATATCACTATAACATTGTAATTAGATTCAGTAAGATATTTAAGAACAGAAATCGCAGTAACATTGACATATAGTCCATATTGACACACAGTCTGACCAAGCAATCTGATAACGCAGTCTGATCACGCAGTCTGATCACGCAGTCTGACCACAACGGTTTTGAACACAACGCAGTCTGACCACACAGTCTGACCACGCAGTCTGATCACGCAGTCTGATCACGCAGTCTGATCACGCAGTCTGACCACGCAGTCTGAATAAGCAATCTGACCTCTCAGTCTGACGCCGCAGTATGACCACGAAGTCTGACAAAGCAATATGATCACGCAGTCTGACCCACAGTCTGACCACGCAGTCTGACCAAGGAATCTGACCACGCAATCTGACCCCACAGTTTGATCACAAAATCTGAACAAAACGCAGTCTGACCAGGATCTTTACATTGTCTGATAGTTGAAGCGGACGAATTTACACTACTCATTAACTGCATCGGTAGTGTAGTGGTCGAGCGTCCGGCTCGCGTGCATAAGGTGGCGGGTTCGATCCGCGGCTGGGTCACACCAAAGATATTAAACTGGTAGTACTGGCTGCTTTCCTTGGCGCTCAGGGTTGCGGGGTTAGCATAACGACTGACTGTCTGATGTCAGTATAAATGGACCAATAGTAATGGTAACTTACCCAGTAAACGCCGTGGTATAACTGAAGAAATGTTGAAAGCGGCGTGAAAAAAAATCAATCTTTCAATCGAGATAACCTTCAAATACGTGTACGTTCTCTAGAGGATCAGATTTCGTGAGATTAAGGCAATCTTTGTATCTGCTATGGTTTTGCGAGAACTCGAAGAAGTCGACGGAGACCCAAACATTAACTCGAGTTATCAACTGCTGCTAAAAGGTTTTCCAAAGATAAATATATATATTTGTCCAAGGAAAGTTTTCGAATAAAAACGATGTAATGGAGTTATCGCTTTGACGGTTTAACACGTGTAAATTCAAACCTCGTCGTCGCTGCACGTCGTTACCGTTCGACAATGCCTTGGCTGGAATATGTTATCACAATGTAAGCATCTTAGACACTCCCCTGAAATACATGTTTGTATTGCAAATGTGGTAAGTGGTGTACATTTTGTAGTTACAAATGACTGACGAAACATTGGTACTTTAAAGCGTATATAGGCCTAAGAAGAGAGTAAATATACAAAGTATCTGAGTTCCTTTCAGACATAAATTCAGGTATACGTCAATACAGAGGTATTTGATATAATGACAAACCAACCAACGTGTATATCATGTTTGTCTGAAAACGTTTGCAGATGTATATTTCAACACATCGGTTGGTGCGTGATATAAACACTCGGTCTAAAAGTTGGAATAGTACATACAACCAAACTTCCGTGACTGTCATAAGAACATTTAGTCTGTTGGCGATTTTCAAATCTGGGACATGTGCAATGGGATTTTATCGAATTTCAACTAAATTCCATTTGGCAGAATGTATAATGGTGGAGGTGACGGTCATGCGTTCGTACCATTTGGTAAGGTACATTTCTTAGCCTAGAACTCGTAGGTGCGGTCATGGTTTCGTACCATTTCGTAAGGTATATTTTTTAGCCTAGAACTCGTAAGTGCGGTCATGGTTTAGTACCATTTGGTAAGGTACATTTCTTAGCCTAGAACTCTTAAGTGCGGTCGTGGTTTAGCACCATTTGGTAAGGTACATTTCTTAGCCTAGAAGTCGTAAGTGCGATCATGTTATAGTAATACTTTGTAAGGTACATTTCTTAGCCTAGAAGTCGTAAGTGCCGCCATGGTTTAGTACCCTTTTGTAAGGTACATTTCTTAGCCTAGAAGTCATAAGTGCGGTCATGGTATAGTACCATTTTGTAAACTATATTTTCTAGACTAGTAGTCGTAAGTGCAGTAATGGTTTAGTACCATTTGGTAAGGTACGTTTCTCAGCCTAGAACTCGTGAGAAGATTTGGTATAGTACCATTTGGTAAGGTACATGTCTTAGCCTAGAACTTGTTAGTGAGGTCATGGTTTAGTACCATTTGGTAAGGTACATTTTTTAGCCTAAAAGTCGTAAGTGCGGTCATGGTATCGTACCATTTGGTAAGGTACATTTCTTAGCCTACAACTCATAATTGCGGTCATGGTTTAACACCATTTGGTAAGGTACATTTCTTAGTCAGAATTCGTAAGTATGGTCATGGTTTAGTACCATTTGGTAAGGTACATTTATTAGCCTTGAAGTCGTAAGTGCTGTCATGGTTTAGTACCATTTGGTAAGGTACATTTCTTAGCCTAGAAGTCGTAAGTGCTGTCATGGTTTAGTACCATTTGGTAAGGTACAATTCTTATTTTGGAACCCGTTAGAAGCTTTGATATAGAACCATTTGGTAAGGTATATTTCTTAGCCTAGAGGTCGTAAGTGCGGTCATGTTATAGTACCATTTGGTAAGGTACATTTATTAGCCTAGAAGTCGTAAGTACGGTAATGGTTTAGTACCATTTGGTAAGTTACATTTCTTAGCTTAGAAGTTGTAAGTGCTGTCATGCTTTATTACCATTTAGTAAGGTACATTTCTTGGCCTAGAACTCGTTATAAGCTTTGTTATAGTACCATTTGGTAAGGTACATTTCTTAGCCTAGAAGTCGTAAGTGCTGCCATGGTTTAGTACCATTTGGTAAGGTAAATTTCTTAGCCTAGAAGTCATAAGTGCGGTCATGGTATAGTACCATTTTGTAAGCTATATTTTCTAGACTAGTAGTCGTAAGTGCAGTAATGGTTTAGTACCATTTGGTAAGGTACGTTTCTCAGCCTAGAACTCGTGAGAAGATTTGTTATAGTACCATTTGGTAAGGTACATGTCTTAGCCTAGAACTTGTTAGTGAGGTCATGGTTTAGTACCATTTGGTAAGGTACATGTTTAAGCCTAAAAGTCGTAAGTGCGGTCATGGTATCGTACCATTTGGTAAGGTACATTTCTTAGCCTACAACTCATAATTGCGGTCATGGTTTAACACCATTTGGTAAGGTACATTTCTTAGTCAGAAGTCGTAAGTATGGTCATGGTTTAGTACCATTTGGTAAGGTACATTTCTTAGCTTAGAAGTCGTTAGTGCTGTCATGGTTTAGTACCATTTGGTAAGGTACATTTCTTAGCTTAGAAGTCGTTAGTGCTGTCATGGTTTAGTACCATTTGGTAAGGTACATTTCCTAGTCAAGAACTCGTTAGAAGTTTTGTTATAGTACCATTTGTTAAAGTACATATCTTAGCCTAGAAGTCGTTAGTGCTGTCATGTTATAGTACCATTTGGTAAGGAACATTTCTTAGCGTAGAAGTCGTAAGTGCGGTCATGGTCAAGTACCATTTGGTAAAGTACATTTCTTAGTCTAGAACTCGTAAGAAGCTTTGTTATATAACCATTTTGTAAGGTACATTTCTTAGCCTAGAAGTCGTAAGTGCGGTCATGTTATAGTATCATTTGATAAAGTACATTTCTTAGCCTAGAAGTTTCAAGTGCGGTCATGATTTAGTATCATTTGGTAAGGTACATTTCGTCGTCTAGCAATCGTAAGAAGCTTTGTTATAGTACCATTTTGCCATTTATATTTCTTAGCCCCTAGAAGTCATAAGTGCGGTCATGGTATAGTACCATTTTGTAAAGTACATTTCTTAGCCTAGAAGTCGTAAGTGCGGTCATAGTTTAGTACCATTTGGTTATGTACATTTACTAGCCTTGAACTGGTAAAAAGCTTTGTTATAGTACCATTTGGTAAGGTACATGTCTTAGCCTTGAACTCGTAAGTGCGGTCATGGTTTAGTACCATTTCGTAAGGTATATTTATTAGCCTAGAAGTCGTAAGTGCGGTCATGTTTTAGTACCATTTGTAAGGTACATTTCTCAGCTCAGAAGTCGTAAGAACCTTTGGTTTGGTACCATTTTGTAAGGTCCATTTCTTAGCCTAAATTTCGTAAGAAGCTTTGCAGCAGAAAACTTTGAATTTTGTTTTTTTACTAAAATTATAATACAAATATTCCATGTTTTCCAACTTGTTCAGTATATGTTTTCAAAGTAGACGAAAAAATGCAAATATGCCCGGTGAATTTTATGCCTCCAGTATAATTTGAATTTGACTAATACATGATAAAAACATGTATACAGTGACAGTCCTAATTTCACGATCGAAAAAAATAAAATAGAACAGTTAAGTTTATTTAGTTAACTAACCCTGATGGAAATCTGTAGTACATTGATTACATGTAAAGATAACAATGACAAATAAAGCACCTACCAGTTTGCAAATGTGCTAAAGTCACAATGAGTATTAATACAACACGTTTAGCTGTCATTTTCTTCTTCTGCTATTTGACACATTTGAAAAATGAATCCTATTTTATGCAGTGGAAATAGTTTTCATCGGTGATAACCCTTTATCGCGTATGTTAGATTAACCTTCTTTCAAACTGAAACAAAGTGTGGAAGCTCAATTCTAAACACGTGGCTCTATATTTCAGAATACAACAGAAGGAATGGTACGATCGTGAAAGGTGTTGTAAACAATCCTATATCAATGTTTTCTTAAGATGTATCCGTACGTAGAAGACACCACAGTGTACTCGAATAGAAAAAAGGGTTTTCCTTATCAGGAGACGTTGTCAGGTATAGACCGTCGTTCTTATGCATATATAAGACTCGTCCTCACTCATTAAACAAAAATGGCGGACATGCACACTCTGATCGGTCTTTCGACGAAGCAACAGCGGATTTTTTTGTTGGTTTTTTGTCTCCATACAGTTATTATGGGTCAATCAGACGAAGCAACATCGGGAGGTTTCGTTGGTTTTCTGTCTCCAAACAGTTACTATGGGACATTCAGACGAAGCAACAGCGGAGGATTTCGTTGGTTTTCTGTCTTCAAACAGTTATTATGGGACATTCAGACGAAGCAACAGCGGGGGTTTCGTTGGTTGTCTGTCTCCTGATAGTTATTATGGGACATTCAGACAGTGAATAGTTCCGTTGGTTTTCCGTCTCCTAACGTTTATTATGGGAAAACAGTTTCGTTTGTTTTCTGTCTCCTAACGGTTATTATGGGACAATTCAACGAGGATATTTTCATTGGTTTTCTGTGTCCTAACAGTTATTATTGAACAGTGAAACGAGGCAAAAGCAGACATTTTCGTTGTTTTTTTGTGTCGTAACAGTTATGATGACGAGGCAACAGAAGAAAGTGGTACAGAGGTAGAGCGTCTGCCTCTTGTACCAAAGGTCCCGGGTTCGAATTCCTTGATGAGCGGGTTCTGCCTTTGGGAATCTTTCCACATAAACAGGGCGAGTACTGGTTAAGTCTCCAGGAAGCAGATATCGAGCGGGATTAATATAAGCTTAAAGCTTGTTTCGCAATGGATGTAAAATAAATAAGTTTAAACTAACAGCAGACATTTTTGTTTGTTTTCTGTCTCATTACAGTTATTATGGGACAATCAAACGAGGCAACAGCAGACAGTTTCGTTTGTTTTCTGTCTCCTAACAGTTATTATGGGACAATCAAACACGGCAACAGCGGACAATTATACTTATTTATTTAACATCATTTGCGAAACAAGCGTTCGATGTCTGATTCCTGGAGACTTAGCTAGTACTCGCGCCCCTTGTATGGAAAATCGCAAAGCCAGAAGACCCATCACGGGATTCGAACCCAGGACCTTTGGTTCACTACACCACAGTCATCCTAACAGTTGTAAATATAGGGAACGATAAGATAAAAATAATGTAAGAAAAGGTAAATGTTTTCATGTCTTGTGTATATCCTAATCCAGATTAAAAAGCAAGCCAAAAGCAGTCAATAAAGCCAAATACAATACGCCGCGGTATGGAATGAAAAACAACAACAACTTTGTTTATTCTGTGCATATCGAAGAATGGCCGAGCCTCGGTAGCTCAGTCGGTAGTGACGCGGGCTGTCAATCCAGGGGATGTGAGTTTGAATCCTAGTTCGGCCAACATTCTTTCTGATAAAAGTCAATGGGACAAGCGTCATTGGTCTTCCACCAATGGGAAGTTTGTTGTGTGGATTACTGGTGTAGGGAAGCCAGTAAACACATGAGTGGGTGAACTGACCGACGTGATATGACTGAAAAATTGTTGAAACTGCACCTATTCACAATACCCTTAGCTCTTCGTTGACAAGCAATATAGTTCAATGTTTATTTTCGGGCAAAAGTGTATGAAGGCCAGCTCCTGTAATGTTATCAGTATGACCCCTTCTCGCTGTACACGGTTCAACTATAGTAGCAGTAGCCTGCATTAGGATCGTGAAGAACAATTATGTTGGGCTGTGTAAGACGCGTTCGTGTCTTAAATCCGACACATGGAGTGCATGGTTCAATCACTGTCCGCAGCGACTAATAGATGTCCGGAATATTGTTGAACATGGCTCACATAGAACATGGCTCACCTACAACACAACCAGTTATCGTCACACGAAAAACTGACTCTCCGTATCGGTATCGATAAGTCCGTGAAGGTCCTTATCAGTCTGTACCTTCTTCACTCCGATTATTATCTGACATATTCGCCGATTCGTTGTACATTCATCCTTAATCCTCTAAGGAACGTCAATGAGAACAGACGGACTATACAAGTATGCAGTAGTCATACTCTCTAGTAATTCCCAAACCTCAATGGTAGGGTTTCATGTGGCGTTGTACAAACAGTGTTATACGATAAATATAAACATTACATTATGCATGGGTACGTAGGTATTTATTTGCGCTTTTCAAATTCGACCTATATACAGGAACACACACTTTTAAAATGTCAAATACTGTCGTGTATTTCGCAACATTTTAATATAAAAATGGAATTCCACCCTTACGCGCCTATACCATGGAGTACACGAGAAAGGATTAGCCGATTGATTCTTGTATCGGATAACTCTTACAGACCGATCATATAGTACAAAGTAACCTCCAATAGAATCACATAATAGTGTACATCATTTATTCTGTAGATCAAGTTAGATGTCCGCTTAGCGCGGTGAAATCCTACGATCTGATTAGTCGTTATCAAAAAGTAATAACTGAATAGCGAACAATGTAGATTAAGACAACACTGCACGAACGTTCATGCTGATCTCGCTTTATATTGTTCGCAATTGCAGTTGTGCATGTAATGACACAACTGTTTGTTTTTAAAGTCGCTTCTATCGAAATAAGAGTAAAATGTTGCTTCCTACATCTAGTGACCGTTACAGAATCAACCCAAATACATTGTCCATATCCTAGTACTAGTTTGTTTACACAGGGAGCATGAATAAGTGATATAACTAAACATAATGTTGAAAACGGTGTTAAACAGGTTTAAAATAATTTACCATAAGAAAGACCTTAGAAGTTTTATTTATTTTTACATCACTGGAAAGTGTATAATGTATATTATAAACCTTATATACTAACATAGATTTATAAAAAACATATTTATTGTAAGGTATTAGGGAGGATGGATGGCCACGACCTTCACATATGTATGCAGGTGGTTAATAAAGTTATATATCAAAGAAACAAAAACTACACACAAAAACAACACCTCTGAAAACCAACCAACCAACCACCACATTGTCTCTCTGAAATCAAACCAATCACCACATTGTCTCTCTGAAAACAAACCAACCAATACATTGTCTCTCTGAATACAAACCAAACACCACATTGTCTCTCAGAAAACAAATTAATCAACACATTTTCTCTCTGAATACAAACCAACCTACACAGTGTCTCTCAAAAAACAAACCAACCACCACAGTGTCTCTCAGAAAACCAACCAACCAACACATTGTCTCTCTGAATACAAACCAAAAACCACCTTGTCTCTCTGAAAACAAACTAATCAACACATTGTCCCTCTGAAAATAAACCAACCACCAAATTGTCTCTCTAAAAACAAACTAATCAACACATTGTCTCTCAAAAAACAAACCAACCACCACATTGTCTCTCTGAAAACCAACCAACCACCACATTGTCTCTCTGAAAACAAACCAACCACCACATTGTCTCTCTGAAAACAAACCAACCACCACATTGTCTCTCTGAAAACAAAGCAACAAACACATTGTCTCTTTAAAAACAAACAAACCACCACATTGTCTCTCTGAAAACAAACCAACCACCACATTGTCTCTCAGAAAACATACCAACCACCACATTGTCTCTCTGAAAACAAACCAACCACCATATTGTCTCTCAGAAAACAAACCAACCACCACATTGTCTCTCTGAAAACAAACCAACCACCACATTGTCTCTCTGAAAATAAACCAACCACCATATTTTCTCTCTAAAAACCAACCAACCATCACATTGTCTCTCAGAAAAGAAACCAACGACCACATTGTCTCTCTGAAAACCAACCTACCAACACATTGTCTCTCAGACAACCAACCAACCAACCACCACATTGTCTCTCAGAGAACCAACCAACCACCACATTGTCCCTCTGAAAACAAACCAACCACCACAGAGTCTCTCTGAAAACAAACCAACCAACACATTGTCTCTCAGAAAACAAACCAACCACCACATTGTCAGTCTGAAAACCAACCAACCACCACATTGTCTCTCTGAAAACCAACCTACCACCACATTGTCTCTCAGACAACCAACCAACCAACCACCACATTGTCTCTCAGAGAACCAACCAACCACCACATTGTCCCTCTGAAAACAAAGCAACCACCGCATTGTCTCTCAGAAAACAAACCAACCACCACATTGTCTCTCTGAAAACAAACCAACCACCACATTGTCTCTCTGAAAACAAATCAACCAGCACATTGTCTCCTTGAAAACAAACCAACCTCCACATTGTCTCTCTGAAAACAAAAAAAACACCACATTGTCTCTTTGAAAACAAACCAACCACCACATAGTCTCTCTGTAAACCAACCAACCACCACATTATCTCTCTGAAAATCAACCAACCAACATATTGTCTCTCTGAAAACAAACTAACCCACACATTGTCTCTCTGAAAACAAACAACGCACCACATTGTCTCTCTGAAAACAAACGAACCACCACATTGTCTCTCTGAAAAAACCCAACCAACACATTGTCTCTTTAAAAACAAACAAACCACCCCATTGTCTCTCTGAAAACAAACCAACCACCACAGTGTCTCTCAGAAAACAAACCAACCACCACATTGTCTCTCTGAAAACAAACCAACCACCACATTGTCTTTCTGAAAATAAACCAAGCACCACATTGCCTCTCTTAAAACCAACCAACCACCACATTGTCTCAGAAAACAAACCAACGACCACATTGTCTCTCTGAAAACAAACCTACCACCACATTGTCTCTCAGACAACCAACCAACCACCACATTGTCTCTCAGAAAACAAACCAACCACCACATTGTCTCTCTGAAAACAAACCAACCACCACATTGTCTCTCTGAAAACAAATCAACCAGCACATTGTCTCCTTGAAAACAAACCAACCTCCTCATTGTCTCTTTGAAAACAAACCAACCACCACATAGTCTCTCTATAAACAAACCAACCACCACATTATCTCTCTGAAAAGAAACTAACCCACACATTGTCTCTCTGAAAACAAACTTATCCTCACATTGTCTCTCTGAAAACCAACCAACCACCACAGTGTCTCTCAGAAAACAAACCAACCACCACATTGTCTCTCTGAAAACAAACCAACCCTCACATTGTCTTTCTGAAAAACAACCAACCACCACATTGTCTCTCAGAAAACAAACCAACTAACACATTGTCTCTCTGAAAACAAACAACCAACATATTGTCTCGCTAAAAAACAAACTTATCCTCACATTGTCTCTCTGAAAACCAACCAACCACCACAGTGTCTCTCAGAAAACAAACCAACCACCACATTGTCTCTCTGAAAACAAACCAACCACCACATTGTCTCTCTGAAAACCAAACAACCAACATATTGTCTCGCTAAAAAACAAACTTACCCTCACATTGTCTATCTGAAAAACAACCAACCACCACATTGTCTTTCAGAAAACAAACCAACTAACACATTGTCTCTCTGAAAACAAACCAACCACCACATTGTATCTCTGAAAACAAACCAACCACCGCATTGTCTTTATGAAAACCAACCAACCAACCAACACATTGTCTCTCTAAAAACAAACCAACTAACACATTGTCTCTCTGAAAGCAAACCAACCACCGCATTGTCTTTCTGAAAACCAACCAACCAACATATTGTCTCTCTGAAAACCAACCAACCACCCCCGTATCTCTCTGAAAACAAACCAACCACCACATTGCCTCTCTATAAACAAACCAACCACCACCACCACCGTGACTGTAGAAGTCTTGGTACAACCCCTTCGTATAAACTTTCAATTTCATGAATTGGATCCTCTTTTGTTTCATCGCTTATTCATACGTCATCATGATCACCCATTTGTACCAGAGAGAGCTTCGTTGAATATCATTTGCCCTTTCTTCCTTGCTTTAAAGGTATCGTAGTCTCTAGCTTGTGAACATTGAATTATTTCTAAATGACAGTTGTGGTTAACATGCTGTAGTACGTATCAAAAAGTGTTGTTTTATGAATATAGGACATGTTACGGAACGTATTCGACTTCGTCTCAAAGTTGTTTACGTAAAATCCTGGAGTAGGCAATTAAACATCGTAAAATGTGTTCTTAATTGAGAGTTTGTCGGCTTTAATAATGCAAAGGGATTATGGCCCTTGAACAAGTATTTCAATTTAGCAAATAAAACCAGATTGAAAATGGTTAAACTTGCTCTTATATAGTCGAATTTTTGAATTTTTGCGCATTTGTGATACACATTTTTATTTTTTATTCCGTTTTTTCCATTACAAAAAACATACATGTACTTGTATTTATCTAGATATTTAAGTCTATAAAATTAGATTAAGAATTGTGAAACTTCACCTCGAACATTGCAACTGTTAAGATATTTTCCACTCAGATGTCACTCCATCACATCAATATAAATGACCTTTTTTACTTATTTAGGTATTTATCCCTTTCCCATATACAACACATTCGCAGCCGACACAAACATATCGAAACTCTCCATAAATCAATTAAGGTTGAAAACATTGTGGTAAAAGTCGAAATTGCTCATGATGTTTTCAAAATTCGACTGTTGTAGATGCGTCAAAATGCGTCTTTAATTGGGAAAAGCGTAAAATGGTGCCCTCGTTTTGAATCTCAATTCTGAATTATTGTATAAGGTGCAGCGGACTTGCGATAACTCGAACGTATCGTTTAACTCGAACGTATCGTTTAACTCGAACGTATCGTTTAACTCGAACGTATCGTTTAACTCGAACGTATCGTTTCACTAGAACGTTTCGTGTAACTCGAACGTATCGTTTAACTCGAACGTATCGTTTAACTCGAACGTATCGTTTAACTCGGACGTATCGTTTAACTCGAACGTATCGTTGAACTCGAACGTATCGATTAACTCGAACGTATCGTTTAACTCGAACGTATCGTTTCACTAGAATGTTTCGTGTAACTCGAACTTATCGTTTAACTCGAACTGTTTTCTTGAACTGTTGTTTGTGCATTTGGAGAACAGTGTAGCAGTAGTTTGGATTGCGCATTCCCACATAAGATTTTACTATTGGGTTCCTTCTTCTGATGTTCTTGGTCGTGTGATTGCAAAATTGATATTGTGCAGATGATAGTACATTCTTTCAATTAGCATCATACAATAGATGTAAGACGTTCTGTACCAGCGACTTATGTCACTTGCTATGCAGTAAGGGATATAACTCGACATCATGAGCAATTTCTCCTTCTGCCACACTATTTTCAAAAGCAGAAGAGGGATAAGGTGCTCTTTTATTGAATGACCTGTTAAAGTTTACTGTGTCGCCATCCTTGGCAGTGTGTCACATAGGGATCCCTTCTCTGTTGCCCTCCTTGGCAGTGTGACACATAGGGATCACTTCTCTGTCGCCCTCATTGGCAGTGTGATACATAGGGATCACTTCTCTGTTGCCCTCCTTGGCAGTGCGACACAAAGGGATCACTTCTCTGTTGCCTGCCTTGGTAGTGTGACACATAGGGATCACTTCTATGTCGCCCTCCTTGGCAGTGTGATACATAGGGATCACTTCTCTGTTGCCCTTCATGGCAGTGTGACACATATGGTTCACTTCTCCGTTGCCTGCCTTGATAGTGTGACACATAGGGATCACGTCTCTGTCGCCCGCCTTAGCAGTGTGACACATATGGGTCACTTCTCTGTCGCCCGCATTGGCTGTGTGACACTTAGGGATCACTTATCTGTCGCCCGCTCCTTAGCAGTGTGACACATATGGATCACTTCTATGTCGCTCGCCTTAGCAGTGTGACACATATGTATCACTTCTCTATCGTCCGCCGTGGCAGTGTGACACTTATGGATCACTTCTCTGTCGTCGCTCGCCTTAGCAATGTGACACATACGGATCACTTCTCTGTCGCTCGCCTTAGCAGTGTGACACATAGGGATCACTTATCTGTCGCCCGCCTTGGCAGTGTGACACTTAGGGATCACTTATCTGTCGCCCGCGTCTTGGTAGTGTGACGCATAGGGATCACTTCTCTGTCGCCCCCCTTTGCAGTGTGACACATATGACTCACTTCTCTGTCCCCTCCTTTGGCAGTGTAACACATATGGATCACGTCTCTGTCGCCCGACTTGGCAGTGTGACACATAGTGATCACTTCTCTGTTCCCTGCCTTGGCAGTATAACACATAGGGATCACGTCTCTCTTGTCTGCCTTAACAGTGTGACACTTAGGAATCACTTCTCTGTCCCATCCCTTGGCAGTGTAACACATAGAGATCACTTCTCTGTCCCCTGCCTAGGCAGTGTAACACATAGGGATCACATCTCTGTCGCCCGACCGACACATAGTGATCACTTCTCTGTCCTCTGCCTTGGCAGTGTAACAAATAGGGATCACGTCTTTGTCGCCCGACTTGGCAGTGCGACACATAGTGATCACTTCTCTGTCCCCAGCCTTGGCAGTATAACACATAGGGATCACGTCTCTGTTGTCTGCCTTGACAGTATGAAACTTAGGAATCACTTCTCTGTCCCCTGCCTTGGCAGTGTAACACATAGGGATCACGTCTCTGTCGCCCGACTTGGCAGTGTGACACATAGGGATCACGTCTCTGTTGTCTGCCCTGACAGTGTGACACTTAGGAATCACTTCTATGTCGCCCGCCTTGGCAGTGTAACACATAAGGATCACGTCTCTGTTGTCTGCCTTAACAGTGTGACACTTAGGAACCACTTCTCTGTCGCCCGCCTTGGCAGTGTAACACATAGGGATCACTTCTCTGTCTCCTGCCTTGGCAGTGTGACACATATGGAACACTTCTCTGTCCCCTGCCTTGGCAATGTAACAAATAGGGATCACTTCTCTGTTGCCTGCCTTGGCAGTGTGACACATATATATCAATTATCTGTTCACTGTCTGTCATGGTTTAACTTACTGGCATATTGGCAGGTTACTGATGTCTTCCAACACTTTTGTTTTATATTGATAATGTTAACCTTTAACTGATCTGATTTGAATAAAAATTAGAATCAACATTGATTGGCTATTGTAATTGTAAAAGATTACCTGAATTAACCCTCTCCCTCTTTGACACATCTACAGCAGACCACTTAAAACACTGGTACAAGGAGAAATTGCTAATAATGAGCAATTTCTCCTTCTTTTTCTCCATTGTTTTTTTAGTAGTTTAGAGCTGATGTGTTGTTTGTTGGAATAGGTTAAGTGCACCTTGTTTGACCTAACCTATGAAAGCTGTAAGGTCAAAAATTCAGGTTTATGAGTGACAGTTCATTACGAGCTGTCTCACCTGAATCTGCATTGTTTGCAAAAAGCCTTTAATTGCCTTTGGCAGCGAAAGGGTTCAACAGATGTTAAATATTTTCATATGAATCGTCATATATCTTTCCAGAAGACATAACTAATCATTAAGCCTTTTGCGTGAAAATCCCAAATACAGAACCCTCTCATCGCGCGATTCCAACTCGGGACCTTTCATACGAAAGGTCGACGTTCTACCACTGCGACACTTTCTTCCAGATTTATTTCACAAATAAAGTATTACAGATTGCACTTGCAAACTTTTGCAAACACCATATCTCCTTGGTTTAAGTTAAACTATAAGATATGCTCAAACCATTATTAAAGACGGTGATCCATTTAGATGTCATTGAACAGAACGTTAGTTTCTATAGGACTACAATTAACTAGACTTTAATTGTCAGGATAGGTAACTGACAGAGTCAAAGCTCGAATCTACAGTTATATACATATATCCAGCCAGCTAGTAGTTTGACATTGAACATTAAGCAATATGGTGAACTACCTGCCACGGGCCAATACTCACACAGCTAGCAATTGGTTATTCAACAAATAGTCAAAGCGCGAATGTACTGTTATATACGAATACCCACACATCTAGCAATTAGTTATTCAACGAACAGTCAAAGTGCGAATTAACTGATATATACGAATATCCAGCCAGCTAGTAGTTGGACATTGAACATTAAGCAATAAGGCGAACAAACTGCCACGGGCCAATACCCACACAGTTAGCAGTTGGTTATTCAACAAAGAGTCACAGCGCGAATCTACTGCCATATACGAATATCCAGCCAGCTAGCAGTTGGACATTGAACATTAAGCAATTAAGGCGAACAAACTGCCACGGGCCAATACCCACACAGCTAGCAGTTGGTTATTCAACAAAGAGTCACAGGGCGAATCTACTGCCATATACGAATATCCAGCCAGCTAGCAGTTGGACATTGAACATTAAGCAATTAAGGCGAACAAACTGCCACGGGCCAATACCCACACAGCTAGCAGTTGGTTATTCAACAAAGAGTCACAGCGCGAATCTACTGCCATATACGAATATCCAGCCAGCTAGTAGTTGGACATTGAACATTAAGCAATAAGGTGAACAAACTGCCACGGGCCAATACTCACACAGCTAGCAGTTGGTTATTCAACAAAGAGTCACAGGGCGATTCCACCCGCCATATATGAATATCTAGCCAGCTAGTAGTTGGACATTGAACATTAATTGAGCAATAAGGCGAACAAACTGCCACGGGCCAATACCCACACAGCTAGCAGTTGGTTATTCAACAAAGAGTCACAGCGCAAATCTACTACCATATACAAATATCCAGCTAGCTAGTAGTTGGACATTGAACATTAAGCAATAAGGCGAACAAACTGCCACGGGCCAATACCCACACAGTTAGAATTTGGTTATTATTCATCAAAGAGTCAATGCGATAAATGAAATTGAAACCGGAACTTTACTGCCTCATGTGAATGTCCAGCCAGCTAGTAATAGGGTATTCAATTAAAGAAATAAATCGAATCTATAGCCATGGGCGAATACCCACACAGCTAGCAATATATCTCGATTAGGTGCCATTACCACGTCTAAAAATGTATATATAAATGCATATGCGATTGCACATGCCCCATAAATAAAACATTTATTTCTACATATTAAATAGTTTCGTGTTAAAATATCCATCATGTTTGCATAAACATTATACTTCGTTTATTGCATCCGAAAAGCTAACATTGTTTACAAATTGACAGACTGTATTCAATTCTTTCATACTAAAGCGAGAGTTTTATATTTTGTACAGTCAATCACTACGTGCATACCAATACATGTGTGGTTTCTGTGGTACGCATTTATGGCCACTAACAGACGCATTTCGTCAATACAATGTAAACAAGAGAACAATTTACATAAACATTTATTATAATCACAAGGTTTTCAACTACTAGTATATTCAATGATAATATTTTCATGTTTTTATTTTGTCTAAAAACAAACCTGTCTGCTGCAGATTTGTCATATGCAGAAATGAGTTGGGGTTGATAATGTTTACATCGTATGAAAACAGCATGTACAAGAGGTACTGAATTGATGCACCCGTTTAAATGTTTCTTCTCAGCATCATTTTCGTAGATTCAAGCGATTCAGTGTTCATGAATGACCGGTAAGTCACACCCTTCTCGCCATGGTCTGTACCGGGAGTGTAGTATTTCCCGTTCAAGATTGCGAGTGCACAGTTATAGTACCACCAGCCGCCATGGTCACCGACTGCACAGTGACTGGAATACGGGTCTTTATCGAATGTGCTAAAATCTTTGCCCTTATGGTAAGTCATTCCTTGGGTATCACCTGTAACGGAGTTAATTAATATTTGAACGATGCTCCCGGAAAACCACAAATAACGTACTAGTAACTTACACGTGTTGAAAATACCTGCCAACGTATGCAAATGGTTACTATTAACGTAGGCAAATGGTTACTGCTAACGTATGTAAATGGTATGCAAATGGTTACTGCTAACGTATGCAAATGGTTACTGCTTTACAGATGCTTTTTGCAACTGTCTATGACTAATTTGCAGTCAGATGAGATTGCGCGGATACTGGTTGCAAATGGCTTACGTTTGATTTTCGAAGAGCGCCGCTCATATTAAGCTTTGAGTATTACTCTAAACATTGAACTGATTCTCATATGTTTGCAAGTTGGTTTATTATTATGATTATACACATGTATTATCATCATATCTGTGATTAATTACACCATTATAATGATAATGATTACGTTAAATGTGGTGCTAATGAATTCCATGCATACATTTTTTTTGTCGCATATTTGAATAAATGTAAGGGTCGAGTCAATATTGTCGATTAATATACTTTAATCATCTAATACATTATTGTCTGGTCATCAAAGACTGCAATATTTGATAACCACATGGTAATGGCGTGACAGCTAGAATATCATAAAATAAATTCATAATTGGAGCTTCACTATGGTTATATAAAATAATTTTAATCCAGGGTAGGTACGGTTCTGTATACTCAGGTTGAGGAGATAGCAGTAAGACTGCTACATTTTTTCCCGGACAATGTGCCAGTAAAACTTCTACTTAATTATAGAAATACATGAGATACTATTACAAATCCACATTAAATACCAATTACCGTCTACTCATCATTTCTCGCTAAATATGTAATTGTACAAACCATTGTTTCGCTCTCTTATAGGTATATTAAATATGAGCAGTCCCGCGAGAAAACCAACATTTTGGCCGCTGTGTAATGTGTCGACCCAGATCAACCTGCACAGTCCGCCCAGACTGATCCGGACCGTTAAATTCCGTCTCAGGAGAAAAGAGGTATAGGGTAATGATTTCTGAAACACAATATCTACAGGAGACGAAAAGTGTCTGTCCGGGTTAGCCTGCGCGGCATGCCTTAGCTGATCCGGGTCGATACTTTACGCAGAAACCACAATGTTGGTTTTCTCGCGGCCGGCTCATATCAAGATGTTAATCAGAGAATATGAACAAGAAGTCGTTGTATATCAAAATGGGTTGAACTTTATACGAATTGATTGCAGTCAGTCGTCCCATGAATGTGTTTGGTTGTGTTAACTTTTGTTTTTTATTAATAGTTTGATATTGAATTCTTAGCTCCTTGCACGTAAATGTCGCTTTTAAAACTCATCAAACTTAACTATTGGCTTCATTTCATTGTGTTACCATAACGCTTCCGTAGATATAACCCATTATGAACATGCAGGAATTGCAGATGTATCACGGACTACATGTACATATGAATAATTGCTTTAGTTGTAAAATGTAAAAAACCCGTTGTGTCTGTGAAAACGTATTGACTTTACAAAAAAGATATACTTGACAATTGAACGTTGACAATTCAGTCTGTGTTAAAGGTAGCATTGCTCTAAATGTAGCGACGTAGATGTAACGGGGACAGATTGAACTACATGGATCACCTATGATTATTATTGTTTAGATTGTAAAACATTTCAAAGATCGTAAGAAATAGTGTAGAGAGCCACTGTTCTCGTCATCCAAAAATTGCTGCTAACAAAGCAAACATTACTTCCGCTGAAGAAATGGTCAAATTATACTTTTTGTTTGCAAGAAATGTTAACATGTTTGCTATTGTGGTATCTTTTACTAAAGAGTTAAAAATTACAAATGGTTTACGCTAACTTGAGAAACGACTTAAAAGCGCGCTAAATGATTGGTGTGCAGTATAATTACAATGATTATGGACCTGTTGTTCAAATTCCGTTACCAAATAGTCGTACTGGTGCTGTATACATTTTATAATAAAAAACGTAGACCAGTCAGCGAACTGAGAGACAAGTGTCTTTAATGTCATGAAAACAGTTGAAAATAAACACCATGCATTCTTTCAATGTGACCAACGGCTTGCAGACAGAAAGACGTTATTGTATGCATGGTATAACTGCCGAGATTATATGAGAAGTTTTGCAACCTGATGAAAAGCGAAGTAGTGTTATTAACAAATAGATCGCAACATATATTTTAGTTAAAGTTGTGCTAAAAGATCCATCCATCCGATAACAAAAGGCATTGCTCGATTAAAATTGTAAATAAGTACAACTCTATGTGTATTTCATATCGGTATGTTTGCCGTATTTTGGGCCGGTGGCCTCTATTTACAAATAAATAATCATTGTATTGTATTGTATTACTTTCATGAGTAACAGCAATGCAGCTGTCATTAAGTGTGCTCATGTTCAAAAAAAACTTTACAAAAGAGAAAATTAACCACCTTTCCCTACAACACCCACTATACTCCCCAATCCTTGTCCCATGCGATCTTTACATTGCAGAACAATATCCGTGTCTTTTACACAAGCCCAGTGCACTTTGTAATACAAATTATCCATGTCTGTATTGTACTTTGCTTATTCGAATGAATGTGTGTTAATATTAGTAAATTTGAGGGATTGGATTGTAAAAAAACAGGACAAGTTTATAAACATTGCTTTCCAGTAACCAAGTTATGAAATTATTTAAATGCCCCTAATACACCAAATGCAAAGTATCAAAGAATGGACGATTTGAAACATTTCCTAATTTCCTTTGGTGCACCATCTCAATGAAAAATTAAATAAATGCAATTTAAACCACAGATTTTCATATGTACATTAAAACCAATCTTAACCACAGGTTTTCAACTTCATTCAATAATCACACTTTAATATATTTGGCTTTGAATATATATTGTTTAATCTGTCTGCCTCCGATGAATCGTATGTGGAAATGTGGTTGGGGTGTTTACGATTACATGCACATCGTATGATATCATACTGTACAAGGGGTACGTATTTAAAGTTCTCTTCATGTCATCATTGTCGTAGATTTCAGCGATATTTCGGCCATGGAGGTGAATCACACTATAATATCTCGCTAGATATGTTTTTGTGCAGAATATGATGTCCCTTTCGTTAAGTTATACTATATAGCATAATGTTAACAATTTACTCAAAAGTGAACATAAAACTCGCTAAGTTTATCTCTGTTTAAATGAAACCAACAGATAATGCTTACTGAAACAAAAGTTATTGCCATACAATACCGTTGATCGTACCTTTAACAAAAGTCATTGCAAATGTAGCTTATCATTTTCCAAATACAAACTTCTCTGTTGTGTTGTAACTTTCCGCAACCGTGAATTACTTTTGTATCATATATAATGTATTTTGGGTCGGTGGCCTTTATTTACAAATACAGAATTATCATTATTTTATATTAAGAATATAAACAAGCATATTGCATTTACCTCTATTATATACGAATTAATTACGTTCAGTTACGAATTATCATTCGTGACATGCACGTTTGTGTGTGTGGTTACTATTATTTTTAATAAATTATCTGATTTTGCTTTGTCAACTCATTGGACGAAATATACGTTACTAAATTGATGGATAATCAAATTTAAAAAGGGGCGATGATTTAATTGTGTTACAATTGTGCTTCCGTAGACGTTACAGCTTTATCACGGGCTACATGTACCTAGATGTATATTTGAACTATATATAAAAATCCGTTTAATCTGTAATTACAAAAGGCTATACATGTACTTTCCATACTTGAAATAGTCAGCAGTTATAATGACTATTGAACTGAGAGTTGAAAATCCGGCCTGTTTCAAAGGTATGAATTGTCCTAAAAGTAACGACATCTCAAATATAAAAGTAACTGAGTGGACTATATGGTTCATCTATGCTTATCTATTAGGCGCTTCAAACTTTCGAAGATGGTACATTTGATTTAAAGATTGCTATAGTCCTCGGCAAACAAAACTTGCTGCAAACAAATCAAATATTGCTGCCGTTGAAGAAATTGTCAACTAGAATGTTATCGTGGTCTATTTATACAATTTCAGCAAAACAGTTAAAACTTAAAAAGGTCAGCGATCGTCGCTAGGTACCGCATCACCTCGCCGAAGGACAAAATAACTGCCGAGTAATATTGCTTACCCCAATCAAAACAAAAATGTAACAACACCAACATCAGCAAATATTGCGAAATTCAGAATTCCAGCAGTATTTTTCGGTGAGAAACGTGAGTTTATATGTTACAGCCCTTAAAACGCTCTTATAATAATCGAAGATTGAGAAATAAGCTTCATATACGCCATATTGTCAGACGAGTTAAAAGCGTGAGAAATGCTTTGTAGGCATTACAAATCCGATGATAATGGACATGTTTGTTCAAATTCCGGTACAAATAAGTCGTATAGATTCTGGAAAACGTTGGAAATGCAAAATGTCTTTGTCTTTTAAAAGTGTTCCTAGAAAAGGCTAATGATCTGCTTTGAATGGATATTGATATTAGAACACAGTGTGTTACTGTTAAAGTGGATAACTATGACGGATTGAAGTGTAAATCAGGACACATGTCAAAAAGATGAAAACTAACATTAATCTCTGAATACATTTATGTAAATTCGTGTAAGAACATCATTCAATTTTGCATTAACATTATACTATTTTATTGCATCCGAAGCTATCCTTGTTTACACAATTACAGTCTCTATTCAATATTTTAATAACATAGCGCGACTTTTATTTGTTGTCCAGTGTATCAATTATACACTATATTTAATGTATACATTCTGCAACTTTATCTACTGAATGGATAGCTTTTGTAAATGGAGATTCCGAGACTATTGTCTAGGTAAACAGCCCTGCTTTTAATAGACATTTGAACAGAAACTCGCTTCGCAGAAATCGAGCATCTTTCATAGTGTTTCCTTCGTAAAAATATACTTCGTTTCACTTGGACGAATTGGGTTTCCGTGTATAACAGTGCAGTTATTGTATCTGTAAAACCCAGTCCAACACACAGACGCATTTTGACGAAACTGCGATACACACAATTTGAAAACGTTCAAGAAAAAGGAGAACAAATACATTGAGGCAATTTCAACCTCGGAGTTTTCAACTTTATTCAATAATCATATTTCCATAGTTTTGTGTCGTCTGTATTTGTTAAATGTCGTTTACCGCCGATGTGGCATATGTTGAAATGAGGGTGTGCTGATTATGTTTACAGCAATTGCGAACAGAATTTACAAGACGTTCGTAGTTAATTCAACCATTCATTTAAGTTTCTCTTCTCAGCATCATTTTCGTAGATATAAGCATTAGTTGGCCGATGAATGACCGGTAAATCACACCCTCTTCGCCATATGGTAGGTGCTGGGAGTTAAGAATTTCCCGTGTGATTAATTTCAAAGCTATACGATAACGTAAATTTATCCGAAGTACTACACAAAGACAACTTAATAACTAAAATATTTTGATAAAAGGCATTGGTGATGATAACAGTTACATGAACGTAAAGGTGCTGAACTCCAGAGTATAGATAGTTTAGACAAAGTTTTATAACTGTTCAAATTGTGTACATGTTCATAACTTTCAATTGACTGCTGTTTCAACATTTCCTTCCGAAATAGTTTTGAACTATTTAAATACTTTGTTGTCACTATTAGCAATATTTGCAGAAGTTTCAACATTTCAAATTTGTGATCTCCATCTGGAATTCAGCACCTTTAGCAGGATTAGGGATTATATTAGGCCCGATTGTATTAGATATTTATTTTTTTACTTACCAGCAGTTCCACGACTTGAACCGAGATGAAGTGTGTACTTTGACCCTGGAGATAACGAGAAATCATTGAATGTCTCAAAGGCTGTTTTTCCGCTTGCTGCTTCAAGATCGAGACGCAACACTGCCGAGTTTTTCGATAGTTCATATATGTAGTGTAAACCTTCAATAGATAAAAAGTCGATTTATATGTTTCATAAATAAGTCATGAGATTGAAACCGACAAAAAAGCTGTGTTTACAAAGGAAAGACAAACACAATCATTATTACAATGAACGTTTTTACAGAGAAAGATGCCGCATTACTGAAATACAACCTGACTGTTTCCATTTATTTTGTCAAACATTTGATGATTCCACTAAGGTTATATGGCATAGATTAAAATGGCTATGGTAACTTTCTATGTGGTTTTATTGCTATTTCACGAATGTATCAAATTGAACATATTGTAAAGTATGTGACGTCTGACCCTTCCAAATTTAACTTCAGAGCCACTCAGACTTTTAGCGTGAATCTAGTAAACGAAGAAACGTATTAGCTTCCAAAACGTAATGCAAACATGCCTAAACATCACACATCAAGTGTAGCCGAACTCTAAGGACAGTTTGTCCGATGCTTGATCAAGATATGAGAGCTAGCACAGCAGTACGTTTAATATCGTATTGACCATTCCCAAAAGCTTTGACATCCACTTGTTGATTGATGGAGTGTTTTCAATAGGAGTTTACCGTTACTACAAACAGTATTCCACTTGGAGTGTTTTCAAGAGGGGTTTAACGCTGTTACAAACGATATTCCAGTCATAAAATTGAGGGTGTTGACATCACGTGTGTATCTTGGCTTACTTGCATCAGTATACCACACAACTTTATTAAAATGAAATTGTGTTCTCTTTCCACATATACTAAAAGTATTTAGCACAGCTTATCACAATGGCTTTTCTAAATCAATCCATATATAACCAATGACTTAATGTGAGTTAGTTTTAAACTTTAAACTTATTTATTTTACATCGATTGCAATACAAGCTTTCAGCTTATATTAATCACGCTCGATGTCTGCTTCGTGGAGACTTAACCGGTGGGTTAGAACTCACGTCCTCTGGATAAATGGCAATCGTCATCCCCGACAAAACTATATCGACTTAATGTTGTGGACAAGTAACACTCACCAGAACGATCACTTCCTAAGATTGAAACACTAATGATATCACTTCCTAAGATTGAAACACTAATGCTATAACGTCAAGCCAGCGTTGAGCACGTTCTGTCAATACCGTATTTGTAAACCGTTGTTTTAACCAATATATAAGAAGCCCAATTAACATACCCAACTAAAACTCTCTTTTCACATTACCAAAGCCGTATTCGTATTCCGAAAAACTTCTATAAAAATCCACAGACCCGTTAAATCTGTACTGGAAAACCTGAAAACGTTGATTATAGTATACTTATTAATCAATGGAATCGTTAAGTCTGTACTTGAAAACATGAACACATAGAGTACTGCAAACTAACAAACTTACGGACCGCAATTAATTTATAATACGGCACTCCTTTATAACAGTGATGAGAAAAGACGGGATCAAGGACACCCTGTCTGAAATACAGCTCGCTAATGACTTACGGCACTCCTTTATGACCGTGATGAGAAAAGACGGGATCCAGGACGCCCTATCTGAAATACAGCTTGCTAATGACTTAGGGGACCCCGCCATGCCCGTTGTGAGAAGAGACGGGATGCAGGACGCCCTGTCTGAAATACAGCTTGCTAATGACTTGGATGACCCGCTATGCCCGTTGTGAGAAGAGACGGGATCCAGGACGCCCTATCTGAAATACAGCTTGCTAATGACTTGGGGCACCCGCTATGCCCGTTGTGAGAAGAGACGGGATCCAGGACGCCCTATCTTAAATACAGCTTGCTAATGACTTGGGGGACCCCGCTATGCCCGTTGTGAGAAGAGACTGGATCCAGGACGCCCTGTCTGAAATACAGCTTGCTAATGACTTAGGGTACCCCGCTGTGCCCGTTGTTAGTAGAGACGGGATCCAGGACACCCTGTCTGAAATACAGATTACCATTCGGCAAGGTCAATACGTTTTCCTAACATGTATATTACTGTTGCCTCTTAGCTTCACTTACGGTATTATTTATTATTGCTATTGAAGTTCCCTTCGATAACACCTTTGCAAAACAAGTTTTTCATTATCTCAAACCGGGTTTGCCCTAGTAGCTTTATCGGTAACAACAAGGGAAATCGGTCGATGTGTCATGGGTTCGAAACCCGACCAGGTCTCTCATTCATTTAGATGATTGACAAAATGCATTATTGCGAGAATCGTCATTCGTTTTCAAAGGGTTATTTTGGAAGGTTACTAGTTGCATGGGAGGAATTATGTGTGGTGTTCTGACCCGAAGGCATATAAAATACCTTAGGTTAACATGTCGTCGTAATTTAACTGACTACCGTTGGAAATGGCATTACACACCGAACAATCAAACAAGTATCAGCACCTGGTTTCATCCAAACAAAAGAAACGTGTAATCATGTCTTACAAGGCGATGCTAGGAAAATGCTTAAATGTACAATCATTTCTAAGGAAAATTTATATTATTTAAGCTTAACATGTAGATAAATTTCAACTATTTTACGTTTTACAGAAGTGTTATTAATCCCTTATAAATGCATTTGATTATATAAACCTGCCTTCTTTTCATGTGCAGTTACAATCGCAGATCGTCAAGCTCAAACAAAAATGACGGAATCAAATTCCTAATTTGACAAGGTCAAATACAATTCCAAATGTAGAAATGGAACGTCACTGAACGTCACTGAAATATGATGTGACGTCATTGAAATATGATTTGACGTAATTGAAATATGATTTGACGTCATTCAAAATGCGTTAGCGGCCGTGATTCACACGTTATTCATAAATTTTGATTTATGTGTAAATTTTGTTATTTCGTTTTTGAAAAATCGAAATTTGTATATACTAGGTATATAATAAGGGAAAAGTATGTTGCAGTAGCAAGACATAACTTTTTATTGTCTACTCGGAGCGTGGTATACTTGACATCTTTCTCGACTTTCAGTCTCGCGTGATTTCAATTTTCCACGCGCCTCGTAGTACAAAACAAATCCTTGTATCACTACTGAAACATAATATTCCCTTCTTCTTGTCTGTGTTGTTTTCGTTTCTACCAACTATGTTGGTAACTAATTCTAAGTATTTTCCTCTATATGTCTGGCTTGCTTTGTGTACTTAGTTCATTCTCTTACTGTAAACAATTATGTATCTTCAGACATTACTCAAATATTCAGTTTTCGCTATACAAATAGAGATGTTGGTATAAACCCTATGACTTGTAAACATGTTCCTTAAAGGTTAGGTTCAGTCTTCTTTACCCGAAGATGTTACAAATTTGACATACACTGTTAGTTTTACAAATTAGTTTCAGTAACAATTGTGACACTCAGCAAGCATGTTTAAAATGAAATGTAGAAGTTGTTGATACATTAATCAACTTAATTGCATTTTGACAAATATTATATTTTCAGTAGGATATAATGGTTTTATATTTCAAAAGGATCATTCAAAAAAACACATTACAAAATACTGAACATTCCTTTTGAGAAAAGCAACAACATCAACCCTGCAATCATTAGAAATACATTTTTGCAAATAACTGACAGGGTTGGTTGCTTACCGTCCATCCGCCACCATCAGTGTCCATATCACAATAGACCGTGACTACTTCACTTGTAGCATTTAAGATAATATCGTAAACACCGCTGGTATTACCACCATTAGCCAAAACATCCACGCAGTCAGACAGCCCTGTAATATATTGATGTGAGTCACGTCAAACGAAGGAATATTTTCCTAATTACTTCTTACATTTGGGTACAAAAGCTTACAAATACTGTGGTTTCAAATCTAATTTTGTTTGTTTTTGGATACGAATAATTTACTCTGATTTTTCTATTAAAATGATTGATGGTATTGTTAACACATTCCAACCGTCATAACCTAGGTCATAGAGATCACCGGGGATTTGACGATGCCGACATACAAGTGTTACATGTAATACCGGCTGAGATACACTACTTTCAGGTAACATATATTTCTGCAGATCGGGTTATTAGTTGCATGTTTTATATTTTGACCATGTAACTAGTCAGAACCTACTCGTATGACACTGTCTGCCAGTTAGCCCCGGACCACATACATGTACGCAGGAGTACGTTTCGACCATATTATTGCATGTATCGTTGCCACATGGACTCGAGGCGCAATGGTTAATATCTGAAATTACAGAAAGAAATTTCTTTTAACCCTTTCACTGATATGGTATTTTATCTGTCGTCAGTATTGAAAGCGTTTCTGATGAACAATTTCGAAATTTCAATTGATGCCTTCGTTTCAATATATGTGTAGGTATCAAACACGTGTGCTCAGACGGCGTATAACCCCAAGTGTGCTCAAGTATATGATTGGTCAAAAGTAATTTAATTCGTGTATGGTAGGCAGGTATCTGAAACATTTATTATGAACGTCTACATCGACTATCATTATGGACGAGAGTTTTTTTTCCTAACTAGTCACTTTACTAATACAATATTTGAGTGTACGCACTAAAGACAATTGTGTTGTCAATAAATAGAAATATGAGCCGCACCTAGCCATTCGTGCTTCTGCGTACATTGTCCGTCTGCTTGTAATGTAACCGTGTATGCACATTTCAACAGCGAAGTGCTGACAATGGTTCATCTGATTAATTGTTCAAACTAAAGGCCACCCACTCGCTAAGATAGTTTATCGAACATGTAGATACTTACACATAAATGTCTCTATTTATTCAACAGAAGTTCTACAGAAATTTTTAAAGATCGTCTGAGAATGCTAAATAATTATTAATTGGCTAGGTTGTAGATAGTTTAGAGGTTTTGACCTTCCTCGTCACTGGATTCGATCACGTGTAACCTGAGACATTCGTGATTCAATACTTCTGCGTACAACGATGACTTGGGCAAGACTTTAAAGCAAGCAGTGGTCACTGTTCGTTTACACTTAATTGAGTACTGTGTGCATTTTCGACGAAAACGTCGAACGGTATAGCCCCCTAGTCTTACGCCAATACACATATCATGATGTCGTTATTCATTTATGTCCCAAATCGCATCGCGAGGTTCATATTTTAAGTGACCGAAGTACTTACGCGTTTGACATTGACTACCTGTTAACCCCGGATCACATACACAGGTGTACGAGTCCACCATATCGATGCAGGTACTGTTGCCGCATGGACTGGAGGCGCAGTCAAACATATCTGATACATACAAAACATATATTTGTTTAACACTTTCTCTTGCATGTTTATCGTCCTCAGCTTTAAAGATATCTCTCAAAAAAGCAATTAAAACCACGGAAGTACAAGTTACATTTTGACAAATATATGGAAATCGTGTGCTACAAGAATGGATTGCTCTGCCTAAGCAATATTTGATATTCTTAGAATCGTATATTTGTGGCTTGCATGGTGCAATGCACTTGATAAGATGCATATTATAGTATTAGTTAGACATACAGGGCCCGTGTGTAGGTGTACTTACATCGTCATATAAATGAAATACTGTTTTTAAAAGGGGCGTAAACCTTAATTAAGAAACGATTACTGTCACAGTAAAGCCCAGTTCGACTGGTGTATACGTGATCGTAAAAGAAACCTTATACCGTTAGTTAAAGCACAACACCCTTAACACAAAATCTTTACAAGGCCACTGATGCAGCGAAAATAACACTGAAGACGACAGAGTACCAGCTTAAGCTCTCCTTGGACACATCCATGGCCAGCTTATGGTAATACATTATCCTGATTCTGATCTCTGAGCAGAGATTCATATCATGATAACGTCATTTGTTTTATGAAAGGACACACGCTGTGATCAATGAAATACTCTTTTAATGTAAAGAAAGTAAACGAACGACATCGTAATGTATTGGTTTCTCACAAAAACTAGGATCACGTTAGTAATATGATTATTAGGGAATATATCTTTAGGTGACATAAGTACCTACCCGTTTGACATTGACTACCAGTTATTCCCGGAGCACATACACAGGTGTACGAGTTCACCATATCGATGCAGGTACCGTTGCCACATGAACCAGAGTTATAAATATAGTTTGATTCGTTGAGCATGTTTTATGAGGACCACCGAAGGAACATCCCTTTGAAGTTTTGACCTAGTAGTTTAAGAAAGTGTTGATGACAGCCACAGGGTGATCACAATAGATTAAATTGAGGTGAGTGGATGACAATGACAATGACAATATTTTATTGACATAAGGCCACCGGCCCATAACAGTTATGTTGACATCATATAATATTTTCACACAGCACATGTTTGACAGTTTATATTATATGATATTTTAAGATATGTCTGTATTGAAAGCATACGAGAATGAAACATTTGGTATCTTAAATGTGGTTTATATAAAACCTTGAACACATTGATGCGAAATGATGAAAGAAAGGGAAACATACAGAACATGCACGAGAGAGTCCACAAAAGTAAGAAAGTACTAAATAAAGAGGCAGAACTATAATATAAAATAGTATGTAAATTTTTTAAATCAACTTGACATAACACAATGCAAATTTATATTTTTTACTTTTAAACCAATAAACCATCCTAGGAATTGTCTGATTTCAAAATTCAGAGGCATGTTTGTATCATCAAGAAAACAAGAAATGTAATTTGTATTCAAAAATCAAAAGATCTTTTCGAAAAAATATATATTGCTAGTTTTGAGTAATTTCGTTCCCACTGAAATGAAAGGTTATTTACATGAAAGAATCAGCTTATTAATAACCATTGTCTGCATAAAACAATAGCTAATGAAGAAAACCTGACACCACATTCGGTTTTATAATACGTCTGTACCAATCTCAACGTATGAAATACACGATGGCATGCGTCCTTTATGGTTTTGTTTAGATATCATCGAGGCATCACCTTTCTGTCATCCTCAGTGTTTGTTCGAGAATTCTTATCGGCTAGACGTCCATACAAAGCCAAATGGTTGTTGTTTAAATTGTGCCTGACAGAGCTAGATTTCTGAGCACTCGAGAATTCTAACCGGCTAGACATCCAAACAAACCCTAATAGTTGTTGCTTAAATGGTTGTTATTTACATGGTTGTTGTTTAAATGGTTGTTGTTTAAATGGTTGCTGTTTAACTGGTGTCTGCCAAAAATTCTATTACTAGATATCCAAACTTAAATGGTTTTTGTTTAAATGGTGTCTTACAGAGCTATATGTATGACCCTGGCATGTACAGGATCAACGTTCAATGTCTACGTTGAACTTTCACATTACATGGTCAAAGATTTACCTCCAGTATAGTCATAGCTATTCATACTTATAATCTAACTATATTCACTATAATCGCCATGCTGTAGTGGCAAGAGCGTCCGCATTGGAAATAGGAGACCAATGTTCGATCCCCGGTCCCGTCATGCCAAAGAATAAAAATAATAACTATGAAGAAAGGGAACGCCTTGACATAATTAAAATGATGCTGAAAACGGCGTAAAACACTACTTAAATTTAAACCTTCGATACTCACCTATGTTGCATAACATCCCGTTGTACCCTGCTTCACATAAACAAGAAAACGCTCCACCTTGACTTTGACAGGTTCCGTGAACACATTGGCCAGAAAGACACGCGTCAATTGTATGAGTAACTGTGAAATAGTTATAAACACGCGTATAAGAAAATACTGCATGACAGCAAAATTGTTTATATTAAGCAATGTTTTCCAAATAGTTTACAACTCTATACAGTAATGTTAATGTCAATTTCAGAGACAACATTTGTAAAGCTGTTTTGTGTCGTCTGCTTCAGATGGTATGTATGTGGGAGAAAAGTTACATAACTAATGTGGGAATGTATCAGCTTGATCTGCGATGACGAGTACTGACGCGACAATTAATCTACTATTACCAAGCGACAAACATTTGAAACGCCGAAAAGAACTGAAATATATATATGTGAAAATATCCATTCTATTTTATACAGCCTTTGAGACCATTTCGTGGTGTAATATATTAACGTTGATTACTAACTAACGTGATTTTGCATATGCCTGTAAGTTTTATAGCCTGGTCAAATGTCGAATTTTGAAAAAGTTGTTTCGTTTGAGGACTTTTTTTTGTTAAGCTTTAGGACATAAACAAGTTTTGTGTGAAGAACATATGGAAGCTATGTTAAAATATGATGTCAGATAGCAAGCGGGCAACAATTCAAATATTGGTCGGGCAACAATTTAATTCAAAACCAATCCACGGATTCCACGTGCTACAACCTAAACTGTTGCTGCCACTTAACTGATATGGTTGTGATCAGATTGCATTGATATGTAAACTGAACTTGTTACGTATTGTACATCCAACAGATCTATATACCGGTAGTAACCAGCGAAAAATACATCATCGGTACAATGGTACATGTGTTTACATGTTCTAATGTGACCTATACCATTGAGCTGCGTTTCGCGATTTTGTGTTTTCTCGCACTTGTCAACAGAGAAGCATCAGGTGAAATTGTCCGAACGCACTCTTAGCTTCGCGAACGTTTACTGTTCGTAACTGTTCACTGACATGTTGTATACACCATATAACCCTCCCATAAGTTTCATTACCATACCATTGTATGTGAGCTAAATACGGGGATGCTACAAGAACTCCCTACATGTCATCACTGTCCAATAACATGTATTAAACATGATGATTTAACATCAAACCATAAACGAAATTGCCGTCCTCCCATGGGTGTCATTACCATACCCTATGTGATATGGTAAAGCGGATGCATATAGGTCAGTTAATGCTAATCACGGCTCGTATATATGATGACAATACGAGCTGGGTATCAAATGTAGAAGATGAGTCCAGGATTATATACCAGCTGTATCACAGGTGGATCAGTAAAGCCATCGTCACAATGACAACTAAAACTTCCGACACGATCTTCACATGTGTCATGAATACAGGGGTTACAGTGACATTTGTTTAAAGCTGTATAGAGAAATGAATTGATTACTCGACACTATTTGAAACCGATCCTTATGTTTGTTCAAATATATATATTATCCATATTATGTATATTAAGTGCATGTATTTTATTCAAATTATTTTTCTTATGACGATTTCGTTGATCGAATATATTCAACGCACTTTTAATATTGATTAATTTACACATACATGTGTGTCATAAACATACTTATCACATAACTTGCACTCCAGGCGTGACATAAAGCAGTGACATAAATATCATATGTAACTAGTTACATAAATAGCCGACTCACAGCACGTATGAGACGTCACTCCAGTGTGACGTCACTTTAAATGACAGCATATTGTTTACAATTGTTCTGAATATAGGCATTTATTAAAAAATATTGTTTAAAGAGAATGAATCTCGATAAATGAAATGTTATAAGTGCCTTGTTGCTAATTTTGTATAAAATCAAAAGGTTATTGCTAAGGACTACTTTTTACAGTGGAAGTATGCATTAGAACTTCGGGGTGAACTTCGGTCACTGTTTATATGAGGACGAAGAAAGATCGATTTTAAGATTGAAAACAAATTTTTTATGGTGTTATGTGATAAATAGAATCTTACATTCGTGCTTATTTGATATTGTTTTTTATGAAACTCGTCGACTGAAACGAATATGACGCTCGGCAAAGCCTCGCGTCATATTATTTTAGTCGACTCGTTTCATAAAAACAATATCAAATAAGCACTTAGTAAGATCCTCTATATATACATGTACATATGTGTACAAAGTACAGGATCGGGTCATTTCGTATACTATGATAACACAGATAATAACATATTTACTCAAAACTATCGTTCCGTTCATAAATATCTATACAGAGCATGTGAGATCACTTTTTCTTGAAAAAGGTTCTGTGCATTTTTCATACATAATTACTTTGATGCAATTGGAAAATCTTGAAAGGATGCACTATGTTTAAAATGACTATTTCTATATTGTGAGTTATTGTCATACGAAAAATGATTACATTTTACCTGATACCAGAAAAGTTATTTTTGCATTTATTTAGCTCTGCAAAATGAATGTTATACCCATAACATCACTTCCATAGGGAGTTGTTTCAGTATTGTTTTGACCTTTCTGTGGGGAAAAAGCTTTCGTCGCTTGAAAAGTGTTATTGCTACAACGTTTTACACTTCAAACGTTATTATTCCAAGCATCATTTAACAATTGATATACTGACCCCCACATTAAGATGCCTTATTCTGTTATAAAAAACGGCACCTAACGAACTGTTCTTAGCTCCTTACCTTATCTACTTAAATTAGATCCGTGTATGATTTAAGCGGAGACGAATACTATTTGGTAAACGAGAAATTGATCACTTTGAGAATTCTGTCTAGTTCCGAATTGTTTTAGAAAATTGCTGCAGAGGACTGAACAGGCAAATATATCTAACAAATGGGTTCGTTAAAAATGCAAAAAAGCGCTTTTTAAAAACTTTGATTTAATACTGATTGACGTTGATATATAAATTTCTGAATTTAAATGTCAGAGGTTAATTATACATTGAGGTAAAAAACAAAAAGCTGACTTTCGAACATTCCAATAGCACTACTCCAAATGTTACAAGATAATTTATACAATTGCCAATAGAATACTACCTGTTAGAGCGGTATCACAGTCCAGATTACAAACATCCGATTCACAACAAATATCACAGATTTCCTGTTCGTGTGTCCGTGTGTCTATGTGTACGGATCGCTTTCCGACTATAACGGGACCGACCGAGTTCCTTGGTGAACAATGCTGAAAAGAAAATTGACAAGGGGGTATAAATACATTGCAAATTTGCTGAGTGTATCGGGCAATTTTTTGAGGAGTAAACTTAAGTATTGGTAGAGTAACCTGTTTAAGGTTTAGAGGATACCTAACACAAGAAGAAAGATGTGATTTCTTAAGACAGAATGTCTATAATGGCAATACTCAATCATCAATTAATTCACATATGAGATCTACTAAATGTAGTCATTTCATATTTCTTTCTATTTATCAAGTAAATTTCAAATTATCATAGTACGTTTAAATGCATATACATTTTATTCGTATAATTGTTGGTAAGTAACGCGTATGGCGTGTGCGGTTTTTGTCAAAGCATCCCTTCGCAGAGACGGAACTAAAATTTGATTTCAAAACACGCTTTCTAGTAATTTCATCAGAAGCGATCAACGCGGGGGATATTGGTATGAATGATAGGATAACCTGTGATATAACTGAACTTATGTTGACAGCGTCTTTAACAAAGAATAGAAGTTTAATACTCACACTTTTTGTAATACATGCACTTGTAAACACCGTGTCGGAAAACTCTAGTTTTGCTTTTACATTACACACCTGAAAGATGTAAACAGAAGTTGTGGTCATTGATTTCTCCTATCTCGTACTGCCGTCTTGGTCAACTGGTGAGGCGCAATCATGATATGGCTGAAATCAGTCATCATACTTAATATTATAAACTAATTCTGCATTGACACAGGTCTGGAAATTAATCTTGAAAAGACAGAAATCATTGTTTTCAGAAATGGTGGAAAATAGTTTTTAGGTAAAGAACAAATCAGAATATCATCACACTACAAATATTTGGGTTTGATCTTGACCCCTATCCTGTCATGGTTTTCAGCTCAACAACAGCTTGTAGCTCAAGCCAGGAAAGCTACTTTTTCTATTTATAAATATCAGAGAGCAGTCGGTTATTTTCCTTGTAAAGATCGTTTTCAGTTCTTTGACTCGATGTTAAAACCATTACTGCGGAACGGAGCGCAAGTATGGGGCCATACATATTCAGAAGTCGTAGAATCTGATCCCTTTGATTTTTGTAAAAGATTAAATAGTAAAACAAATAACATGGTAGCATTTAGGGAATGTGGCAAATATCTTATTTATGTATATTATTATTCTTACTGTATTAAATATTAATGTCGTTTATTAGTATGCCAAATAATAGATATACTAGAAATTATTATGTAATGCAAATATCCTTGGATGCTGCTGGACGCAGAACCTACTTATGTCAAAACCTTACATCTTCTCTACGGTTTTGGCTATGTGTGGATTGCACAGGAGGTTGGAAACGCCAAACGTTTTGTTAAATGTTTCAAACACAACTGGCATATACAAATTAACTAATCTGGCCGACTAATCTGGCCGTTGCTATCATTACAAACATTATACATCTCTGCTAACTACTGAAAGATATCTGTTGATTGACATGCCATTTAAGTATAGAATAGCTCTTGCTAAATTTCGTTGCTCGAACCACTAATTTGGCATCGAGACTTGTTGTCACAATAAAATTAATCGTGAACTAAGAATATGCATTTATTGTTTTCAAAGAGTAAAGAAAAACATTGTTGAATGTGAATTTATATGTTATTTCACTGCCAAAAGTTTGATCAATTAAGATACCAACATTGATGACTATTTTACGTTGCTTCAAAACGACAATCCTGATGTAATAGAAACACCTTTCATATTTCATCTATATGTTAATAAAAAAATGACAAGGACATCATTCTCAGCCCTATATTATGTGTTAAATAGAATGCTTTGTACTATGGGCAGCTGGCCTGATTGCTTTTAATAAAATGTTTGTCATTTTCATTGTCATTGTGTAATTTATTTATGCCTCTCAGATACACTAATCTTAAACAATAATATTGTTCTGACATATATGCGCACTAACAGCATTCCAAAACACAAAAACATCAAATTAAACGCAAAGAGCCGACAATATCATGCACAACAAGATCGAAAAAGATCTTGCAATTATTGCACATTTAATGTGTCGTGTTGGCGCGTTGAACTGTATGTGTTGCCGAGTCAGCACAATGTAGTTGCCTTGTTGGCACGTCATTGTGCCGTTAGTGTGTGTTAGAGCCCTCTAGTACACCATGACGCACACACGAGATGGAAGAACTCAGCAACCGTAGTTCTTGTTTATGTTATAGTGTCCGTTTTGTCATCTTTAATAGATCAAGTCATTGGGAGCCAACCTAATGGACTTAGTTGCATCGACATTCGAGACCAAAGTGCAATCTAATCAGGTTTTTTCCTGTTCAATGTACAGTCGTACATACACACTGGCAGTTTCTGGAGATCTCCGTCGTTTTACAAACATGTAATTGCATCGTAACTCCTCCGTTTCTCTATATTCTATATATAAATAAACTTTTATGCATATTCCCCAATGCAAATACATTAAAATTAAAGGACACCTGAAACTAAAAATAGTCTACTTGAATATGCAAAGAGTGTCATAGGTATTAATCCTCATAAACGTCATATATCGTAAATGATATCACAAACGAGTACATATATAGGCAAACGAAATAAATCAACTCGTCATTTAAAATGTTCATTTCAATCTTATACAATTGAAACTCATCTGCTTAACTCGACAGTTTGATTTAGATGTGGGACATTCTTCGTAAATAAACACGAACTAAGGATATTGATTCGGTTTCTGGATGTGTGATGCGGTGAAAGTAGTTCTTTGTTGGCGTGGGATAATATCCGAAACAATCCGGATATATTACGTTAATTTGGAATGGTCTCGAACCGGATGAAGATTAATTTAGATGTTTGAGTTACGTCAATAAATGTTTGGTTTAATTTTTCGAGGTTTATTTTTTGGACAAACTGAGGCGACACAACTAGGTTTTTTTCTGAAACTAAATAAACACATGATCTAAAGTTTAATTGTATACCGACTTCAGTGAACTTAGTGATTTTCTCTAGTTTTGTTTAAACTTATTTATTTATTGTACATTGATTACAAAACAAGCTTTAAGCTTATATAAATCTCGCTCGATGTCTGCTTCCCGGAGACATAACCAGTACTAGTGCCGTTTGTTTGGAACAATCCTTAATGATAAACCCACTCATCACGTGATTCGAACCCGGAACCTTTGGTACGAGAGGCCGAAGCTCTACCACTGTACCACTGTACCACTGTCTTCTAAAATGGAAAAATCATTATCAATGTGAAAGAAAATTATAATCAATTATTTTAAATAAGAAAATCAAATTAAAGAGCCACGTCATGAGAAAAGAGTTCTTTCTGCATCTGCGAACAGTGAACGCTCGACTGAGCGTGTGGGGTATGTACATTATCACCATCACGTTAACAGTGCACCTACACTATCACCATCACGTTAACAGTGTACCTACACTATCACCATCACCTTAACAGTGTACATTATCACCATCACGTTAACAGAGTATATTATCACCATCACGTTAACAGTGCACCTAAATTATCACCTTCACATTAACAGAGTACATTATTACAATCACGTTAACAGTGCACCTACATTATTACCATCACGTTAACAGTACAACTACATTATCGCCATTACGTTAACAGTACACCTACATTATCACCATCACGTTGACAGTGCCACTACATTATCACCATCACATTAACAGTACACTTACATTATCACCATCACGTTAACAGTGTACCTACATAATCACCATCACGTTAACAGTACACCTACACTATCACCATCACCATAACGTTAACAGTGCACCAACATTAATACCATCACCATTACGTTAACAGTGCACCTACATCATCACCATCACGTTAACAGTACACCTACATTATCACCATCACGTTAACAGTGTACCTAACTTCTCACCATCACGTTAACAGTGTCACTACATTATCAATATCACGTTAACAGTACACCTACATTATCACCATCACGTTAACAGTGCCACTACATTATCACAATCACGTTAAACAGTGTACCTACATTATCACCATCACGTTAACAGTGCACCTACATTATCCCCAGTACGTTAATAGTGCACCTACATTATCACCATCACGTTAACAGTGCACCTACATTAACAATAGGCGTGGATACAACTTCTGACGAAAATTACGTTAACAGTGCACCTTCTTTAACAATAGCTACGAAAATATACAGCTATTACAATACTGTTAGGACTCCAAATACTACGATTGACATGAATTTAAACGAAATTGAGAACCCTTTTAGCCTGATGCCGCTGACTTACCTTATCTTCAGCACAAAAATCAATGTCGCTGCACAAACTAGTCTTGTCATACACTTGGCAATTAAAACAAATGGGTCCCCGGGGGCTTGGGTAGTCTGACAGGAAAGTAGAAGATTATTTTCTTGTTATATTACATCTTAACTTTCGGAAAGGTCGAGATTTTTAGGTCTGTCAGAGGTTTTCATACATGGTAAACATGGTATGAGGAATATTTTTCTCTTTGCCGTAATCATTGTAATAGTCGATTCTTTAGATTAATCAGAACACGTCTGTATGTGGAAAAGGATTTACTATAAACCATCGTAGTAATACCGTAATGACTGTGTAACGAAACGTGTTGGAAAGATCAATGGTTCGGGGTTTAAAGTCATTTTTACGGCGGCCAGTTCACATATCCATGTGTTCCATGGCTTTCTCATTTATGGCACATTGACTGTCAGCCCATTGATTGAAGACGAGTTTGCATGTCGATTGAACTTTTGTAAAATGTCGGAATTAATGTTGGCCGAGCTGGGGTTCAATCCTACAATCCCTGGATTGACAACCCGTGTCAATACCGACTGAGCTAGTGAGGGTCGGCGTAACGAAAAGAGAAACATGCTATCAAGTTTGGAAAATGAAGGACACAAACAATGTGAAAGAAGATGACAAGATAATGAAATGTTTCGAGCAAACGATTGTATAAAACTAATGGTTTGAAAAAACTAAAGGTAAATGAACTGAATTAAATATTTCACCTGGTTGATTACAAAGTCCGACATTACATAGATCCGAGCTGCAACATTGGAGACAGGCTCTGGTCGATGAAACATTATGTTCACAAGTCTGAAAAGATATGTCAGTTTAATGCGTGATATCTGTACGCAGCTGTACGCCTATTGCATTAGTTATCAAGCACATTACGACACAATTAAATGCCTATCATCTTGTCCAAATGAAGTGAAGAATACAGCTACCCCGCAATATCGTTTTAATTATTCAACCAAACCCTATGACTCAAAAACGCACAAACATTCCAGTTGGTATTGGTCTACATAGTTCACAAAGGTAGTTGCCGGTCGAAGATAACGGAATACGCAAATGTTGTTTAAATTAACGTATACGGGTTATTGCCTTCGGTATTTAACCTCAGCATCATTACCGATACTAAGATGAACGTCTTCAAAATATGTATCATGTGGCATTGGTATTCGCATGTAAAATAACTTAAAAGTAATATAATTAGAGTTGTTGGAAGCTCGAAGAACGGTTTTTGCTGTTGTTGTCCGTCACCGTTATAGATATAAGTCGCACCAAACGAGTGAGGGCCTTACACATACACTTCGAGTAGGCGTTCACGGACTAGGGATGCGCTCTTATTTCTCTGGGGGCCTTAATCATACACTTCGAGTAGGTGTTCACCGACTAGGGATACGCCCTTATTTCCTTGGGGGCCTTAATCATACACTTCGAGTAGGTGTTCACCGACTAGGGATACGCCCTTATTTCCTTGGGGGCCTTAATCATACACTTCGAGTAGGTGCTCTACGACTAGGGATACGCTCTTATTTCCTTATCATTCATCGACAGCTTTTAGCCGGGGTATTTAGATGTAGAAGTTATAAATATAATGTTCATATTGAGCATTGTCATCTTTTGTCACAGGTTTTCATCATTATTTGATAATTAAATATATATACAGATATTTAATGCCTTCCTACAGATCTTTTGAAACCGTCTGCACTGCAGATATGTTATGTAACATTCATATTTCCGAGCAAGCAATTAAGCAATCTGTATACTTACCGTTTTGGGGAAACACCCAACGTTATATAAGTAATTTCCTTGAATAGTTGTGACCCTCTCGGAACCACATATCTGTTGTTTAAAAAAAACAACAATAATTTTATAGTTAAATGTAACATATTCCATACTAAGACGATCAAAACGCACATTTTCTTTCTTGTAGAGATTTGACCTTTCAACATTCTTTAAAGTGTGTGTCCATGATGTGTGCCAACAACCCAGCATATCTCTATAACATTGTAATTAGATTCAGTAAGATATTTAAGAACAGATATCGCAGTAACATTGACATATAGTCCATATTGCGCGCAGTCTGAGCAAGCAATCTGATAACGCAGTCTGATCACGCAGTCTGACCACGCAGTCTGACCACGCAGTCTGACCACGCAGTCTGAACCCAACGCAGTCTGAACACAACCCAATCTCACCCCACATTCTGTTTATGCAGTCTGAACAAAACGCAGTCTGACCACGCAGTCTGACCACGCAATCTCATCACGCGTTCTGACCACGCAGTCTGATCACGCATTCTGACCACTCAATCTGACCACGCAGTCTGACAACTCAGTCTAACCTTGAAGTCTGAGCACGCACTCTGACCACACAGTCTCGTCACGAATTCTGACCACGCAGTCTGATCTCGCAATCTGACCACGCAGTCTGATCCCGCTATCTGACCACTCAGTTTGACCACGCAGCATAATCACGCAGTCTGACCACTCATTCTGACCACACAGTCTCGTCACGAATTCTGACCACGCAGTCTGATCCCGCAATCTGACCACAGAGTCTGATCCCACTATCTGACCACTCAGTTTGACCACGCAGTCTAATCACGCAGTCTGACCACTCATTCTGACCACACAGTCTAATCCCGCAGTCTGACCACACAGTATTATCACGCATTCTGACCACGAAGTCTTATCCCGCAATCTGACCACTCAGTCTGACCACACAGTCTAATCACACAGTCTGACCACTCAGTCTGATCACACAGTCTGATCACACAGTCTAATCATGCAGTCTGATCACTCATTCTGACCACACAGTCTAATCACGCAGTCTGACCACACAGTCTTATCAAGTATTCTGACCACGCAGTCTTATCCCGCAATCTGACCACTCAGTCTGACCACGCAGTCTAACTCCGCAATCTGTTCACGCAATTTGACCACATAGTCTGATCACACAGTCTGACTAAGCAATATGACAACGCAGTCTGGTCAAGCAGTCTGACCACGCAGTCTGAGCTCGCAGTCTGACCCGCAGTCTGACCAAGCAATCAGATCACGCAATCTGATCACCCAGTCTGACCACACAGTCTGACCCATCTGTCTGACAACGCAGTCTGACCACGCATTATGATCACGCAGTATGACCAAACAATATGACCACGCAGTCTTATCATGCAGTCTGACCCCGCAATCTGATCACGCATTCTGACCAAGTAGTCTGACCCTGCAGTCTGACCACGCAGTTGGAACCCGCAGTCTGATCACGCAGTCTGACCAAGCAAACTTATTAAGCAATCTGACATCTCAGTCTGACCCCACAGTCTGGCCACGTAGTCTGACCATGCAATCTGACATCTCAGTCTGACCCCACAGTCTGGCCACGTAGTCTGACCATGCAATCTGATCAAGCAATCTGACCCCTCAGTCTGACCCCACAGTCTGACCATGCAGTCTGACCATGCAGTCTGACCCCGCATTCTGACCATGCAGTCTGACCCCGCAATCTGACCACGCAGTCTGACCATGCAGTCTGACCACGCAGTCTGATCAGGCAGTCTGATCAGGCAGTCTGACCACGCAGTCTGAACAAGCAATCTGACCTCTCAGTCTGACCCCGCAGTCAGACCTCGCAGTATGACCACGAAGTCTGACAAAGCAATATGACAACGCAGTCTGGTCAAGCAGTCTGACCACGCAGTCTGAGCTCGCAGTCTGACCCGCAGTCTGACCAAGCAATCAGATCACGCAATCTGATCACCCAGTCTGACCACACAGTCTGACCCATCTGTCTGACAACGCAGTCTGACCACGCATTATGATCACGCAGTATGACCAAACAATATGACCACGCAGTCTTATCATGCAGTCTGACCCCGCAATCTGATCACGCATTCTGACCAAGTAGTCTGACCCTGCAGTCTGACCACGCAGTTGGAACCCGCAGTCTGATCACGCAGTCTGACCAAGCAAACTTATTAAGCAATCTGACATCTCAGTCTGACCCCACAGTCTGGCCACGTAGTCTGACCATGCAATCTGACATCTCAGTCTGACCCCACAGTCTGGCCACGTAGTCTGACCATGCAATCTGATCAAGCAATCTGACCCCTCAGTCTGACCATGCAGTCTGACCATGCAGTCTGACCCCGCATTCTGACCATGCAGTCTGACCCCGCAATCTGACCACGCAGTCTGACCATGCAGTCTGACCACGCAGTCTGATCAGGCAGTCTGATCAGGCAGTCTGACCACGCAGTCTGAACAAGCAATCTGACCTCTCAGTCTGACCCCGCAGTCAGACCTCGCAGTATGACCACGAAGTCTGACAAAGCAATATGATCACGCAGTCTGACCCCACATCTGACCACGCAGTCTGACCCGCCGGTTTGATCACAAAATCTGAACAAAACGCAGTCTGACTACGCAGTCTGACCAGGATCTTTACATTGTCTGATCAGAGGCTCCACTTTTTCTAATTGAATGTTAAAGCATGAGAGTTGAAGCGGACGAATTTATACTACTCATCAACTGCATCGGTAGTGTAGTGGTCGAGCGTCCGGCTCGCGTGCATAAGGTCGCGGGTTCGATCCGCGGCCGGGTCACACCAAAGATATTAAACTGGTAGTACTGGCTGCTTTCCTTGGCGCTCAGGGTTGCGGGGATAGCATAACGACTGACTGTCTGATGTCAGTATAAATGGACCAATAGTAATGGTAACTTATCCAGGGAACGCCGTGGTATAACTGAAAAAATGTTGAAAGCCGCGTCAAAAAAAATCAATCTATCAATCGAAATAACCTTCAAATACGTGTACGTTCTCTAGAGGATCGGATTTCGTGAGATTAGGGTAATCTTTGTATCTACACTGGTTTTGCGAGAACTCGAAGTCGACGGAGACCCAAACATTAACTCGAGATATCAACAGCTGCTGAAAGGTTTTCCAAAGATATATATATATTTGTTCAATGAAAGTTTTCGAATATAAACGATGTAATGGAGTTATCGCTTTGACTGTTTAACACGTGTAAATTCAAACCTCGTCGTCGCTGCACGTCGTTACCGTTCGACAATGCCTTGGCTGGAAAATGTTATCACAATGTAAGCATCTAAGACACTCCCCTGAAAGACATGTTTGTATTGCAAATGTGGTAAGTGGTATACATTTTCCAGTTACAAATGACTGACGAAACATTCACACCTAGCACGAGTTCTATGTAAATAAATTCAAACCTCGTCCTCACTGCACGTCGCTACCGTTCGACAATGCCTTGGCTGGTAAATATTATCACAATGTAAGCATCTTAGACACTCCCCTGAAATACATGTTTGTATTGCAAATGTGGTAAGTGGTGTACATTTTCTAGTTACAAATGATTGACGAAACATTGGAACTTTAAAGAGTTTATAGGCCTAAGCAGGGAGTAAATATACACAGTATCTGAGTTCCGTTCAGACATAAATTCAGGAATACGTCAATACAGAGGTATTTGATATCATGACAAACCAACCAACATGGATATCATGTTTGTCTAAAAACGTTTGCAGATGTATATTTCAACTCATCTGTTGGTGCGTGATATAAACACTCGGTCTAAAAGTTGGAATAGTACATACAACCAAACTTCCGTGACGGTCATAAGAACATTTAGAGTGTTGGCGATTTTCAAATCTGGGACATGTGCAATGGGATTTTATCGAATTTCAACTAAATTCCATTTGGCAGGATATAATGGTGGAGGCGACGGTCATAGTTTAGTACCATTTGGTAAGGTACATATCTGAGCCTAGAACTCGTAAGTGCGGTCATGGTTTAGTACCATTTGGTAAGGTACATTTCTCAGCATAGAAGTCGTAAGTGCGGTCATGGTTTCGTACCATATTGTAAGGTACATTTCTTAGCCTAGAACTAGGAGGTGCGGTCATGGTTTAGTATCATTTGGCAAGGTACATTTATTAGCCTAGAAGTCGTAAGTGCGGTTATGGTTTCGTACCATTTGGTAAGGTACATTTTTTAGCCTAGAACTCGTAAGTGCGGTCATGGTTTAGTACCATTTGGTAAGGTACATTTCTTAGCCTATAAGTCGTAAGTGCGGTCATATGTTATAGTACCATTTGGTAAGGTACATTTATTAGCATAGAAGTCGTAAGTACGGTAATGATTTGGTACCATTTGGTAAGTTACATTTCTTAGCTTAGAAGTCGTAAGTGCTGTCAATGTTTAGTACTTTTTGGTCAGGTACATTTCTTAGTCTAGAACTCTTTAGATGCTTTGTTATAGTACCATTTGTTAAGGTTCATTTATTAGCCTAGAAGTCGTAAGTGCGGTCATGTTATAGCACTATCTTGTAAGGTACATTTCTTAGCCTAGAAATCGTAAGTGCGGTCATGGTTTAGTACCATTTGGTAAAGTACATTTCGTAGTCTAGAACTCGTAAGAAGCTTTGTTATATTACCATTTGGTAATGGACATTTCTTAGCCTAGAAGTTGTAAGTGCGGTCATGGTTTCGTACCATTTGGTAAGGTACATTTCTTAGCTTAGAAGTTGTAAGTGCTGTCATGGTTTAGTACCATTTGTTAAGGTACATTTCTTAGCATAGAACTCGTTAGAAGCTTTGTTATAGCATCATTTGTTAAGGTACATTTTTTAGTAAAGAACTCGTAAGTGAGCTCATGGTTTTGTACCATTTTGGTAAGGTACATTTCTTAGCCTAGAAGTCATAAGTGCGGCCATGTTATAATACCATTTGGTAAGGTATATTTCTTAGCCTAGAAGACGTAAGTACGGTCATGGTTTAGCACTATCTTGTAAGGTACATTTCTTAGCCTAGAAATCGTAAGTGCGGTCATGGTTTAGTACCATTTGGTAAAGTACATTTCGTAGTCTAGAACTCGTAAGAAGCTTTGTTATATTACCATTTGGTAAGGGACATTTCTTAGCCTAGAGGTTGTAAGTGCGGTCATGGTTTCGTACCATTTGGTAAGGTACATTTCTTAACTTAGAAGTCGTAAATGCTGTCATGGTTTAGTACCATTTGGTAAAGTACATTTCTTAGTCTAGAACTCGTAAGAAGCTTTGTTATAGTACCATTTGGTAAGGTACATTTCTTAGCCTAGCCTAGAAGTCGTAAGTACGGTCATGGTTTAGTACCATTTGGTAAGGTACAATTCTTAGCTTAGAAGTTGTAAGTGCTGTCATGGTTTAGTACCATTTGTTTAGTTTAAACTTATTTATTTTACATCGATTGCGAAACAAGCCTTGGGCTTAGATTAATCACTCTCGATGTCTGCTTCCTGGAGACTTAACCAGTACTCGCGCCGTTTGTGTGGAAATATCCCAAAGTCAGGACCCGCTCATCACGGGACTCGAACCAGGGACCTTTGATACGAGAGGCCGACGCTCTACCTCTGCACCACTGTCTACCATTTGTTAAGGTACATTTCTTAGCATAGAACTCGTTAGAAGCTTTGTTATAGCATCATTTGTTAAGGTACATTTTTTAGTAAAGAACTCGTAAGTGAGCTAATGGTTTAGTACCATTTTGGTAAGGTACATTTCTTAGCCTAGAAGTCATAAGTGCAGCCATGTTATAATACCATTTGGTAAGGTATATTTCTTAGCCTAGAAGACGTAAGTACGGTCATGGTTTAGTACCATTTGGTAAGGTACATTTCTTAGCCTAGAAGTCGTAAGTGCTGTCATGGTTTAGTACCACTCGGTTAAGTACATTTTTAAGTTAAGAACTCGTAAGACGCTTTGTTATATTACCATTTTGTAAGGTACATTTCTTAGCCTAGAAGTCGTAAGTGCGGTCATGGTTTAAATACCATTTAATAAGGTACATTTCATATCCTAGAAGTCGTAAGTGCGGTCATGTTATAGTACCATTCGGTAAGGTACATTTCTTAGCCTAGAAGTCGTAAGTGCGATCATGTTATAGTAATATTTTGTTAGGTACATTTCTTAGCCTAGAAGTCGTAAGTGCCGTCATGGTTTAGTACCCTTTTCTAAGGTACATTTATCAGCCTAGAAGTCATAAGTGCGGCCATGTTATAGTACCATTTGGTAAGGTATATTTCTTAGCCTAGAAGACGTAAGTACGGTCATGGTTAAGTACCATTTGGTAAAGTACATTTCCAAGTTAAGAACTCGTAAGACGCTTTGTTATATTACCATTTTGTAAGGTACATTTCTTAGCCTAGAAGTCGTAAGTGCGGTCATGGTTTAAATACCATTTGGTAAGTTACATTTCTTATCCTAGAAGTCGTAAGTGCGGTCATGTTATAGTACCATTTGGCAAGGTACATGTCTTAGCCTAGAAGTCGTAAGTGCGATCATGTTATAGTAATATTTTGTTAGGTACATTTCTTAGCCTAAAAGTCGTAAGTGCGGTCATGGTATAGTACTATTTTGTAAAGTATATTTTCTAGCCAAGTAGTCGTAAGTGCGGTCATGGTTTAGTACCATTTGGTAAGGTACATTTCTTAGCCTAGAACTCGTGAGAAGATTTGTTATAGTACCATTTGGTAAGGTACATGTCTTAGCCTAGAAATCGTTAGTGCGGTCATGGTTTAGTACCATTTGGTAAGGTACATGTCTTAGCCTAGAACTCTTTAGTGTGGTCATGGTTTAGTACCATTTCGTAAGGTATATTTCTTAGCCTAGAAAACGTAAGTCCGGTCATGGTATCGTACGATTTGGTAAGGTACATTTCTTAGCTTAGAAGTTGTTAGTGTTGTCATGGTTAAGTACCATTTGGTAATGTACATTTCCTAGTCCAGAACTCGTTAGAAGCTTTGTTATAGTACCATTTGTTAAAGTACATTTTTTAGCCTAGAAGACTCAAGTGCGGTCATGGTTTAGTACCATTTTGTAAGGTACATTTCTTAGTCTAGAACTCGTAGGAAGCTTTGTTATATAACCATTTTGTAAGGTACATTTCTTAGCCTAGAAGTCGTAAGTGTGGCCATGGTTTCGTACCATTTGGTATGGTACATTTCTTAGCCTAGAACTCGTAAGTGCGGTCATAGCTAAGTACCATTACGTAAAGTACATTTCTTAGCTTAGAAGTCGTAAGTGCTGTCATGGTTTAGTACCATTTGAGAACGTACATTTCTTAGTTTAGAACTCGTTAGAAGCTTTGTTATAGTACCATTTGGTAAGGTACATTTCTTAGCCTAGAAGTCCTAAGTACGGTCATGTTTTAGTACCATGTGGTAAGGTACATTTCTTAGCTTAGAAGTCGTAAGTGCTATCATGGTTTAGTACCATTTGGTAAGGTACATTTCTTAGTCTGGAACTCGTTAGATGCTTTGTTATAGTACCATTTGTTAAGGTACATTTATTAGCCAAGAAGTCGTACGTGCTGCCATGGTTTAGTACCATTTGGTAAGGTACATTTCTTAGCCTAGACATCGTTAGTGCGGTCATGTTATAGTACCATTTTGTAAGGTACATTTCGTAAGCTAGAAGTCGTAAGTGAGGTCATGGTTTAGTACCATTTGGTAAAGTACATTTCTTAGTCTAGAACTCGTAAGAAGCTTTGTTATATTACCATTTGTTACATTTCTTAGCTTTGAAGTCGTTAGTGCTGTCATGGTTTAGTACCATTTGGTAGGGTACATTTCTTAGCCTAGAAGTCGTAATTGCGGTCATGTTATAGTACCATTTGGTAAGGTACATTTCTTAGCCTAGAAAGCGTAAGTGCTGTCATGTTATAATATCATTTGGTAAAGTACATTTCTTAGCCCCTAGAAGTCTCAAGTGCGGTCATGGTTTAGTACCCTTTTGTAAAGTACATTTCTTAGCATAGAAGTCGTAAGTGCGGTCATGGTTTAGTACCATTTGGTAAGGTACATGTCTTAGCCTAGATGTCGTAAGTGCTGTCATGGTTTAGTACCATTTGGTAAAGTACATTTCCAAGTTTAGAACTCGTAAGACGCTTTGTTATGTTACCATTTTGTAAGGTACATTTCTTAGCCTAGAAGTCGTAAGTGCGGTCATGGTTTAATACCATTTGGTAAGGTACATTTCCTAGGCTAGAAGTCGTAAGTGCGGTCATGGTAAAATACCATTTGGAAAGGTACATTTCTTAGCCTAGAAGTGTGATCATGTTATAGTAATATTTTGTTAGGTACATTTCTTAGCCTAGAAGTCGTAAGTGCCGTCATGATTTAGCACCCTTTTGTAAGGTACATTTCTGAGCCTAAAAGTCGTAAGAACCTTTGGTTTGGTACCATTTCGTAAGGTCCATTTCTTAGCCTAGATTTCGTAAGAAGCTTTGGTTTAGTACCATTTTATAAGTTACATTTCATAGCCTATAACTCGTAAGTGCGGTCATGGTTTAGTACCATTTGGTAAAGTACACGTCTTAGCCTAGAAGTCGTAAGTGCGGTCATGTTTTAGTACCATTTTGTAAGGTACATTTCTTAGCCTAGAATTCGTTAGAAGCTTTGTGTTTGTACCATTTTGTAAGATACATTTCTTAGCCTAGAACTCATAAGCTGCTTTGCATGAAAACTTTGCAGAAAAAAGTAAAACGTACTCAAAGCGATCAATTTCTCATAAAGTTTTTCGTTTCTTTACTAAAATTATAATACAAATATTCCATGTTTACCAACTTGTTCATTATATGTTTTCAAAGTAGACGAAAATGCAAATATGCCCAGTGAATTTTATGCCTCCAGTATAGTTTGAATTTGATTAATACATGATAAAAACATGTATACAGTGACAGTCCTAATTTCACGATCGAAAAAATAAAATAGAACAGTTAAGTTTATTTAGTTAACTATTCCTGATGGAAATCTGTAGTTGATTACATGTAAAGATAACAATGACAAATAAAGCACCTACCAGTATGCAAATATGCTAAGGTCACAATAAGTATTAATACAACACGTTTAACTGTCATTTTATTCTTCTGCTATTTGACACATTTGAAAAAGGAATCCTATTTTATGCAGTGGAAATAGTTTTCATCGGTGATAACCCTTTATCGCGTGTGCTAGATTAACCTTCTTTCAAACTGAAACAAAGTGTGGAAGCTCAATTCTAAACACGTGGCTCTATATTTCAGAATACAACAGAAGGAATGGTACGATCGTGAAAGGTGTTGTAAACAATCCTATATCAATGTTTTCTTAAGATGTATCCGTACGTAGAAGACACCACAGTGTACTCGAATAGAAAAAAGGGTTTTCCTTATCAGGAGACGTTGTCAGGTATAGATCGTCATTCTTATGCATATATAAAACTCGTCCTCACTCATTAAACAAAAATGGCGCACATGCACACTCTGATCGGCCTTGCGATCGTATAAGTCATTATGGGACATTCAGACGAAGCAACAGCGGAGGGTTTCGTTGGTTTTATGTCTCCAAAAAGTTATTATGGGACAATCAGACAGTGAACAGTTCCATTGGTTTTCCGTCTCCTAACGTTTATTATGGGAAAACAGTTTCGTTTGTCTTCTGTCTCCTAACGGTTAATATGGGACAATTCAACGAGGATATTTTCATTGGTTTTCTGTGTCCTAACAGTTATTATTGAACAGTCAAACGAAGCAAGAGCAGATATTTTCGTTTTTTTTTTGTGTCCTAACAGTTTTTATGGGACAACCAAACCAGGCAATAGCGGACATTTTCGTTGCTTTGCTGTCTCCTAACAGTTATTATTTGACAATTCAACGAGGCAATAGCAGATATTTTCGTTGCTTTGCTGTCTCCTAACGGTTATTATTTGACAATTCAACGAGGCAATAGCAGATATTTTCATTGGTTTTCTGTGTCCTAACAGTTATTATTTGACAATTCAACGAGGCAATAGCAGATATTTTCATTGCTTTGCTGTCTCCTAACAGTTATTATTTGACAATTCAACGAGGCAATAGCAGATATTTTCGTTGCTTTGCTGTCTCCTAACAGTTATTATTTGACAATTCAACGAGGCAATAGCAGATATTTTCATTGGTTTTCTGTGTCCTAACAGTTATTATTTGACAATTCAACGAGGCAATAGCAGATATTTTCATTGGTTTTCTGTGTCCTAACAGTTATTATTGAACAGTCAAACGAGGCAAGAGCAGATATATTCGTTTTTTTGTGTGTGTCCTAACAGTTATTATTACGAGGCAACATTAGACAGTGGTACAGAGGTAGAGCGTCTGCCTCTTGTACAAAAAGTCCCGGGTTCGAATCCCGTGATGAGCGGGTTCTGTCTTTGGGAATCTTTCCACACAAACAGGGCGAGTACTGGTTAAGTCTCCAGGAAGCAGATATCGAGCGGGATTAATATAAGCTTAAAGCTTGTTTCGCAATGGATGTAAAATAAATAAGTTTAAACTAACAGCAGACATTTTTGTTTGTTTTCTGTCTCATTACAGTTATTATGGGACAATCAAACGAGACAACAGCAGACATTTTTGTTTGTTTTCTGTCTCCTTACAGTTATTATGGGACAATCAAACGAGGCAACAGCAGACCGTTTCGTTTGTTTTCTGTCTCCTAACAGTTATTATGGGACAATCAAACACGGCAACAGCGGACAATTATACTTATTTATTTAACATCATTTGCGAAACAAGCGTTCGATGTCTGATTACTGGAGACTTAGCTAGTACTCGCGCCCCTTGTGTGGTAAATCGCAAAGCCAGAAGACCCATCACGGGATTCGAACCCGGGACCCATGGTTCATTACACCACAGTCATCATAACAGTTGTAAATATAGGGAACGATAAGATAAAACTAATGTAAGAAAAGGTTAATTTGTTCATGTCTTGTGTATATCCTAAACCAGATTAAAAAGCAAGCCAAAAGCAGTCAATAAAGCCAAATACAAATACGTCGCGGTAAGGAATGAAAAACAACAACAACTTTGTTTATTCTGTGCATATCGAATACTAGCCGAGCCTCGGTAGCTCAGTCGGTAGCGACGCGGGCTGTCAATCCAGGGGATGTGAGTTCGAATCCTAGCTCGGCCAACATTCTTTCTGATAAAAGTCAATGGGACAAGCGTCATTGGTCTTCCACCACTGGGAAGTTTGTTGTGTGGATTACTGGTGTAGGGAAGCCAGTAAACACATGAGTAGGTGAACTGGCCGAAGTGATATGACTGAAAAATTGTTGAAAACTGCACCTATTCACAATACCCTTAGCTCTCCGTTGACATGCAATATAGTTCAATGTTTATTTTCGGGCAAAAGTGTATGAATGTAGCCCTATATGAGCCAGCTCCTGTAATGTTATCAGCATGACCCCTTCTCGCTGTACACAGTTCAAATGAAGTAGTAGCAGCCTGCATTAGGATCGTGGAGAACAATTGTGTTGGGCTATGTAAGACTCGTTCGTGTCTTAAATCCGACACATGGAGTGCATGGTCCAATCACTGTCCGCAGCGACCAATATATGAGTGTGTCCGGGATATTGTTGAACATGGCTTACATAGAACACCTACAATAACACTAGTAATTAGTAATGACTGATATTGAGCGAGAGGTGTGACCTACATATCGATGTACTAAAATTAATATCGTAACACGAAAAACTGACTCTCGGTATCGGTATCGATAAGTCCGTGAAGGTCCTTATCAGTCTGTACCTTCTTCACTCTGATCATTATCTGACATGTTCGCCGATTCGTTGTACATTCATCCTTAAGCCTCTAAGGAACGTCAATGAGCACAGGCGGACTATACAAGTATGCAGTAGTCATACCCTCTAGTAATTCCCAAACCTCAATAGTAGGGTTTCATGTGGCGTTGTTCAAACAGTGTTATACGATAAATATAAACATTACATTATGCATGGGTACGTAGGTATTTATTTGCGCTTTTAAAATTCGACCTATATACAGGAACACACACTTTTAAAATGTAAAATACTGTCGTGTATTTCGCAACATTTTAATATAAAACATGGAATTCTACCCTTACGCGCCTGTACCATGGAGTACACGAGAAATGATTAGCTGATTGATCCTTGCATCGGATAACTCTGACAGACTGGTCATATAGTACAAGATAACCTCCAATAGAATCACATAATAGTGTACATCATTTATTCTGTAGATCAAGTTAGATGTCCGACTAGCGTGGTGAAATCTTGCGATCTGATTAGTCGTTATCAAAAAGTAATAACTGAATAGCGAACAATATAGATTAGGATAACACTGCACGAACGTTCATGCTGTTCTCGCTTTATATTGTTCGCAATTGCAGTTGTGCATAACGCAACTGTTTGTTTTTATAGTCGCTTCTATTGAAATAAGAGTTAATTGTTGTTTCCTACATCAAGTGACCGTTACATAATGAACCGAAATACATTGTCCTAACTAAACCTAGTACTGGTTTAGTTACACAGGGAGCATGAATAAATGATATAACTGAAAATAATGTTGAAAACGGTGTTAAACAGGTTTAAATTAATTAACCATAGGAAAAACTTTAGATATTGTATTTTCTTTTTACATCACTGGCAAATTTATAATGTTTAATACACCTTATATACTAACATAGATTTACGAAAACCATATTTATTGTAAGATATTAGGGAGGATGTATGGCCACGACCTTCACATATTTATGCAGGTGGCTAATAATGTTATATATTAAAGAAACCAAAACTACACACAAAAACAACAACACATTGTCTCTCTGAAAACAAACCAAACACCCCCGTATCTCTCTGAAAACAAACCAACCACCAACGTAACTGTAGAAGTCTTGGTACAAACCTTTATATAAACTATCAAATTCATGAATTGGGTCCTCTTTTGTTTCGTCGCTTATTCATACGTCATCATCATCACCCATGTGTACCAAAGAGAGCTTCGTTGAATATCATTTGCCCTTTCTTCCTTGCTTTAGAGGTATCGTAGACTGACTCTAGCTTGTGAACATTGAATTATTTCTAAATGACAGTTGTGGTTAACATGCTGTAGAATGTATCAAAACGTGTTGCTTTATGAATATAGGACATGTTACGGAAAATATTCGACTTCGTTTCTAAGTTGTTTGTTATTTATTTACGTAAAAGCCTGGAGTAGGCAATTAAACATCGTAAAATGTGTTCTTAATTGAGAGTATATCGGCTTTAATAATGAAAACGGAGTTTGCCCATGGAACAAGTATTTCAATTTAGCAAATAAACCAGATTGAAAATGGTTAAACTTGATCTTATATAGTCGAATTTTGCGAATTTCTGACACACAATTATTCGTTTTTCATTCCGTTTTCTCCATTACAAACAAACATACATGCACTTGAATTTATCAAGATATTTAAACCAGTATTTCAATTAAGTTCATTGTGGCAAAATCCTAAGTCGATAAAGTTAGATTGAACGTTGTGAAACTGCGACTGTTTAGATATTTTCCACTCAGATGTCTACTCCATTACACCAATATACATGACCTTTTTACTTATTTAGGTATTAATATCTTTCCCATATACAACACATTCGTAGCCGACACAAACATATCGAAACTCACTATAAATGAAAGATCAATTAAGGTTGAAAACATTGTGGTAAAAGTCGTCTGTTACAGATGCGTCAAAATGCGTCTATAAGTGGGAAAGACATAAAACAGTCCCCTCCTTTTGAATCTCAATTCTGAATTATTATATAAGGCGCAGCGGACTCGCGATAACTCGAACGTATCGTTTAACTCGAACGTATCGTTTAACTTGAACGTATCGTTTAACTAGAACGTATCGTTTAACTCAAATGTATCGTTTGACTAGAACGTATCGTTTAACTAGAACGTATCGTTAAACTCGAACGTATCGTTTAACTCGAACGTATCGTTTAACTCGAACGTATCGTTTAACTCGAACGTATCGTTTAACTAGAACGTATCGTTTAACTTGAACGTATCGTTTAACTAGAACGTATCGTTTAACTCGAACGTATCGTTTAACTCGAACGTATCGTTTAACTCGAACGTATCGTTTAACTAGAACGTATCGTTTAACTTGAACGTATTGTTTAACTCAAACGTATCGTGTAACTCAAACGTATCGTGTAACTCGAACGTATCGTGTAACTTGAACGTATCGTTTAACTCGAACGTATCGTGTAACTCGAACGTATCGTTTAACTAGAACGTATCGTTTCACTCGAGAGTATCGTCTAACTCGAACGTATCGTTTAACTAAAACGTATCATTCAACTCGAACGTATGGTTTGACTCGAATATATCGTTTGACTAGAACGTATCGTTTAACTAGAACGTATCGTTAAACTCGAACGTATCGTTTAACTCGGACATATCGTTTAACTCGAACATATCGTTTAACTAGAACGTATCGTGTAACTCGAACGTATCGTTTAACTCGAACGTATCGTTTAACTAGAACGTATAATTTAACTCAAACGTATCGTTTGACTCGAATGTATAATTTGACTAGAACGTATCGTTTAACTAGAACGTATCGTTTAACTCGAACGTATCGTTTGACTCGAACGTATTGTTTAACTCGAACGTATCGTTTAACTCGAACGTATTGTTTAACTAGAACGTATCGTGTTACTCGAACGTATCGTGTTACTCGAACGTATCGTGTTACTCGAACGTATCGTGTTACTCGAACGTATCGTTTAACTAGAACGTATCGTGTAATTCGAACGTATCGTTTAACTCGAACGTATTGTTTAACTAGAACGTATCGTGTTACTCGAACGTATCGTGTTACTCGAACGTATCGTGTTACTCGAACGTATCGTGTTACTCGAACGTATCGTGTTACTCGAACGTATCGTTTAACTAGAACGTATCGTGTAATTCGAACGTATCGTTTAACTCGAACGTATCGTTTCACTCGAACGTATCGTTTAACACGGACGTATTGTTTAACTCGAACGTATCGTTTAACTAGAACATATCATGTAACTCAAACGTATCGTTTAACTCGAACGTATCGTTTAACTAGAACGTATCGTTTCACTCGAACGTATCGTTTAACTCGAACGTATCGTTTCACTCGAACGTATCGTTTAAATCGAACGTATCGTGTAACTCGAACGTATCGTTTAACTAGAACGTATCGTTTCACTCGAACGTATCGTCTAACTCGAACGTATCGTTTAACTAAAACGTATCATTCAACTCGAACGTATGGTTTGACTCGAATATATCGTTTGACTAGAACGTATCGTTTAACTAGAACGTATCGTTTAACTCGAACATATCGTTTAACTAGAACGTATCGTGTAACTCGAACGTATCGTTTAACTCGAACGTATCGTTTAACTAGAACGTATCATTTAACTCAAACGTATCGTTTGACTCGAATGTATAATTTGACTAGAACGTATCGTTTAACTAGAACGTATCGTTTAACTCGAACGTATCGTTTGACTCGAACGTATTGTTTAACTCGAACGTATCGTTTAACTCGAACGTATTGTTTAACTAGAACGTATCGTGTTACTCGAACGTATCGTGTTACTCGAACGTATCGTGTTACTCGAACGTATCGTGTTACTCGAACGTATCGTGTTACTCGAACGTATCGTGTTACTCGAACGTATCGTTTAACTAGAACGTATCGTGTAATTCGAACGTATCGTTTAACTCGAACGTATCGTTTCACTCGAACGTATCGTTTAACACGGACGTATTGTTTAACTCGAACGTATCGTTTAACTAGAACATATCGTGTAACTCAAACGTATCGTTTAACTCGAACGTATCGTTTAACTAGAACGTATCGTTTCACTCGAACGTATCGTTTAACTCGAACGTATCGTTTCACTCGAACGTATCGTTTCACTCGAACGTATCGTTTCACTCGAACGTATCGTTTATCTCGAACGTATCGTTTATCTCGAACCATTTCCTTGAACTGTTGCTTGTGCATTTGGAGAACAGTGTAGCAGTAGTTTAGATTGCGCATTCCCCGATAATATGTTACCATTGGATTCCTTCTTTTGATGTTCTTGGTGGTGTGATTGCACAATTGATATTGCGCAGATGATAGTACATTCATTCAAATAGCATCATACAATAGATGTAAGACGTTCTATACCAGCGACGTATGTCACTTGCTATGCAGTATGGGATATAACGCGACATCATGAGCAATTTCTCCTTCTCCCACACTGTTTTCAAAAGCAGGAGAGGGATAAGGTGTTCTTTTATTGAATGACCTGTTTAAGTTTACTGTGTCGCCCGCCTTAGCAGTGTGACACATAGGGATCACTTTTCTGTCGCCCTCCTCGGCACTATGACACATATGGATCACTCTGTTGCCTGCCTTGGCAGTGTGACACGTAGGGATCACTTCTCTGTCGCCCGCCTTAGCAGTATGACACATATAAATCACTTCTCTGTCGCCCGCCTTAGCAGTCTGACATATATGGATCACTGTTCTGTCGCCCGCCTTAGCAGTGTGACACATATGAACCACTTCTCTGTCGCCCGCCTTAGCAGTGTGACACTTGTGGATCACTTCTCTGTCTCCCGCGCCTTGGCAGTGTGACACTTAGGGATCACTTCTCTGTCTCCCACGCCTTGGCAATGTGACACATATAAATCACTTCTCTGCCACCTGTCTTGGCAGTGTGACACTTAGGGATCACTTCTCTGTAACCCGCCTTGGCAGTGTTATACATAGGGATCACGTCTATGTTGTCTGTCTTGGCAGTGTGACACTTAGGGATCACTTCTATGTCCCTTGCCTTGGCAGTGTAACATATAGGGATCACGTCTCTGTTGTCTGCCTTGGCAGTGTAACACATAGGGATCACTTCTCTGTTGCCTGCCTTGGCAGTGTAACATATAGGGATCACGTCTCTGTTGTCTGCCTTGGCGGTGTTATACATAGGGATCACTTCTCCGTTGCCTGCCTTGACAGTGTAACACATAGGGATCACTTCTCCGTTGCCTGCCTTGGCAGTGTAACATATAGGGATCACGTCTCTGTTGTCGGCCTTGGCAGTGTAACACATAGGGATCACTTCTCTGTTACCTGCCTTGGTAGTGTGACACATAGGGATTACTTCTGTGTTCTCTGTTTGTCATGGTTTAACTTACTGGCATATTGGCAGGTTACACATGTCTTCCAGCGCGTTTGTTTTATATTGATAATGTATACCTTTATTTGATACATTGATTGACTATTATAATTGTTAATAATTACCTGAATAAACCCTTTCCAACTCTGACACATCTACAGCAGACCACTTTAAAATACTGGTACATGGAGAAATTGTTAATACATTTGTAATGAGCAATTTCTCCTTCTTTTTCTTCATTGTTTTTTAAGTAGTTTACAGCAGATGTGTTGTTTGTTGGAATAGGTTAAGTGCACCTTTTGTTGTCCTAACCTATGAAAGCTGTAAGGGCAACAATTCAGATTGAAGAGTGACAGTTCATTACGAGCTGTCTCACCTGAATCATCATTGTTTGCAAAAAGCCTTTAATTGCCTTTGCCAGCGAAAGGGTTAAACAGGTGTTTAATCTGTTCACATGAATCGTCATATATCTTTCCAAAAGACATAACTAATCATTAAGCCTTTTGCGTGAAAATCCCAAATACAGAACCCTCTCATCGCGCGATTCCAACTCGGGACCTTTCATACGAACGGTCGACGTTCTACCACGGCGACACCGTCTTCCAGATTTATTTCACAAATAAAGTATTACAGGTTGTACTTGTAAAGGTTTGCAAACACCATATCTCCTTGGTTTAAGTTAAACTATAAGATATGCTCAAACCATTACTAAAGACGTTGATTCGTTTTGATGTCATTGAACAAAACGTTAGTTTCCATAGGACTATACAATTAACTATACTTTAGTTTTCAGGATAGGTACCTGACAGAGGTAACACTTATCCTGCTGTATGCGGATTTAAAATCAAAACACCGTCCGTTCGTCATTTTGCCTGTCCGTACAGAGCAATATCTGAAGCATGGTGGGATGGAGTTAATTAAAACTACAAACGGTTATATAAGCTACCATAGTTTAATGTCAGACTGCATTGCCTCAAAAACTTCAGAGTTATGGTCAATTAAACTTATAATGGATATTGAATTTGTACTATTTCAATAACATGGAAAGTGAATTCATCTACTGTAAGAAATACTAATCTAGAATAATTAAGTGTTTACAATTAAATCCATTATATTGTGTATGTGCTGTGCTTATATCTTAACTACCTTAGAACACTCTATTGGCCACATTGAACAACCGATATTCATGAAATTACATCTTTCATCTCCACCAAATCCTGGTCAAACTCTAAACTGGGTCACATAAAAATAAGATCACAAAGTCAATTTTAGAAAACCTAATGAACACTCAATAAGCCTCATTTTTCATCAAATGAACACAAGGGTTCAGTAGATTCATCTCCATCAAATTCCAGTCAGGTTCAAACTAGGTCACAAGGTCAAATTTCAGGAAAAAACGTGTTAACACATAAAAGGCCACATTATTCATCCGATATTGATGAAAACTCGTCAGAATATTCACTTCCACCGAATCCTACTAAAGTACAATCGCACAGTGAATGAATCCGAATTACCAAATCAAAAACAATTCGCACACTTTTTTCAAGTGTTAACTTAGCAGTTAGTTGGTAATTGATAGTTGATATTCAATCTACTGCTAGACCACGAATAAATGGCTAGCTAGTAGCTGGGTGTCCACCATATTATCGAATATATAGCCATGGGCGAATACCCACACAGCCAGCAATTGACGAATACCCACACAGCTAGCAATTGGTTATTCAACAAAGAGTCAAAGCGCGAATGTTGGTTATTCAATCTACTGCCAGAAAACGAATAAACAGCCAGCTAATAGTTGGTGTCCACCATATTATCGAATCTTTGGCCATGGGAGAATACCCACACAGCTAGCAATTAGATATTCAACAAAGAGTCAAAGCGCGAATCTACTGCTATATGCGAATACCATCACCACAGCGAGCAATTGGTTATTCAACAAAGAGTCACAGCTCGAATCTACTGTTATATACAAATATCCAGCCAGCTAGTAGTTTGACATTGAACATTAAGCAATAGGTCGAACGAACCGGCCAATACCCACACAGCTAGCAATTGGTTATTCAACAAAGAGTCACAGTGCGAATATACTGCTATATACGAATATCCAGCCAGCTAGTAGTTGAACATTAAACATAAAGAAATAGCGCGAATCTACTACTATATATGAATACCCACACAGCTAGCAATTGGTTATTCAACGAAGAGTCAAAGCGCGAATCTACTGCTATATACGAATATCCAGCCAGCTAATATTTGGACATTGAACATAAAGCAATAGAGCGAATTACCTGCCACCGGCCAATACCCACACAGCTAGCAATTGGTTATTCAACAAATAGTCAAAGCGCGAATCTACTGCTATATACGAATATCCACCCAGCTAGCAATTGGTTATTCAACGAAGAGTCAAAGCGCGAATCTACTGCTATATATACGAATATCCAGCCAGCTAATATTTGGATATTGAACATTAAACAATAGGTCGAACTACCTGCCACGGGCCAATACTCACACAGCTAGCAATTGGTTATTCCATAAAGAGTCAAAGCGCGAATCTACTGCCATATACGAATATCCACACAGCTAGCAATTGGTTATTCCATAAAGAGTCAAAGCGCGAATCTACTGCCATATACGAATATCCACACAGCTAGCAATTGGCTATTCCATAAAGAGTCAAAGCGCGAATCTACTGCCATATACGAATATCCACCCAGCTAGTAGTTGGACATTGAACCTTAAGCAATAGGTCGAACAAACTGCCACGGGCCAATACCCACACAACTAGAAACTGGTTATTCATCAAAGAGTCAACACGATAAATGAAATTGAAACTTGTTATTCATCAAAGAGTCAACACGATAAATGAAATTGAAACCGGAACGCTACTGCCTCATGTGAATGTCCAGCCAGCTAGTAACAGGGTATTCAATTAAAGAATTACATCGAATCTATAGCCATGGGCGAATACCCACACAGCTAGCAATATATCTCGATTAGGTGTCATTACCACGTTTAAACAAAAAAGTATAAATGCATATGCGATTGCACATGCCCGATAAATAAAACATTTATTTCTACATATTAAATGAATTCGTGTTAAAATATCCATCATGATTGCATAAACATTATACTTCGTTTATTGCATCCGAAAAGCTAACCTTGTTTACAAATTGACAGATTGTATTCAATGATTTCATACTATAGCGGGAGTTTTATATTTTGTACAGTGAATCACTACATGCACAATGTCTATTGTAAACACTATATCTACAGAATTGGATATCTTTTGCAATTGGCGCCTCCGATACTTTAGTTTAAACAGACCTGCGTTTAATAGACATTGAAACAGAAACTTGACTCGCAAACATCTAGCATGTTTCATAGTTTTCTACTCCATTCAACTTGGACGTAGGGACTCCGTGCATACCAATACATATGTGATTTCTGTGGTACGCATTCATGGCCACTAACAGACGCATTTCGTCAATACAATGTAAAAAAGAGAACAATTTACATGAACAGTTATTTTAATCACAAGGTTTTCAACTACTAGTATATTCAATGATACCACTTTCATGTTTTTATTTTGTCTAAAAACAAATCTGTCTGCTGCAGATTTGTCATATGCAGAAATGGGTTGGGGTTGCTAATGTTTACATCGTATGAAAACAGCATGTACAAGAGGTACGGAATTGATGCACCCGTTTAGATGTCTCTTCTCAGCATCATTTTTGTAGATTCCAGCGATTCAGTGAACATGAATGAATGGTAAATCACACCTTCCTGGCCAGTGTCTGTACCGGGAGTGTAGTATTTCCCGTTCAAGTTTACGAGTGCACAGTAATTGTACCACCAGCCGCCGTGGTCTAGAATTGCACAGTTGTCGGATGACTTGCTGTCTTGATCGTTATCGAAAGTGCTAAAATCGTTGTCCTTGTGGTAAGTCATTCCACGGTCATCACCTGTAAATGAGTTAATATTTGAACGATGCTCCCAGAAAACCATCAATAACGTTCTAGTAGCTTACACGTGATGAAAAATACTTTCTAACGTATGCAAATGGTTACTGCTTTACAGATGCTCTTTTCATGACTATTTGCATGCGATTTCGCAGATACTGGTCTTACGTTTAGTTTTCGCAGAGAGACGCTCATATTAAGCTTTGATTATTACTCTAAACATTGAACTGATTCTCATATTTTTGCAAGTACATATATGTTTATTATTATGATTATTATGATTATACACATGTATTATCATCAAATCTGTGATTCATTATACCGTTATAATGATAATGATTACGTTAAACATACCCGTTATCCGAATACACAGAACGCGGATTGGTGTCACAAACGCGGATATCGCGGGAATGGAGGACAAAACGGTGAGAAAACAATTAAGTCAATTATTTAGAAATTATCAATTCTAGCTAAATCTGAATAATGTATGCTTAAGGATAAATAACTCTATTAATGTCATTATCATGTCGGGTAAACATGACTCGATCAGATGTATAAATTACAGTGTGTAAAATGGCTTATTGATTGTCAAATATATAGTTGTTTAGGGCAAGGGTATCGTTATTTGGCCACAGCCTACATCGGATAAGAACACTACTGAACCCGAATTTGATAATTTCTCAAGCAACAACAAACTCGGCTTTCAGAACTTCAAATTTACAGCATTTCTTTGTGTGTTTTTAATGAAATTTCGAATGTTAAGTTTAAATTTATTCTGTTGCTATTTAGTAGCAATTAACTAACGAATACTCACTTATCTTTTTCAAATTAAGTGATAGCAATTAAGGAACATTTCATGTGTTACCACTGTAAACGTGAGGTGTCGACATTGGTTGAAATTGTCGACCACTGCATAATTACACACAAAGACTATGAATTGAAATACAGAGAATTGGTGCTCGACGACCGAACTGGTATGCTAAAATACCAAACAAAAATACACGAAAGTATCATTCCAAGAGAAATTGAAAAGATTGGTAAGAGCCTTGAAGTCCGGAGATCGAAAGTTTATATTTTAGATAAAATGTCCAAGAGAAAGAAACTTAAAACTCCTGAATTAAACCATTTATATCAAGACACATATATTGCAATATATATGACGATCATTTCATTCAAATGTTTTTAAACGGTTCTTTATTACAAGGGATATAATACATATACATGTTAACACGTTTAGTACGTTTAAGACATAGCAATATATTTCGACTTAGGTTTTAGACGTTTACGCTTCAAACAAGACCATTCAATGTTCGATCACAAAGACTTGGATTGGGCCTATGCCATTTGCTATTTTGGTATCTACGAAAGCGTTACGACGGATGTTTAATCTTGGCAATGCTCGTAAATATCCTTGAAAAACAGTGTTGTCATTAACTTATAATGATGCGAAAAACACGCGTTTAATCTCATTTCAGAAATCATTGGTTTCACCTACCAGAGAAAGACACTAGAAAACACAAGCGCAGAATGTCACGAATCAGTCAACCCGATTAACAAGATCATGGGGAACGGGATGTAAGACAGTTTCATGCTAGATCCGACTAAGCAATTCTGGCCCATCATCGAAGAGGGTTAATGGACTTGCCGGACTTTTAGATATCAAATATTTCAGTAAACTATTGTTAGATTGATAACACATATTCAGAACAATATCTGGTGGAGTCTAACCAATAGAGATGCCTTTCCATATAGAGGATACTCATGTTCCTGTTAGTAACATACTTTGACGCATCTGAACGTTAACAACACATGAAAACAGTGTAGAAATAAAGGAATTGATTGTCACATTATTGAGTATCGTACTTGCGTATGCCAGCGTATGTAAACTATCACGCATACGCTGGTATACGCCGACATACGCTAGTGGTACGTTAGGCATAGGTTTTATACGTTTCAAGCACGGTCACATACGCTGGCATACGCTGGCATACGGCGAGGCATATTTTGTTTTAAGCATGCCTAAGAAATGTGTGCGTATTCGGACGTATGGTTTATACGCAAAGTAGACGCAAGGCATACGCTGAAAACGCTCGAGTTACGCTAGAGATACGTAACTCATAGGTCGAGTATGCTGGTCATACGCTGGCATGATGGTGTACCGTACAGCTAGCGTATTTATGGCGCATGAGAAACGTACTTCTTACGTATGTCCGACGTATCTGCAACGTATATAGACATCTTGGCGTATGCCTGACGATTGCGTAATGTATACATAATGTATAACTAGCGTATGATTGGCGTATGCTAAGCGTATCCCCTGCGTATTGCCAGCGTTTTGATAAAATGTATATAGAGGGTCCCATTTCTAGATCTTCTACAGTTCTTCAAATACTTAAATGGGCACTTTTTCAGGTGATAGCGGTACGCTTGACATGCGCAGTTCATACGCTACTCATTCGCTAGCGATACACAGACTACGCTGGTAATACGCTGGACATACGCTGGCGATACGCTACTCATACGCTAATAATAGGTTCAATACGGTAAGTATATAAACAATTCTGTATTTCCAAGGGCTTTTTGTGAGTATGAAAATTAATTTATGAATTTCATACGCAACTAATAGGGCCATACCGAGCAGTTTGTTATTGTTTATCAATGCTTTACACTTTTTATAAAAGTCGGTCTTTTTACCAAATTCAACATATGAGATGTGAGAAAATAAGCCATTCTTAAGGCAGTTACACTACACAGAGATAATAAATGTAAATGACATATATTGTGAATAAAGAAGTACCAATTTACCTGAAGTTATTCTAAACAAGACTTTACACAATTTTACCTGATTTTGTGTTATCAAATAAATCATCTAAAACTAAAAATAAATAGCCAAATGTCAATTATAAATGGCTTGTCCGTATTACATTGATGGAACAGACCGACTAGTGATTTGCAACGTATAAGAATGATAATGTTATCTTCCAAGGTCATCTTTTAATGCACACACATCTTCAATTATCGTGATGCATCCATTCCTTGTGCCGACGAAGGCTGCTCCGGTATGCAAAAGTGGATCCACAGCCGCAAGTGCAAAAAGTGTGCTTGTGCTTGGCTTCCACAAAGAATTACAACACACCTGACATTGCATTTCAAACTGTCCACTACATTGTCGTTTATGACATTTATTCTCGTAGCGATTTATAAATTTAGATTCACATTTGTTGCACGAACACGGCTGAAGTCCGGTATAGGTATTTAGGTGGTCTTGATTGTATGTTTACAGAAATCGAATGGGCGTGTAGACTTTCCAGGACACTGTTCTTCGTGCGGCTTACGATGTAAATTTATGCCGCTGTTCCGCTTGAAAGTATTACTTCAAACTTCACACATCGCACTCATTGCGTTGCTTTTGTGTTACAAAATACTGGTGACATGGCGTGCAACGAATTTGATCGGGCTGAGAGACTACGCAGGTTACGCTTAAAACTGTTTTTCAACGTATACTGTTTCCCACATTGTTAACAGTGTCCGAATTCACAACAGCAACATCTAACTTGGATATCTGTATTGCTTTCTCTCATAGCCGAAAGATAACTGGTGTGGTATTGAACACTGGAAATGCGACATTCGCGTGTGTAGTTCTACACATGATTTGTGTAAACATTAAGTACGTTTCATTAAAGAATGGTGTAAACTATTGTTGTATTTACACGTAAACAAGCAAATTCAGAGAATCATGGTCCCCCGCCAGGGTCAAGGTCACAAGGTCAAAACAATTGGTATTGATGGAAAGGGGTTGTCACAAGGAATACACATGTGAAATATGAAAGCAGTACCTATTACGGTTCAGAAGTTATGACCAAGGTTAAAGTTTTTGTGACAGCGTGACTGACGGACGGACTGACGGACTGACGGACTGACGGACTGACTGACGAATGAGAAATAATAGTCCCCAGCTTTCGCTAAAAGCGGGGGACAAAAAGTGTAAACAACATCAAAATAATGATATGATTTCTGCGTTTGTTGCACTCAAAATCCGATTCCCGTGTGGCTTTGCTTTGATTTAATCCGACGTATGCAGTGGCCACATAACAACATCCTTGTCTCAGAAAATTCAGAACTGCACATTTATTTCGGCGTTTCTCAAGCTGTAATTTAAACAGATGATGCAATAATGATTTTTTGATAGAAATATGACCTTTGCAGAGTTCCAGTAAAGACACGCTTGTAATAAACAGAGTTCAACAGGCGATGTTTACCAAAAAATATGACATATCAAACTTTATGGGATATATTTAATATTTTATAGGCGGTGATGTAACCAAGAATTGCACAATGGAGTGGCGCGTTTATTCACCTTGAACCAACCACTGTTTGAAGTTAAGCTTGAACTGATATCTTTGGAAAATTGACTAAATAAAGTACTCGCCAGTTTCGTTTCATTTCCCACGATATCCGCGTTTGTGACACCAATCCGCGTTCTGTCTATTCGGATAACGGGTGTGTTAAATGTGATGCTAATACATGCCATGCATACTTATTTTACCGTATATTTGCATTAATGTAAGGATCGAGTCAATATTGACGATTAATATACTATAATCATCTAATGCATTATTGTCTGGACATCAAATATTGCAATATTTGATAACCACGTCGTAATGGCGCGAGAGCTAGAATATCATTACATAATTTATGATTGGAGCTCCAATATGGTTATATCAAATCATTTTAATCCAGGGTAGGTAAGGTTCTGTATACTCAGGTTGAAGATATATCAGTAAGACTGCTACATTTGTATCCGGATAATGTGCCAGTAAAACTGCTACTTAATTATAGAAATACAGTGTTGTAACTGAGCATGTGAGATACTATTACCAATCCACATTAAATACCAATTACCGTCAACTCATAATTACTGGCTAAATATGTAATTGTGTAAACCATTGTTTCGCTTATAGGTATATAAGATATCACGATGTTAATCAGAGAATATGAACAAAAAGTCGTTGTATATGTATTTTAAAAAAGAAAATAGGTTGGATTCTGAATGAATTTATTGCAATCGGTTACGTATCATTATTCGTGCCATACATTTGTTTGTTTGCAATAACCTTTGTTTTTGATTAATATTTTGATATTGTTTTCTTAGCTCCTTGCACGTACATGACGCCTTTTTAAACTCATCAAACTGAATAATTGGCTTCATTTCATTGTGTCACTATAGCGCTTCCGTAGATATCAGCAATGATGAATATGCAGAAATTGCAGATGTATCACGGGCTCCATTTACATATGAATACTTGCTTTAGTTGTACAATGTAAAAAACCGCTGTGTCTTTGAAAACGTATTGACTTTACAAAAACTATATACTTGACATAGACGGTAGTTTTAATGAATAGAGGGCAAGTGAACGTTGACAATTCAGTCTCCAGATGTAACAATTTCTCATATGTAAAGGGGACATATTGAACTACCTGGGTCATCTATGATTATTACATTTTATAGGTTAAAACATTTCAAAGATGGTCACACATTATGTAGAGAGCAGCCACTGTTCTCGTCAACCAAAAGCTGTGCTAACAAAGCAAACATTACTGCCGCTGAAGATATGGTCAAATTAGACTTTCGATTTGCAAGAATTGTTAACATGTTTGCTATTGTGGTATCTTTTACTAAAGAGTTAAAAGTTTCAAATGGTTTGGGCTAGCCTCGTGTCCCATCTCCTTGCCGAAGAATTTAATAACTTGCGCGTAAATTTGGCTGATAATCTTTTAAAAAACACAACAACAACCCAAATAGCTGTCATTAAGTGTGCTCATGTTCAAAATTATCTTCACAAACGAGAAAATTGACCACCTTCCCTACCCCAACCACTAAACTTCCCATTCCTTGTCCTATTCGATATGTACATTGCAAAAAAGTGCGTGTCTTTTACACAAGCCCAGTGCACTTGGTAATGCAAATTGAATACATGTATGTCTTTATTGTACTTTGCTTATTCGAATGTATGTGTTAATATTAGTAAAGTGTGTATCTGTTTCGGAAGATAAATATGAGGTAAAACACAGGACAAGTATATAAACATTGCTTTCCAGTAACCAAGTTATGACGCCCCTAGTACACCAAATGAAAAGTATCAAACAATGGACAATTTGAAGAATTTCCTAATTTCGTTTAGTGCACCATTTCATTTCAGTGAATAGCTTACGCAGTTGGAACATACATCGTGTGAGGAGAAGGTCTCCGGCTTGGTTAAATCAAAACTACCAATGACCTTTAATACAAATTCGTTATCCTTATTATGTTCTGGTGGGAATAGTTGCCATTTGTTCTGACTAAAATCTATGTCTTGTTTACAAAATGAATTCAGTCCTTTTTCATCGATTGCGAAACAACATTTCAGCTTATTTTTTAAATAAAGGATGATATCTACCGGGATCTTTCGTACGACCGGTCGACGCTCGATAACTGAACCATTGTCTTTAAAACACAGTTTGCTTCGTGGTTTTAGTTATTTAACAAGATGTACTTAAACCATTACTACAGCCTTTGATTTATTTAAATGTAATTGCACAAATATTCTCACGATATGTATCTCAAAGAGGTAACCCTTATCCTGTTGTATGCGAAATAAAATCCAAATTATGTGTTAGTGATGTAAAACACGATTTCAAATGAGATCACAATGAGATCATCATGCCATTGACATCATGCCATTTATAATGATGATATCACATATCTATCACTCACTGAATAATTTTGATCATCCACGTAAACTATTGACCTGTTGTTAGGGTATTTGCAGATACAGATACAGATTATGGTCGTCAGTTCAATTTTAATTTGATAATTGAATCATGAACACTAAGTTTCCTGGAGGGCTTGTTGCATATGGACGTGATATATATATGTTTACTTTGGTATGGTTACCGGTGTCTGAACCACCTTTAAGAGATGTGTGTATAATATCACATATGCGATTACAAATTCCACGAAAGATAAATGAAACATGAATTACTGTACATGTAAAGTGAATTCGTGTTATAAAATCATTCAATTCAATTACACCCGAAGTCAACCTTGTTTACAAATGTATAGTCTGTATTCAATATTTTAATAATATAACGCGAATTTATATTTTGTCTAGTAAAGTGGATCAATACATATACATCAATTATTGTGAATGTAACATTGCTACAATTATATCTACTGATTGAATATCTTTTGCAAATGGAGCTTCACAGACATGTGACTATTTTCTAGGCAAATAACCCTGCGGTTATTGAAACAGAAAATTGTTTAGCAAAACTAGCAATATTTATAGTTTCTTGTAATGTTTGTTTACTCCGTTTCACTGGAACAAAGTGGTTTTCCCCGCCTAATAGTTATGGTGTTTGTCGAACGTAGTTCTGTCACAATTGTTCTTCCGTAGACGTCGGCGATAATCATTCACAAGACCGACTTACAGCTCCATATATTTGAACTATCTATATAAATCCGTTGCATCTGTCATTACATGTACAAGTTCAAACTTTCGAAGATGGTACACTTGATTTAAAGATGACTTTAGTCCACGGCAAACAAAACTTGCTGCTAACAAATCAAATATTGATGTTAAAAATAGAATGCTATTGTAGTATATTTATACAATTTCAGCAAAACAGTTAAAACTTAAAAAGGTCAGCGATCGTCGCTGGGTTGCGCATTTCCTCGCCGAAGGACAAAAGAACTGCCGAGTAAAATTGCTTACCCCAATCAAATACAAAACCATGTAACAACAACAACAACAACAACAACATCAACAAATATTGCCAAATTCCGAATTCCAGCAGTATATTTCGGTGAGAAACGTGAGTTTGTTTGTTGGAGCCCTGAAACGATCTTATAATAAGCGAAGATTGAGAAAATAGCTTCATATACGTCATATTGAAAGACGAGTGAAAGGCGTGCGAAATGTTTTGTAGGCATTACAAATCCAATGCTAATGGAACTGTTTGTTCGAATTTCGGTACCAATTAGTCATAATTATGACGGAATGAAGTGTAAAGTAGGACACATGTCAAACAGATTGAAACAAACATTAATTTCTGAATACATTTTAAGATAATATATGTTAGAACACCATTCAATTTTGCCTAAACATTACACTATTTCATTGCATCCGAAGCTATCCCTGTTAACACAATTACAGTCTGTATTCAATATTTTCATGATATAGCGCGATTTTTATATTTTGTCCAGTGAACCAATTATTCACTATTGTTAATGTACACATTAAAAAATTATATCTACGGAATGGATATCTGTTGTAAATGGAGATTCCAAGACTATTGTCTAGGTAAACAGCCCTGCGTTTAATAGAAATCGGAATACAAACTTGCTTCGGCGGGGCTATTTTATATATATATATGGTTATAGTGAAAACTTAAAAAATCTTCTCCTCCGAAAGTGTCAAGCCGATTTTCAAATAATTTAGTAGAAATGTTCCTAGGATGACCCTCTATCAGATTCCTTCGAGCCATGTTGATTGGTCGAAAACTATGGCCGCCAGGGGGCGGGGCTTATATGGTTAAAGGGAAAACAAAATCAGGTGAGCGATCCAGGGCCATCATGGGCCTCTCGTTCCAAGATTTCCTTCCGAAATAGTTTGAACTATTTATTTACTTTGTTGACACTATTAGCAATATTTACATAAGTCTCAACTTTTAAATTTTTTGATCTTCATCTGGACTGGAGTTCAGCACATTTCGCAGGTCCAGGGTTTATGTTAGGCCCGATTGGATTATATATTATTGTTTTACTTACCAGCAGTTCCATTACTTGATCCGAGACGAAGTGTGTACCTTGACCCTGGAGATAAGAAGAAATCATTGTAGGTCTCAAAGGCTGTTTTTCCGCTTGCTGCTTTAAGATCGAGACGCAACACTGTCGAGTGTTTCGATAGCTCATATATGTAGTGTAAACCTTCAATAGAAAAAAAAAGATTTATATGTTTCATAGTTAAGTCATGACATTGAAACCGACAAAAAAGCAGTGTTAACAAAGGATAGAGAAACAAATCATTATTACAATGAACGTTTTTACAGAGAAAAATGCCGCATTACTAAAATAAAACCTGACAGTTTCCATTTATTTTGTCAAACATTTGATGATTCCACCAAGGTCATATGGCATAGATGAAAATACCTATAGTATCTTTCCATGTGTTTTTTATTGATAGTTCACGAATGTATCAAATTGATTGAACATATTGTAAAGTATGTGATGTCTGACCCTTCCACATTTTACTTAAGAGCCACTCAGACGTTAGCACGATTGGCAAGTTGAGCTTGTGTAAAACTATCTATCTTGATAATAAAATAGTAAGTTGTCAATTATCTGTTCTTGTAAAAGAAGAAGCGTATTAGCTCCCAGAACGCCTACACACCACACATCAAGTGTAGCCGAACTCTAAAGATAGTTTGTCCGATGCTTAATCAAGATATGAGAGCTAGCACAATACGTTTAACATCGTATTGACCATTCCCCGAAGCTTTGACGTCCACTAGTTGATTGATGTAGTGTTTTAAATAGGAGTTTAAACGCTGTTACAAACGGTATTCCAGTTGGAGTGTTTTCAAGAGGAGTTTAACGCTGTTACACACGTTATTCCAGTTATATCACTGAGAGTGTTGACATCACGTGTGTATCTTGGCTTACTTGCATCAGTATACCACACAACTTTGTTCAAATGCAATTGTGTTCACTTCCCACATAGACTTCTAGTATTTTGCCCAGCTAATCAAAATGTCTTTTCTAAATCAATCCAATATAAGCTATTACTTAATGTGAGTTAGAACTCACGTCCTCTGGATAAATAGCCATCGTCATCCCCGACTAAACTATGTCGTTTTAATTTTGTGGACAAGTAACACTCACCAGAACGATCACTTCCTAAGATTGAAACACTAATGATATCACTTCCTAAGATTGAAACACTAATTATATCACTTCTTAAGATTGAAACACTAATGATATCATTTTAGGCCAGCGTTAAGCACGTTATGTCAATACTGTATAAATGTAAACCGTTGATTTAAACAATATATAAGTAGCCCAATTCACGTACCCAACCAAAACTCTGCTTTCACATTACCAAAGCCGTATTCGTATTCCGAAAAGTTTCTGTAAAAATCCACAGACCCGTTAAATCTGTACTGGAAAACCTGAAAACGTTGATTATAGTTTACTTATTAATCAACAGAATCGTTAAATCTGTACTTGAAAACATGAACACATAGAGTATTGCAAACTGACAAACTTACGGACCGCAATTAATTTATAATACGGCTTTACCTCGTTTTCCAGAGTATTATAGTTACATCACACCTGCAAAACATTTCGTTGGACTAGGTAATGCCTTAGGGCACTCCGATATGACAGTTGTGACCGGAGACGAGATCCAGGACGCCCTGTCTGAAATACAGCTCGCTAATGACTTAGGGCACCCCGCTATGCCCGTTGTGAGAAGAGACGGGATCCAAGACGCCATGTCTGAAATACAGCTTGCTAATGACTTAGGGCACTCCGCTATGCCCGTTGTGAGAAGAGACGGGATCCAAGACTCCCTGTCTGAAATACAGCTTGCTAATGACTTAGGGCACCTCGCTATGACCGTTGTGTGAAAAGACGGGATCCAGGACGCCCTGTTTGAAATACAGCTTGCTAATGACTTAGGGCACTCCGCTATGCCCGTTGTGTGAAAAGACAGGGTCCAGGACGCCCTATCTGAAATACAGCTTGCTAATGACTAAGGGCATCCCGCTATGGCCGTTGTGTGAAAAGACCGGATCCAGGACGCCCTGTCTGCAATACATTTTACAATTCGGCAAGACCAATACGTTTTCTTAACATGCCTCGTTGCTTCAATTACGGTATTATTTAGTATCGCTTTTGTAGTTCTCTTCAATTACACCTTCACAATTTTTTTTTTTTCATTATCTCCATCCGGGTTAGCCTTGATAGCTAAATCGGCAACGGCGAGGGAAATCGGTCTATGTGTCGTGGTTTCGAAACCCGACTAGGTCACTCATTCATTTAGATGATTGACAACATGCATTATTGCGAGATTCATCATTCGTTTTCAACAAAGGGCTATTTTGGAAGGTTACTAGTTACATGGGTAGAATTATGTGGGGAGTTCTGACCCGAAGACATATCAAACACGTTAGATTAACTGGTCGTCGTAATAAAATTCTAAATTTGACAAGGTCAAATACAGTTCCAAATGTGGAAACGGAACGTCACTGGAATATGATTTGACGTCATTCAAAATGCGGTGATTCACACGTCATTCATAAATTTTAATTTACTTGAAAACTGTATTTCGTTTTTGAAAATATCAAAATTTGTATAAACTAGGTAAAGGGAACTTTATGTTGTAGGAGAGAGACATAGCTTTGTATTGTCTACTCGGGGCGTGGTAACATTGCCATCTTTCTCGAGTTTCGGTCTCGCGTGATTTCAATTTTCCACGCGCCTAGTAGTACAATACAAATCCTTGTATCACTACTGCAACATACTATTCCCTTTTTCTTGTCTGTGTTGTTTTCGTTTCTACCAATTATGTTGGTGGTCACTAAATCTGCAGTATTTTCTTCTACATGTCTGCCTTGCTTTGTGTACATAGTTCATTTACTTACTGTTAACAGTTATGTATCTTAAGACATTACTCAAACATTTAGTTTTCGCTATACAAATAGGGATGTTGGTATATACACCATGACTTGTTAACATGTTCCTTAAAGGTTACTAAGGTTCAGTCTTCTCTACCCCGAAGATGAATCAAATTGGACATACATTGTTAGTTTTACATATTCCTTTCAGTAACTATCAAATTGGACATACATTGTTAGTTTTACATATTCCTTTCAGCAAACATGTCTTTAATGGTAAGTAGAAGTTGTTGATAAATTAATCAATTCCATTACATTTTGGATATCATTTGTTTTATATTTCAAAAGTATCAGTCAAGAAAACACATTACAAAATACTGAAAATTCCAATTAAGAAAATCAACTACATAGAGCGTGCAATCATTAGAAATAATTTGTCAAACATTCAAACAGGGTTGGTTGCCTTACCGTCCAGCCGCCACCATCAGTGTCCATATCACAATAGACCGTGACTACTTCACTGGTAGCATTTAAGATAATATCGTAAACACCGCTGGTATTACCACCATTAGCCAAAACATCCACGCAGTCAGACAACCCTGTAATATATTGACGGGAGTCGCGTCAGACGAAGGAAGTGAATATTTTCCTATTTTCTTCTCACCTTTGGGTACAAAACCCTACAAATACTGTGGTTTCAATTCTATTTATGTTTGTTTTTGGATACGAGTCATATACTCTGATTTTTCGATTAGAATGATTGATGACATTGTTAACGCATTCTTACCGTCATTTGCTAGGTCATAGAAGTCACCGAGGATTGGACGAAGCCGACATACAAGTGTTTCATGTAATACCGGGTAAGATACACTACTTTCAGCTTACATGTATTTCTGCAGATCGGGTTATTAGTTGCATGTATTATATTTTGACCATGTAACGAGTCAGAAATACCTACTGTCTGCCAGTTAGCCCCGGACCACATACATGTACGCAGGTGAACGTTTCGACCATATTACTGCATGTATCGTTGCCACATGGATTCGAGGCGCAGTGGTCAATATTTGAAATTACAGAAAGAGGTTGTTATAACCGTTTCCCTGATATGGTATTGTATCTGTCGTCAGTATTGAAAACGCTTCTGATGAACAATTTCGAAGTTTCAATTGATGCCTTTGCTCCCTGTTATATGTGTAGGTATCAAACATATGGGCAACCGTTGCCGATTTCCTCGAACATATATATTCACTTGCTCCTCCTATACCTCGTTAACCACACCTAAATATGTTTATTGTATAGCAACATATTTTAGCTAACAACAGCTGCAACCAGCCCGAACACTGTACAATTTCACTGTGTGCTCAGACGGCGTAAAACCACAAGTGTCGGGTCCTGCTGGAAGGGAGGTATCTGAAAGGTTTTTTATAAAGGCTAACATCGACTATCAACTATGAGCGGGTATTTATTTCTAAACTATTTCTTTACAAATACACACCAAATACCATTGTGTTTTTAACTAAAAGAAATATGAGCCGCGTCTAGCCATTTGGAGTCTTAATGCGTCTGCGTACATTGACGAACCTTCAGTGTCCGTCTGCTTGTAATGTACCCGGACGAACTCATGGGAGTGTACTTGTGGGGTTATTTCCTTTGATGTTTACTTGTGGGGTGCACCCCACAAGTATGCAATTCATTCCGTAATTAACCCCCTTTTACGGAATGAATAACATTAATATGCAAATGAGATACCTGTTATAAAAAATAAAAATAAACTATTTATCTAAGTGTCTTTATAAGGGTGGTGGATGGGCTTCAGGAAAAACACGCACCCCACAAGTACTCTCTCATGCGGACGTAAATACACATTTAAGTCGTTCCACGAGAAAACCAACATTATCGACTCTACGTAATGTATCGAACCAGATCAGCCTGCGCATGCTAATCTGGGCCGACACATTCCGTCTCAGGGGATAGAGGTATAGAGTAATGATTCTTGAAACAAAAAATCCAAAGGAGGCGAACAGTGTCTGTCCGGGTTATATTGCGCGGCATGCTTAGGCTGATCCAGGTCGATACTTTACGCAGATTTTACAATGTTGGTTTTCTCGTGGAATGGCTCTATGATTTCAGCATTATATGTGTTACGCCAGGTGACCAATAATCAATTCAACAATTCCATCGGTGACATGGGCAAAACAAACCATCGGAAATGTGTGACCAGCTATACTCCCGATCAGCATGATTATCTTCACCGTTGTCTGATCATGATCAGATCAGGATATTTTTCTTTTGTCAACACGTCGCTGATACTTGTAAAATAAAGGTCATACTCTTAACGATCGAACGGACATATTGTGTATCGTCCTCAGCTTTGAAAACGTCTGACAAAAAAAATGAAAACCACGAAAGTACAAGTTCCATTTTGATAAAGATATGAAAACAGTTTGCTAAACGAATGGATTGCTCTTTCTAACCAATATGTTAACATTTTAAAATCGTATATTTGTTGCTGGCATGATGCCATGCGCTTGATAATGTGCATAGTCATATACTGGTTAGACACCAAGGGCTCGTGAGTAGGTGTACTGGCATCGTCATATAACCGAAATACTATTTTAAAAAGGGGCGTAAACACAAATTAAGAAACTAGAAGCACAGTTCGCCTGGTGTCTTGGAGTGCCCTTGGGCAAGGCACATTTTCTAGCCTAGTACTGGTTTGTTAACCTCGTGAATGATTAAATTTAATTGCGCGCTAAATGACCTTAGCTGTCGATGCGCCATAAAACAATATAAATTCATTCATTCGCCTGGTGTCTACGTGATGTTAAAACAAAAGTTAAAGCACAACACACTTGACACAAACACTTTACAACGCCACTGATGCCGCGAACAACAACACTGAAGATGACAGAGTACCAGCTTAAGCTCTCCTTGGACACATCCATGGCCAGCTTATTATACGATATTATCCTGATTCTGACCTTTGAGCAGAGATTCATATCATAATAACGTCATTTGTTTTATGAAAGTACACATGTTGGGATTAATTAAATACTCTTTTAATTTGAAGAATGTACACGAACGACATCTTGATATATTAGTTTCTCTTGCACAAAGGCTAGGATCGCGATAGTAAGATAATTGTTAAGTTATATATCTTTAGGTGACACAAGTACCTACCCGTTTGACATTGACTGCCAGTTAACCCCGGATCGCATATACATGTGAATGAGTTGACCATATCGATGCAGGTACTGTTGCCACATGGACTTGAGACGCAGTCATCAATATCTGATAAATACAAATTAGATTTTGTTAAAACGTTTTTTCTTACATGTTTATCGTCGTCAGCTTTTAAAACATCTGACAAAAAACATTTAAAACCACGAAAGTACAAGTTACATTTTGATAAAGATATGGAAACAGTGTGCTAAACAAATGAATTGCTCTTTCTAAGCAATATTTAATATTTTATAATCGTATATTTGTTGCTGGCGTGGTGCAATGCGCTTGACAATGTGCATATCCTTGTACTGGTTAGACACCAAGGGCTCGTGAGTTGGTGTACTGACATCGTCATATAAGCGAAATACTGTTTCAAGAAGGGGCGTAAACCCAAATTAAGAAACGAGAAGCACAGTTCGCCTGGTGGCTACGTGATGTTAAAACAAAACTTAAACCCTAAGTTAAAGAACAACACACTTGACACACACACTTTACAAGGCCACTAATGCTGCGAACAACAACACTGAAGACGACAGAGTACCAGCTTAAGCTCTCCTTGGACACAGCCATGGCCAGCTTATTATACGATATTATCCTGATTCTGACCTTTGAGCAAAGATGCATATCATAATAACGTCATTTGTTTTATGAAAGTACACATGTTAGGATGAATTAAATACTCTTTTAATTTGAAGAATGTACACGAACGAGATCTTAATATATTGCTTTCTCTTGCACAAAGGCTAGGATCGCGATAGTAAGATAATTGTTAAGTTATATATCTTTAGGTGACACAAGTACCTACCCGTTTGACATTGACTGCCAGTTAACCCCGGATCGCATATACATGTGAATGAGTTGACCATATCGATGCAGGTACTGTTGCCACATGGACTTGAGACGCAGTCATCAATATCTGATAAATACAAATTAGATTTTGTTAAAACGTTTTTTCTTACATGTTTATCGTCGTCAGCTTTTAAAACATCTGACAAAAAACATTTAAAACCACGAAAGTACAAGTTACATTTTGATAAAGATATGGAAACAGTGTGCTAAACAAATGAATTGCTCTTTCTAAGCAATATTTAATATTTTATAATCGTATATTTGTTGCTGGCGTGGTGCAATGCGCTTGACAATGTGCATATCCTTGTACTGGTTAGACACCAAGGGCTCGTGAGTTGGTGTACTGACATCGTCATATAAGCGAAATACTGTTTCAAGAAGGGGCGTAAACCCAAATTAAGAAACGAGAAGCACAGTTCGCCTGGTGGCTACGTGATGTTAAAACAAAACTTAAACCCTAAGTTAAAGAACAACACACTTGACACACACACTTTACAAGGCCACTAATGCTGCGAACAACAACACTGAAGACGACAGAGTACCAGCTTAAACTCTCCTTGGACACAGCCATGGCCAGCTTATTATACGATATTATCCTGATTCTGACCTTTGAGCAAAGATGCATATCATAATAACGTCATTTGTTTTATGAAAGTACACATGTTAGGATGAATTAAATACTCTTTTAATTTGAAGAATGTACACGAACGAGATCTTAATATATTGCTTTCTCTTGCACAAAGGCTAGGATCACGTTGGTAATATGATTGTTAAGTTATATATCTTTAGGTGTCACATGTATCTACCCGTTTGACATTGACTACCAGTTAACCCCGGAGCACATACACAGGTGTACGAGTCTACCTTATCTATGCAAGTACCGTTGCCACATGGACTAGAGGCGCAGTCATCACTATCTGACATACAAATAAATAAGATTTTGTTAACACTTTTCGTCCTCAGCTTTGAAAACATCTGATAAAACAAATTAAAACCACGAAAGTACAACAAATCGTATATTTGCGGCTGGCATGATGCCATGCGCTTGATAATGTGCATATTCTTGTACTAGTTAGACACCCAGGGCTCGTGAGTAGGTGTACTGACATCGTCATATAACCGAAATACTGTTTTAAAAAGGGGCGTAAACCAAAATTAAGAAACGAGAAGCACAAAAGTTAAACCCTAAGTTAAAGCACAACACACTTGACACAAACACTTTACAATGCCACTGATGCCGCGAACAACAACACTGAAGACGACAGAGTACCAGCTTAACCTCTCGTGTGAGACAGCCATGGCTTGCTAATGATACGATATTATCCTGATTCTGACCTCTGAGCAGAGATTCATATCATAATAACGTCATTTGTTTGATGAAAGTACACATCCTGAAATACTCTTTTAATTTGAAAAAAGTACACGAACGACATCTTAATATATTGGTTTCTCTTGCACAAAGGCTATGAAATTTTGACGTAGTAGTTTAAGGAAGTGTTGACGACAGACACAGGGTGATCACAATAGCTTAAATTGAGGTGAGTTGATGAAAGAAAGGGAAACATAGAAAAGTAAACGAGAGATTCCACAAAAGAAAGAAAAAACTCAATACAGAGGCAGAACTATTATATAAAATAGTATGTTAGTTCTTTAAGTCACCTTGACATAACACAATGTAAATTTACATTTAACCTTTAAATCGATAAACCATCCTAAGAATTGTCTGATTACAAAATTCAGAGACATGTTTGTATCATCCACACAAATTAGAAATGTAATATGTATTCAGAAATCAAAAGATCTTTTCAAAAGAATATATATTGCTAGTTTTGATTCATTTTGTTTCCACTGAAATAAAAGGTTATTTACATGAAAGAATACGTTAACGAGGAACCAATGTCTGCATAAAACAATAGCTAAAGAAGAAAACATCACACCACATTCGGTTCTAATACATCTGTAGAATATGAAATACAATTTGTTATGCATCTTTTATGATTGTGTTTAGATATAATCGAGGCATCTTCAATGCTTACTCGAGAATTATAATCGGCTAGACGTCGAAACAAACCCAAGCGGTTGTTGTTTATATAGTGTCTGACAGAGCTAGATGTCTGACAGAGCTAGATGTCTGACAGAGCTAGATGTCTGACAGAACTAGATGTCTGACAGAGCTAGGTTCCTGACAGAGCTAGATGTCTGACAGACCTAGATGTCTGACAGAGCTAGATGTCTGACAGAGCTTGATGTCTTACAGAGCTAGATGTCTGGTAGACCTATGTTCCTGACAGAGCTAGACAACTGACAGCGCTAGGTGTCTGACAGACCTAGATGTCTGACAGAGCTAGATGTCTGACAGAGCTTGATGTATGACAGAGCTAGATGTCTGACCCAGGCATGTGACCTTTCAAATTACAGGGTTAAAGGTTTACCGCCAGTATCATCATAGATATTAATACTTGTTATATAACTATATTCACTATAATCGCTATGGTGTAATGGTGTAGTGGTTAGAGCGTCCGCGTTGTAAACTGTATACCAATGTTCGATCCCCGGTCCAGTCATGCAAAAGAATAAAACTAATAACACCCCTGTTGGGTCGCCCTGGCTTGTGAGAATAATATTACGACTGATCCATCGGTGTCCGGATAAATGCAGAAAGGAAACGCCTTGACATAATTAAAATGCTGTTGAAAACGGCGTAAAACACTATTTAAATTGTAACTTTCGATACTCACCTATGTTGCATAACATCCCGCGGTACCCCGCTTCACATAAACAAGAAAATGTTACACCTTGACTTTGACAGGTTCCATGAACACATGGGCCAGAAAGACAAGCGTCAACTATTTGAGCAAATGTAAAATGGTTATTAAGTTATATTATAAACACATGTTTTAGAAAATACAGCGGAACAGCAAAATTGTTTATATTAAGCAATGTCTTCCAAATAGTTTACAACTCTATTCTGTAATTTTAGTGTCAATTTTAGAGACAATACAGTTTGTAAAGCTGTTACGAGTCGAATGCTGCAGATGTAATTGTATGTGGGAGAAAAGTTACAAAACTAATATGGGAATATATCAGCTTTATCTGCGATGGTAAGTGCTGACGCGACAAGCTAGGACAGGCCTCGCTAGCTGTACTTGATATCGATAAATGACTGTAAACATTTGAGTATACTTAAGTTAAATCCCAAACAAAAGCAAGCAATCAATCAACAACTACCAAACTTAAAACATTGCTGAGATGCAGAAAGGAACAACTGAAATATACATGTGATACCAGATCGGACCAGACTGCATATTTGGGTAGATTGTTCAGATCCATACTATGTGATACATCCTTTGAGACAATTTTGTGGTAAAATACCGTAAACAAAGTACTGTACATTCAACAGATCTGAATACCGGTAGAAATCGATCCCAGTGAAAATAAATCATCGGTACAATGGTACACGTATTTACATGTTCAAATGTGACTTATTTTGAACCACTCATAAGTTTCATTACGATACCTTTGTATGTATCTAATTACGGGGATGCTACTAGAACCCCCTACATGTCATCACTGTCCAATGACATGTATTAAACATCATAATATATTATCAAACCATAAACGAATTGTAATCCTCCCATAGGCGCCATTACCAAACCCTTATATTTGATCTCGTAACGGAGATGCAACAAGATCAGTTAACGATAATTGCGGCTCGTATATATGATGAAAATACTAGCTGGGTATCAACTGTTGAAGCTGAGTCCATGAATACATACCAGCTGTGTCACAGGTGGGTCCAGTAAAGCCAACGTCACAATGACAACTAAAACTTCCGACACGATCTTCACATGTGCCATGAACACAGGGGTTAACTTGACATTCGTTTAAAGCTGTATAACGAAATGAATGAATTACTCGACAATATTGGACCGATCATTGTGTTTGTTCAAATATGTATATTTTCCTTTAGTGCATGTATTTTAATCAAATTAATCAAATTAACATATTTACTCAATACTATAAATCATATAAATCTATACTGAGCATGTGACATCACTTTTTCTTGACAAAGGTTCTATGCATTTTTCATACACTAGGAAAGGATGCACTATTTTTAAAATGACTGATTTGTATAGGTTTTAATACACCAGATAAATCGCTTATTTGTTTCCATGTAAATCGACCATTTTCAGTCCTCACATTTTCTAAGCGTTTCTCATGTAGAACACCATTTATCATTGAAAAGAGTTACCTCTATGCTTTTAAACAATCCAAAAAAAAAGAGGGGTATTGCAGTATGCAGGAAAGACGTGGTTACCGTCATTTTGGCCCAAATCAGGCCCGGACAAAACCGGTGTTTAGCATTCTATACTTTCACTTTCAAACAAGGTCTTAATACTTAAAGTGATATAATCAATCCTTTCCAGTCCATCCATACACATTTACAATGAATTTAAATTCAATGACATATATTCAATGCATTCCGGTGATGGTATACCATCATTTCTACGCAAACAAAGGTTTTTTTAGGGACTATTTGGCTGTAGATTGGCATGGCTGTGGATGTATTTGGCGTAATTTAACCTATAGTGTGAGTTGAAGTCAAACACGATAAACGGTTACATGGTACCTGATACCAGAAAGGTTATCATTGCATGTTTAAGCTCTGCTAAATGTAACACCCACAACAGTACTACCATGGGGAGTTAGTTAGGTATTGTTTTTGCAACGCTTTGACCTTTCTGTGGGAAAAGTTTTGGTTGCTTGAAAAGAGTTCCTGTTAATGTTATTAAGTTTTGACCTTTCTGTCGGAAAAGTTTGTGTTGCTTGAAAAGAGTTTTTCTTAACGTTATTAAGTTTTGACATTTTTGTGGGAAAAGTTTTGGTTGCTTGAAAAGAGTTTTTGTTAATGTTATTAAGTGTTGACCTTTCTGTTGGAAAAGTTTTAATTGCTTGAAAAGAGATTTTGTTAATGTTATTAAGTTTTGCACATCAAACCTTATCGTTGTCGGTATCGTTTGACAATTGATATAATATACTGATCCCAATTAAGATTTGGTATCCTACTAAGAAGATGATACCAGCAGAACTTTTCGTAAGTCCTTACCTAATCTGCTAAAATTAGATTCGTGAATAATTATAACAGAGAAGAACACATTGTGTTGAACGAGCAATTTCTCATTCCGAGTATTCTGTCCAATATCTAGCAACAGATTAATTAAAATGCAAAAACGCTTTTTTTTTTTATAAAACTTAGATTTAATACTCATTGACGTTGATATATTTGACGACCTGTAGATATAACTTTCTGAATTTAAATGTCATAGGTCAATTCTACATTGAGGTAAATAACAAAAAGCTGACCTTCGAACATTCCAGTATCGGAACACATGCTTATGTAATGGGAAACCTCTTCAAACATTACGAGATAATTCATACAACTGTTAATAATATACTACCTGTTAGAGCTGTATCACAGTCGAGATTACAAACATCCGATTCACAACAAATATCACAGACTTCCTGTTCGTTTGTCCGTGTGTCTATGTGTACGGATCGTTTTCCGACTATAACGGGACCGACCGAGTTCCTTGGTGAACAATGCTGAAAAGAAAATTGACTTGGGCGGTGAAAAACAACATTATGGTCTCTGCGTAATTTATCGACACTGATCAGCCTGCGCAGTCCACGCAGACTGATCCGGACCGACACATTCCGTCTCAGTGGGATAGAGGTTTAGAGTAATGATTCCTGAAATAGTAAATCCACAGAAGTGCGCGGCATGCTTAGGCTGATCCGGAACTTAACGCAATGTTGGATTTTTCGCGGGACGGCAAATTTGCTAAGTGTTTCGGGCAACCTTTTGAGGAGTGAATTTAAGTATTGGTAAGTTGAGTTTAGTTTAGTTATATCGTTAATATGACATCGCTTTATAAGACAGGTTCCAGTATTTTTTCACATTTTCAGTGTCTGTACACACCAGTCAAACTAGTAATAGTTGTATCTCTATGTGGCTTCAAGGTGCTGAACTCCAGATAATAAATAGTGTAGTTAAAGTTTAAAAACTGTTCAAAAGTTGATCTCCATCGGGAGTTCAGCACCATTAAGTATGATGATAGTTATTCACAAAAATTGAAAGCAGTTAATTTCTGATAATATAGCATAGGTAATCCATTCTTGTACACGACCGCTTTCGCCAATAACATATCAAATCAGCCAATAGGGTGTCATTAAAAAATACATACAACGGAGACCTTCCGAAAACTATTGGTAGTGACCTACTTCCCGCCTTTGGTGTGAACATTGTGGATAATGAATTTGGTCAAAACAAGCATTTTCTGTTTTTCCAACAATCTTATGAAGTCTGTTTCACGAGATAAATCGCAGTGACATGATTTATTTATAAGACAGTGAGTATTTGATATTTCAAATACATTTTCAATAGGTCACATAACCAGTGAGAAAAACAAAATTCACAAATAAACATTACAAATTATAAACATCATGTTTTATGTGTATTTAATGTATATATCATGTTTTAAGTATATTTGGTGTATGCCTTTTTTCATATACGCATCATGATTTACGTGCATGTCTGTACGTGTTTTTCATATAAATACACTGTTTTACGTGTATTTCGTGTATGCATCATGTGAACGTGTATTTCGTGTATACATCATGTTTTGAGTGTATTTCGTGTATGCATCACGTTTTGAGTGTATTTCGTGTATGCATCATGTTTTGAGTGTATTTCGTGTATGCATCACGTTTTGAGTTGTTTTTTTTGTATATGTATCATGTTTTGAGTGTATTTCGTGTATACATCAATTTTTGAGTGCATTTCGTGTATACATCATGTTTTGAGTGTATTTCGTGTATTTCGTGTACACATCATGGTTTGACTGTATTTCGTGTTTGCATCATGTTTTGAGTGTATTTCGTGTATACATCATGTTTTGAGTTTATTTCATGTATGCATCATGTTTTGAGTGTATTTCGTGTATGCATCATGTTTTGAGTTTATTTCTTGTATGCAACATGTTTTGAGTTTATTTCTTGTATGCATCCTGTGTTACGTGTATTTCGTGTATGCATCATATTTTTAGAGTTTATTTCGTGTATGCATCATATTTTGAGTGTATTTTGTGTATGCATCATATTGTTAGTGTATTTTGTGTATACATCATGTTTTGCGTGTATTTCGTGTATGCATCATGTTTTTAGTGTATTTTGTGTATACATCATGTTTTGAGTGTATTTCGTGTATGCATCATGTTTTGAGTGTATTTCGTGTATGCATCATATTTTGAGTGTTTTTTGTGTATACATCATGTTTTTCAGTGTATTTCGTGTATGCATCATGTTTTGAGTGTATTTAGTGTATACATCATGTTTTGAGTGTATTTCTTGTATGCATCATGTTAACGTGTATTTCGTGTATGCATCACGTTTTTAGTGTATTTCTTGTATGCATCATGTTTTGAGTGAGGTTCGTGTATGAATCATGTTTCACGTGTAGTTATGGATACATCATGGGTTGAGTGTTACACACCCATCCACATCATACATGTATTTACGTGTATTGCTTGTATACGTGTATATATGATGTTTTAAGTATATTTCACATATTCATCATGTTTAACAATAAGAGCTATTTTGACAAGTGTTAAAAACCGGTCAATTTGAACCTCCAATCCATATGATTAGATATTCACGGTAGGTCGAACCAAAGCTTCTTTGCTTTTTTTAAACTTATAAACGACCATTTCAGATATTGTGTTTGGTTTCCCTGCAGCGCCGCTCAAGCATACTTTACCAGACATTATGTGTATGTCGTTTGTCTTACACAAACACACTCGAACATGTTTGAACATTGTTAAACCATTCTTTGAAATAAAGCTTCGATGTTCCCACGTATATAAGTCGATGGCACTGGGCTATTTGCGCGAATATTGATAGACACTGGTTGCGTTTTGGTAATATGCTCAGCATAGCACATTGTCATTGTTGGCAAGAAAGTGGTGATGGTTTTTGTTTAAATTGTAATATAGAGTATTTCGTTTAAGGTTGAGAAGATTCCTAACGCATAAAGAAGAAGGGTGGATTCCTAAAGACAGAATGTCGATAATTGCAATACTCAAATAATTCACATATGAGATATACTAAATGAAGTCTTTTCATATTTGTTCTGAGGATAAAAAGGAATTTGGAACTTTCTTTCTATTTATCAAGTATGTTCAAATGGTCATAGAACGTTTAAATGCATTTGAGTTTCTGTATATACATTTGATTCGAGGAATTGTTGGTAAGTAACGCGTGTGGTGTGTGCGGGTTTTGTCAAACGCATCACTTTGCAGAGAAGGAACTAAAACTTTACTTCAAAATACGCCTTTTCGTATTTTTATCGAAAGCGATAAACGCGGGGGACATTGGTACTAAGTCACAGGAGACAATATAAGACCTACAGGTAAGTAACACAGGATAACCTGCGATATAATTGAACTTATGTTGACAGCATCTCTAACAAAGAATAGAAAACAACATAACATTAATACTCACATTTTTTGTAATACATGCACTTGTAAACACTGTGTCGGAAAACTCTATTTTTGCTTTTACATTACACACCTGGAAGATGTAAACAGAAGTTATAGTCGTTGATTACTTTTATCTCGTGTTGCTGTCTTGTTATACTTGCGGGGCGCAATCATGTTATGACTGAAATCAGTAACCGTACATGTGTGTAATTTTTGTATGCCTCTCATACACAATGATCTTATCACAATATATCGTTATTACAAACATGCGCACCAACAGCATTCAAAAACACAAAAACATAAAAAAGTACCCGCAAGGATCCAACAATATCATGCACGACAAGACCTTAAAGATTTTGCAATTCTGTATGGAACGCCACAGCTGTCGTATGTTGTGATATGTCATGTTATTATGTCTAACTTTCATCTTAATTTGTCTAACGTATGTGTTGTTATGTGCACCTGCCATGTTAGTATGTCTAACTTACATGTTAGTATGTCTAACTTACATGTTATTATGTCTAACTTACATGCTATTATGTGTAACTGACATGTAATAATGTGCAAATGGCATGTTTTTATGTCTATCCGGTATGTTATTTTGTCTAACTGGCATGTTATAATGTCAAACTGCCATGTTATTATGTCAAACCGACATGTTATTATGTCAAACCGACATGTTATTATGTCTTTTCGGCATGTTATTATGTCTATCATACACGTTATTATGTATATCTTATGTCTTACTGTCAAACGAACATGTTACTGCTTTGTCTAACTGTCATGCTATTATGTCTAGTCAATGTGTTTTTATGTCAAATTTACACGTTTTTATGTCCGGTAAACATGGTATTATGTTTAGTTGACTTGGCATTATGTCCATTAAACGTCTTGTCCATAAAACGTGTTGTCTTGTCTAACTGGCTTGTGGTTATGTCAAAGTATCGTGTTGTTGTTGAAAAAAAGGCGCGAAAGTCTTACATGCCCGCATAAATGCCAATGGAGGTCTCTTTCAATGTGTGTAATAATTATATTTAGGTTGCATTTCGCAATTATGGTGGCATATTACTGCCGTAAGATAACCAGTTAATGTTTTGTACAATATTAACTGGTTATCTAGTTAGGGTTTGCGAATTTCACTTAATAAGTAACATACTAACTGGTTAACTAGATAGATTCGTGTTACCACTTATTTGATATTCTCGAAACGTAAGACTAGAAACAGGCATGAAAGTGCCCAGAACTGCCACCAGTTACCTTTTCATGCTGTAAAATAAGACTTATACGACCATTAACGTACAACTGAAATCCTATCTAGTTAACTACTTATTATGTCACATACTAACTGGTTAACTAGATAAGATTCGTGTTACCAGTTATAAAAAAATAAGACTTATATGACCATTAACGTACAACTGAACTCTTATCTAGTTAACTACTTATTATGTCACATACTAACTGGTTAACTAGATAAAATTCGTGTTACCAGTTATCGATCACGCGTTTATTGCGTGGGAAATAGACCGGAAATTCGAATGACGTAATAACTGTAGGCGCTTAGCGCATTGGTAACGCACCCGGTTCAAGAATCTTTTCGCATAAGTCATGAGCGGGTTCGAATCCCGGTCAAGTTGTGTCATTTTCTTTCCTTAAAAATACATTTCATTAATTTGTCATTTTTGTAGAATGATTTTATCATATGATAAATGTAAACGCCTTCTGCAACCTCTGAAACGTGCTGATTCAAACAAAAGGATTGTGAATTTAAGAAAATGAAAACCACTGCATTTAGTTCACCTATGGTTTGTGACAACCTATTGGAATAAAAAAAACATTTTCTGTTGTTTTGAGACAGCTGTTACTACTGATTAAGCCATGCTAGACGGACCCCTACGATTTGCATCAAATATTAGTTTGAATTGAATTAGTTTACTGTAAAATAATCTCAGCATCCAGTTTTCTTTCAAATAACTAATTATAACTGTGTTCAATTATTAGATGAAGAAAAGTACTCTTGAACGAAGGGTTACAATGGATCAACCGCCTAAACGGTGTCATTTCATTAAACATGTAAACAAATCAAGTCCGTTTACATTTATCATATGGTAAAATCATTCCACAAAAATGTCAAGAAAGTCTAGTGGAGAAAGTACCTATAATATTGCAACAATAATAATTTGCTTTGGCTTATGTAGGAAAGGCTTAAAGTGTCAATGTAAGATCAATACCTAGTCCTTTCTCACATGCCGGTGTATTTTGACGCATCTGCAACAGACGATGTTTAAACATCTTTGGCAGAAGTAGCTCTAATAATCGTTCAATACTAGGGGTATACTGTTACTCATAGGTTTTTAATTTAAACCCTTCTGAACAATCTGATGCATTTCGACCAATCTGCAGCAGAAAACTTTTAAAAAGATTGTTGCAAAAAGAGAATTTTGGACAAGAGGTCTAATAGATATAATTCCATGTGAAGTGAACATCATACCATGTTTACTGGACATAATAACGTTCAAATTTGACATAAAAACACATTGATTAGACATAATAGCATGACATAACAGTAACATGTTCGTTTGACATAATAAGACATAAGATAGACATAATAACGTGTATGATAGACATAACAACATGCCATTCGGACATAGTAACATGTCAGTATGTCAGTTACACATAATAACATGTCAGTATGTCAGTTACACATAATAACATGTAAGTGAGACATAATAGCATGTAAGTTAGACATAATAACATGTAAGTTAGACATAATAACATGTAAGTTATACATACTAACATGGCAGGTGCACATAATAAAACATACGTTAGACAAATTACGATGTAAGTTAGACATAATAACATGACATATCACATCATAAGACAGCTGTTGCGTTCCATAATTCTGGCACATTAAATGTGTCGTGTTGGTGCGTTGAACTGTGTGTGTTGCCGAGTCGGCACAATGTATTTGCCTTGTTGGTACGTCATTGTGCTGTTATTGTGTGTTTGCGCCCTCTAGTACACCAAGACGCAAACACGAGCTGGAAGAACTCAGCAGCCATAGTTCTTTTTTATGTAAAAGTGTCCGGTTTGTCACATCTTTAATGGACTAAATCATCGTTGCATCGACAATTCAATTCAATTCAATTTCTTTATTTAAGTATTTAGGCCTCTGGCCCATATCCATTAATCTTTACAAAATATAAAATATAAATGACACAATTGGAATGAGATATATTACAGAAACAATTATTTAGATATATTCTTAAAATATTGAAATAGTTATATGATTATAAACATACAAGTAAGCTATACAGTGTTTGAAGATATAATTCAGGCAAAATAAAAAGAAACGTAAGGCAAAGTAGTCATTTTAAAAAGTTGTACATTTGAATAAGAACTTTACAAACAGTTATTGGATAGTTATTCAATTAATTAATGAACGCATGACTAGATTAAAGTTTGCGCGTTAGTGAGTAAGTGCGTGAGTGAGTGAATGAATGGGTAAATGAGTGAGAGAGCGAGTGAATAATGAGTGTGAACGTGAGATGGAGCGAGTGTGTTTATGAGAGGATGAGTGAGTGAATGAATGAGTGTGTGGTTATTGACTGTTGTAGTGAATGAATGTGTTTGTGATCGAGAGCATGAGTGAGTGAATGTGTGTGTATGGCTTATTGAGTGTTGGAGTGAAAGAATGTATGGGTGTTTGGAGTAAGTGTGTGCAGTGAGTGGAAGAGTTAGATTGGTTTTGGTGAATGGTAAAATGGATGGGTTGATGGATGAGTAGTTGAATGTGTGAGTGGTTGAACAAAATTGATAAGTGGCAGTGTATGTCGGGCATAAAACTGTCACTTCATTAAATGTATCCTTATTTTTTCAAAAATTGCTTTCTAACATGAAATGCTTCTTCAACAAGATACTTTGCAACAGACCTTCTTGCGGCTATGTTATTTAATGTAAAAAACGATTCCAATACGGTTTGAAGTAAATCAAAATAAGTGGCATTCATCTTCAACTACAGATAAATTTGATTCTTTACACAAAGGACATAATCTCAAAGCTCTATCTATTCCAAGGTGCCTACCTCGTTCAATCATCAGATCATGGTTAGAGCACCTAAAATTAGACAACATTTTTCTGTAGACAACATTTTTCTGTGGACATATGGTATATCTACACTTAGGTATAATTCGGGGATTAGGGCCGTTTTAAAATGCTTATAGGTGAATGCTTTAGAGGTATTGTTTATATTTGAGATCCAATGTTGAGTAGAATTATCTTCTGGTCTTTGTATGAACTTTTTGATAAATATATCATCGTTGCCAACATCGTGAGCAATCCAGACGTAGCCATAACCATAAAGATAAAGCAGATCCTTTAAACATGTGGCCCAGGTGTGTCTACCAGCTGTATCCAATTGTTTTAAAATTTCGTAACATTGATTTGGATATTTTGTATTTTCCATACGAATTAATTTTAAATAGTATTTGACACATACACTGTATAGGTAGATAGATAGATAGGTTTTATTTACGTATACATATACATGCATCTTGTAATACAAACAAATAAATACATAATTTCATGGTCATTTAAAAAGAAAAAGAAAAAAAATCAAATGTTTTGGGGGGTAAACTGCTATGAGTTGAGCTTCGCTAAAATAGGGTAAGAGGAGAATGAGACATTTTTCTAGTTCGTTGATTGATCAGTCATGCATATATGTTATACACAAATGGAGTCTGTCACATTCTCCTGGTGCCATTGTATCGCAAGTATTTTCAGACAGATTGCATATGTATTTGTATTTTTTCAATCTTATGTATATAAGCAAACCCCACAGCTGTACCCCGTAACAGAGTATGGGTTTCACAATAGAGTCCAATACTTTAAACATATCTTTAAGTTCAAGAAAACCAAAATGTCTTCGTATTCTTATGATATGATTAGTCGCCGGGCAGAAGCCCGCGACTTCTATTTTTAATAGCTTTTCGGAAATCACATGGGAGGGCGGCTTATTATTAGAAAGAAACAAATCTAGATGATTTGAACATATTACAATTGTGGTTGTTTACGAACACTAATAAATGACACATCTAAAATGAAATAAATATTCCGATTTTTTAATGTTTGCAGTTTTTTTTATTTCACTCGCATTTAAGTTTTTTGTCTTATTTACGAAGACAAAAGTGGTCCCTTCAAGACGTGAACCAACACCCCCTAGTGCAGACTCTTATGTGTCATCATTGAGGTCAATTTCGGATTCTCCTTTTAATAGCAATTTTAACTTACTAAATGTTGTTTTCATGTTCAAAGAGATGTCTTGATTTGTGTAGAATTCATTTAATAATGTTAATCCATGAATATCTAAAGTAGGAACTGTTTCTAAGCTAAATATAGACCCTATTCTGTTGTGTAGGTTCGTGACCTTTAACATCGATTTTCGCGCATGCGCATTTCGATATGAAAAAGCGAGTGATATTATTTTATTTTAGACAAGTACAAGACGAATGTTTGACGCAAAGCGTCAAAGAGAAGCCGCAATATTTCGTTGTACATGTAGAAATAAGAAAAAAAGAACATTTTTAAATCCACAAACAATAGAACAATTTAAACTATAGACGGTAATGCTGATATATTTCTCCTTTTGAAGACTTTTGTTTTCTTCAAATTACCTCCCTTTAAAGCAATACCAGGATATTTACCTTGTGATTCGAATAAGATAGACAAACATTGAAATTATATGAATGAATACTATTATTTAAATAAGTAACAACAGCAAAATTAAATTTAAGCCAAGATAAATGTGTACACATTTCGTTAATTTTTTATAGATACCCTAATGTAGGTATGAATATAAAATTTATAAGTAAATGTTTTCATTTCACCGTTCCTAATGTTTGAATAAACTAAGGAAAGTCAAGAATACATAAATAAATCAATGCAGTCTTTTCCGGCGACATTGATGCCTTGCATCAACTTTCTCTTGTTAACCGCTTTAATAGCTTGAAGAGATAGCATTGTGTGTGTTTTGCTCCACGATAACTTTGGCGAAAAGTACAGACCGAGATAGTTATAAACTGATACAATGTTAATCTTTTTCCTGTTATAAAACCATTTCTCATTTTGCTTGACGACCCGACCCCTCCGTTTCTAAAAATTATATTTTTACTTTTATCTATATTTATTTTCATACCAACGGATTGGGAAAACTCTGCTATACCATCGATCTGCCTCTGGAGCTGAACAACAGTATCAGAGAAACTGGAGACATCGTCAGCAAACAAAAGAAGATTTAACTATGTTATGGCATTTGAAACAAATATACCTTTAGTAACATTTTGGTTAAAATGCTCAATTAAATCATTTATAAAAACATAAAACATGTTGGGACTACAAGTAAGTAAGTAAGTAAGTAATATTTTATTATAGTGACATGTGTACATATTTTACAAATACAAACATCAAACAATATAAACACCCGGCCGCGTAGGGCCTATAAGTCACTTTTAATAAACAATATTTACATATAAGGTAACAAAGAGAAGAAAGAAAAAGAAAGAAGAAGAAAGAAAAACAATAATTGAAAGATTATAATTTACATGCATATGAATTATTCATTTATAAAGAAAACCACGTCTTTTTTTCATTGATCCGACAAGAAATTTGGCAACTTGATTATATAATTCGAAAACACAAAATTTAAACTTGTCTGTGTTAGAAAGTGTGTTGAATGATGGGTTCTTTTGCTGTGCCCTGCTGATAAGCGATCCTCTCAGATCGTCATAGGCAGGACACGTCAAAAGAAAATGGATCTCGTCTTCAATTGAACCATTATTACAAATTTGACAGACCCTTTCCGATATGTTAAGCCTTGTAAATCTTCCGGTTTCTATTCTTATAGGTAAAATGCCAAATCTAAATTGTGCAAGGTGAGATCTTTCTAACTTAGACAGGTTTGAGATCAGATACTTTTCCATACAATAATCATTTTTGAAAGTAATATGGTTTCTCAATTTTGAAACTGACTGTATTTTATGAGACCAGTCCTGTGAATTTTTATTTTTAAGAGACTCTTCTGCTTGTTTCATGTCTACTATTCTTTTGTTTGTATAATTATCCAAACATCCTATAGTTTGAAAAATATATTTAATTTCTGAAGTCCATGTTTTGCCTGAAACATCGTAATCATAATTAAAAATATATTTCGTAAGTCGAGCTTCATCCATTTTGATAAATCTGTTCCATAATCGAATCATGTTTAGCCAACGTCTGTGCGTAGGTGATAACCACCCCATATCTCCGGTTATCGCCACAATTGGCGCAAATCTATGCACACCTAAGAAATACCGTATAGCTCTATTGTGGATGTTATCAATTTTTGCATGACTTTTGAAACCAATTACCCCTGAACAATAATCTATCACTGGGACAACACATGAGTCGTATAATTTACTATATGTTTTATAACCAATGTTCTTATTACTGTGTATTTTTGAAATAACTGACCCCAATGCTCTACCACCCGATTTTGATAATATATCAATTGCATTATCATGAGTAAGGTTTTCATGAAAATAAACTCCTAAGTATTTATATACTGTTGTAAAATTCAGTACAGAACCACCTAGACTAAATTCAAAATTGCTCCTTTCCCTGCCTTTATTTCTGAAGTGCATTACATTAGTCTTTGTTTTGTTTACGAGTAAACGCCATTTTCTGCACCAATTTTGAATATAGTCTAGCATGTTCTGCATATCGGCCTCATTTTCGCTCAAAATTAAAATGTCGTCTGCATAGAAAAGACAGCATATTTCTTTATCCCCAAACTTGACCCCTTTATGCAAAGTCTTTAATCCGTCAATTAGGTCGTTTATAAAGAAGGCAAAGCAGGTCGGTGAGTTCTGGTCCCCCTGACAAACCCCTGACGTAACCGGGAACCAGTCCGTCAGTTTTCCGTTTAGTTTAACAGAAGACACTGTATTAGTCAATAACGATTTTACTGAGTTATAAAACTTTCCGTCTATGTTCTTAGATAGCATTTTATATAAAAGCATGTCTCTATTGACAAAGTCAAAAGCTTTTTGTAAATCAATAAAAGTTCCAAAAGTATCCTTTTTCTCGCTTAGACGGTTTCGAATTATGCTGTTCGCTACAAAAACATGGTCTTCACACGAGCGATTTGGTCTAAAACCATTTTGCTCGTCTGATAGCAAGTTTTGGCATTCTAAGTAAGTTTTGAAACGCCTATTTAAAATGCACGAATATAACTTACTGACCGTTGATATTAAACTTATCCCTCGGTAATTCAAAGGAATCCGATTATCACTATGTTTATCCTTAAGTATGGGGGAAATGAGAGATTGTCGCCAAATAGTAGGAAGTATACCCGTGTCAAGACACAAGTTAAACATTTCGTGCAGTACGCTTATCATTGTAGGATTTCGCAAGACTTCATACGGTATTTTATCGGGTCCAACACGTTTTCCATTTTTAGCCGAATAAACAACCTTTTCTACCTCTGCTTTAGATATGGTGTAGTTAAGATATGGATTAGCATCAAATAATGGATCTAACATTCTATCCTCAAATAACTGTTTTTCGGCCTTGACTGTTTCGTAAAAGTCATCATCAAACAATGAAGTAACTTGCGAAGGGTTATATAAGTCCTTAAAATCCCGTGACCATTTATCGAACACGTGATCTTCACCATGAGTGAGTTTACTTTGACTATCAATCACTTCCATGGGGATTTGACGCTGACGCTGTGGGCCCAAATTTTTAATATGACTCCAAAATTCTCTAGGATTGTTGGAACAATAATTCTCAATGTCATAAGACAGAGACTTATTATACTTTCTTTGAGCTTGTCTGAGGCTTTTATCAAAAATATTTCTTGCCGTCACGTATGATAAACGGAGAGATTCCCTATGCTTGCGTTCCCCATGAAACTTAGAAAAAGAGATTTCCTTTTGACGCATTGTTTTCCAAAACGATTCAAGATTTTCATCCCAATATGGTTTATAACATTTGTATCTTTTACGCGTTGTTTTTGAGCAGTCCACAGATGGGATGTTTTTGTTCATATCTCACTACATGTACCAGTGCACCCCTGTCGTGTGCCGACTACCGTGCAATCGAAATATTGTGTCAATGCATCGTCTACTTTAACAAAAGACTTCAATTGACCGTACATTGATTGTAGTGTATGGAGAAGCTTTCCACTGACACCTTTTCTGCTTAACGCGCCATTTCGTGCTTCACACTATCAAACGCTTTCTCAAAGTCTATAAAGATACAGTAAAATCGACATTTCTTTTTAGATAAATACAATCGAGACCACAGTGCGCCTTTGTGCAATTTTATCAGGATCTTTCCTGTTCGAATTACTGTCGTAAATTACGTCATTAGAATGTCTGATTTTAATTTTCGAGGTTTAACCCTTTCACTCATATAGACGCTTTCTGACGCCTATGCAACAGACAGCTTTTTGAAAACATTGCGAAAAGAGAAGAATTTGCACTAAACGAGCAATTTCTCCTTTTGTCACCATGTTTTCAACTCTATTCAATTATTGTACTTTCATTTAAAGGGAGTTTCTAACTTTTTTCGGCTATGTTTTCAAAGTCCTCTGCCAGATTTGTTGTATGTGGGAAAGGATTAGACCGAGGCGACACGATTGGTATTTGTTCTGACACTCAATAAACACATGATCTATAATTGATGCCATCTTTTTAATGTTATACCAATGACTACAGCGAAAGCAGTTTGTTTAATCGATATCGATGTAAACCAAATTCATAATCAATTATTTTAAATAAGAAAATCAAATTGAAGAGCCACGTCATGAGACAAGAGTTCTTACTGCATCTGCGAACAGTGAACGCTCGACTGACCGTGTGTTGTATGCACATAATCACCTTCACGTTAACAGTGCACACCCACTTTCACCATCACGTTAATAGTGCATCTACACTATCACCATCACGTTAACAGTGCACCTACATTATCACAATCACGTTAACAGTGTATCTACATTATCACCATCACGTTAACAGTGTATATATATTAACACCATCACGTTAACAGTACACATACATTATCACCATCACTTTAATAATGCATCTATATTATCACCATCACGTTAACAATGCACCTACATCACCATCACGTTAACAGTACAACTGCTGTATCACCATCACGTTAACAGTGCACTAACATTATAACCATCACGTTAACAGTACACCAACATTACAACCATCACGTTAACAGTGCACATACATTACCACTATCACGTTAACAGTACACGTACACTATCACAACAGTACAACTGCTGTATCACCATCACGTTAACAGTGCACTTACATTACAACCATCACGTTAACAGTGCACATACATTACCACCATCACGTTAACAGAACACCTACACTATCACCATTACGTTAACAGTACACCTACACTATCACCATCACGTTAAAAGTACACATTCACTATCACCATCACGTTAACAGTACACGTACACTATCACATCACGTTAACTTTGCACCTACACTATCACCATTACGTTAACAGAACACCTACACTATCACCATTACGTTAACACAACACCTACACTATCACCATTACGTTACTAGTGCACCTACACCATCACGTTAACAGTGCACTTACATTATCACCATCACGTTAACAGTCCACCTACATTATCACCATTACGTTAACAGTACACCTACACTATCATCATCACGTTAAAAGTGCACTTACATTATTACCATCACGTTAACAGAACACCTACACTATCACCATTACGTTAACAGAACACCTACACTATCACCATTACGTTACTAGTACACCTACACCATCACGTTAACTTTGCACCTACACTATCACCAGCACGTTAACAGTGCACCAACACTATCAACATTGCGTTAACAGTGAACATACAATATCACCATTACGTTAACAGAACACCTACACTATCACGTTTACAGTGCACCTACACTATCACCATTACGTTAACAGAACACCTACACTATCACCATTACGTTACTAGTGCACCTACACCATCACGTTAACAGTGCACCTACACTATCAACATCACGTTAACAGTACACCTACATTATCACCATTACGTTAACAGTACACGTACACTATCATCATCAAGTTAACAGACCACCTTCATTATCACCATTACGTTAACAGTACACTTACACTATCAGCATCACGTTAACAGTGCACCTACATTATCACCATGACGTTAACAGAACACCTACACTATCACCATTACGTTAACAGAACACCAACACTATCACCATTACGTTACTAGTGCACCTACACCATCACGTTAACTTTGCACCTAACCTATCACCAGCACGTTAACAGTGCACCAACACTATCACCATTGCGTTAACAGTACACATACAATATCACCATTACGTTACTAGTGCACCTACACCATCACGTTAACAGTGCACCTACACTATCAACATCACGTTAACAGTACACCTACACTATCACCATTACGTTAACAGAACACCTACACTATCACCATTACGTTACTAGTGCACCTACATTATCACCATCACGTTAACAGTCCACCTACATTATCACCATTACGTTAACAGTACACGTACACTATCATCATCACGTTAACAGACCACCTTCATTATCACCATTACGTTAACAGTACACTTACACTATCAGCATCACGTTAACAGTGCACCTACATTATCACCATGACGTTAACAGAACACCTACACTATCACCATTACGTTAACAGAACACCTACACTATCACCATTACGTTACTAGTGCACCTACACCATCACGTTAACTTTGCACCTAACCTATCACCAGCACGTTAACAGTGCACCAACACTATCACCATTGCGTTAACAGTACACATACAATATCACCATTACGTTACTAGTGCACCTACACCATCACGTTAACAGTGCACCTACACTATCAACATCACGTTAACAGTACACCTACACTATCACCATTACGTTAACAGAACACCTACACTATCACCATTACGTTACTAGTGCACCTACACCATCACGTTAACAATGCACTTACATTATCACCATCACGTTAACAGTCCACCTACATTATCACCATTACGTTAACAGTACACGTACACTATCATCATCACGTTAACAGTCCACCTACATTATCACCATTACGTTAACAGTACACCTACACTATCATCATCACGTTAACAGACCACCTTCAGTATCACCATTACGTTAACAGTACACCTACACTATCAGCATCACGTTAACAGTGCACCTACATTATCACCATGACGTTAACAGAACACCTACACTATCACCATTACGTTAACAGAACACCTACACTATCACCATTACGTTACTAGTGCACCTACACCATCACGTTAACTTTGCACCTAACCTATCACCAGCACGTTAACAGTGCACCAACACTATCACCATTGCGTTAACAGTACACATACAATATCACCATTACGTTAACAGAACACCTACACTATCACGTTTACAGTGCACCTACACTATCACCATTACGTTAACAGTCCACCTACACTATCACCATTACGTTAGCAGTACACTTACACTATCACCATTACGTTAACAGAACACCTACACTATCACCATTACGTTACTAGTGCACCTACACCATCACGTTAACAGTGCACCTACACTATCAACATCACGTTAACAGTACACCTACACTATCACCATTACGTTAACAGAACACCTACACTATCACCATTACGTTACTAGTGCACCTACACCATCACGTTAACAGTGCACTTACATTATCACCATCACGTTAACAGTCCACCTACATTATCACCATTACGTTAGCAGTACACTTACACTATCATCATCACGTTAACAGTGCACCTACATTATCACCATCACGTTAACAGAACACCTACACTATCACCATTACGTTAACAGAACACCTACACTATCACCATTACGTTACTAGTGCACCTACACCATCACGTTAACGGTGCACCTACACTATCAACATCACGTTAACAGTACACCTACACTATCACCATTACGTTAACAGAACACCTACACTATCACCATTACGTTACTAGTGCACCTACACCATCACGTTAACAGTGCACTTACATTATCACCATCACGTTAACAGTCCACCTACATTATCACCATTACGTTAGCAGTACACTTACACTATCATCATCACGTTAACAGTGCACCTACATTATCACCATCACGTTAACAGAACACCTACACTATCACCATTACGTTAACAGAACACCTACACTATCACCATTACGTTACTAGTGCACCTACACCATCACGTTAACGGTGCACCTACACTATCAACATCACGTTAACAGTACACCTACACTATCACCATTACGTTAACAGAACACCTACACTATCACCATTACGTTACTAGTACACCTACACCATCACGTTGACAGTGCACCTACATTATCACCATCACGTTAACAGTGCACCTACAGTAACACCATCACGTTAACAATACACCTACAGTATCACCATCACGTTAACAGTGCACCTACATTATCACCATTACGTTAACAGAACACCTACACTATCACCATTACGTTACTAGTACACCTACACCATCACGTTAACAGTGCACCTACATTATCATCATCATCACGTTAACAGTGCACTTACAGTATCACCATCATGTTAACAGTACACCTACTCTATCACCATCACGTTAACAGTGCACTTACAGTATCACCATCACGTTAACAGAACACCTACAGTATCGCCATCACGTTAACAGTGCACCTACAGTATCACCATCACGTTAACAGTCCACCTACACTATCACAATTACGTTAACAGTCCACCTACACTATCACCATCACGTTAACAGTCCACTTACACTATCACCATCACGTTAACAGTGCACCTACATTATCACCATAACGTTAACAGTGCACTTACAGTATCACATTCACATTAACAGTCCACCTACATTTACACTAGGCGTGGATAAAACCTCTGACGAAAATATACAGGTATTGCAATACTGTTAGGACTCCAATTCTTACGATTGACAAAAACATTTATGAAATTAAGACCCCTTTTAGTCTGACGTCACTGACTTACCTCATCTTCCGCACAAAAATCAATGTCACTGCACAAACTAGTCTTGTCATACACTTGGCAATTAAAACAAATGGGTCCCCGGGGGCTTGGGTAGTCTGACAGGAAAGTAGAAGATTGTTTTTTGTTAAACTACATCTTAACTTTCGGGAAAAAAAAGAGATTTTAGGTCTATCAGAGGTTTTGAAAGATGCCAAACATCTAGGTATTATGAACATTTTTCTCTTTACCGCAATAATTTTAAAAGTCGACTTTTATATGAATCAAAACGCGTCTGTATGTGGAAAAGGATTGATTATCAACCATCGTAGTTATATACGGTAATGACTGTGTTACGAAATGTGATGGAGTGATCGATTGTTTGGGGTTTAACGCCGTTCTAAACACATTGTAGTCATATCACGGAGGCCAGTTCACATATCCATGTGTTTCATGGCATTCTCATTCCAGCACTCCACACAACAGCTTTTCCAAGCAACTTGCTTATATGGCACACTGACTGTCGCATGAACTTTTGTAAAACGTCGGAAATAATGTTGGCCGAGCTGGGGTTCGAACCTACAACCCGGATTGTTACCAACTGAGCTAGTGAAGCTCAGCGTAACGAAGAGAAACAAACAAGCTGTCAATTTTGGAAAATGAAGGACACAAACAATGTGAAATGAGATGACAAGTACAAGAATGAAATGGTATGAGCAAAATGATTGTATAAAACTAATGGTTTGGAAAAGCTAAAAGTAAATAAACTGAATTCAATAAGTTCACCTGGTTGATTACAAAGGCCGACATTACATAGATCCGAGCTGCAACATTGGAGACAGGCTGTGGTCGATGATACATTATGTTTACAAGTCTGAAAAGATATGTCAGATGGATGCGTGATATATTTACGCAGCTTTATTCCCTATTTTGATCAAGTTACCAAGCACATTACGACATCATTAAATGCCTATCCAGATTTCCAAATGAAGTGAGAAATACAGCTACCCCGCAATATCGTTCTTATTATCCAACCAAACCCTATGATGTGTGGACTCATTCGCGCACAAGCATACAGGTTGGTATCGGCCTACTTAGTTCACAAATGTTGTTTAAATTAACGTATACGAGTTATTGCCTTCGGTATTAAACCTCAGCGTCAGTGCCGATACTAAGATGAACGTATTCAAAATATGTATCATGTGGCATTGGTATTCGCATGTAGAATAACCTAATAGTAATACAATTTGACTTGTTGGAAGCTCGAGGTGCGGTTTTTGTTGTTGCTGTCCATCACCGTTTTAGACATAAGTCGCATCAAACGAGTAGGGACCTTACACATACACTTCGAGTAGGCGTTCGTCGACTAGGGATACGCTCTAATTTCCTTAATAATCATCGACAGCTTTCTGCCGGGTTATATAAATGTATACGTTATAAATGTAATGTTCATATTGAGCATTTTCATCTTTTGTCACAGTTTTTCATCCCTATTGGATAATTAAATATATACAGATTTGTAATGCCATTGTCTAGATTTTTTCAAACCGTCTGCACTGCAGATATGTTATATAATATTCTGTTCCGAGCAAGCAATTAAGCAACCAGTATACTTACCTCTCTGAGGAAACACCCTACGTTATATAAGTGATTTCCTTGAATAGTTGTGACTCTCTGGGAACCACATATCTGTTGTTTAAACAAAAAACAATACTATTTAGTCTTACAATAATTTGAGATTTTAGTGTAACATGTTCCATACTAAGACTATCAAAACGCACATTTTCTTTCTTGTAGAGACTTAACGTTTCATTGTGAATTGTTTCTTTAAAGTGTGTGTCCATGATGTGTGCCAGCATCCTAGCAATATCACTATAACAGTGTAAAATACTTAAGAACATGAATCGCAGTAACATTGACATATTTTACACGAAGACAGCTGGCCGCACTGTTACAAACAAGTTGTAATATACTAGACTGATTAAGATGATTGTTGGGCAATGCAAGACGATCTTCCGGACTTTCCAAGCAGCGAATATCCATGTAACCATGTGCCTCTATGCTGTCTGATCACGCAGTCTGATCATGCCATCTGACCAAGCATTCTGACAACACAATCTGATCACGCATCCTGATCACGCAGTTTGACCACACAATCTGATCACGCAGTCTGATCACTCAATCTGACCAAGCAATGTGACCACGCAGTGTGATCACGCAATCTGATCACGCAGTCTGACACCTCAGTCTGATCACACGATCTGATCACGCAATCTGACCATAACATCTGATACCGCAGTCTGATCACACAGTCTGACCAAGCAATATGATCAAGCAATCTTATCACACAGTTTGATCAAGCAATATTACCAAGCAAACTGACCCCTCAGTCTGATCACGCAATCTGACCAAGCAATCTGATAACGCAGTCTGATCACGCAATCTGACCAAGCAATCTGACAACGCAACCTGACCATGCAATCTTACCAAGCAGTTTAACCATGCAATCTGACCATGCAGTCTAACAACGCAGACTGATCACACAGTCTGACCCTTAATTATGATCACGCAATCTGATCAGGCAGTCTGATAAAGCAATCTGAACACGCAATCTGATCAGACAGTCTGATCACGCAATCTGATTACACAGTCTGACCAAGCAATCTGATCACGCAGTCTGATCACGAAGTCTGATCACATATTCTAATCACATAGTCTGATCACGCAGTCTGATCACGGAGTCTGATCACGCAATCTGATCACTCAGTTGGACAACGCAGTCTGATCACGAAGTCTGATCACACAGTCTTATCACTCCGTCTGACCAAGCAATGTGACCAAGCAATCTGACCACACAGTCTGACCAAGCAATGTGACCAAGCAATATGATCACACAGTCTGATCACACAGTCTGATCACGCATTCTGATCACGGAGTCTGATCACGCAATCTGATCACCCAGTCGAACAACGCAGTCTGATCACGCAGTCTGATCACAGAGTATGATCACACAGTCTGACGAAGAAATGTGACCAAGCAATCTGATCACACAGTCTGACCACACAGTCTGACAAAGCAATGTGACCAAGCAATCTGATCACGCAATCTGATCACACAGTCTGATCACACAGTCTGATCACATAATCTTATCACACATTCTGATCACACAATCTGATCACACAGTCTGATCACACAATCTGATCACACAGTATGATCACACAGTCTGTCCACGATGTCTGATCACGCAGTCTGATAACGCAGTCTGAACACAATGCAGTCTGACCGGGATCTTTATTTACATTGTAGGTGTACAAGCAATATTGGAAGTCTCACTTCAACCGATGTAAATAATTGTGTTCGGAATCCCTAACCTCGCAATTTGTTTTTAAATAAACCCGAATGTTTGTTTTAAGTGTGGTAGGATTCAGTTCGACAACTTCGTCAAATTGACTTCACCAATCTGTCTGATCAGAGGTTCCACTTTTCCTAATTGAGTGTTAACGCATGAGAGTTGAAGCGGAATAATTGACATACCGTTTAAGATAACCTTCAACCGCCTCGGTAGTGTAGTGGTAGACCGCCCGGCTTGCTGAAGGTCGCTCGTTTGATCCCCATCCGGGTCATAGCAGAGACTTTAAAATGGTAGTAATGGCTGCCCTCCTTGGCGCTCAGGGATGCGTGGTTAGCATACCGACTGACTGGCTGGTGTCAGGATAAATGGACCAGTAGTACTGGTGACTTACCCAGGAATCGCAGTGGTATAACTGAGAAATTGTTGAAAGCGGCGTAAAAAACCCAAACAATCAATCAAACAAACAAGATAACCTTCAAAAACGTGTACGTGAGATAACAGTAACCTTTGTATGAACTGTGGTCTTGCGATAACACGAAGTCGACGGAGACCCAGACATTTACCCGAGTTATCAACTGCTGCTAATAGGTTTTCTAAAGATATATGAGCCGTTCCGCGAGAAGATTAACATTGTTGACTCTGCGTAAAGCATCGAACCAGATCAGCCTGTCTCAGGGGAATAGAGGTATAGAATAATAAGTCCTGAAACAGAAAATCCACTGTAGGCGATAAGTGTCTGTCCGGGTTAGCCTGCGCGGCATGATTAGGCTGATCCGGGGCGATACTTTACGCAGAGACCACACTGTTGGTATTCTTGTGAGACGGCTGATATATATCTATTCCATGAAAATGTTCGAATTAAAACGGTGTAATTGAGTTATCGTATTGACTGTTTAACACTTGTTCGAGTAATCACGAGTTCTATGTAAATAAATTCAAACCTCGTCCTCACTGCACGTCGCTACCGTTCGACAATGCCTTGGCTGGTAAATGTTATCACAATGTAAGCATCTTAGACACTCCCCTGAAATACAGGTATTGCAAATGTGGTAAACGCTGTACATCCAGTTACAAATAATTGACGAAACATTGGTACTTTAAAGGGTATATAGTCCCAAGAAGAAAGTCAATATACACAGTTTCTGAGTTCCTTTCAGATTTAAATTCAGGAATACGTCAACACAGAGCTATTTGATATAGTGATTAACAATTTTGCAGATGTATATGTCAACCCATTTGTTGGTGCGTGATATAAACAGTCGGTCTAAAAGTTGGAATACCACATATAACTAAACATCCTTGACGGTGTAAATGTTGAAACATTGTTTGTCCCTTTCTACTTCCAAGACTGATGGCATGAGAACAATTAGTCTGCTTGTGATTTTCAACTCTGGGACATGTGCAGTGGAATTTGTTGAATTTCAACTCAATTCCATTTGGCGGAATATGATGGTGCTTAGGCGGTCATGGTTTAGTACCATTTGGTAAGGAACATTACTTAGCCTAGAACTCGTAAGTGCGGTCATGGTTTAGTACCATTTGGTCAGGAACATTACTTAGCCTAGAACTCGTAAGTGCGGTCATGGTTTAGTACCATTTGGTAAGGAACATTACTTAGCCTAGAACTTGTCAGTGCGGTCATGGTTTAGTACCATTTGGTAAGGTACATTTCGTAGCATAGAACTCGTAAGTGCGGTCATGGTTTAGTACCATTTGGTAAGGTACATTTCTTAGCCTAGAACTCGTAAGTGCGGTCATGGTTTAGTACCATTTTGTAAGGTACATTTCTTAGTCTAGAAGTCTTAAGTGCGGTCATGTTTTAGTACCATTTTGTTAGGTACATTTCTTAACCTAGAACTCGTATGTGCGGTCATGGTTTAGTACAATTCTGTAAGGTACATTTCTTAGCCTAAAAGCTTTAAGTGCGGTCATGGTTTAGTACCATTTGGTAAGGTACATTTCTTAGCCTAGAAGTCGTAAGTGCGGTCATGGTTTAGTACCATTTTGTTAGGTACATTTCTTAGGCTAGAGGTCTTACGTGCGGTCATGGTTTAGTACCATTTGGTAAGGTACATTTCTTAGCCTAGACGTCGTAAGTGCGGTCATGGATTAGTACCATTTTGTTAGGTACATTTCTTAGGCTATAACTCGTAAGAAGCTTTGTTTTAGTACTATTTTGTAAGGTACATTTCTTAGCCTAGAAGTCGTAAGTGCGGTCATGGTTTAGTACCATTTTGTAAGGTACATTTCTTAGCCCAGAAGTCGTAAGTGCGGTCATGGTTTAGAACCATTTTGTAAGGTACATTTCTTAGCCTATAAGTCGTAAGTGCGGTCATGTTATAGTACCATTTTGTAAGATACATTCTTAGCCTAGAAGTCGTAAGTGCGGTCATGGTATAGTACCATTTTTTATTCTTAGCCTGGAACTCGTAAAAAGCTTTGCAGCAGAAGACTTTTGAAATTATTAAGAATTAAGGAAAACGTGCTCAAATCGATCGATTTCTTACATAGTCTTTCGTTTCTTTATTCAAATTATAATACCAATATTCAATGTTTTCCAACTTTTCGAAGCAGACGAACATGGAAGTATACCAAGTGAATCTTAATGGCCTCCAGTATAATTTCGAATTTGATAACTATATGATAAAAACATGTATACATGTACATTGTCAGTCCTTACTGCACGATCGAAAAAAAAGAGTATAGTTTAGTGTATACACTATAGCAGTATAATGATTACATTTAATGATTATATTGACAAGTAAAGCGCCTACCGGTATCCAAAAAGGCTACAGCCATTATTAGTATTAATGCACCACGTTTAACTTGCATTCTCGTCTTCAGCTATATGACACATTTGATAAGAATGGAATCCTGTTATACGTTGGAGATTACATCGAACCCTTTATCGCGTGTTCTAGATTTAACTTCTTCCAAACTGAAACAAAGTGTGGAACCTCAATTCTAAACAGGTTTCTATGTATTTCATACTACAATAAAGTAATGGTATGCTTATGAAATGTATTGTACTGTTCTTAATACTTCTATTTCAATGTTTCCGAAAGATATCTCGTTATAAGACGTCATGGTGCACTCAATCGGGACAAATGGTTTGTTTTATCTGGAGACGATGGCAGGTAAAGATCGTCGTTGGAAGACGTTATGTTGCACTCAATCGGTACAAAGGGTTTGTTTTATCTGGTGATGATGGCATGTAAAGATCGTCGTACTTAGGCTTAAAGTAGACTCGTCCTAACTCCATTTTTGAAAATGTCAGATATGCATACTCTGATCGGTCCTCTGATCTTATTAACCATTATGGGACAATCAGCGGACATTTTCGTTGGTATTCCTACTCCTTACAGTTTTAAATATAGGGACCGCGAAGAGAAATATTATGTAAGAAAACTATTAACAAAATTACGCCATTAACATACAATATAGTTCAAGATGTATATTCGGGCAAAATTCAATGAGTGTAGTAGCCCTACAAGTACCGTCTCCAACCTCATAACAGGTTATCCACAGGATGCTACACGCGGTTCAAATTTTGTAGTATCCTGCTTTAGGTTCGGGGCGAACAATAGTGTTTGTCTATGTAAGGCTCTTCCGTCGAGTGGTTCGAGTCTGGAATACGACACAGGGAGTTCATATTTCAATCTCTGTCCACAACGACTTATACTTGATTGTGTCCGGGATAGTGTTTAATGTGCCTCTCAAAGACCCAGTTGTTTAGTAAAGCCTGATATTTAACGACATGTTTGACCTACATCCCGATGTTATCAAATCTTAATTACTGCCTGCTATTTAGCTACAGTTGGTGTGGCCTACATCCCAATGTACAGAGATTGGTCTCGTCCCACGAAAACACGAAAACCGACCTTCGGAATCGGGATGATACAGCTTGTGAACTTTCAGATCAGTTTGCAACTTCTGATCAATATCTTAACCATTCGCCAAATGGTTGTACAATCATCCCTAAGCCCCCTGGGAACGTCATAACCAAAGCTGGAATTTACAAGAATGCAGTTGTCATAACTCCTTTAATTCACAAACCTCACAGGTCGGTTTTCATTTGGTGTTACTCAAACGGTGTTATCAGATAAATATAAACATTACATTGTACACGGGTACGTAGATATTTATTTTCGCTTTCAAAGTACGACCTTGATACAGTAGCACACACTTTAAATGTCGTGTAATATAGTGTATTACCCAACATTTTAATAAAATACACGTTATTCTACCCTTACGCACCAGTATCATGAAGTGCATGAGAAAAGTTCAGCTTAGTATATTGTGAGACTCGTCTCGGATTATTCTCGGTCAGGTTAATCATCTATAACATAATAACCTCCAATAGTTTCCCATACCCACAATAGTGTATGTCATTTATTGTGTAGACAACGTTTGCGCCAAGTCCGAGTATCCTAACTTTTCCTGCGAATGTAATCATCACTACTGTATTTTGACTGGTTCTGACATGTCAAGTGACTAGTATTCATCAACCACCGTAAATTAATGGCGAACAATGTCGATTAAGTTAAGACTGTACGAACGTGCAGGCTGATCTCGCTCAATCGTGTTCGCAATTGTAGTTTAAAGTCGTGCATGGCATTACACGCGAGTGTTTGATATCAATGTCGCTAACATCGGAAAAACAATTATGGCTATTTCCTACATTCTATTGAACGCTGAATGGTCAATCGAAAGACATTGTCTCTCTGAAAAACAAACTCACAGTGCTTGAAGAATTTTCATGATACAATAATTTTATAAAATTGCAAACGAATGAATTGGATTCTCTTTTGTTTCGTCGCTGATTTTTCACGTGATCCTCGTCTCCCGTTTATTTCCAAGAAGGCATTTTCTTCCCTGTGTACAGTTATCGTAGACTGATTACAGCTGGTAAGTATAGAAATAGGCGAGCATGATTTTGAAACATGACTTAAAGGAAGCAGATGCAGTTCAGTACATTTGAATAACCTGTGCAAACAGACAGGATCTAAAAAATTGGAACAAGAAGGCCAAATGTCCCTTTATTTTAAACAATAAGGCCAATATGTGCCTATATTGCTCATTGGTTATCAAGAGTAGAAACGGTAAATTTTGACGTAGTGATTAGACGTTTTATATGCTAAGATCTATGTGATATTCAGCATGTGAAGTTTAGTCGTGAAATGACAAGTTTAGTCCTGATACCATTCGGTTTACAGTTTGCTTAACATTGGCTGCAACTATAATGTGTCTTACAAGCTGAAGTTTCTTAATATTTACCAATACACGGTTTTTAATCTGCTCTAACTAGATCAATTAGATACAAAAAAACATAGGTGCTGAAATATTAACATATATTAACTTAAGGTTTAATGCCTCTAGTTATAAGTTAAGTGTTGCGCAAGCTTTGGATGGAGAAGGGGAAGTCTATTCTGTTTCCAGTTTAGCATAGGTATGATAACAAAAACGGGGAGTATATAAAAAAAAAAAAAAGTAATTTTATGAAGTTTAAAGATATTTATTATCAAAGTTGAGCATTTATGAAATTAAAATAAAAAGTTCACATGTATAGTCAACATATAGCAAGAATACAATAGTCTGAATTAACAAACCAAATATAAACCGAAATATTAAAAAAACTTTTGTTCTGAGCTTTGATGAATCGGGTCGTCAAGGCCGTAACCAAACTATTAAAAAAGCGTAGTCTAGGAAGTCCCATTAAATGTGTCTAATGTTTTGTAATAACTGTAGAAGGCATACCATTTATTGATTCATAAATGTTGTGTGTTTTTTTTCCAAACATATTACAGAGTTTTTCTTTACAATAATAATGTTGATTACTCCCTATTCTATTACGCAACCCCATGGTACACAAATGAAACCTATTCAATGATTCTAAATGACAATTGCGGTTCACATGCATTAGAATGTATGAAAACGTGTTCAATCGAAAACAGATCTTTATAAAAAATAGGACAAGTTACGGAAAGTATTCGACCACATTCCATAGTTGTTTGTCATTAATTTGAGTAATAGCCTGGAGAAGGCAATTTAACATCGTAAAATGTGTTCCTAATTGAGAGTATGTCGGCTTTAATAATGAAAAGGAAAGTTGCCCGGGAACTGGTATTTCAATTTAGCCAATAAAACCAGATTGTAAAATGGTTAAACTTGCTCTTATATAGTCGGATTTTTGCGCATTTGTGACGTACAATTCTTCGTTTATCATTCCGTTTTCTCCATTAAAAAAAACCAAACATGTACCTATATTTATCTTGATATTTAAACCAGTATTTCAATTAAGTTCATTGCGGCAAAATCCTAGGTCGATAACATTAGATGGAAAATTGTGAAACTTTACCTCGAACATTTCAACTGTTTAGATATTTTCCTGTCAGATGTCTTCTCCATTACACCAATATACATGACTTTTTTCTTTTTCTTATTTAGGTATTTATCCCTTTTCCATATACAACACATTCGCAGCCGTAGACTTTTCATCATCTAGACAACAATATCGAAACTCTCTATAAATGAAAGATCAATTAAGGTTGATAACATTGTGGCAAAAGGTGAAATTGCTCATGATGTTTTAAAAAGTCGTCTGCTACAGATGCGTCAAAATGCATTTATAAGTGGAAAAGACGTAAAATGGTGCCCTGGTTTTGAATCTCAGTTATGAATTATTGTATAAGGTGCAGAGGACTCGCGATAACTCGAACGTATCATTTAACTCGAACATATCGTTTAACTCGAACATATCGTTTAACTCGAACGTATCGTTTAACTCGAACATATCATTTAACTTGAACATATCGTTTAACTCGAACATATCGTTTAACTCGAACGTATCGTTTAACTCGAACGTATCATTTAACTTGAACACATCGTTTAACTCGAACATATCGTTTAACTCGAACGTATCGTTTAACTAGAACGTATCATTTAACTTGAACATATCGTTTAACTCGAACATATCGTTTAACTCGAACGTATCGTTTAACTCGAACGTATCGTTTAACTCGAACGTATCGTTTAACTCGAACGTATCGTTTAACTCGAACATATCGTTTAACTATAGCGTATCATTTAACTAGAACATATCGTTTAACTAGAACATATCGTTTTTACTCGAACGTATTGTTGAACTCGAACGTATCATTTAACTAGAACGTATCGTTTAACTCGAACGTATCGTTTAACTAACTCGAACGTATCGTTTAACTAACTCGAACGTATCGTTTAACTAACTCTAACGTATCGTTTAACTAAATCGAATGTATCGTTTAATTAAATCGAATGTATCGTTTAACTAACTCGAATGTATCGTTTAACTAACTCTAACGTATCGTTTAACTAATTCGAACGTATCGTTTAACTAAATCGAACGTATCGATTAACTAAATCGAATGTATCGTTTAACTAACTCGAACGTATCGTTTAACTATCTCTAACGTATCGTTTAACTAACTCGAATGTATCGTTTAACTAACTCGAATGTATCGTTTAACTAACTCGAACGTTTCGTTTAACTAACTCGAACGTATCGTGTAACTAGAATGTATCGCTTAACTCAAATGTATCGTTTAACTCGAACGTATCGTTTAACTCGAACGTATCGTTTAACTCGAAAACATCGTTTACTATCTCAAACGTATCGTGTAACTCAGACTTATCGTGTAACTTAAACGTATAGTTTAAATTGAACGTTTCGTTTAACTCCAACGTATCGTTTAACTCGAACGTATCGTTTAACTCGAACGTATCGTTTAACTCGAACGTATCATTTAACTAGAACGTATCGTTTAACTCGAACATATCGTTTAACTAGCTCGAACGTATCGTTTAACTAACTCGAACGTATTGTGTAACTCGAACGTATCGTGTAACTCGAACGTATCGTTTAACTAACTCGAACGTATCGTTTAACTAACTAGAACGTATCGTGTAACTCTAACGTAACTAACTCGAACGTATCGTTTAACTAAATCGAATGTATCGTTTAACTAACTCGAATGTATCGTTTAACTAACTCGAACGTATCGTTTAACTCGAACATATCATTTAACTTGAACATATCGTTTAACTCGAACATATCGTTTAACTCGAACATATCATTTAACTTGAACATATCGTTTAACTCGAACATATCGTTTAACTCGAACGTATCGTCTAACTCGAACGTATCATTTGACTTGAACATATCGTTTAACTCGAACATATCGTTTAACTCGAACGTATCGTTTAACTAGAACGTATCATTTAACTTGAACATATCGTTTAACTCGAACATATCGTTTAACTCGAACGTATCGTTTAACTCGAACGTATCGTTTAACTCGAACGTATCGTTTAACTCGAACGTATCGTTTAACTCGAACATATCGTTTAACTCTAGCGTATCATTTAACTAGAACATATCGTTTAACTAGAACATATCGTTTTTACTCGAACGTATTGTTGAACTCGAACGTATCATTTAACTAGAACGTATCGTTTAACTCGAATGTATCGTTTAACTAACTCGAACGTATCGTTTAACTAACTCGAATGTATCGTTTAACTAACTCCAACGTATCGTTTAACTAAATCGAATGTATCGTTTAATTAAATCGAATGTATCGTTTAATTAACTCGAATGTATCGTTTAACTAACTCTAACGTATCGTTTAACTAAATCGAACGTATCGTTTAACTAAATCGAATGTATCGTTTAACTAACTCGAACGTATCGTTTAACTATCTCTAACGTATCGTTTAACTAACTCGAATGTATCGTTTAACTAACTCGAATGTATCGTTTAACTAACTCGAACGTTTTGTTTAACTAACTCGAACGTATCGTGTAACTAGAACGTATCGCTTAACTCAAATGTATCGTTTAACTCGGAAACATCGTTTAACTCGAACGTATCGTTTAACTCGAACGTATCGTTTAACTCGAACGTATCGTTTAACTCGAAAACATCGTTTACTAACTCAAACGTATCGTGTAACTCAGACTTATCGTGTAACTTAAACGTATAGTTTAACTTGAACGTTTCGTTTAACTCCAACGTATCGTTTAACTCGAACGTATCGTTTAACTCGAACGAATCGTTAAACTCGAACGTATCATTTAACTAGAACGTATCGTTTAACTCGAACGTATCGTTTAACTAGCTCGAACGTATCGTTTAACTAACTCGAACGTATCGTGTAACTCGAACGTACCGTGTAACTCGAACGTATCGTTTAACTAACTCGAACGTATCGTTTAACTAACTAGAACGTATCGTGTAACTCTAACGTAACTAACTCGAACGTATCGTTTAACTAAATCGAATGTATCGTTTAACTAACTCGAATGTATCGTTTAACTAACTCGAATGTATCGTTTAACTAAATCAAATGTATCGTTTAACTAACTCGAACGTATCGTTTAACTAACTCGAACGTATCGTTTAACTAAATTGAATGTATCGTTTAACTAACTCGAATGTATCGTTTAACTAAATCGAATGTATCGTTTAACTAACTCGAATGTATCGTTTAACTAACTCGAACGTATCGTGTAACTAGAACGTATCGTGTAACTAGAACGTATCGCTTAACTCAAATGTATCGTTTAACTCGAAAACATCGTTTAACTCGAACGTATCGTTTAACTCGAAAACATCGTTTAACTAACTCAAACGTATCGTGTAACTCAGACTTATCGTGTAACTTTAACGTATAGTTTAACTCGAACGTTTCGTTTAATTCGAACTATTTCCTCGAACTGCTGTTTGTGCATTTGGAGAATAGTGTAGCAGTCTTTTAGATTGATCATTCCACGATAATAGAAAATAATTTACCATTGGGTTCCTTCTTCTGATGCAGATGATAGTACATTCATCCAAATAGCACCATTCATTAGATGTAAGACGTTCTGTACCAGCGACTTATGTCACTTGCTATGCAGTATTGGATATGACTCGACATCATGAGCAGTTTTTCCTTCTGCAACAATGTTTTCAAAAGTCGTCTGCAGCATACATGTATGCAAGCAGGAAAGGGTTAAGGTGCACTTTTCTTGAATGACTTGTTAAAGTTTACTATGTCGCCCGCCTTGGCAGTGTGACACATAGGGATCACTTCTCTGTCGCCTGTCTTGGCAGTGTGACACATAGGGATCACTTCTCTGTTGCCTGTCTGTCATGGTTTAACTTACTGGCATATTGCAAGGTTACACATGTCTTCCAACACTTTTGTTTTATATTGATAATGTATACCTTTAACTGATTTGATTTGAATGTAAATTAGAATCAACATTGATTGGCTATTGTAATTGTAAAAATTACCCGAATTAACCCTTTTCCACTTTGACACATCTACAGCAGACCAACAAACACTGATACAAGGAGAAATTGCTAATAATTTCTCCTTCTTTTTCTCCATTGTTTTTAAAGTAGTTTACAGCAGATTTGTTTTTTGTTAGAATAGGTTAAGTGCACATTTTTTGTCCTAACCTATACAAGCTGTAATGGCTTTGTCCTTATTAGTCCCCTACCGGTCGGAGACCGGTTTGGGGACTATAGGTTTTCGCGCGTTGGTCGGTCAGTCCGTCTGAAAGTATGCTTCTGGGCTGTATCTTCCACATGCTTGAATGGATTTTGATATTACTTCACACAATTATTAGTCTCCATAAAAAGATGATGTTACATGCACATCAGACAGCCAGATACTCTCAAAGGCAAGGTCACAGGATGGGCTCAAACATTGTCAGCAATTTCATGTCTGGGCTATATCTTCCACATGCTTGAATTGATTTTGATAATGATTATTACTTCACCCAATTAGTCTCCCTAACAACATGATGTGTCCAAAAATGCACACACAATACAAAATGTGCTGTCCTCATTCGGTAGGGGACTTTCGTATAGCTTGCATTACTCCATGTACTTGTTATAATAGTCATGACTCGTGTATGTGTATCAGTAGTATTGTTTTATTCAGTTTGTTCTGTCTCTTTTGATATACTTGTATATCATTATTTACTTTGAGTATTGTATTATAATCCTTTCCTATTTGCAGACTCATTTTGATGTATTTGCAAGATGCATCCGCAAGAGGGAAAAGGTTCAGATTGGTAGTGTGGTAGCTCATCCTTATCTCAGCCTATGATAGTGTTATAATCATACTCAAGAACATTTAAATGGAGAAACACATAATTTATGCACCAGTTTGGTAACTTCGTTTATCAGTTTCATGCATTCCGTCCTATAATAAAACCAGTAATAAGTAATGGCTGATATCGAGCGAGAGTACAAACCGATGTACTGAATTGATCTCGTCACACGAAAACCGATTCTCTGTATCGGGATTTTAAAATCCGTGAAGATTCTGATCAATCTGTACCTTCTTCACTCCGATCACTATCTGACATGTTCGCCAATTCGTTGTACATTCATCCAGAAGCCTCTAAGGTACGTCAATGAGCACAGCCGGATTATACAAGTATGCAGTAGTCATATTTTCCAGTAATTCACAAACCTCAACAGTCGGTTTTCATGTGGCGTTGTTCAAACAGTGTTATACGATAAATTTAAACATTACATTGTGCATGCAACATTTTCTTGTATCGGATAACTCTGACAGACCGATCATAGAATACATATTAACCTCCAATCGAATCCCATACTAGTGTACTTCATTTATTCTGTAGATCAAGTTAGATGTCCGCTTAGAGCGGTGAAATCCTGCGATCTCTTTAGTCGTTATCAAAAAGTAATAACTGGATAGCGAACAATGTATATTTAGATAAAACTGCAAGAACGTTGATGCTTATCTCGCTTTATAGTGTTCGCAGTTGCAGTTGTGCATGACACAAGACGCAACTGTTTGTTTTAAAGTCGCTTCTTTCGAAATAAGAGTTAATTGTTGTTTCCTACATATATTGACCGTTAGATAATCAACCCAAATACATTGTCCATAGCCTAGTACTGGTTTGTTTACACAGGGAGCATGAATAAGTGAAATAACTGAAGATAATGTTGAAAACGGTGTTAAACAGGTTTAACCTAATTTACCATAGGACAAACCTTAGAAATTATATTTTCTTTTAACATCACTGGAACATTTATAATGTTTATTATAAACTTTATATACTAACATAGATTAACAAACAACATATGTATTGTAAGATATTAGGGAGGATAGCCACGACCTTCACATATATAGGAGCGTGGCTACATGTAATACAGTTATATACTAATGAAAAAAAAAAAAAAAAAAAAAAAAAAACACATTGTCTCTTTGAAAACAAACCAACCACCACAATGTCTCTCTAAAAACAAACGACCACCACATTTTCTCTCTGAAAACAAACAACCACCACAGTGTCTCTCTGAAAACAAACCAACCACCACAGTGTCTCTCTGAAAACAAACGACCACCACATTGTCTCTCTGAAAACAAAACAACCACCACAGTGTCTCTCTGAAAACAAACCAACCACCACAATGTCTCTCTGAAAACAAACCAACCACCACAGTGTCTCTCTGAAAACAAAACAACAACCACAATGTCTCTCTGAAAAAAAAAAAAAAACCACAATGTCTCTCTGAAAAAAAAACGACCACCACATTGTCTCTTTTTAAACAAAACAACCACCAAAGTGTCTCGCTGAAAACAAACCAACCACCACAGTGTCTCTTTGAAAACAAACCAACCACCACAGTGTCTCTCTGAAAACAAACCAACCACTACATTGTGTCTCTGAAAACAAACCAACCACCACAATGTCTCTCTGAAAACAAAACGACCACCACAGTGTCTCTCTGAAAACAAATCAACCACCACATTGTCTCTTTGAAAACAAACTAACCACCACATTGTCTCTCTGAAAACAAACTAACCACCACAGTGTCTCTCTGAAAACAAACCAACCACCACAGTGTCTTTCTGAAAACAAAGCAACCACCACAGTGTCTCTCTGAAAACAAACCAACCACCACATTGTCTCTCTGAAAACAAACCAACTACCACAGTGTCTCTCTGAAAACAAACCAACCACCATCGTTACTGTAGAAGTATTTGTACAAACCTCATATAAACCTTATATAATCAAATACATGAATTGGATCCTCTTTTATTTCGACGCTTATTCATACGTCATCAACCTCATCCATGTGTACCACAGAGAGCTTCGTTAAATATCATTTGCCCTTTTTTCCTTGCTTAAGAGGTATCGTAGACTGACTTTAACTTGTAAACATTGAATTATTTAAAATGACAGTTGTGATTAAATGCTGTCGAATGTTTTAAAACGTGTTGTTTTATGAAAATATGACATGTTACGGAAAGTATTCGACTTCGTTTCAAAGTTGTTTGTTATTTCTTTGAGTAAAAACCCGGAGTAGGCAATTAAACATCGCAAAATGTGTTTTTAATTGAGAGTATGTCTTTAATAATGAAAAGGTTGTTTTCCCGAGAACAAGTATTTCAATTTAGCCAATAAAACCAGATTGAAAATGGTTAAACTTGCTCTTATATAGTCGACTCTTTGCGTATTTGTGACAAACAATTCTTCATTTTTCATTCCGTTTTCTTCATTACAGACACACATACATGGATTTGTATTTATCTAGATATTGAAACCAGTATTTAAACAAGTTCATTGTGGCAAAATCCTAAGTCGATAAAATTAGATCGAACAATGCAACTGTTTAGATATTTTCCACTTAGATGTCTACTTCATTACTCCAATATACATGACTTCTTTACTTATTTAATTATTCATCCCTTTCCCATATACAACACAAAAATATCGAATCTCATATATAAAAGAAAGATCAATTAAGGTTGGAAACAATGTGGTAAAAGGTGAAATTACTCATGACGTTTTCAAAAGTCGTCTGCTGCAGATGCGTCAAAATGCGTCTATAAGTGGGAAAGGCGTCAAATGGTGTTCTCCTTTTGAATCTCAATTCTGAATTATTGTATAAGGTGCAGCGGACTCGCGATAACTCGAACGTCTCGTTTAACTAGAACGTATCGTTTAACTAGAACGTATCGTTTAACTAGAACGTATCGTTTAACTAGAACGTATCGTTTAACTAGAACGTATCGTTTAACTCGAACATATCGTGCAACTCGAACATATCGTTTAACTCGAACATATCGTGCAACTCGAACATATCGTTTAACTCGAACATTCGTTTAACTCGAACATATCGTTTCACTCGAACGTAATTTTTAACTCGAACGTATCGTTTAATTCGAACCATTTCCTCGAACTGTTGTTTGTGCATTTGGAGAACAGTGTAGCAGTAGTTTAGATTGATCATTCCCTGATAAGAATTTACCATTGGGTTCCTTCTTCTGATGTTCTTTAGTAGTGTGATTGCACAATTGATGTTGCGCAGATGATACATCTAGTACATTATTTTTCAATTAGCATCCTACAATAGATGCAAGATTATGCCACTTGCATTGCAGTATAGGATATAACTCGACATCATGAGAAATTTCTGCTTCTGCCACATTTTTTTCAAGGGTCGTCTGCAGCAGACGCGTCCAAATGAATATGCAAGCAGGAGAGGGTTAATGTGCTCTTTTATTGAATGACCTGTTAACGTTTATATATGATGTCTTACCTATCTAAGCAAAGTTAACCTTTTCCGCTAGTATATTTTGCCCAGTGGATCAATATTAACACAGAACTAATTGTTTATGTCAAAATTCTACAAAAATAACTACTGAATGGATATCCTTTGCAATTGGAGCTTCAAAAGTAACGTGACCATGGGTCTTTATTAGCATGTTTTTCGTGATAAATGACTTCGTTTCACTGGAACGAAGAGGGTTTCCGTGCAGAACTAATAGCTATGGTACATGTATCTGTGGAACGCAACCCTGTCCACTTAGCCATTTACAACATAGAAATGCATTTTGACACATCTGCAATACACACCTTTAAACAGATTATAGAAAAGGGAGAACACATACATTGCAAGCAATTTAAATCACACGGTTTTCAATTTTATTCAATACTAACGCTTCCATATTTTTCGTCGTGTGAGGAAATGCGGATTACCGTTGATGTTTACAGCATAATCATGCAAACTTAATGTACAAGAGGTACGTAATTAATGCAATCATTTAAAGTTCTACTCAGCATCATTTTCGTAGATTCCAGCGATTCAAGGCCCATGAATTCCCGGGAAATTACACCCTCCTCGCCATGGTCGGTGCTGAGTTAACAATTTCCCGTTCAAGGTTGCGTATGCACAGTTCAACTACCACAAGCCGCCATGGTCATCAACTGGACAGTCCTTGAAATGCATTGGCTCTTGAAATGTATCGAATGTGCTAAAACCGTGACCATTATTGTAAGTACTATCGATTAATACACTCATCATCTAATACAGTATTGTCCGGTTATCAAAGTTAGAATGATTTGACAACCGCATCGTGATGATGTTACAGCTAGAATATCCTCCAACAGAGTCCATAATTGGAGCTCCAATATGGTTATATCAAATCAGTTTGATCCAAGGTAGGACGCTTTTTTAGATACTCAGGTTGAACAGATAGCATTTAAATAGTCATACAGGTACTGAAAAACTTCAAGAAAGACACATTCCGGTACTAAATTATCATACAGGTACTGGAAAACTATCAGAAATACACATTCCGGTACCAAACAGTCATACAGGTACTGGAAAACTACAATAAAGACACATTCCGGTACCAAATAGTCATACAGGTCCTGGAAAACTTTCATAAAGACACATACCGGTACCAAATAGTCATACAGGTACTGGAAAACTTCAATAAAGACACATTCCGGTACCAAATAGTCATACAGGTACTGGAAAACTTCAATTAAGACACATTCCGGTACCAAATAGTCATACAGGTACTGGAAAACTTCAATAAAGACACATACCGGTACCAAATAGTCATACAGGTACTGGAAAACTTCAATAAAGACACATTCCGGTACCAAATAGTCATACAGGTACTGGAAAACTTCAATAAAGACACATTCCGGTACCAAATAGTCATACAGGTACTGGAAAACTTCAATAAAGACACATTCCGGTACCAAATAGTCATACAGGTACTGGAAAACTTCAATAAAGACACATACCGGTTCCAAATAGTCATACAGGTACTGGAAAACTTCAATAAAGACACATACCGGTACCAAATAGTCATACAGGTACTGGAAAACTTCAATAAAGACACATTCCGGTACCAAATAGTCGTACAGGTACTGGAAAACTTCAATAAAGACACATACCGGTACCAAATAGTCATACAGGTACTGGAAAACTTCAATAAAGACACATTCCGGTACCAAATAGTCATACAGGTACTGAAAACTTCCAGAAAGACACATTCCGGTACCAAATAGTCATACAGGTACTGGAAAACAACAATAAAGACACATTCCGGTACCAAATAGTCATACAGGTACTGGAAAACTTCAATAAAGACACATTCCGGTACCAAATAGACATACAGGTACTTGAAAACTTCAATAAAGACACATTCCGGTACCAAATAGTCATACAGGTACTGGAAAACTTCAATAAAGACACATACCGGTACCAAATAGTCATACAGGTACTGGAAAACTTCAATAAAGACACATACCGGTACCAAATAGTCATACAGGTACTGGAAAACTTCAATAAAGACACATACCGGTACCAAATAGTCATACAGGTACTGGAAAACTTCAATAAAGACACATACCGGTACCAAATAGTCATACAGGTACTGGAAAACTTCAATAAAGACACATACCGGTACCAAATAGTCATTCAGGTACTGAAAACTTCCAGAAAGACACATTCCGGTACCATATAGTCATACAGGTACTGGAAAACTTCCAGAAAGACAATGTACTATCAAACGCTTAAACGTTTAACCAGAAACGTAGACCAGAAATCGGACTGCGATACACATGACATTTACTGTCATGAGTAATGGCAATGTAGAATATCATTAAGGATACTCCTGCACAGAATAAACTGCCATACAGAGACAGTTGTTAGGCTTCCGTACCCACAAGCTATAATCACCAGAGTTTAACCAATGCGATCTTTTTCACTTTCCACTGCGTGCCGTTTAGACAAGCAAAGTGCACCGGGCAATGCATAGTGTCTATGTCTTAATTATTCCTAGAAAATCATAGTTTGATGCTTCAAAATGATGTGTGTTGATATTAGTAAAGTGTGTTTCTGTTTACATAAAATATGAGGCATAACATTGTAAAAACAGGAAACGTTTGTATACATTTCTGTCCTAAAACCAAGTGATGAACTCCCCTAGAACACCAACATGCAAAGTATCAACGAATTGACAATTTGAAGCAATTCGTTATTTAAGTTTTGTGTATCATCTCAACTCAGTGAATATTTAACACGTTTAGTCTTAGTTGTCTGGTATTTGGAGCATACATCGGGAGCACAGAGGGACACTGACGAATCTCCGACTAGGTTAAACCAAAACCACCGATGGCATTTAATCCAATAGCGTTATGTTTATTGTGGTGTAGTGGGGATCATTTTCTAATTAAAATATGTGTCCTGTTTACAGAGCTGATTAGGAAGCATTTCAATTTCGAAAAAAAAAAAATGTTATCCATCTAACCAACTTTCAACAACAGCAACGACGACAACATATTAAATATATTGAAGTTTAAACGCATTTAGTTTACATCGAGTGCGAAATATTTAGCTTTCAGCTTTGTTTAATATGGCAATACATCTGCATCCTGGAGACATAACACATACTGTTGCCTTTCGCGTGAAAACAAATTAACTGCATAATCCGCTCATTACGGGACTAATTTACATCGATTTTGAAACAAAATGTCAGCTAATTTTGATCAGGCATATCTCTTTCCAGAAGACATAACTAATCATTTCGCCTCTTATTCCAACTCGGGACATTTCATACGAAAGGTCGACGCTCTACCACTGCGACACTGTTTTTCAGAATTATTAAAAAAAAAGGGGAAAAAATGCACTTGCCAAAGTTTGCAAACACTATATCTCCTTGGTTTAAGTAATACTATAAGATATGCTCGAACCATTATTAAAGACGATGATTCATTTCGATGTCATTGAACAAAACGTTAGTTTCTATAGGACTACAATAAACTAGACTTTAATTTTCAGGATAGGTACGTAACAGAGGTAACCCTTATCCTGCTGTATGCGGATTGAAAATCAAAACACCGTCCGTCCGGAGCAATATCTAAAGCATGGTCGGATGGAGTTAATTAAAACTACCATAGGTAAAAATGTCAGATTGCCAGTTTCACGAAGATTACCTCAAAAACTTCAGAGTTATGCTCAATTAAACTTATAATGGATATTGAATTTGGCAAATAATCTGCTGTAAGAAATACTTATTTAGAATAATTTAATGTTAACACTTAAATCCATTATATTGTTTATGTACTGTTTATATCCCAACTACAGCTGTACCTTAGAACACTCTACAGGCCACGTTGAACACCCAATTTATGAAAGTATACCAAATCTTGCTCAAACTATAAACTGGGTCACATAGTATAAACAACAAGATCGCACAGTCATGTTTTAGAAACACCTCAAAACACTCAAGAAGCCTACTTTTTCATCAAATGAACACAAGGGTTCACCAGAATATTCATCTCCATCAAATCCCAGTAAGGTTCAAACTAGGTCACAAGGTCAAATTTGAGGAAAAACGTGTGAACACATAAGAGGTCGAATTCGATATTAATGAAAACTCATCAAAATATTCACTTCCACCGAATCCTACACATGTCAATCGCACAGTGAATGAATCCCACCTACCAAATCAAATACAATTTGCGATTTTTCAAGTGCAGTTTACGGCCGTCATTTAAAATTTGAAAATTGAATCATAAACAATAAGTTTTCCGGAGGCCTGTGTGAAAAAAGAAGATTATTTGATATGACCAGGCTATTTCCACCATGTACTGGAGTGGCGACTACAATATCAGGTTTATTTGCACAACCTTTTCGGTAGAGGCGTTGTCACTTCAGTGCTAGGCGCTGACGTAGTTAGGGTCGTGGGTTCGAATCACGGCAGCGGAACAAATGGAAAATTATATTATCAGACCGTTTTTCCGAAGTAAGTGATCTTCATATTCAGAGACAGAGATAGACGGTCAGGGCAAAAAAATATACATGTATCTCCCCATTATGTGGGGTAGACATAATGATTCAAATAATAAATGTAAACACATGATTTAACTTTCTTTTTAATCTCTGTTCACCACTGTGTTCACAAGCATATATATATATACACACGAACGGTGTTGTGTGGACGGTTGTTCATCAACAAGCTGAAATAGATAAAAGTACTTTGGTTTTAACCCTTAAAAACAGACACATTCCTTCCAAAGCAGAATTGAATAACATTTATTTTTATGGCAGTTCACCTCTTATTCTACTGAATTCGTGCACCTGGTATCACTGTCCTTTCCAACATATACCACATATGCAGCAGACGACTTCATAAACATATGTGAATAACTATAGAAAAGCTCTTTAAATGAAAAATGGAGATGAAAAACATTGTGGCAAAAGGCGACAGTTTTCCTTTTTGCCACAATGTTTTCAAATGTTATCTGAAGCGGATGCGTATAAGTGCGTCTAAATAAACAACATAAACACAATATTTACATAAACTGTTCAAATGAGTAACAAAAACAAGATAAGACTGCGAATGTAAAATAGTGTTGAAAAGGTCGTAAATTGTATCCAAAGAAGAAGCAAACACTCACACATTCTTGCTCACATTGGCATTAACGGTCGCTCAAAACATGCATACTGACACGGGGTGAATTGGTTATATTATGCCAGTCTCGGAAGCAGGAGAACAAGATCGAATCCTATGTCCGGTCATAACGATGTATAATAACGGCTTCTCTTCTAGCCGTTCAGGAATCCGCTGTGGTCGGGTGGTTAGCGTCGGGGATTTCGAAACCGGGTGTCCCGGGTTCGATCCCCAGTCGCGGCACTACTGTCATGGTGGAGTGCCCTTGGGCAAGGCACATTTTCTAACCTAGTACTGGTTTGTTTACCCAGGGATCATGAATTATTAAATTTAATTGCGCGCTAAATGACCTTAGCTGTCGATGCGCCATAAAACAATATACATTCATTCATTCTAGCCGTTCAGGGATACAGGGGTACACACGATAAGAAAAGACTAACGCTGTGATATAATTTAAACACATTACAATGAATGACGCTAAACACAATGCAAACGATTGAATTAAATTTCACCAAAACATTATCAATTTGATTTACGTATTTCTTAAGACGGAATAACGTTCTAATTATACCTCCCGTATGGCTGATCCGTTTCATTTCTGTAAAGGATAAATTCCACAGTTTCTTCAAAATAGCTTCAACCACTTTCCACGTGTGGGGAGAAGGGTTAGGTTTTCTAGACTTCACTAATACAGACGGGTCATCACAAGTTTTTCCGTCACCAGACATCTTAACACAGAGCATATAGATAGAGAATGATTTGTAATCTGTGGCAACCACTACCCCAAAGCCCGATGTAAAGCCACCTAGAATTAAAGTTCAACAGTTTACTGGATTCATACGACGTTAATCATCATTGGAGCAGATATATTTTTACAAAACATTGTGGAAAACGAACAATTACTCCGTTTCAAACGATACAGTCAGTTATTTACCAATAAACAGTTATTTCCCTTTCCAGTGTGTATGATGTACTATTGTTAGAGTTGTCTGCTTTAAAGTCAGATACACAAACGGCAACACCAGGCTGCCCTGTGATCCATAGTCACAAAACTCAAAACCTGTTTTGCGAAACCTATATAGGTTTTGTCGATATACCGTTCCTGAGTCGGTTAACCAAACATGTTCTACCTGTTTTCAATTCATAAAACAGGTAGGATTCGTTCCGTTTGATACGCATAGCTTAAACGTGTTTACGTTGTGTTTACTATGGAACACAAGGCTGCAGCTGGGCCCGTATGCACAGTGACACTAAGCCAACTAAATTCGATTTCCCAACTCAATATAAATTATCGGACTAAATTGTGGCTATTTAGATTTAGTCCGTAAACACTTAACGCTTGATTGAAAACCGATCTAAACTAAACTTTGGGAGTGATAAATTAACTTACTAAATTGAAAAAAAATAGCAACTGCCCACCGCTTCGGCATTTAAATAGGACTCGTTGTTTGTTATTTACAGTTATCTACTAGTTTCCGGGAAGAAATTGGCGTATTCAGTTCGAAACCGAATATTTAATGTTGATACAGCATCAATCTGCTGTTGTGTGATTGTTGATGATGTCGGACTACACACGGATTTTCTAGAGTGGAGGAAAAAGGTTGCAAAATTCTGAGAAGCATTCTCATAACTTATTTCCAGGTTCACTCAATAGTGTTCAGGGGCGTAGCTCCCTTCATGCACTGTAGGCATGTGCCTACACATTTTTTCTCAAAATGCCCCAAAATGCAGCTGCGGCGAGAGACACCTGCGTAATGTATCGACCAGATCAGCCTGCGCTGTCCGCGCAGACTGATCCGGCCGACACATTCCGTCTTAGGAGGATAACTGTATAGAGTAGTTATTCCTGAAATAGAAAATCCACAGAAGGCGAAAAGTGTCTATCCGGGTAATGCCTGTGTGGCATGCTTAGGCTGATCCGGGTCGATACTTTACGCAGAGTCCACAATGTTGATTTTCTCACGAGACGGCCTACACATTGATTATTGAAAAGCTACGCCCCTGGTGTTTAGTTTAGTGTTAGTATTTTCGCTCCTGCACCTTGACAAAAGTTGCTTCTCATTACTCAAGGTTCAATAATTTCACCTATATCACATTTTAATGATTCAAATATGATATCCTTATATATAAAAGAATTCAAACTTTTTGTATATTTTTTCACAGTACTTAGATTCCACAGATGAGTGTTATTTATCAGTTTTACTTTTCATGTTTTTTCACAGTACTTAGATTCCACAGATGAGTGTTATTTATCAGTTTTACTTTTCATGTTTTTTCACAGTACTTAGATTCCACAGATGAGTGTTATTTATCAGTTTTACTTTTCATGTCTTTTCACAGTACTTAGATTCCACAGATGAGTGTTATTTATCAGTTTTACTTTTCATACGGAAGTGTTTCATATGTGATGACACAACTCATTGAAATGGTACAAAGTGAAATATCAAATAGACAGGTATCTCATGCATTTTCGGAATCCATATACTTTAAGCTTTAGCACTAGCTCACATTTATAACTAGTTTACACAAGTTTCTATTGCAGAAAAGAATGAATGCAACTTATTTTAAAGTAGTGAAACGGTTTCGATTCACAAGTGATTGTCTTTCTAAGTTGTAGTTACATGCACATATATGATTGATATAGAATATAAATAATCTTCTTGACTTAAGCATTTTATCATTGGTCCATTTCCCTTACATATAGTAGATTGTTAAGATAATTCACCCTTTCAACAAACAACACATCTGCAGATATCTTTAAAATCATCTAAAGAAAACAATGAAAATATCTATAAATTAAAGTAAAATATTTACCAGCAAGAATATGTCCGTATCATAGCATAGTGTTTTCGAATGAACTAAATCTCAAAACTACAGACACTTTAATTCCTGAATAATACTTGGCCGATCTACGAGATGTTAACTATAACGCGATTGACTCAGTGTGAAATGTAATAGTCGACTCGAACGGAAGGTCTCGTATTCTTCTCTCCCTCCCAGACTGATGGTATTAGCTACATTAGCAAATTGTGGACACGTTAAAAATGGGAAAGAACTTACCAAAATAATCTTTGTCGATAAAACATCCCTTTTTGGGTTGAATCTGATAATATCGGGAATTCACTGCTGAATTATATCATATCATATCACTGTCAATGATATGATTATATATCAAATATTAAGCAAATCTTAACTTAAATGTAGTTCACAACGATATGCTTTTTCCACATCTCTAAATAACGAGATGTATTATTTCTTCGAAGGACACGATCCAAAAGAGTTTAGGACATGCAGATGAGTACAGCAAATATACATGTAATTAAAATACCTGGGTATCTCTGTTAATTGCTCGCCACATCATTATCTTTTGCATGGTACATTAATACAATATTAATTTATTTGTAAACTGAGGTCGCCGGCCGGAGATGCAGTAATTATACATATATAACGTTCACATACTTTAAGAGTTGTGTATTTATATGAACTAATTGTAATATTAATCGAGCAGTGACTTTTGTTATCGTATGGTTTCATTTTCTGGTTCCATTATAACTGAAATATATTTTGCGATCCTCTTTATAATAACCCTACTTTCGCTTTCCAGCAGGTTATAAAACAATCTTCCTAATTCTACGTTAAATTGATGGCTTGAGCATCGGAATTGTGCAAACGACTTTCTTAAATGAAGAGTCATACCAAGCAATAAATATCTCTCTGGATCAACAAAGAATGAATATGTTTGTACAACCGTAATTTGATGAACCGTTTACATATTTTGTAAGGAACAACAATCAGAAATTGTTTTTTAATGAGTTAAAACATATCAACGTTTCTAACATCTTTTGAGAATCATGCGTTTCAAAAATTTAAACGTACATAGAAGGTTTTTAACATTTAAAAATTTAACAAAATATGCTTGCATGTCTGTCTTAAAAACAATAACCAACAATCGTATTTTTTTTTTAATTTTCCCGCTGAAAAAAACAAACAAACCAGCGAAGTTTATACACAACATTTGGTTAAAATCTATATAAATGGTATGGTATACAGCAACGACGAAAGAAATGTTGACATTTTTTACTTATGCAGAACTAAAAGATAAAGAAATTAATATGTGCATTGATATACTTACTACGCATATTTCTCGGTGGATATCAGACTTTTCGAGTCCTTTGTTACTCTTCGAATGCATTGGAGCCTGACCAATAACATGACGCAAGACGGGCTTGAAAATACCATTTACCCAAAAACTATCGAATAATAGATGAAATTTATTCTGAATAATAAACTTTAATAGTGTGATATTAAAATACGTTTGTTGTCATGTCTGAAATTGACTTCGAAGATTTAAACATCATTAAGTGACAGATTATCCATCTAGTCTAGCGACTTGGTGTCTTGAGGTATTTAAAAAATGCTTTGGGACGTTTTCGTTGTTCTAGCAATAAACTTAGAATAGAACTAGGTAGACATTTAAATATTGAAAGGGAAAATCGTTTATGATCCTATTGTTTGCTTTCTAAAGATATTGTGATAGTTGAAAATGAATACCACGTCTTCTTTTATAGATTCTTTCATAATTTACTGAAAAGTGAAAACATTATAGTTATTAGAAAAATCGCTAAGATTATCTCTGTTTTAATGAAACTTACAGATAGTGCTAAATGAAACAAAATTCATTGCAATACAATGCCGTTTCATCGCAAACGTAGCTTATTTTCCAAATATAAACTTCTCTGCTGTGTTTTAGGTTTCGAAACTGTGAATTAACCTTTGTTGTATCATAAATAATGTATTTTGGGCCGATAGCCTTTATTTACAAATTAAGAATCATTATTATTAATATAATGGTAAGATATAAAGGTGTCAACGTCACGTGGGTCAAAAGCTATATATGGCTTATTGTTTTTATAAATACACTACCGACAATTAAAATATTTTGTAAAGATATAAGTAAATGAAAATTATAACGTAATTTAAATTCCATAAATATCCATTATGTGGGGTCACGTCAAACAGTTTCGTAGGTTATTGAACGAATAAACGAAAAACCAATTGATTTTTTCGTATAACCAACATGCTACTCTTTGCATGATTGGACATGTAAAAGCTGACACAAACGTATCAGCAACCTGTTCCTTTAGAATCGCAGTTTAATTCATTAGTCAGACATGTTAAAGTGATAGCAGTTTTAACGATTAATAATATTCGAATGAAATTGTATCGTTTTAAATTGCCTCAATATTTACGGTATTCACTGACGATATATGAGAACAATGTTGATAACTAACGGCCAAAGCTTGCCTAACCTGATATGATGGTATGTTGAGCTACTCAAAATTTTCACCGCACATAATAACTATAAACATGCAGCCAAGAACGTAGATCGTATCTACGTTCTTGATGCCGCGTTACACGAAATCAGTATTTCGGAGGGTTTGAAATGCATTTCAATGACCAACGCATTGTAAATTTGTATAGTCGTTTTTCGGTAAGTCAAAGAAGTCCTTTCCTCTGTGGGTTTTTAGAATGTTTGTATAATTTAATGGCGAACTGGGATGCTCTTGAGCTAGATCTTCGCCGGTCGAAAATTATTTCATGTCAAATTGTATGTGTTACGTCCAAAGAAATTTAAAAGTAAAGGACGTTAGCTTGTTCAAATCAAAGTTGGATTGACTCATGGGTCTCTTGGCAACTCTTAAAGAGTTAAATTAAACGTAACGTTGACTTACTCCCAGGACTCTTTATTTATGACACTTTTCACGTCTTTTATGAAAATTCGAAATATTGCCTTAACCTTTTTCCACATACTACAATTCTGCAGCAAACGACCTCCAGGCAAAAACACAGAAACACTTCATGAATGAAAGTAAGATAATTGAATAGAGATGAAAAAAGTTGACACGATTGTCAGTAAATGTTATACCAATGCAATAAAGGTTAAAATAAAATTAGGTCAGGCTTGAACTTTTTTGTTGGGAACAGTGTTCCTGAAGCTACGACCGCTTCATATGTATCAATGTAGAATTTGACATATGTTCTTCAGGTCAAGTTAATTCCACAGTATTTGGGAACTGGGATATCACATCCATAGTCTTTTACCTTCAGCACCTATTATACTTATACTACTAATAACAATGCATAACATGATTTCTATCAATTATTAATATTATGTCTATAAGCGATATGCATATAACGTACACCGAGTTTTGAGCTTACTGTAAGTCAGTCCATTTCAGACACAGGAACATATTTAGTGCAGCTGTATTGGAGAAGTAAATGGTTGTATAAGTATACGTCTATGATATACAGTGGATGTACCTTCTGAAGCAAGATTTTTACTACCATTCTCATAAAGCACATCAACGTATGTCCATTATTGTTTTCTTTCTTAATCGCCATTTGTTTGCTAAATGTATATGTTTTCAACTGATTTTACATCTTCGTTTTCTTCTCTGTAACATTATATAACATTACAATATGTGATAAAAAGAAATGCTTATATTATCCTTAAGATCTCGTTAAACTACAAGCTCATATCATTTTTATGTGTGGCAATTAGACAATTTACTAGATTGTCGGCATTTGATCTCCTGTTTAAGGGATAGAGTACCCACTAGCCCCTTCTCATATGTTTTCTGACGCATCTGTGGATTTTGTAAAAGAAATTCAAAGAACTGTTCTTATATGTTTTCGGAATTAATCGTTGTGCCCTTCGTAAGTAAAGCGTGTAGCATAATGATATACTTGGTTGGTGTATATAGCGATGCTGGATGAAAGCAACATATACGTACGTACCGGGATTACCTATTTGCGAGTGCAGTGCTGCTAGGATAATTTAACATTGAAACTTACCAGTTTAGAATACTAGCTTCATATGAAGTGAAGTCGCCAATATTGAACCTCTTCAAATACCGGATTTCCAACAATAATTGATAAAATGTCGATGTTTCAGTATGAGATATTGGTTTTTTTAGCCTCGTTAGACGAAATAGTATCATGTCGAACTTGGAAACAGTGAGATATCAGGTGAGTATCACCAGACTGTTTGCGATCATTAAGACGAGCATTACGATTCACTTCTGATAAAAATGAGCTAGAATTCCTTTGGTTTGATTACCATTCACCTTAAAACTATACTTAAGCGAGGATGCAATCGAATGTCTCCTGATGCGATTCTTTCATATTTTCAGGTGGTATCATGTCCGGTAATATGGTCGTTTCGGAAACCGATTACAAGACTTTCTCTATCTCATGGGCCTATGTTAAACCGTCTGCAGATGAAGGCAAATACAGTGACGTCGCTCTAGTGGTTGAGACAAGAAGACCATTCCTAGCTCCACACACCTTGAAGATCATTGATGCTATTCTGAGGAAACTGTGGGGTCTTTTTCTGACAGAAATGATCAAATATTAACACACCAATGGTTATATGCGTTCAAAATCACAATCTCTCATATTTTAGCTCCACTAGCTGAAAGCCACACGAGCTAATGTCATGGCGAATTGACCGTGCGTGCCTCCGTCAACATTTTCTTCTCTGTAACCAATGGGTCAATTGCGCTGAAACTTCACTGAAAGCATCCTCTCAATGTCCTCACCATAATTGCTTCAATTTTCTTTTTGTCCATGCATAATTCAGGCTTCGATGGCAACAGAAAGAAAGAACTTAAAACAGTTTTCTCCTCCCAAACCGGTTGGCCGATTTTCAAATAATGTTGCAGAAATGTTCCTTGGGTGACCCTCTATCCTGATTCCTTCAAGCCATGTTGACTGGTTGTAAAACATTGCCGCCAGGTGGCTGTGCTAATTTGCCGTATATGGCGAAAGTGAAACTTTAAAAACTTCTTCTCCAAAAGAATCTGGCGCATTTCCAGATCATTTTGAATAAATGTTTCTTTGGTGACCCTCTATTAGATTTGTTAAAGCCATTTTGATTGGTGAAAAAGTGTAGCCGGCAGGGAGCGGGGCTGTTTTACCCTATAAAGCTATAGTGAACAAATATTCTTCTCAGAAAATATCTTGCCGATTTCCAAATTATTCTTTAGAAATGTTCCTTGGTGAGCCTCTATCAGATTCCTTCAAATCACGTTGATTGGTCGAAAAACACAACCGTCAGAGAGCGGCGCTGTTTTGCATTATATGGATATAGTGAAAAATATTCTTCTCCGAAATTATCTTGCCGATTTCCAAATGATTTCGTAGAAATCATCCTTGGTTTACCCTAGACCCAGACACTGTCTTATATCTAATATGTGAGTAAATCGCTGAGGAAATTGATGGATTGTAGGTTAACGCCGTTTTAAACGATATATAAGTAAGTGGTTGTTTACACAAGTAATGCACACGAAATTCAACTGATTATCTTCTCGCATAGACTATTTAGACCTTGTTGGTAGACGAATGACGCTAGTCACAATACGTTGTGTTAATCATTTGACAGAATGGAATGCCAAGCCATGTTTCGACCTAGAGTGATAGCCCTCGTCGTTACGGACAGAGCTATCAATACTCGACTACTGATACAATAAACATTCACACGCTTAATTTGCATGACATTTCTCATCGTCGTACACCCGCACTCCATACATCACTTGTAGGATTTTTAACTGTCGTTTCACCGTTTTCGAACAACAGAATAGAAAATACACTAGTTCATTAGAAACAATATAACATTCCCGACACACGGCGAAGATGTGAAAAAACAAAACAAATGGTACCATCATTTTTGAGATGTGTTCAACAAATCGGAAACCGGAATATTTCATAATATTGGAATCGCAATGCAGTCTTGATCAGTACGGTTTTCTGTACGTTTCATGGGCTTTCATAAATTCAATTGCCATGAAGGTCGCCATGGTTTATGTTCAACATAGCCCATTCCCTCGTGTGGACGCATTTTGACTTTAAAAAAATGGCAAAACGAGAATTTTCCCACGATGAGCAATTTCTCAATTCGCCACAATATTTTCACCTCTATTCCATAATCAAACTTTCATTAACAGAAATAAACCACATTAATTACCTAAGCATTAGGTTGTTTAACACCAATAACTAACATTCAAACAAGCCAAAGTGACTAAAACTATGTTTAACATTTATTTTACAAACATGAATCAGTACGCACACATTCAATATCTAAAAGAATACACTTGTATATCGAAAGTTTAGTTATGCCTCTTTTTACGAAGATATTTAAGTACATTGATGCTAGCATGACGGACCCGCCTACGACTGGTTTCGCGCGGAAATTGAAAGCACCGACAGTTCTGCACTCTAGCGACCGACCAGATGCGTTCGCGCAATCACCTTAATCCCCTGAATTGATTCGAAAGTTTATGACTGCGTTATCCTCCTAGGTTATGGGTCGTCACTTTTGCCTCAGTATGTCCCGTCATTCCCATATTATATTTGTGTAACTGAAATGATATCTTTATACAAACCTCCCATTACTTAGGACCGGGTGTATCAACTTGCAAGGGAGGATCTTTAATGGATCGTGGATACAGCCGTCTAGCAATTGTTGGTCGTCACCTCCAGTAAACGTGTCCAAGTCTTTGGATCTTCGCCACGACGTCTGCTTCAAGTCTCAGAAGACTTTGAGATGTGACGGAAAGTAAGGGGCATTTGTCTCCAGTAGAATTCGATTATCGCGCACCACTTTAAGCACTTTCAACTCGTGCCGTCCCATACGATCTACTAGTCTAGCGAATTCAAAGTGGGTGTTTGGGAATTCTTCGGACACTGTCATCTTGATTCCTAATGAGCACTGGTACCGATGCCTTATTTGAAATTGACTCTTGAATGACACCTGCATCTATTATCTTCTTTACAGGCGGTTATACACATACAACATGAAGAATAATGACGATAACGAAGATGATAATGAATACTGGAAAGGTATATTATATCATTGCATCCTACTCAAGTCCAAACCACAGCAGTGAGATTTTAGCTGTCACTAGGAAACTCTGAATTCCTGCTAGGAGTGCAAAGATGGCTTGTTTTACGCTCCGCAAAGAGGACCAATTTTGTTCATTTGTTTTATTAATTACACAAACACATGTATAAGGAAAACAAGCCCGCCACCTGGTTGTCATATTTGTATCGAATCAATAAAACTAAACAAACTTGGTTGATGGTTACGTAAGAGACACTTGCAACAAATTAGTTTCAAATCGGGCGATTACTTTTGGAAACTACATTACTATATACATACATGTATAAGGAAAATAAACCCCGCCCCTTCATGGGATCGGAATAAGTTGAACAAACTGGGTAAACAGTTATGCCAAATTATTTTCAGATCAGGCGAGTACTTTTGGACAAGAATGTTTTGGCATTTTCCCATTTTCTGATGATGCAGCGACCAGATTGATCAATTTAAGTATTCGAACATATTTCAAAGAATAACACGAAAGGAACATTCCTGTGAATTATAAATAAATTGTTGACAACGACGGGTAATCAAAATAACTCACCCAGTGAGCTAAACGGGTATCTGTATCAGGGAAATACATTATTGAACTATTTATCTTGAAGCCCCCCCCCCCCAAATATCAACATACAACAAGTATTAAATGCACTATGAGTATAATGCATTTGATTTGAAACAATGTGGAAACTAGAAAACCGAAGTGTTCATTTTGAGCCACATCTTAATTGTCCCTTTAGTGTTTCCTAGTTTCCTAAGGGTCATCTATTAAATGTGTGTGATAAGTGGTATGCAGCAGGGAAATAGGACTTTAATCATGAAATAATCATAGAATATATCGTTGTTTTGTATATATTATTCATACCTGGTTTTTAAGTGAGCTGCTCGTTAGAGCCAATTGCTAAAGTAGGCAAAGTCCAAAGACACTCATCGTTTTGAGACTACAATCTAGACTAGTGTGTTTGATTGAAATTGGTCCAGTGTTTTAGGAGGAGATTTCGTTTAAAGCTAAAAGTTAACGACGGACAAACGTCGCCGACGGAAAGAGAGAGACCAGAATAGAGGACTAGAGATATGTTCCTTGCATTGTTCCATTAACATGATCACAAGGTATAAGTCTGGCAATTTTGAAGTGAATCTGCCAAAGAAAATCAAAGTTATTACCAATTAGTAATACGCCTGGTGGACAGCCTGACAGACAGACGACAGAGAATTAATCCCAAAGTGTATCTCTGCATTATAGACAGGCGAGTAAATAAGTTTGTAATTTTAATGTATCCCTAAGGACTATATGGAATATTACCCACATAATAAGTCCCCTGCCCCTTCATTGAAAAGTTGATAATTCCCCTTAATCTTACTTAAGAGAATTATTTTCAAATCGGGACTATACTATTGGTCAAGAAGATTTTTAAAGTGTTTGCCATTTTCATAAACGACCTTGTCTGTGAAATTAACGACTTTAACCATGGAATTTCAATGGGCGAGCGACGGATATCATTACTGTTATACGCAGATGACATTATGTTTACAGCATCTTCCGACAAACACTTACAATCGATGCTAAATAAACTTACAGAGGGAGGGATTTAGGCGGAATTGTCTCTAAACGTTACAATATGAAAGAGTTTGGTTTTAAATCATATGAGAAACTTTATTATAACTGTGTATTTCTGATCCTCAATTACGGGGCATCCACATGGGGATTTAAATCGTTCAAATGTATAGACAATATTCAAAATAGGAACATGAGGTATTATCTAGGTGAGCATAGATTCGCATCTCTAACAGCATTGATTGGAGACACTGGTTGGCTTCCTAGCATATTTAGACAATTGATATATATTATAAGATTTTGGAATAGACTACTGCAGATAGATGATACCAGATTAATATAATGCGTTTTTAATTCTGACTATATAATATGTGAGAGCAACTGGTGTAGATATTTGAAAACCGTTTTGATAAAGATCGGCTTATTAGATTATTACACAAATAAGCTTATTATTAGGATGGATTTAGCCAAGGTAAATATAAAACATCATTTTATCGCTGAATGGCCTACAAGTGTACAACAAACCCAAACATTAAGAACATACAAATTATTTAAAGATACATTTATTTTTGAACGCTACATTCAACTGAATTTATTGACAAACGATCGATCTTTACTAGCACAACTTAGATGTGGAATTTTAACATTAAGGATAGAGACAGGTCGATATATTGGGGAACCAGTACAATCACGTACCTGTTTAGTCTGTAACTGTTCAGAAATAGAGACAGAAACACATTTTTTGATTTTATGTGCTTTTTACAGGGGATTACGATCTGACATATTTGGGGATATTATCGATAAAGACGATTTAAAACAATTATCACCAGAGCACAGGCTGTGTTACTTAATGATGAATCATGTCAGAAAACTGTCCAAATATATTATTAAAGCGTATTCCTTCAGACGGAGATCCATTTATTCCAGCCAATGAGAAATCAACATGCGTATTGATAACTTTGACACATTTTGTTGTAAATATAACAATACATGCACAGTACCGTTCAGTATTTCACTCATTCATTCATTCATTCATTCATTCAATCAATCAATTATACATTCATTCATACGTTCGTTTGTCCGTCCGTCCGTTTATACATTAATTTATTCTTTCTTTCATTCACTCACTCAATCATTATATCTTGTTTAGTTTGTTTACTTCAATGTTTATTTGAGATACTGTAAGATGGGTTTTCTTTACCTTTCATTTCTGTAAAGAACTCCAGTCATGCAACCAGTTATTTGTAAGATACTTTTCATAACTATTGTTTTGCTTTGCAATTGTTTGACTGTTCTTTCCAAGAAAGGGCGTAAATCTCTGTTGCGAAACGAAACTTTTTATGAAACACGCATCTATTTAACAGTATACAAAAACTTATTGTATATAGTATAAGAATGATTAGAGTCATGCAATCGAATTCGGGCACGTAATTGGTATGTATCTTGTCCTCCTTGTACTAGGAAACATGCCAACGACATGAGCAACTAAGTGCTGTGTACTTATGTAGATATATGTGTTTATTAGGTGAGAAATGTACTCACTGTGTAAATATCTTTTTTTCTCAACAGTGACATATAGGCCCATGGGGCCGGGTGTTTTCCAATTATTATATACTGGTATACGTTTGTTTTGTTATACACAGGTCACTATAATAAAATATTTACTTACTTACTTGGTATACATTGATTTTATAGCATTTATGAATTTTGTGCCTACGTTTTGATTTAATAGCTTTTGCTAAAGTAGTAATCTATTAATGTTATCAAACACTTTCTCCCAGTACAAGAATGCTGCATACAATTTATTTTTATTTGATAAGGTTTTTTTTATCACTGCATGTAATATAAAGATACAATCAGTTGTTGATTTATTCTTTTGAAACCCGTATTGGTCAATACATTTGTATATTAAAAATATTAAAAAAATATTATCTTCAGATTTGCTTTATAAATATGTCTAACTTAGTCTACCAATTTCAAGCCTACGCATATCGTTCACAACTAAATTGTAACGTAATAAAAAATGGTAAGGCTACTTCCTCATGTTTGTTTTACTGTTGAGGTCATCGAATCTGTCGAATGGTAAAGTCAAAATTAGAAAAGAATATTTATTTTATTTATTCCTTTATTTTTGAACACAGATACATCATATATGAGTCCCTACGCGAAATACCTTGCAAACTTTTATCTTTCCACCTCAACCATACCAACTAAATGTGTATGTATCCGGGCTTTTTTCTTGAAATTCAAGTATATCTGTTGAGACAAAAACAAAGTGTAAGTACAGTGGAAAACATGCAATATATACGTAAACAATAGCTGATACTTATACTTGGAAAATCGCCGTTATTTGAAAAAGGAAAGAGGAAAGTAAAACGAATATTCGAAATATCGTTTTCAATATTCGTTCGATCCCTAGTTTTTTTTTTGCTAGGCTTTGACGTTTCTGTGAGAAAAGTTTTGGTTGCTTGAAAAGAGTTTTTGTTAATGTTAATAAGTTTTGCACATCAAACGTTATTGTTCTTGGCATAATTTGACAATTGAGATAATATAATTATATACTAATCCCAATTAAGATTTGGTATCCTACCAAGAAGACGATACCAGTAGAACTTTTCGTAGCTCCTTGCCTAATCTGCTAAAACTAGATTTGTGAATAATTATAACAGAGAAGAATACATTGTGCTGAACGAGAAATTGCTCATTAAGAGCATTCTGACTATTACCATTAATGTTTTGAAAAATTGCTGTAAAAGACGAAAATGCCGCCAATACCTAATTATTTGAAATGCAAAAACGCTCTATTTATAAAACTTTGATTCAATACTGACTGACGTTTATATACTTTCGACGACATGTAGATATAACTTACTTAAACTAAATGTCATAGGTCAATTCTACATTGAGGTAAATAACAAAACGCCGACTTTCAAATATTCCAGTATCAGAAACACATGCTTATTTAATGGAAAACTTCTCCAAACGCTACAAGATAATTCATACAATTGCCAATAGTATATTACCTGTTCGAGCGGTATCACAGTCGAGATTACAAACATCCGAATCACAACAAATATCACAGACCTCCTGTTCGTGTGTTCGTTTGTCTATGTGCACGGATCGCTTTCCGACTATAGGGGAACCGACCGAGTTTCTTGGTGAACAATGCTGAAAAGAATATTGGCAATGGGGTGTAAATACTTTGCAAATTGGCTAATTGTATCGGGCAACCTTTTGAGGAGTAAATTTAAGTATTGGTAGTTTGACATGTTTTGTTATAACGTTAACATGACATCGCTTTGTAAGACGAGTTCCGGTAATTTTTCACATTTTAAGTGTCTGTACACACCTTTGGCTTAAGCTTCACACACATTGAAAGCATTTAATTTCTGATAATAAAGCATTGATAATCCATTTTTGCACACGACCGCTTTCGCCAACAAGATACCAAATCAGCCAATAGTGTGTCATTTAAAAATACAACGGAGACCGTCTGAAAACTATTGGTAGTGACCTTCTTGTCGCCTTTGGTACAAACATTTTATTAAGTCCGTTTCACGAGATAAATCGCAGTGACATGAACTATTTATAAGAATGTGAGTTTTTAATATGAAGAAGAAGTTTATTTCAAATACAATTTCAATAGGCCACATGACCCGTGAGAAAAATAAAATTCACAAATAAACATTACAAATTATAATCATCATGCTTTATGTGTATTTAATGTATATATCATGTTTTAAGTGTATTTGGTGTATGCGTCATGTATGTAAAGGTGTTTCATGTGAACATCATGATGTACGTGCATGTTTGTACATGTTTTTCATAATAAACACAATGTTTTACGTGTATTTCGTGTATGCATGAAGTAAACGTGTATTTAAGGTATGAATCATGTTTCACGTGTAGTTTATGGATACAACATTGGTTGAGCGTAACACACCCATCTTCATCATATTTACGATTATTAAATACCTGTACATTTTCCGGCGCAAATACATACAGATTGTCATGCGCAGTTCAGACACGACAGATTAGATTTCCGTATTGTACTTGTGTATAATACTGATGTGTGACGTAAGACAGTGCGCGGACTACTTTCAGCGAGGTTCCCGTTCTGAATCTACGCTACGTAGTAAAATATGCAGACAACCAGTATTATCTAGGAAAATAATTTCTATTTTATGTATCTAATACCTAATGTCAAATTTAATTTAAATAAAACCGCTTATAAAGATTAAACACGTGTTATCTCAATAAAAAATTAATTGAATCTGTATATTTGTTACTTTTTTCACTCTTAATAGATTGTAGGTATATGATAAAAGGAATATTACGTTACAGGAGCGATAAATAGGTGGCATTGCACAACTCGTAAAATGGAAAAATCCATACCTTACTCAACCTTCGGTCTCGTAAGATATCGATTGTTCCACGCTATACTTATCGCACAATAATAACAATGTATCGCTCCGACACGACACGACAGATTAAAATTCCGTATTGTACACGTGTATAATACGGCAGTGTGACATCAGACAGTGCGCGGACTACTTTCAGTGAGGTTCCCGTTTTAAATCTGAGTTACTTTGTAAACCTTCGGTCTCGTAAGATATCGATTTGTCCATGCTTCTTGTCGTACAATACGAACCAATTTATCGCTGCTGCAACATAATATTCCGTATGTATTGCTTGTAAACGTGTATGTATAATGTTAAAAGGCGTATCGTCGGTGTGTTGCTGCGCATCTTTTTTGCGCATGTCCATTCCGATTCATTTTAGTGCTTTGCTCTTTTATGTTCATTGCGCTAAATTAAATTGTGAAACTGTCAATATCCGGAACACGATATCAACAAGGTGTAAATTCGGTGTAAAATCATTATGTCCGCGCTAGCTAGGCTAAAGAGTGGTAGATTTTTATATTTTAAACGTGCAGAAAGCGAAAGCAATCGCAATCTTTTCAAAAGATTGACGGAAACTTGCATCGATACTGGATAATCGGTATCGGATTCGCCGCAAACTAAGCGGAAAACATGCCGGGAAGGAGAAATGTAGACTAGAACTCGATTACTTGGAAGATCAGCCTGTTTGTGAAGACTGTGTGGAATAACACTATCTTAAGTAATATTTCTCCTGAAACCAGACATGGCTACGGCTTGTTATAGTATGTGTCTATGTCGTAATTATGGATGACGATGCATCAACCATGGTGTATATTCAAGAAACAGTTTCCCATTGTGTACAAAGATGGTCAGACATAAACCACAAGAAAAGAAAAACATGAAGGTAACCAGTTGTACAATTTACTGAAAAAACTCTTTAAATACTTAAGTCAAGAAGTATTTTCAAAAGTGATTTAGTAAGGCTGTATTGCAGAATAAGTGTGATCCACATGCGCTTGCTAGATCTTTAAATCTAACTGTCCCAAACTCATTTGGAAAGCAGAGCCTATCAAACTATTCCAATTGTTTCCCTTTGTTCGACTATCTGGTGTAAGATCAGGGTGGTTTTCACAGAGCACTGTTACTCACATACAGACCTGAGACGTTTTCTTATGCTAAATTGCTTCTGCAGCAGTCGACTTTAAACATCGTGATAAAAGGAGAAATTGTTCAAATTGAGCAATTTCTTCTTTTCTGTTGTCACAATGTTTTCAACTGTTTTCAGTAAGCATTTATAGAGACTTTCTATGTTTTTTACCCAAATGTTATCAAAGTTGTCTGCTGCTGATTTGTTGTATACATTTGGGAAAGGGTTAACATGTCTCTTATCTGGTAAAAATATGTGTGTCAGCCTTTTTACCCGCTCACCGCAGATCATGGTGGGGTGCATGTGGGTTAGGCACATGTTCTTAACCTAGTATCTATGTCCCTGCTAATTTGAAAAACCATGTATCATGTATAAGTGAACTGCGCTGGGATATAACTGAAATTTATACTGTTGAAATGGTGTAAATCTCAATAATAAATAGAATTATTGTATGTTTATGTTAAGGTTGATGTATGAACTTTGACATCTTGCTCATAATATTTTTTGTTGAACAAAGTTTCCCAAGATATTTTTTTGTTTACATGACATTATTTTTAACTATTCTATCATTCAGCTTTCAAAATAATACACCCATGCTTGTAATGCTCTACAGATAAACATTGTGAGTAACTTTGCAGAAGAAATGTTCATTTTGAATAACATAAAACTGTAATTTGTTCCTATGTTGTGAACTTGCATGTTTCTCTTATCTGAGTCTTCATTTTTGGATATGTGTACAGTCACTGTTTGCTGTATTTCTATATGCTCAAAATGAAACAGTTTCAATAGCATATTTGAGTGTCATTCTGTGAGAACCAGACTGAAGGTATTTGTGACTAGCATATATTCAGACCAACCTACACCTCTGTGCAACTTGATTTGGTTGATCAGATCATATGCATGCTCAGACTGATGTTTATTGTAGAGAGTTATTGATGTTTTCAAGTGGTCACTGGATATATGATACAATCATTCATGCATTGGCAGGTCTGTAATTCATTTCTCTGATGTGTTTATTATGAAAAATTAACAAATGAAATTACCGCATCAAGGAAACAGCCCTGCAGCAGTTCAGATTGCTCGCATGAGCGAATAACTAGAACTGCTGCTTTGCTGCTTTAACAAGGCAGTTTTGATTCTTGCCAACAGCAGGTCGTGGTAGATTTCCTGTAGGCAAGGCACGTTTTCATAGCCTAACTGATGAAATTGTATTATGTATAAGCAAACTGTTGCTGGGATATAACCGAAATACTGTTGAAATGGCATAAAACCCCAATCATAAACAAAAACCATATTATTTGTTGTTGAAGGTTGATGTATGAATTTTGAAATATGTTGGCACTAGGAGTATGAACTGAAAAATGTTTTAGAGTACACTGTGCATACCCAGCTTAGAGCAATATTGTCTTCTGATCTTGGTCTACTCAATTTGTCAGTGTTTTAGACTCACTTTATTATTATGAGTAATGGTAATATCTAGCCAGTCTCCCCAAAAGTTATATTTAAAAACAAAGAAGTCTAGAAATGATAATCTCGCAATATAGTTGATTACCACCAATGTTAGTCTGAGCTTGACATAATATTTCTTTATTTGAAAAAGATCCGATGCCACATCATAGATTATACTAAGATATATTTTTGTCTAGATATGTTTGTATAGTCTTCTGCTGTAGTAACCTTGTATGTTTGAAAGTTTAGTGGGTTATTTCACTTAACAACACTGATATAATCTTAAATGTAATTTGTATGTAATAAGGAAGAAAAACAAGTTTCTTTTTACTTCATTGAACACAGCTTTTATTTAGGTATGCTTGTAATAAATTATACAAAATCTCTTTTTTTGCAGAAATGCAATACCCCTTTCCCACTTGCAGAGCATTTTGAGGCATTTGCACTTGATGACTTCTGAACACATTGTCACAAAGGGATAACTTGCTCATAGTGGGCAATATGTTTGCAACAATGTTTTCAACTCTTTTCATCTATGCTACCTTCATTAACATAGACTTTCAATATTTTTGTCTGAATTTCTGCTGCAGGTTTCTATGTGGGAAAGGGAGTCATTGAGGATTTCATATTGACCTGTTGCCTTCTTTTCCTACAGAGGTACTTTTTATTTTTGTTATTTAACCAATGAGAAATACATCAGTAAAATTGTTCCTGGTAATATGTACAGCAACTAGTGGTTTATTTGCTTAACCTTTTCCCACATACACTGATTGAATGAAATAATTTCTCCTTTTGTCGCAATGTTTTCAAAGGCTGTCTGCTGCAGAGGCGTCAAAAATAGTTGAAATGAATATGTGTATTTCACCATAATTCATGTGAGACAGTGAGAGTTATTGAAGATATGTAAAGACTAGAAGAAAAAAATTCTTAAAGGGAGATAATTCAATGTGAAGTTTATCGAAAGAACAAAGCCAACACTGTTTTGTTTTGTTTAATTCAACAACCCATTTAACAAGTTATTGATATGAGAAATATTGAAAAAATATCTCCACTAAAAAGCTTGTAATTTTTAATTGATTTTTTGTTGGGCTATTATAAAAAAAAGTCATAAAGGGAGATAATCCAATGTAAAATTCAACTAGTAAGCACTGCAACCATTGTTTTAAGCTTCATTCAAGAACCCTTATAACCAGTTATTCATATTACAAATTTATCAAAAAATACTGCCCTAAGAGATATTTAATTAAAAATTGTATTTTTCCTGGGCTAATTTTATGGGAAAAAAATCATAAAGGGAGATAATTCAATAGGAAAAATCTCTGAATATAGCACCCCGACCTATAGATTTTTTTGTTTCATTCAACAACCCTTATAATAAGGTGTGCAAATGAAAAGTATTAAAAAAATCTGTCAACTGTAATTTTTTAAATTCCAACTTTTGTATTGTACCCATGTCCAATTTTATACAAATTTGATCATGGCGGCCATCTTGAATTATTGTATATAAAAAATATAAGAAAATTCTGTCCATTGGAAAAATTCAAAGGATACGCCTTTAACGTGTAGTTCGTGTATTCATCATGTTTTACCTAAGAGCTGTTTTGACAAGTGTTGAAACTGGTCAATTTGCACATCCAATCAACGTGATTAGATATTCACGGTATGTCAAACCAAGCTTCTTAAATACTTTTTTTAACTTATAAACGACCATTTCAGATATCTTGTTGGGTTTCCATGCAACGCCGCTAAAGCATACTTTACCAGACATTATATGCGTATTTCTTTTGTTTTGTGTTTGAAAATTGTTAAACCATTCTTAGACTTATTTAAGTCGATGACAGTTGGCCATTTGCGCGAATATTGATAGACACTGGTTGCGATTTGGCAATGTGAACAGCATACCACATTGTCAATGTTGGCAACACAAAGAAGACAGATGGAATTCCTAAAGACAGAATGTTGATAATTGCAGTACTCAATCATCAAATAATTCACATATGAGATATACTAAATGTAGTCTTTTCAAATATTTTTCTGAGGATAAAAAGGAATTTTAAACTTTCTTTCTATTTATCAATTATGTTTAAATCGTCATAGAACGTTTAAATTCATTTAAGTTACTGTTTATATTATATATATGATTCGAGGAATTGTAAAATAAAGCGTCTGGTGTGTGCGGTGTTTGTCAAAGCATCCCTTTGCGGAGGAGAATTAACTAAAATTTGACTTCAAAACATGCAACTGATAGTTTTCATCTGAAGCGATCAACGCGGGGGATATTGGTACTAAGACGCATGAGACAATAGAATACCTACAGGTAAGTAACACAGGAGTACCTTTGGTATAACCTACATTATGTTGACAGTGTCTCTTAAAAATAATAGAAAACAATATATGTTTAATACTCACACCTTTTGTAGTACATGCACTTGTAAACACCGTTTCGGAAAACTCTTTTTTTGCTTTTACATTACACACCTGAAAGATGTAAACGGATATTATGGGCGTTGATTACCCCTATCTAGTTTTGCTGTCTTGTTATACTTGCGGGGTGCAATCATGATATAACTGATATCATGTGACCATAAATTTGTGTTATTTCTGTAAGCCTCTCATACAAAATTATTTTGAAAATAGATCGTTCTGACAAACATGCGCACCAAGAGCTTCCAACACAAATACATAAACAAAAAAAAACGCGAAAACCCAGCAATATCATGCACGACAAGACGTTAACGATTTTACAATTCTGGCAAATTAAATGTGTCGTGTTGGTGCGTTGAACTATGTGTTTTGCTTTGTCGGCACAATGCAGTTGCCTTGTTGGCACGTCATTGTGCCGTTCTGGTGTGTTTGCACCCTCTAGTACACCAGGACGCAAACGCGAGATGGAAGAACTCAGCAACCGTAGTTCTTTTTTATGGTAAAGTGTCCGGTTTGTCATCTTTAATGGACCAAATCATCGTTGCGTCGACAATCGAGACCAGACTGCGCGTTTGTGCAATTTTATCAGGATCATTCCTGTTCGAATTACTGTCATTAGAATGTCTGATTTTCATTTCCGAGGTTTAACCCTTACCCTCATATAGACGCTTTCTGACGCCTCTGCAACAGACAGCTTTTTGAAAACATTGCGAAAAAAGGAGAAATTGCTCTAAACGAGAAATTTCTCCTTTTGTCACCATGTTTCTATTCAATTATTGTATTTTCATTTAAAGGGAGTTTCTAATTTTGTTCGGGTAAGTTATTTGTTCTGACATTCAATAAACACATAATCTAAAGTTGATGCTATCTTTTTAATGTTATACCAATGACTACAGCGAAAGCAGTTTTTTTTGTAAGATTAAAGAATTGATATCGACGTAAACAAAATTCATGATGAATTATTTTAAATAAGAAACTCAAATTGAAGAGACACGTCATGTGAAAAGAGTTATTTCTGCATCTGCGAACAGTCAACGCTCGGCTGAACGTGTGTTGTATGTACATTACCACCATCACGTTGACAGTGCACCTATACTATCACCATCACGTTAACAGTGTACATGATCACCATCACTTTAACAGTACACCTACATTAACACCATCACGTTAGCAGTACACCTACATTATCACCATCACGTTAACAGTGCACCTACATTATCACCATCACGTTAGCAGTGCACCTACACTATCACCATCACGTTAACAGTACACCTACATTATCACCATCACGTTAGCAGTGCACCTACATTATCACCATCACGTAAACAGTGCACCTACACTATCACCATCACGTTAACAGTACACCTACACTATCACCATCACGTTAACAGTGCACCTACACTATCACCAGTACGGTAACAGTGCACATACATTTTCACCATCACGTTAACAGTGTACATTATCACCATCACGTTAACAGTGCACCTACATTACCACGATCACGTAAGCAGTGCAACTAATTATCACCATCACGTTAGCAGTGCACCTACACTATCACCATTACGTTAACAGTACACCTACATTATCACCATCACGTTAACAGTGCACCTACATTACCACCATCACGTTAACAGTGCACCTACACTATCACCATCACGTTAACAGTGCACCTACATTATCACCATCACGTAAACAGTGCACCTACACTATCACCAGTACGGTAACAGTGCACATACACTTTCACCATCACGTTAACAGTGTACATTATCACCATCACGTTAACAGTGCACCTACATTACCACCATCACGTTAGCAGTACACCTACTTTATCACCATCATGTTAACAGTGCACCTACATTATCACCATCATGTTAACAGTGCACCTACACTATCATTATCACGTTAACAGTGCACATACATTATCACAATCACGTTAACAGTACACCTACAGTATCACCATCACGTTAACAGTACACCTACACTATCACCATCACGTTAACAGTAAACAAACACTATCACAATCACGTTATCGGTGCACCTACATTATCAACATCACGTTAACAGTGCACCTACATTATCACCATCACGTTAACAGTACACCTACACTATCACCATCACGTTAACAGTGCACATACATTATCACAATCACGTTAACAGTGCATCTACATTATCACAATCATGTTAACAGTGCACCTGCATTATCACCATTACGTTGACAGTACACCTTCATTATCACCATCACGTTAACAGTGTATCTACAGTATCACCATCACGTTAACAGTATACCTACACTATCACCAGTACGGTAACAGTGCATATACACTATCACCATCACGTTAACAGTGCACCTACATTAACACTAGGCGTTGATTAATCTTCTGACGAAAATCTATAGCTATTGCAATACTGTTAAGACTCGTCATACTACGATTGACACGAATATAAACGAAATTAAGACCCCTGTTAGCCTGATGCCGCTGACTTACCTCATCTTCCGCACAAAAATCAATGTCGCTGCACAAACTAGTCTTGTCATACACTTGGCAATTAAAACAGATGGGTCCCCGGGGGCTGGGGTAGTCTAGCAGGAAAGTAGGAGGTTGTTTTTTGTTACATTACATCTTAAAGGGACTGAACACCATAATGGTCCAAAATCGTTATATTTTATACTTATTATAATTAATACAAAATACGTCTATATATATGTAACGGAATGTTGTAGAAGGTCGTACAAGTCTTGTTTTTCATTATTTCATAGGAAATAAGCAGTTAAAAAAACGTCCGCTCCGTGTTTTCCCGTTTAAAAATACCGTGGAATTTCCTCTTGCTCATTTGAATGTGTGGATTCAATTCGGCATTCTCTAACACTATCAACTCATTACATTCATGTATGCGTGAGTGTAAGGAACATCAACTCTGGGAAGGAGATTGTCAATTCGGTTGTAGTGATCACGTGATAAATATACAGCGATATTTTTAGATTTACTGGGTTACTTACCCAGTAGATTTTACAATGCAAAATAACGAAAAATCTCCGCTATATTAATAGTGTGCATATATTGTAGTACATCAGTCAGCAAATCTCAATGCCGTACATGCAAAAACATCAAGGTAATAGCAATTTTTAACAATTTTCTTTTTTTTTTCGCTTTTTTCTCTTTAACTTTCGGAAAAACTTTCGTGATTTTTAGGTCTTTCGGAGGTTTTTCAAACATGCTAAACATCTAGGTATTATGAACATTTTTCTCTTTGCCGCAATGATTTTAAAAATCGACTTTATTCAGACGAATATAAGGCGTCTGTATGTTGAAAAGGATTTACGATCATCCATCGTAGTTATTTACGGTAATGACTGTTTAACGAAATGTGTTGGAGTGAAGGATTGTTTGGAGTTTAACGCCGTTCTCATCACATTTTAGTCATATCACGGAGGCCAGTTCACATATCCATTTGTTGTATGGCTTTCTCATTCAAGCACTCCACACAAGTCTTTCCAAGCAATTAGCTTATATGGCACATTGACTGCCAGCCCATTGGTTGAAGACGAGTTCGCTTGTCGCATGAACTTTTGTAAAACGTCGGAATTAATGTTGGCCGAGCTGGGGTTCGAACCTACAACCCGTGTCATTACCGACTGAACTAGTGAAGCTCAGCGTAACGAAGAGAGAAACACGCTGTCAATTTTGGAAAATGAAGGATACAAACAATGTGAAAGGAGATGACAAATACAAGAATGAAATGGTATGAGCAAAATGATTGTATAAAACTAATAGTTTGGAAAAAATTAAAGTAAAGAAACCGAATTCAATAAGTTCACCTGGTTGATTACAAAGGCCGACATTACATAGATCCGAGCTGCAACATTGGAGACAGGCTGTGGTCGATGATACATTATGTTTACAAGTCTGAAAATATATGTCAGATGGATACGTGATATATTCACGCAGCTTTATTCCCTATTTTTATCAGTTATTAAGCAAATTACGACATCATTAGATGCCTATCATCTTGTCCAAATGAAGTGAAGAATACAGATATTTTCCCTCGCAATACCGTTCTTATTATCCAACCAACCCTTATGATCGGTGGACTCAAAAACGAACGAACATACAGGTTGGTATTGGCCTACATAGTCCGCAAAGGTAGTTGCCGATCGAAGATAACGGAATACGCAAATGTTTTTAAATTAACGAATACGAGGTTTTGACTTCGGTATTTAACCTCAGCATCATTACCGATATTTAGATGAACGTATTCACAATATGTACCATGTGGCATCGGTATTAGCATGTAGAATAACCTAAAAGTAATACAATTTGAGTCATTGGAAGCTCGAAGAACGGTTTTTGCTGTCGCTGTCCGTCACCGTTTTAGACATAAGTCGCATCAAACGAGTAGGGGCCTTACACATACACTTCGAGTAGGCGTTCGCCGACTAGTAATACGCCCTTATTTCCTTATTAATCATCGACAGCTTCCTGCCGGGGTATATACAGGTAGAAGTTATAAATATAATGTTCATATTGAGCATTTTCATCTTTTGTCACAGTTTTTCATCCCTATTGGATAATTAAATATATACAGATTTGTAATGCCTTTGTCTAGATATTTTCAAACCGTCTGCACTGCAGATATGTTATATAATATTCTGTTCCGAGCGAGCAATTAAGCAACCAGTATACTTACCGTTCTGGGGAAACACCCTACGTTATATAAGTGATTTCCATGAATAGTTGTGACCCTCTCGGAACCACATATCTGTTGTTTAAACAAAGAAACAATTCTCTATAGTCTTACAATAATTTGACATGTTCCACGCTAAGACGATCAAAACGCACATTTTCTTTCTTGTCGAGATTTAACCTTTCAATATGAATTGTTGAATGGTATCGAATTCTTTAAAGTGTGTGTCCATGATATGTTCCAGCATATTACTATAACATTGTAAAATACAGAACTCGCAGTAACACATTTTGCAATTTGACTGATTACGATGATTGTTTGGCAATGCAAGACGATCTTCCGGACTTTCCAAACAGCGAGGATCCATGTAACCATGTGCCTATATGCTGTCAGACCACGCAATCTGACCACTCAGGTAATCTGATCAGGAAATCTGATCACGCAATCTGACCACGCAGTCTGATCACGCAGACTGACTACGCAATCTGAACACGCAGTCTGATCACGCAGTCTGATCAAGCTATCTGATCACGCAATCTGATCACGCAGTCCGATTACGCAGTCTGATCACGCAGTCTGATCACGCAATCTCATCACGCAGTCTGATCACGTAATCCGATCACGCAATCTGATCACGCAGTCTGATCATGCAGTCTGAACACGCAATCTGATCACGCTATCTGATCACGCAATCTGATCACGCAGTCTAACCACACAGTCTGACCATGCAATCTGACCATGTAATCTAACAACGCAATCTGATCACGCAGTCTGACTTCTCAGTCTGATCACACAGTCTGATCACGCAGTCTGATCACACAATCTGATCACGCAATCCGACCACGCAGTCTAACCACGCAATCTAACCACGCAATCTAACCACGCAATTTGATCACGCAGTCTGACCAAACAATCTGATCAAGCATTCTGATCACGAAGTGTGATAACACATTCTGATCTCAAGGTATGATCACGCAGTCTGACAACGCAGTTTGATCACATCGCAGTATGATCACACAGTTTGATCACACTGGTGACTTACCCAGGAAACGTCGTGGTATAACTGAAAGAATGTTGAGAGCGGCGTAAAACACCAACAATTCAATCAAACCTTCAAAAACGTGTACGTGCTCTTGACTAAATTATTCTCTAGAGGGTCAGATTTCGTGAGATTACAGTAACCTTTGTATGTACTGTGGTCTTGCGAGAATTCGAAGTCGACATTAACCCAGACATTTACTCGAGTTATCAACTGCTGCTAAAAGGTTTTCCAAAGATATATGAGCCGTCCCGTGAGAAATCCAAAATGTTGTCCTCTGCGTAAAGTATCGACCCAGATCAACCTGCGCAGTCCGCGCAGGCTAATTTGGGTCGACACATTCCGTCTCAGGGGAATAGAGGTATAGATTAATTAGTCCTGAAAATTGAAAATCCACAGGAGGCGATACGTGTCTTTCTGGGTCAGCCTGCGCGGCATGCTTAGGCTGATCCGGGTCGATACTTTACGCAGAGACCACAATGTTGGTTTTCTCGTGAAACGGCTCATATATATCTAGTCCAGGAAAGTTTTCGAATAAAAACGATGTATTGACGGATTAACAGGTGTAAATTCAAACCTCCTCCTCACTGCACGTCGTTACCGTTCGACAATGCCTAGGCTGGAAAATGTTATCACAATGTAAGCATCGTAGACACTCCCCTGAAATACATGTTTGTATTGCAAATGTGGTAAATGGTGTACATTTTCCAGTTACAAATAATTGACGAAACATTCACACCTAGCCGATTTGGCTCGCCGGAGCTATACCGGAGCACAAATTTAGCGATTTTCGAGGATCGGTATTAGTTCGGCAGCGCAACGGTATCACATCGCTAAGAACGTAAGTACATCGTCAGGACATCGTTAGAACATCGGCGACGGTATGAACGTTTGAACAACGGAACTACAACGGCAGTACTCATTATTGTCGGTAGAGCACCGGTAGCGCCCCGTAATAGATCGGCTGCTCTCCGGTGGCATCAATGTGTAATGTAATTGTACATATGTGATACGGTAGTCCTGCCGATGTACTAACGATGTACTACCGTTCTTAGCGATGTGAAACAGCACTACAGCGGTATTGCTACAGCCAAATGTGATTTTTCAAGTGCTTTCTCGACGGAGCTCCGCCGATGTTCTCGCCGTTGTTAATTGTGTGCTCCGGTTCAGTCCCGGCGATGTAAATCGGTAGTGTGTGACGGAGCCTTTAAAGAGTTTTTTTCAGACTTAAATTCAGGAATACGTCAATACAGAGGTATTTGATATAGTGATTAACAAACCAACGTAGATTTCAATGTTGTCTGAAAACGTTGGTGATGTATATTTGCAACACATTTGTAGGTGCGGGATATACACAGTCGGTCTAAAGGTTGGAATATCACTTATAAACAAACTTCCGTGAAGCTGTAAATGTTGAAACATTGTTTCCAGAGCTCTAGAGAAGGAGGGTTTTGCATGTTCTAAAATCTTTATTATATAATATAACCCTATGATATGGGTACTCACATCATAGGGTTTGGTGGTATAATAAGAGAGATATTGTGGGGGAAAGAGCTGTTCATCCCTTCTCATCTGGACCTGTGAAAACTGCCTACATATACTTCCAAGACCGATGGCATAAGAACAATTAGTCTGTTGTCAAATTTCAACTCAATTTCATTTGGCCGAATATAATGGTGGAGCGACGGTCATAGTTTAGTACCATTTTGTAAGGACTATTTCTTAGCCTAGAACTCGTAAGTGCGGTCATGGTTTAGTACCATTTGATAAGGTCCATTTCTTAGTCTAGAAGTCGTAAGTGCGGTCATGGTTTAGTACCATTTTGTAAGGTACGTTTCTTAGCCTAGAAGTCGTAAGAAGCTTTGTTTCAGTACCATTTTGTAAGGTACATTTCTTAGCCTAGAAGTCGTAAGTGCGGTCATGGTTTAGTACCATTTTGCAAGGAACATTTCTTAGCCTAGAAGTCGTAAGTGCGGTCATGGTTTAGTACCATTTTCTAAGGTACATTTCTTAGCCTAGAAGTCGTAAGAAGCTTTGTTTCAGTACCATTTTGTAAGGTACATTTCTTAGCATAGAAGTCGTAAGTGCGGTCATGGTTTAGTACCGTTTTGTAAGGTACATTTCTTAGCATAGAAGTCGTAAGTGCGGTCATGGTTTAGTACCATTTGTAAGGTATATTTCTTAGCCTAGAAGTCGTAAGTGCGATCATGCTTTAGTACCATTTTGTAAGGTACATTTTTTAGCCTAGAAGTCGTAAAAAGCTATTCCGCAGAAGACTTTTTAAACTATTGAGAATTAAGGAAAACGTGCTCAAATCGATCGATTTCTCATAAAGTCTTTCGTTTCTTTATTCAAATTATAATACCAATATTCCATGTTTTCCAACTTGTTTATTAGATATTTTCAAAGCAAACGAACATGCAAATATGCCCCATGAATCTTAATGCCTCCCGTATAATTCGAATTTGATTAATATTTGATAAAAACATGTATACATGTACATTGTCAGTCCTTACTGCACCATCGAAAAAAAAAAAAATAGTATAGTTTAGTTTATATACTTAACTATCCCTGATGGAATGCTACGTTTGATAATCTGCAGTATAATGAGTATAATGATTACATTTAATGGTTATATTGACAAATAAAGCGCCTACCGATATCCAAAAAGGCTATAGCCACTATTAGCATTAATGCACCACGTGTAACTTGCATGTTCGTCTTTAGCTATATGACACATTTGATAAGAACCGAATCCTGTTTCATCAGTGATAACCCTTTATCGCATGTGCTCGATTTACCTTCTTCCAAACTGAAACAAAGTGTGGATGCTCAATTCTATACAGTTGTCTATGTATTTCAAACTACAATAAATTAATGGTATGCTTATGAAATGTGTTGAACTGTACTCAATACTTTTACTTCAATGTTTTCGAAAGATATCTCTTTAGAAGACGTTATGGTGCACTCACTCGGGACAAATTGTTTGTTTTATCTGGAGACGATGGCAGGTAAAGATCGTCGTTCTTAGGCTTATAGTAGACTCGTCAAAATGTCAAATATGCATACTTTGATTGGTCCTCAGATTGTATTAGCCATTTTGGGACAATCTGCGGACAATCAGCAGACATTTTCGTTGGTATTCTAACTCCTTACAGTTGTAAATATAATGTGAGGAAACGTAAATGTTTTCAAATCGTCATTATATCTTAAACAAGATGAAAAATCAAGCCAAATTCAGTCAATAGTTCCGAAAATAAAATAAATGTGCAGCGGCTAGGAAGGGGAAAACAGCTTTGTGTCTTCTTTGTACATTAAAGAATCGTATGGGAATTGGCGTCCGCAAGTAATCACATAACCATTAAAGGTGCTGAACTCCAGATGGAGATCAAAAATTTGAAATGTTAAAACTTCTGCAAATTTTGCTAATAGTGACAACAAAGTAAGTAATTTTAAAATAGTTAAAAACTATTTTGGCAGTAAATGTTGAAAAACAGTCAATTGTAAGTCTTGACAATGTACGAAATGTGGCTTATCTGGGTATGTCTACCTAGAACAAATGAAGCATAACATATCAATATTTAAATGCTTATTGAATTGGAAAGTGAAATTATTACCTAGTTTAATCTCAGAATTATGATTCTAATATTTCAGGACCACTTTAGAACAGTTTTAAAACTATCTCCACTTGGAGTTCAGAACCTTTAACTCTCCGTTGACATACACTATAGTACAAGATGTATATTCGGGCAAATTCTTGACAGACACTTTTCGTCTCCTGTGGATTTGCTGTTTCAGGAATCATTACACTATACCTCTTTCCCCCAGAGAAGAAATGTGTCGTCTCGGATTAGCCTGCGCAGGCTGATCTGGGTCGATACATTACGCAGTGTAAATAATGTTGGTTTTCTCGTCGATCGGCTCAACTACATTTTCTCTCTGAAAACCTAACTCACAGGGAAAGTAGATTTGTCATAATACACTAATTACATAAAATCGCAAACGAATGAATTTGATTCTCTTTTGTTTCGTCGCTTATTCTTACCTGATCCTCATCACCCGTTCGTTTCCAAGAAGGCTTCGATGAATATAATATGCATTTTCTTCCTTGTTTAGAGGTATCGTAGACTGATCACAGCTTGTAAGTATAGTATGATTCTAAAATGACAATTGTGGTTCACATGCTGGGGAATGTATGAAAACGTGTTCAATTGAAAACAGATCTTTATGAAAATAGGACATGTTACGGCAAGTATTTCGACTTCGTTTCAAAGTTGTTTGTTATTTATTTCCTGGAGTAGGCAATTAAACATCGTAAAATGTGTTCTTAATTGAGAGTATGTCGGCTATAATAATGAAAAGGAAGTTTGCGCCGGGAAAAGTTATTTCAATTTAGCCAATAAAGCCACATTGAATATGGTTAAACTTGCTCGTATAAAGTCGAATTTTTACGCATTTGTGACGTACAATTCTTCGTTTTTCATTCCGTTTTCTCTATTAAAAAAACCCCATACATGCACTTATATTTATCTAGATATTTAACCAGTATTTTAATTAAGTTCATTGCGGCAAAGTCCTAAGTCGATAAAAATTAGATTGAAAATTGTGAAACTTCACTTGTTTAGATTTTTTCCACACAGTTGTCTACTTTATTACTCCAATATAAATGACCTTATTGTTTTACTTTTCTAAGTATTTATCCCTTTCCAATATATAACACATCTGTGTAAACACGAACATTTATAGTAGGACGTGTATGCATTTTTTTTTAAAACACACAGGATACAGATATTATGAAACCCACCTACATTTATAGGAAACGCATGCTCGACGTAACACTATAATATATAATATAGATAGATAGATAGAAAGAAATATTTAATTCAGGAATCAATTATATATTTGAACACAGTTCAGGATCAGGTTAATCTTGTCGAGTAATATAAACAACGTAGGAAATTTGATTATGCTAAGTTTACACTATGTTCCCGGCGGCCAATGCATTCACTTTTCAGGCCACCGTGGACAAAACGGAATGAACGTGAGACAACGTGGGGGGACGGGATGGGCAAAAGTACTAGACCGTGATAGCCGTGGATGCCGGGCCAGATTTTTAAACTGTCTAAAGATTTGCCACGGCAGTCAAGGTGCGGATGAGAAACCTAGTAGGCCGTAGTAAAACGGGATGAACGCAACAAAGCGTGACAGTACGTAATAGGCCGTAACACAATTTGGAGGCGGTCAGTAGTGGGACGGGAAGCATGTGTATTCCCCGGCATCTCGCGGTCCTTTCAAGTTGTGTCACGTTCAATCACGGCGCGTCCCGGCGTGTGACGGTTTACGAACCCGGCGCGCTTCGGCGCGTTGTGTTCTACTACGGTTTAACAAAGCGCGCACGGTCTGGGAGGGAGTATATAAAAGCCTGGCAGGCAGTGAGTTTCATTCGAGTCTGAGCCGTCGACGACACATTACTGCATCTACCCGAAGAATCCAACACGTACGAAGCCCCCTTCCCCCCCCCCCCCCCCTCCCTCGCCCGTCCTGCACCACCAACGCCATTAAAAGAGCAGAAGCAGCCTGAATATACTCGCTTTCACGGCCGCCAGATGTAGAGAAGCGTGCTGCTGATGATGACCCGGTCCCTGAGCTACACCTGAACCTGAGGATGAGGAGGCTGAAGAAGACGCACCTGATAGGAGGAGGGCAACCCCAAGGGTCATAACAAACTTTTTGGAAGCTGAGAAGGAGCTCATCATTGACTTCCTCCAGCAGAATCCCACGCTGTACTCCAAGATGCTGGCTGGTTACAAAGACGCGGTGGCGAGAGACAGACTGTGGACCGAGCGAAAACTTCATACTTGTAGGCTTCCACGATGGGCTTCCACATTTCTGACACCATATGGCAGATGGCTGCTTTACTGCACCGAAACAGAGCGGAACTTCGTGTCTTATCTCTCGATGGCTGTTGTTACTCTTTCCGGGATCTCGTCGAAGAGCTCTGGAAGCATCCTCGGGTAGTTATGGTAGGCGTTGACATGTTCGGTGCGGAGTTCTCTGGTAAGAAAGTTTGAGTAGTGGCCCAGCTGCTGCCTTCTTTCGTCTGATAACCATTCGCACACCCCATGGATATTGGCCTTTTCATCCGCCTTCTTCGCCTTCTTCCTGACTGCTGCACTGTGGTATTTCCTCTTTGCAACTGCCTTTGTCTTGCTGAGGCAAGGACTGGGTATATGAACCCAGCAAAACATGCAAACACAAAATCTTCTTCAGCTTGGGCATTCATGATGTTGTCTCATCGCAATGTCAGGATACAATGATTGCTATTGCTAGGGAGCCATTCTTTTTTATACCGTGGGCATAAACGTGCTCCAAAGCTGTCCGGCGTCCACGTTTCGTCCGTAGAAAGACTTGACAGAACGTGAAAAACGTGTAAGACCTTGCTCAGAACGTGAGGGACCCCATCAGAACGTGACGGGGCCGAGAGGGAACGTACTGGCATCCGAAGTAGACCACGGGCCGAACCGTAGGGCGCCTTGGAGCCTCCTGGACTCGGCCCCTTTTTCCTCCCACGGCCCATCACGGATATGCCGTGATAGACCGTGATAAAACGTGGCAAGACCTAACAAGACTTGAAAACAGAGGAACATATGGCCAAAGTCCCACGGCGCACTACATTTCGGGCAAACGTGGCTGCAATGGCCACCAGTAACATAGTGTAAACCTAGCATTACATTCGACAGTGACAGAACAGAGTATGTGATCGTATTTATGTGTTGTTTTGGGAACTGAATGGATGACTTGCTGAAAGACAATGATGAGTTGTTCATCTTGCGTGCTTATGTGTGTGTTGCCTTCAATCAACTTCTACTATGAAACCATTAGTCCATTACTAAATCAGTTTGATTTTGACCCATGCATACTTGTGACTGCCATGAGCGCCCCATGTATAACATCTGTAATGAATATCACAGTAACAAAAAATCAACACAAGATAGTTCTAAGATTGTTTCAGTGTTTTTAATATTCTGAATGTAATAATTAATTACATAATACAGTCAACACCGTCGATATTTATTTACATCATAATGTATACACAACTTTAAAAACGACCAAAAATGATATATATTGACCTTGTAAATTGAACTGTGGAATAAATGTTTATGTGAACTGACCTTGTTATGTATTTATCATGCAACAGTACGATGTACACGGATGATACAAGTTTTAAACCTCTGTCTGCTGGAACCTCATCTTCGCAAGCCAAGGTTAATTAGTCCATTACATTACCTTAATTACTTATGGGAATGCTAATGTACGAAGTAGACTTGGCTAGCAAATATGCTGGAACCTATATGGTTAAGAATGTGCCACCAGCATAGAACCAGACCAATCAGCGCATCAGTGTCCTATGACCTGGCTATATGCCACCGACGCATCCCCGACGCCTGTCCTGGCTCTTTACTATTGGCTGCTCGACTCAACATGTTTTTTCTAGATATCTCTAATATCTTTCAAATGCAAACATTATTCATGTCCATTACTAGATATAAGTCTTACAAACTACGCGAAAGTCGTCAGTCCTTCAGTCCTGACTGACAAAAATTCATTCGGACTGACAAAAAATTTCAGGCAAAAATTAGTTGAACAAAGAACAAAAATATATGAAAAATTAGCTTTCGGACTGACAGGTTTAAAATGATTTCGTGATGTCTGGTTTTAAAGGACGATCTACGTCACTGGGCTATCAACATTAGAACATATTGAAACAAAAGATAATAACGATCTAACAGAGGACTAGATAAGGGGCAGTAAACTGGTCCTCTCACCACAATACCTCTCTTAATACTCAAGCAATTGTTGTAGATACTAACAAAATCGTTTCGATGCGACAACTTTTTTGAGTGCAAAATTATGATTTTACAATATAGGCTTTGCTTTGAGTGCAAAATTATGATTTTACAACATCGGCTTTGAGTGTAAAATTATGATTTTACAACATAGGCTTTGAGTTCAAAATTATGATTTTAGAACATGAGGTCTGAAACTGCACAAGTGTTCATTGTGATCATAACCGTAAATTACACACACGTGTTCATTGTGGTCATAACCGTTAATTACACACACGTGTTCATTGTGGTCATAACCGTAAATAACTCACACGTGTTCATTGTGGTCATAACCGTAAATTACACGCACGTGTTCATTGTGGTCATAACCGTAAATTACACGCACGTGTTCATTGTGGTCATAACCGTAAATTACACGCACGTTTTCATTGTGGTCATAACCGTAAATTACACGCACGTGTTCATTGTGGTCATAACCGTAAATTACACACACGAGATAATGTTATTTGTATGACTAGATTTATTTATTTATTGGGGTGTTACGCCGCTTTCAACATTATTTCAGTTATATCACGGCGACAGTTCACTTATTCATGATCCCTGGGTAAACAAACCAGTACTATTTTGATCGCAAAGTCCAAACGAATTCGCTTTTCGTGTGTCATGGTCCGTATATCAATCGTATAGTCTGTTATCCATATTGTGGTGTATACGCGACTTTGCACAGTATTCACAAGTAGTGTACACTTAGATGAGTCTGCAACAGGAACAGTCTAATGTGGGTCTACAAAGTTCAATTATCTTATTTAAGCATATTTAGCTAAATAAACAGGCACGGTCCTTTTAGGCGAAAGGAATAGGGACATCAGGACTGTGGGTCTTAATATACTGTTCACTATCCGCTATCTTTAGACGTACTTTGTGGACATCACTTATGTCAAAATAACAATAAGTCCAGCTGGTTTCATTCCCATGGCCCCTACAATGATAGTACCAGGAAGCCTTCATAATATCACAAGAACCAGGTCTCGTGAAGACTGACTTTTAAACTAATCACAATTCTTATCTACCTGTTTACTCATGATAGCACATGTTTACTATATAACTTCCCAGGGTCAGTGTCAAACAATTGTGTGGCTCTAAGTCTGATATCTGCCACAGCTTAGATAGATGCATCTCGGTGGCAAACAGTGCAGAGGATCACGAGGTTCGTTGTGAGACATGCAACTTGCAAAATCACAAGCGTAATGTCTGAAGAAAGAGGCAAAAGAGTCACTATGTGATAGACAGAAACAGATATCAGAAAGTGGAGTAGAAACGTACACGTAGTGTTGTTGAAATAATAATAACAATAATAATAATAATAATAACAATATGATAATAATAATAATAATAATAATAATAATAATAATGATTATAATAACTAGAACTATACTGAATATGATAAATACCCCCTAAACAGCACCTTGACCTACACCATAACTTAATAAGTAAAAGGTCCATAACTCTGTAAAATAACATGCAATTATAACCCCCTTTAGGATATGCACACATTTCCTCTTGGTATATAAACTTCATGTAAAATTCTATTGAATTCCACCCAGTGGTTTGTAGAAATAGGCCGGACAAAATATGGCTTCCGACCGACAGACAGACAGACAGACAGACAGCCCGACATAGTGACTCCTATATACCCCCTCTTCTTCGAAGGGGGTATAATTATAATAATAATAATGACAGAAGAAAAACAATATGAAATTAAATAAAACAACATAATAGTCATCTATTTACCCTTAACAACACTTACTATGAATCATTGGGTGAATCAAACAAAGGCGTAAACGAATCGTGTGAGACGATGTTGACATACGTGGTTAACGACCTGGCTGCACTACAATGTAATGCGTTTCAAATGGACAAGGCGTGTCAGACACTTCTCTGACTAACTGGCGCACAGTGCAGAGTCAGATCATACACAACGAATTGTAAGGTTGATCAAGATCTACACTGTTTGCAAACGGTTTATTGATTAACTCTTTCACTGCCAAATTTCGCAAAGTCGACTCCTCCATGTTGAAAATTAGACCATTCCATTGTTCGTCCAACTGGTCAATTTGGTAAAGTTTAAAGTCTAAGTGGCAAACAATGCAGATTTCATGAGAGACAGCTCGTTACGAGTTGTCTCACCTGAATCTGCTTTGTTTGCAAAAGCCTTTAATTGAACTTTGAATGGTATCTACTGTACCTTATGGACATATGAATGACGTCGTTGCAACATTAAATACTGCGGTTGATCACGTGTTTTATCAAACACAGTCGTACAGTATGTAGCTGATATAAGAAGGAAATGGTGTCTAGTTGCGTATTTAAATAGCGACGGCTCCGTCAAATCTGTGCAAGTACACGGTCTATCAACCGCCCACATTGTATGTCTTTATGTTTTATTTACAAGAACTATTGATGGATGAATACACCCCGTTTGTCCGGTCGTCGTTTATATAGTATTATTTACACATAATACAGTGACATAGAACACACATAACAATGTCTATGAGGTACTCTACACACAGTTCCTATAGATCACTTCATGGGGTAATTCAGACATCCTCGGAAATAACAAATAAGGGTTACTGGTACTCAAAATATGTCATGTACGCAGAAATATGAATGAGATTTAATATACTGGTACTTGCATTGGATACACAAGAATAAGTAGTCATATGTTTAGCTATGTCCGGGGGATACATCTAAATGTATACCCCAAAACACAAACAGGTAAATCTCTGGCCAATATATGCCGTGTTTCTGCAAAGTTCTTGCCATCGGTAATAAATATTGACCATATTTGTTCTCGTATGGTTGCTCGTTTAGATAATAGGTCTAACTCCAAACATGAGTAGCTAAATCTTGAAAGTAGATGCCTTGAAGACGTATTTAATTAAGTTAATTAACATTTCCGTGGATGTTCGGAAATACTTGGCATGAAATGATCTATTTATATCACAGATTTTAATAAAACGAAAACTCTATAACAATCAGCATTTAACAAAAGCAATTTGTACTGATGTCACTGGAAACATACAAAGACCAAAAGAGTGACTTAGTTTAGAATAATTCATCGTTTTACCTTTTTTAAAACAAGTACGAGAATGTATAACCCGGACACTATCATGTTGTTGCTCGATTGTTTATTAACAAATTACTACTGTTTGTGATCAACTCATTAGATTGAATAATATACATATCTTCACTTATTACAATACCACTCAGACACAGGCAAGCGTATGAGCCAAGTGTGTTTAACCCTATCCAAAATACAAACAATCTGCAGCAGACGACTTTGAAAACATATATCCATAATTGTGGAATATATTTATTATTGCATAAAACATTGTGGCAAAAAGCGAAATATCTCAATGTAAGCATATTTTCCATTTGCCACTATGTTTTCAAATGTCATCATGCTGCATATGTGCCAGAAATTGTCCGTGTGAGGGAAAGGGTTAATTTTGTCTGAACCTTGCTTCAAGTTAATCTTGTCAACGGCTTTGATTATGCCACTAATATATATCAGGAACATATAGCAACTGTGTTGTAGTCCCGTAGAATTTGGCTATCTGGTCTAATCTTGTGAACCCAATTTATATCTAAAACGCCATCCATTAAAGTACCCAACTCGAACATCTTCGACTTAAGTCGTTAAAAGCGATTACTTTCTCAGAGGTAGTTCATAAACTATAGTTTTCCCGTAATGTGATTCAAATAAAAGTAGTCCCATATTGACGCGGGGTACCTCTTTTTTCGAAACAGCCCGAACTACATTAATGCGGTGAGGATTCAGATAGGGTCCGATTTGAAAGTAGATCATATTGTATAGTTATTCTTATCTTATCTTAACCTAAAGAATTCCGTATTGCTTTTGAATAAGTAGTCTAAATAATAGCGTGTTGTTCTTTTCAATACCTTGTTAACCCTTTCCCTCATACAGACGCTTTCTGACGCCTCTGCAGCAGACGGCTTTTTGAAAACATAGTAACAAAAGAAGAAATTGCACGAATCGTGCAATTTCTCCTTTTTTCACAATGTTTTCCACTTTTTGTCATATAACAAAACTGCAAGAGACGACTTTGAAAGCATCTAGGCAACAATATAGACATTCTCTATAAATGCCGGTTTAATAACGGAAAAAGTTGAAATATTTTGGCAAAAGGAGAAATTGCTCGTCTTGAGTAATTTCCCATCTTGTCACAATGGTTTCAAAATTTGTCTGCTGCAAAGGCGCCAGAAAGCATCTATATGTGGGAAAGGGTATATATCCAAACATTCGGGACTGGTTGAAAAGGCAAAGCAATACCGCGTTTCGGAGTTTATCTCAAAACGGCTTAAATTACAACCACATTTCAAATATTTATATCATGGTCCAAATTGGCATTAACCATAACACTACATATGCCATCCGTTCACTTGATATGGTTCAATCAATGAACCCAGGGGCGTAGCCTTGCAATAATCAATGTGTAGGCTGTCTCGTGAGAAAATCACGAGTGTGGACTCTGCGTAAAGTATCGACCCGGATCATCCTAAGCATACCACACAGGCGTACCCGGATATACACTTTTCGCCTGCGGATTTTCTGTTTCAGGAATCACTACTCTATCTATCCCCCCTTAGATTGAAATGTGTCGGTCGGATCAGTCTGCGCGGAAGGCGCAGGCTGATCTGGTCGATACATTACGCAGATGTCTATCGCCGCAGCAGCATTTTGGGGCATTTTGAGAAAACATGTGTAGGCACGTGCTTACAGTGCCTAAAGGGAGCTATGCCCCTGCTAGAGATAGGTGGTGATTGCTGTATTCGAATCTAGCTTGCTGCAGTTACATACTTATCCTATACTGCTTATATTAACATCATTTTGACATCCTTTGCATATTTAAAATGCGATTGTTAGAATGCACTGCTATCTGAAAATTAAAACACTTTTTCGGATGAGTTTGTTCCCGTTTCTGTCCGAAATCTAGTTATTTGCCTAGCTGGAATTCACGACTCTAAGAGTGAACGCTTCAGTTTCATGGGATAGTGAATTATTGAAGTCTATACTGTATATAGCCAAAACAAACACCCGCAAATTTGACTCTATTTACATATATACACACCCTTTTTTGTCCGAGTATAGCTTTAACTGCCCACTTTTCATTAGTTCTAAGATATTTAAGCAGATTGAGACGTTACGTTACATCCTTCTGCGTTTCGTGTTTTTTTTTAACTAGTCACGTGATTGAAAACATTGACGTGAATCCACTTCAAACAGTACCCGGATGTTTTGAACTTCAAATCCAACATGTGATAAATGGTGATGAAATGTGCATTCCGGACGTGACGTATCTCTGTTCAATTTATTCACCAATTACGTCATTCTTGTAGTATGTTGCACAAGTCACTTGCATGAATTTCATTCTATCTGTTACAATAACTTCATCTGCATAATAGGTATTTCATAGTCAACAATGAAGCGATGAGTGAAGAGAGAAAAACTGTCTGTGATTCAACTGGTCTATGACCTCTGTTACTAGGTGTATTCGTATCTGAAAAACAAAAAGCAAAAAGTTATTTGTCATAAACACGTGTTATAAATAACGAGCACATCAGTGAGGTAGATGCAGCTCTGACAACTAATTAAGCCCTGTCTTTCACAGAGGTTCTTGGTATATCTTTAAACAGTAAAACTCAGGCAAGACTGTGAATACGCGTATTCTCAGCGGGCCAATCTTTTTTAGAGTTTAAAAAATATATTTTGATGAAAAAGAAACCAATATGTAGATGAGTCAAAATGCGTCTGTATGATGGTAACGGTTAAGTAAATGTGTTTGATTGGATGGGGTTTCACTCACATGTGTTAACACAATACATAGTTCCCAGACATACAATGATTACTTCCCCTGCTGGCCAGTTCTTATATATGTTGAAATGAGGAGGATAAACTAAAACATCATATAAAAAATACATGTACATAATAATAATAAATTTAAGAAGCTGATATATATAATCAGATCCTGTAAAAGCTTCAACACAATACGGTTGTCAAACTCAAAATTCTTCGTATAATTTGAGTTACATACTATATCAGTGCTTATCAAAAGTGCAGACAGGGAAGGTAGTTCTTGTAGTTCTGTGAACTATGTATAATTTGTGCGATTGACTCTCCTCCCCACATCAATCTATCAGCGGTTTTGCGGAAAACGATTGACTTAACTTCCAATGATGTATTATTGCTCGTAGGAAAAAAAAGCAGAGGGAATGGAACTGTTTTGATCCTGGATTGTGCGCGGTTTCACACAGATGGTTACAGCAGCTATGGAAACCGAGAAAATGCATTTATTGGATGATGTCATCTTGTAAGCTTTACAAAACGCAATTTCCCGTTGGAAGCAACATGAAGATCAATGTCACGTAATAGAACATAAGTCTGGTATGACGCACAAGGAATATACAAGCTTGTTATGAAAGTCCAATGGGATATGTGTCATGATCAATATTAACCCTTTCCCACATATAAGAAATCTGCAGCAGACGACTTTGGAAACAGGTGGACAAAGCCATAGAAAATCTATATAAATGAAGGTTTATTTACTGACAAAAATGGAAAGATTGTTGCAAAAGGAGAAATTGCTCGGTTTGAGCAATTTCTTCTTTTGTCACAATGTTTTCAAAAGTCGTCTGCTTCAGAGGCGTCATAAAGCGTCTATATGTGGGCAAAGGTTCAAATATTTGCCGCAGACATACAAATAAAACACTATTTGCCCCTGAACATAAATAATGTATAAGCGAAAGTTGAGACCGATTATTAAAGCAGGAAAGGGAACTCCAATAAATACAAAGCGGGGCTTTAATGTGTATATTTATCGCAACGTCTGTCTGTTAGGCCTCTTAACGCGTTACATGCACTACCCATTGGACCATTACGATTTGAAAAATGTGCAATGTTTCGTAAAATGTCGTCTCTAGAATCGTCTGGATAAGGAGGATAAATGTTATCTTGTTTTCTCAGAATATGTGAATCATGCTCTAGGAAATCCAACCTTATGGTAGCGCGGACAAGAGTAGATCAATATTAAACTGCGCGGATATGCTGTTTAATCTGGATCATCTGTGTTCGACCAGCAGTCACCGTTGCTTTCAATAAAATATTTATGTTTCCTAAAATTCCCGGACACCATATTATTGCTCATGTGGGAAAGGGTTACATCTGAAGCATTGTTGAATAGCGACCGCTCTAATGAGACCTTGCGTATTTACAAGCCCGCTTATGTTATACGCTTACAATACCCCTTTACATTTGACGCGACCATATTATTTAATTTCACCTGCAAAGCAACGAAACACAAAACACAATCTTTTATATTAGTAAGTTGGTCTAAACGATGTTACGTCTACATCTGTTGCCACAATGTGCAACAAAATGTCGTCTGCTTAGAATTGTCAACACGTGCGAAAGGTGAATGCTTTACTTAACAATCAGGGGCGTAGCTCCCTTTAGGCACTGTAGGCACGTGCCTACATATTTTTTCTCGAAATTTCCCCCAAATACAGATGCGGCGATAGACATCTGCGTAATATATCGACCAGATCAGCCTGCGCTATCCGCGCAGACTGATCCGGCCAACACATTCCGTTAGGGGGATAGATGTATAGTGATTCATGAAACAGAAATTCCACATAGCCCTAGTCAGGGGTAACGGGTTTTTGTGTTTGTATAGTCCCAGTCAGGGGAAACGGGTTATTGTGTTTGTATAGCCCCAGTCAGGGGTTATTGTGTTTAGGCTAAATTGAAGAATCAGGCAGGACTATACATAAGCAAAGTCACAGTAGATCCATAGTTAGCACTTTCTTGCATTAAACTCAATTGCAGACTGAGACGATCTTGAAAACAAGTACGCAAAAATGTTGATTGAAAATAGTGTGGCAAAAGGTGACATTGCACATTATAAAAATATACTTATTTTGTCACATTGTTTTTAAAATGACGTCTGCTGTTCATGCGTCAATATGCAATCCACGAATGGAACGGGGGTAAACGCAATCCTCCGTTTTTCTGAGTGCATCCATTGAAGCATACACCGCTGTTTCTTAAACAGTTATTGATTTCCTTGCATTCAAAATACCTGATAATGACTGGTCTGTTCTCTACAGTATTCCTCTTGATATGGAACAAACCCTATGTTGTGGATACTTGAAAGAATCACCGAACTGAGACAATTCTTTTGAGTACACCTTACAAAGGGTTTGAGTGCCAAATAGATATTTTAGAACATGAAATGGCCCTTATCTAGGGCTTTATGATGTGGTCATTGGAACTGTCAACATCACGTTCATACAACGTATAGCCCTAGTCAGGTGAAATGGGGCTACTGTTCTCAGGCCAGAGCTGAATACTCGTGCAGGCATGTGCACAAGTAAAGTAATGTCCCGTTTAATTTAAATAGACATATTTCTATTTTATGACACAAGATAAACATTATCCCATATTGCTTCGTGTGTAGACTGCCTCTTTATAGCACATACCAGTGGGATTCAGCAAGACGAATATTTAAATAAAGAATACGAATTTTCGTTTGAGGCGGCGGGTGCGAGAGGTCGTGGCTTCGATTCCAGAATTGGTCATATCAAAAACGTTAAAACTGGAAGTGAAGGATTTCTTCCCCCATTGACATTCAAGAGTGTTGGAGTAGCGTAACAACTGACTCGCTGGTGTCAGCATGAATGGACCAGTAGCACTAGTACATTACCCCCAAAACGCCGTGATATACATGGACAATTGTTGAAAGCCGCGTAAAGCAAGATTAAAACCAAACATTTGAGAAGGTTCGCTTCGTCTTTTATGAGAGCATTTATACTTATGTTTTGTTTTAATGTGTTAGACTCGGGTATAAAAACTGTGTATAATACCTACCGTTACTTTCACTTGGGCTTGGTATATCCCTTGGAGGTTTGGGTTTGCCAGCTAAAAGAGAAAATTGAACAAACCTGATGGGCTTTGATAATATCTAATATACGTCATGCTGTTTTATAATCGTCTGCTCATTAAAACAACAGCAGAAAAATAAGACATCTGAATAAAATGTTAGCACGGGTATAATTGAAAAATTCGCAGTTTTAAAAATGTCAAGGAAAAAATGTTTTATAGAGCAATTTCGTCTCTTTCCTCAATCCCTTCAAGTTGTATGACGTAAAGAAAGACATTACCAAACATATATAAAGCACATGTGATTATACTCGCATTATCATAGCAACTATCTCTACATAGCTTAAAACTAACTTTTCGTTCGTCCAAAACCATACCAGAACGTTCGTTTTGTGTGCCAAACTTTATATTACAACAAAAAGCACAATGTATTAACCAAATAATTTGACCAGATATAAATGTCAATGTACTCGTGTCCATTTCGTTATGATAAAGTTGTTTTGTTCATGTCTAATTAACCTTCAACTGTTTATGTACATGTTTTAATAAGGCACGGAAAACGATTAATTTCACTTTTATTAATTATATCTCATACGGTATTAAATTATCCGAATTTAATTCTCATACGGATCACACTGTTTGTGGAAACAATGATACGACTTATATAAATTAAACATGCATGGTGGTTGAGAAGTTCATTTCAATTCGTTTTCATTTCCTTTCGCAGTTGTCAACTATCATTGATTGTCAGGAGAGGAGAACTATCTCTTCAGTAGAAACAAATATTCAAGCAAGACCAAGAACAAACTATGTCGCATACATATGGAACTCGTAGAGAGGTAAATGACGCGACATTCTGATGGTACCACTCCTAAACAGTTGGATTCCATTTCACTTTTAACAACAAGTTAAATGTAAACTTCTACTCAGAATCAAACGTTGGTTTAAATCATCTTCTACAGCTTTTAATAGAAAACTTTGAGGGCAAACAATGGTAACAGGTACAGTTTTTGAAATGAATCCGTTTAATATGAACAGTTTATGATCAGAAATTTCAGTTAAGTTTAATTAATGGTATATGTCCATTCACATACCCATGGTTTTCACTATTCAGAGCGAGTGTGGTGCAGTTAACCCTCTGGCAAGCATGCGCAAATGCAAATGTATATGAGCCGTTCCACGAGAAAACCAACAGTGTGGACTCTGCGTAAATCATCGACCCGGATCAGCCTAAGCATGCCGCGCAGGCTAACCCGGACAGACACTTTTCGCCTCCTGTTGATTTTCTTTTTCATGAATCATTTATCTATACCTCTATCCACCTGAGACGGAATGTGTCGGCCCGATTTAGAATGCGCGAACTGCGCAGGCAGATCTGGTTCGATACATTACGCAGAGTCATAAATGTTGGTTTTTCTCTAAGTACCGTTTTTGATTGACGTGGGTGTAAATACTAAATTAGTCTACCAGAAACCACTTGTATAACAAAGAATTCTTCTGAAGTTGAAATCAACAGTTTGCAAAACCTGCTAACCATCAATCATGAAGTAAGTACATCGGTTTTTTCCCCAAAAGCATTTGGCGAGCAATACAATCCTTTGCTTGTCTGATAATGTGTCTGTTTGTTTCAGTTGCGTTTTACGCGGCTTTCAACACGTGTTTAATTATATCAAGGCGTTTTCTGGGTGAGAAGCAGTACAGCTGGCTCATTTATCCTGACACCAGCACGAGTCAGTCTGTATGCTAATCCAACAAGCCCAAGGAGGGAAATTCATAACTGCCATTTTTAAAGTAATTGGTATGATCCGAACTGGGATCGAACCCGCAACCTACCGCACACGAGGCGGGTGCTCTGTCTGGTACTGCCTACGTTATATGATATTTGATGCTTTTACTTCTATTTATATGATCTTGCCGTTGGGGCATTTCGTAGACATGTCGTTCGTTTTTGATCTTGCATTAAGATATTTCTATTCCAAATTCTAGTTTCGCTGCTCCCATACTGGAATTTACTTATACCGACCAGGCTCGACAACTATAACAGTTTAAATCTGTGCTCATTATATTTGTTCAAGTATTTGATCTGTCAGAAGCAAATTTATTCTCCAAATTGACCAATCAGAAGCCTTACATGTATTTATAACATGGTGTTCATTTGCGAGTCCTGAGAACGTTTTTAGAGTTTTAGAGTGTCGAACCCAGATGATAATCACACTTTATGAAAGTTAATGCTGACATACGTGTATATTGTAAGATGATTCGAGTTTTGTCAATCACTGTTGAAATAGCTTGACGTTTAACCCTGTCCCACATATAACAAATCTGCAGCAGACGACTTTGAAAACATAGTGATAAAAACTTGAAAAATCTCCATAAAATATAGTTTACTTGTTAATTTAAGTTGAAAACATTGTGGCCAAAGATGAAATTGCTCATGATGAGCAATTTCTCCTTTCGCCACAACGTTTTCAAAAGTAGTCTGCTGCTATTGCGTCAAAAATCGTCTGCATGTTGGAAAGGATTAAAGCAAGATCTCGATAACAAAAGTTGTAAAAAAAAGGTCGACATGCTTACGCGTTAAATCACTTGACATACCATTTAATACGTGAACTTTGACATCATCAGTTTGCATATCTGATGACCGGCATAGGTAATCGCTGTCGTCATCCATCCCTGCTTTCTCTATACGTAACTCACTTGTGATCATACGCTGGTTGGTTAAAACCTGAAAAGAGTCAGTCCCTAAGCTAATGATGTTCGTCGGGAACATGAAAAATGTTCGGCATTTGCCCTTATGTCGTTTAAGATTAGTCCATTTATATCTAAAAACTAAAAATCAATGTGTCGACTTTGAACAAGGGGATTCTGTCATGGTATAATTGCTTGATAGCAATCAGCGCATATCCTTATGCATCTAAATAACACTTTAGGATGTGACCTTGAATATTTATTGGTTAACTCTTTCGGCGCCAAAGGCAATATTGAACTTTTTGCAAACAATACAGATTCAGGTGAGTCAGCTCGCAACGAGCTGTCTCACCTGAAATCTGCATTGTTTGACTGTGAGTTATAAAGATATTCCAAAAATCCTATAACATGAAAATAGAGTCGTCCGAGTTTGAACATGGAAGAGTCTACTTTAAACAATTCGGCGCTGAAAGGGTTAACATAAGTTATTTAGACCGCGTTACACGAAACCCGACATTAAGGTCTTTGGGAACTGTGTAGATCCATATATATATCAACCTGCACATCTGCACAGTCATTTAGTTGAAGACCTTTTTTGGAAGTCGTTTGGTTGTTATTGCCATAAATTCCAAAACCTACGACAGTCGGTTTTCGTGTGACATGGCTCATTTCATTAAACACTTTCCCTAATAGAGGCGCCTTCTAAAACGTCTGCTATATACGCTGTTTAAAATCATTTTCCCTTTCGGCACAATGTTTTCATATTTTTAGTAATCATAACTTCATGCTTTTACCTAGATAATATTAAAGTTGTCTGCTTCAGATTTGTCTTATGTAGGAAAGGGTTGAGCTACTGTCAATGGGCTTAATGTGTGTGAGGTAATATTACAGTCTGATGAGAATCTGATAGGTACATTTGCATTGAAGGATGACACACAAAATAACTCCCACGACCGTTAACTTTAACATGTAATTTAATTATATAGAGACCAGTTGCTCAGATCGAGCATAACCTTTTAGCTTCTATAGGCCCGTTTGATAGTGTGCACTATATCATGTACAAGCATCTGACAGGTGCAGATATATTCGAGATACAGAGTTGGATACAAGGGAGTCCGGGTGCGATACCCTACCTTTCCGAAAAGACCCCTTGATTATTTAACGTGCTCAGTGTATAACACCGATACACGCGAGGCTCTTTTTCCTGGAATGGACCAGTAATTGGCCTCTAGTTGAGTGGGAGACACCAGTTAACACCACTAGACCATTGGGCCACTCAAATCAACGATGAATTCTATAAAACTACAGGCAAAATATTTTGATTACAGATTACCAAACCGAAGCTAACTATAATTTGGGATTTTAATAAAGGAACACTCCGTAACAGAATGGATTCTCACTAAAAACAAAGTAAATGAAGAATGTGCTCGATTTACTTAATGATTAAATTTTCACATATCTTGGCAAGAAGCATATGCCATATAGAAGAGAAACAAATACATATTTACTCAATTTAAGTACCTAAGTAACACAGTTACGTGGTTTATTTACCATGGGTCATATGAAACGGGAGAGCTCTTTCCCAAATGAGGGTTATCCGAGTACAATAAACCCGTGCGTTATCACACGTCGGTTGTTCGCGTGTTATTCTCCCTAGGGATACATTTCCTGTATCAAAATGTTTGAGATCATGAACAAGAATTGTTTACATTTCCAAAATGATGAAACTATAATTCATACACGTATCCTGAAACTGGCCTCATATTTGATAGATTTATTCATGGCCTGAATATGTATCGTCATGTATAATTGATAGTTTTGTGTTCTACGCCCCTTTCAACAATTTGCAGTTATATTACGACTTTTCCTGGTTAAGTTACCAGTCCTACCGGTCAATTTATCCTGACACCAGCGAGTCAGTCGTAATGTAACCCAAACAACCTTGAGCTCCATGGAGGGCAGCCATTTTTAACATATCAAGTGTTTTTGGTTTGACCAGGTCAGGGATCGAACCCTCGACCTCCCGCACCCGAGGCGGACGCTCTACCGATATACCACCGAGACGGTACCCTTAACGTTAGATGACAACAAGCCATTGGAGATGATAATGGACACAGTCACATGAAAACAGAACGTTGGATGTTTTGAAATTAATAACAATTACTAGTATAGTCAGTATAATACCAACATCCGGGATATTGCTTACAGGAAAGAACCTGATCAGACTGCGCGGAGTCATACAGATGTCGCAATGTCCAAAAGGTCGGGTTTCGTGTGACGTGTGACCCATACGTTATAGTAGGAAATACGAATTTTCTATTTCAGATATAACTCTGTGTACTATATGGAATATGAGCCGAAATACGAAAAAAAAACACATTATGGACTTTGCGTTATGTATCGACCCAGATCAGCCTGCGCAGTCCACGCAGGCTAATCTGGGCCGACACATTCCGTTTTAGGGGAATAATGCTATAGAGTAATGATTCCTGAAACAGAAAATCCAGAGGAGGCGAAAGTTAGACAGCGCGGCATGCTTAGGCTGATACGCAAAGTCCACAGTGATGGTTTTCTCGCGGGAAGGCTCATATAATGAACTTACATTTTTTGTTATGGATATTCCCAGTTCAGGGTTGGAGGTTATTTTATGACCATGTTTAAACCAATCCACCTCATCAGATGTGGCGTTACATGTGAGCACTATTGGTTCCCCTTTGTCCACGTACGTCGTGTTGGATATTCGGATACCTGCATTGATAACAGATATTGGACCTGTAAATGAAACGCTGTCTCTCATAACCGGATTAGGATAATTGATTTACGATAATGCCTTTACTAATGCCTGTGTCACATATCCGTACAATGTCCGTACGATTTATAAAATTGTATGATTCGACCAACTTTTAAAAATCCGTACGGACATCGCAGACAATTCGTACGGAGCTCGAACGTACCTCGTACGATGCACATGTGTTCGTACGGGGCTCGCACTGTGCCATTACGGTGTCCGCATGGTGTCCGTACGACAAGAATAAACCAGTTCGGCGATATCTGAAATTTTTCATTTTAAGTATTAATAAATTAAAAGCCCGGTGCAGAGCAAGCCGAAAGTGCATCAGTCTGAGACGCTGTGGTGAAATTGCCATTCTATTCCACGCCTCGTCCGTACTCAAAAGATACCAACTTGAATCGTCAAGGATATCGTTAGGAGTCCGTACGGCGAACGTAAAGTCCTGCGATCCCCGGATGGACATCGCAAGTTCCCCGCCCGGTTTCCTTAGCATCATACAGACATCTTATGTTGACCGTGCGACTGCCCTGTGATAGTCGTGCGAGTACCGGCAAGCTCTTACGGGCATCGCGGTTATCCAATCCACAAGGACATCGTGCGATACCACTACTCTACCGGAGCCCTTGTGATGACCGTAGGGGCCCTTGCGAGCTGCTCCTGACTTCGATTGTTTTAAGAACTCGGTTAAACATTTCACCGAGTCCACAAGTCCTCTACGAGTTATAAAAACCCGTACGATGCTCGGAGTCAAGGATGTCCGTACTATTCTAGCAAAGTTTCGGCTGAAAACCTACTCCTACGGAGCTCGTAGCGTGGATGTGACCTGGGCATAATTTTAAATTGTACGTATAAGATTTTTGGATAACTTTTGGCTCAGACATATATTTACAATCAAATTTCATATATTGTAATACTCCATTTGTTTCATGAATTTGAATTATATCTATTTTGAAAAGAAAAGTAAGAAAGAACCATCCTTTATGATGACATCGTCGGACACACACGCTGTTGACTCCTTGGAGCATAGCGCAGTCAATAACCATTGGTGTCCGAGGACGGTACCTGTTTAGAACATTTATTCTGACCAATAATGATCTCTCTTTCATGAATGCATTAAGAAATAATATACAAATCACACCACATGTAAACCGACATTTGTGTGTCTGAAGGATAACAGGATAAACTTTGATCCGACAGCTTTGATGAGATTTATTTGGATCTTAGCTGGATGCAATAACATGCATGTAATTGTGTATAACGTACATGATCATAATGTTTCGCAACATGTTACTACAAGTATCCCCAAACTTCTATATATGAGCCAGAACATCAGACAAGGCACACGTTGGATGTTTTGAATTGTAAAGATCAGACAAGCCCGTACATCCGCACAGTCTGATATACACCGTTCACATCCATCTTACATACTCTTGTTAGAGCATTGTGTCTACTTGTGTTGATTCTGATAAGACTGAGCAAATGGAAGAGATTATCAGAACCTACTCTGTTCTGAAATGCCAACTTGTACCCTTTTCTCATGCCTCGGCTCACATATATATATACGAACCGCATCAAAGATTTTGTGTTCTTGTTTTCTGTGCGAACAGTGAAGACTTACGCGAGCCTATGCGCCCCTAAAGTACCACGACAGCTTACACTGCCCGTTTACATGCAATATACTCCTAGGTGCATATCTTAATAAAAGAACCAGCAGGATAGTTCCACTAGTTTTATGACAATGTATATTTAAATGTTGCCAAACTGGAAGGCCGACTCGACTCAATATATATATAATTTAACAAGACGGCCACGTGACCCTCTTTATCCCACCTGATCTGAGAATCAGACAAGCAGAAAAAGGCATGGTTAAAATTGATAGAGCCGTTAAGATCTGTCATTTTACCCCATTTCAGTTAGCGCAGAGCAGGCATATTTTTCAACAGATTAATATACCCTAGGAACATATCTTTGTGATTTGGCTTGAATTCGGACAATCAGTTTCAGAGTAGAACAACCTTTTATCGGCCATGTTCTTCAACCGATCAATATAGCAAGAATCATTTCTCGCGGAAGGTCACTTGAGGAACAGTTCTAATAATACTCTTGAAATCAGACCAGCATTTGCAGAGGAATAGACTTTCACATTTTACCCATTCTCTGATGCCTAGGCAACCATAACACTGAATAGAAGTTATTTATTTGAATTGGATGTGAAGAGGATCACAAAGGAAATTTTTTGTTGATAATGGCATAGTGATCTAAGAGGATTTGATCGTTAAAAAACGAACAGCCTATGGAGGATAAAGAGTGAACACACTAAGTTAATGTATTTTAATAAAATTGTGCTGGAAAATGAAAGACTAGCGAAACCGAAGGTCTGGAGATATGACAATTTGTTCATGTTCCGGGTTGACAATACCAGGGGCGTAGCTCCCTTTAGGCACTAAAAATGCCCTAAAATGCTGCTGCGGCGATACACATCTGCGTAATGTATCGACCAGATCAGACTATTGCAATGACGTCACATCATATTTCAGAGAAGTACCAGTACGAGCCTTGCTAAATGGCATTTTATCATGACTACCTCGGCCGGGGATCGAACCCGGTTCGCCCGGTCTCTGATACTCGCCGTTTACCATCATCCAGCTGTATAGACTCGGGTCTCCTAGATTCGTGAATCTTAGCTTCCAGAAAAACCAACAATGGCGAGGACTAAATGAATCGCTAGACATCAGAAAAGGTGAAACACTTCTTATTAACTCTTTCAGCGCCAAAGGTAATATTCAGGATTTTGCAAACAATACTGATTCAGGCGAGTCAGCTCGTAACGAGCTGTCTCACCTGAAATCAGCATTGTTTGCCATTTAGTTATCAAAATAGTCCAATATTGTATTATATGATAAATGGAGACGCCCGATTTTGAACTTGGAAGAGTCTACTTTAAACAATTCGGCGCTGAAAGAGTTAACAGCTTATCAGCTTATACAAAGTCAATCGAGAACAGGATGACGCCAGTAACGAAGGACCACGTTGGAATGCTCTACGATATATACCTCGTAATCCATGTTCATCTCTAGTTAAATACACGCAAGTAGTAATCATTGTTCAATGATATTTAATCTATAACTTTAATGCTTTTGTAAGAGACGACATTTGCAAGCATTTTCACTAAACGAGCAATTGGTCACATTGAGCAAATTATTCCGGCTGCCACAATTTTGACAACTTTATACAATACTTCCTCTTTCTTTTATTGCAGTTTCCTTTAATTTCAACTAGATGTATCAAAGTTGCATACTGCCTATTTGTGGTGTGCGGGAAAAGTAAAGCACCATGCTATGGCTTTTTTAGCTAATATATTAAAACGTTTTCAACCAAATAACGGTTGTATCACTACTCTTCCTCTGTATACATTAAGCAAATATTGGTGCTATTTCATACGGTGTTCCGTTAGGGCCATCGTGCTATCGCGCATACGCGATGCCACGATAGCACGATGACACGATGGTGATGACACGATGACACGATGACACGATGATGATGGTACGATGACACGATGGTGATGGCACGATGGCACGATGACGATGACGCGATGTAATATCGCGTCATCGTCATCGTGCCATCGTAGCATCGCTCCATCATCATCGTGTCATCGTGTCATCGCGTCATCGTCATCGTGCTATCGTGTCATCACCATCGTGTCATCGTACTATCACCATCGTGTCATCGTGTCATCGTGTCATCACCATCGTGTCATCGTGCTATCGTGGCATCGCTTGTGTTTGTTGACAGCGCGATAGCACGATGGCCCTAACGGAACACTAGTGTTCCGTTAGGGCCATCGTGCTATCGCGCATACGCGATGCCACGATAGCACGATGACACGATGGTGATGGTAATATGACACGATGGTGATGGCACGATGGCACGATGACGATGACGCGATGTAATATCGCGTCATCGTCATCGTGCCATCGTAGCATCGCTCCATCACCATCGTGTCATCGTGTCATCGCGTCATCGTCATCGTGCTATCGTGTCATCACCATCGTGTCATCTTACCATCACCATCGTGTCATCGTGTCATCGTGTCATCACCATCGTGTCATCGTGCTATCGTGGCATCGCGTGTGCTTGTTGACAGCGCGATAGCACGATAGCCCTAACGGTACACCGTAATACCGTAATTTCATCGTCATACGGTCGTTCAAGTCAAAATACTATAACAACAGCGATTAGTTCTATAAAGGGAAATCACTCGTGGGTAAAGGTACGAGAAAGAGTGTTCGTTTCCCCTATCAAGAGCGTGGGCAGACACTTGAATAATTACACTAAGAAGAAGAAGGAGGGGCTGCTTTGTTAAGCTTAAGTGATACGTAAACGATAGAACTTTCGTATGGAAAACTTATATCAGGATATGAATATAGTATGAGTACGCTGATGCCAACAGGGATCAAGCTGCACAAGCGAGCAGTGAGCACTATGTATGACCAGCGGTCCAGTGCTTTCCGTATTCGCACCATAGATCGCACTCTAACTTAACACTGTATGTCATTAAGACGCTATGAGCCGCCAGAATAGCGAGGAAACATGATACAATTTCATATTACTTGGCTCTTACATTAGTCAAAATCAAGACATAGGCGTTTTTGTCGGCGGGGTGGGGTCCGTAACTGCGATACAGGGATTTGAAATGGATGTTTCGGGACGTGGTCTGGATTAGTGCATTTATTGGACATATGACCGGTCCCACCAGAACATCAACATGGTGGACTCTGCGTAAAGGATCGACCCGGATCAGCCTAAGCATGCCGCGCAGACTGAATGTGTCGGCCCGGATTAGCCTGCGCAGGCTGATTTGGGTCGATACATAACGCATAGTCTATAAAATTGTTTTTTTCTTTTGGAACGGCTTATTTTAATGAAAGCGGATTACCTTTAATTATTATTATAAACATTTGGCAATTTGAAACAACTTTAATGACATGTAACGTTTGTACTTGCGAGTCAACAATTCAATATTGAACACTTTATGTAATTATGCAGAGCCCAGGTTGCTCAGTCGGTAGCGACGCGGGCTGTCAATCCAGGGGTTGTGAGTTCGAATCCCGGCTCGGCTAACTTTCTTTCCGAGGATTAACAAAAGTCAATGCGACATGCGTCATTCGTCTTCCACCAATGGTCTATGTGGAAAAGCAGCCAGTTGCTTGGGAAGATTGTTGTGTGAGAAAACCAGGAAATGCTTGAGTAGGTGAACTGGCCGCCGTGATATAACTGAGAAGTTGTTAAAAACGGCGTTAAACCCAAGTCAATCAATCAATCAATATATTTAATTATCAAATAAATAAATTCATGTGTAACCACACAGCATGTCACAAGTCATCGAACTAACAGTATTCTGTCATGCCCAAAGATAAGCATTGCTATTGAAATGACCTTGTAGGTAATTTATATTCGTCGTAGAATTTAATTTATGAAATAGCCTGATTCAATATTGAACACTTTATGTAATTATGCAGAGCCCAGGTTGCTCAGTCGGTAGCGACGCGGGCTGTCAATCCAGGGGTTGTGAGTTCGAATCCCGGCTCGGCCAACTTTCTTTCCGAGGATTAACAAAAGTCAATGCGACATGCGTCATTCGTCTTCCACCAATGGTCTAAGTCTATGTGGAAAAGCAGCCAGTTGCTTGGGAAGATTGTTGTGTGAGAAAACCAGGAAATGCTTGTGTAGGTGAACTGGCCGCCGTGATATAACTGAGAAGTTGTTAAAAACGGCGTTAAACCCAAGTCAATCAATCAATCAATATATGTTATTATCAAATAAATAAATTCATATGTAACCACACAGCATGTCACAAGTCATCGAACTAACAGTATTCTGTCATGCCCATAGATAAGCATTGCTATTGAAATGACCTTGTAGGTAATTTATATTCGTCGTAGAATTTAATTTATGAAATAGCCTGATTTTATTTCTTTGTTTTGTAGAATGTTATTAAGATAACACTATCCTGCAGTTATCCCTACAATGTTTTCAAATGCCGTCTTCTACACAAGATGTCAGATGTATGATTATTTACAAAATATTTTTTTATATTTTTTAATGTTTCTTGTTGCTCATACTTAGATGGATAATAATACATGCATTGCATATGTTGTTGCTATGGTAATGTACCATTAGTAAAGCACTTTGTTTCTGTGTCGTAGTGGCATATAATTCATTATTTTCTATTTGTATTACCCTACCGTTCGGTGTTTTAAATAGTACAGACGCCGTCGAATCTCGACAACAGCACAATGTGAATGCTAACAAAAATTGAAATAAAGCAGTGAAGAAAAAACAGGCTTATAAATATCATCGGAAGCAGAACGTCTGATCGGGTTCAATGCTATTTGAATTTCATTAAAACCCTTTGCATTCGCAGTTATCTCGACCCTGATGTGAGACCTGTAACTTAATCATTAATATTGTTTGGCCTACAACATATTTTATTTGACCGTTCACATCAAATCGTTCAAATCCAAGGCATTAACTCTTTCAGCCATATGGCAATATTGAGGTTTTTGCAAACAATGCTGATTCAGGTGAGTCAGCTCGTAACGAAATCAGCATTGTTTGCCTTTTAGTTACCAAAATAGTCCAAAACTTTCATAAATTGAGAAATGGACACACCCGATTTTGAACATGGAAGAGTCTACTTTAAACAATTCGGCGCTGAAAGAGTTAACAGCAGAAGACCTCGTTCAACTTTGACTGAAACACGACATTTATCCACTGTCTAGAGATGTCGAATCTGGTGTTTCCGTCTTGATAATTTGTGTGAAATAGTTTTTTCATTTTCTTTTGCAGGAATATCACTAAAGCTTGATGGATGATGTTCACGATACAAACTGTTTAAATTAATCAAAGCAAACAGTAATTTCTGCATTGAACAACGAGCTGAATACAGGCTTTCACAAATTGTGTTTGCTTGTCTTCCTAATTTCTTCAAAACTTGGTTTTGGTAATAACTATTTCCCACAGTGAATGTAGTAGATATTACCCAATATATTAACGAGGGGGTAACTTCGGAACTTACCACGCATCCAGGCACTTTTACGTCCCACATTCAGGGTATTTTCATCAACGCGCCCGAAATCTAAACCGACATTACAATTGTTAATTGTCAAATGTATTTCATCGATAGAGAAAGATACTAAATTTAGAACACATACATGTATCTATATCACACGAAATTAATTAGTTATTGTATCGATATATTGTTAGATAACATAAGAGTAAGTATAACAGTGACTTAATTTTTAATATTTTAAGGGTTACTTAATGTTGAACTAGCTACAAATACTTCAACAAGAATATTACAACAGAAACATCGTTCTTGTGATTACATGATTCAAAGGCTGTCTGTGCGATGAGCGTGTCTTTCTGTTACGGTCTTATAAAACTACACAAATATGTTATTCAACATTAATCATTCTATATATAAATTTATATCGTAAAAATGTAAATGTACACTATATTTGACAAATGAGCGATGCCACAAGACAACATGAATCAATCCATACGTACGGCGTTTTCAAATAGTGTAGAACCAGATAAACCTTCCGAAACCGGGCACCTTGAAATGGCCACGCAGTGTCCGCTGATCAGTAACGGAAAATGTCACGAAATCTCTGACAAACATGGCAAGTTAGGATCAGATAGCATAGACACTCAGGCGGATTTACACACATATATATATGAGCCGTCCCGCGAATAAATCAACATTGTGGACTCTGCTTAAAGTATCGACCCGGATCAGCCTAAGCATGCCGCGCAGGCTTACCCGGTTAGACGCTTTTCGCCTCCTGTGGAATTTCTGTTTCAGGAATCATTACTTCATACCTCTATCCCCCTGAGACGGAATGCATCGGCCCGGATCAATCTGCGCAGGCTGATATGAGTCGATACATTACGCAGAGACCATAATGATGGTTTTCTCGCGGGCGGCTCATATTTGTTTTAAAGACGCTAAGGTCGGTTTTCTTGGAGCGCAGTTTGGGATAAGCTGTCGAGTCCCGGTAGCTCAGTCGGTAACGACGCGGGCTGTCAATCCTGGGGTTGTGAGTTCGAATCCCGGCTCGGCCAACTTTCTTTTCGACGTTTGACAAAAGTCATTGCGACATGCGTCATTCGTCTTCCACCAATGGGTTAAGTCTATGTGGAAAAGCAGCCAGTTGCTTGGGAAGATTGTTGTGTGGAGTACTGGTGTGAGAAAACCAGGAAACACATGAGTAGGTGAACTGGCCGCCGTGATATGACTGAGAAATTGTTAAAAACGGCGTTAAACCCCAATCAATCAATGAATTGGGATAAGCTAGATAAATCACGACTAGTGGATCGCTTTACAAAGTCTTTGAACTGTTTGTGAAGACGTTTTAAACAAGGATTAGACATTTATCAAAATGACAGGTTATTAAACGGCGTGCTGCACATTGTAATCAATTTAGATACTTATTTTGAACATATACGATCAGGCTAAAAGACAACCAGCCCTAGCGCCTTTGCATATCATGACTATCGTGCACATCCACGCATTCTGATGTTAACCCTTTCCCTCATATAGACGCGTTTTGACGCCTCTGCAGCAGATGGCTTTTTGAAAACATAGTGACAAAAGAAGAAATTGCTCAATATGAGCAATTTCTCCTTTTGACACAATGTTTTCCACTTTTAGTCATAGGTTATCCGTTCAATTATAGAGATTTTCTATTTTTCGACAAAATATGTTCAAAGTTGACTGCTGCAGAATTGTCGTATGAGGGAAAGGGCTAATCTGTTTCGACGATCGCTTATTAGTCACAAAATATTCACAACAGGGATTTTAACACTTTCCCACATACATGAAATATGCAGCAGACGACTTTGAAAAATATGAAAAATCTCTGTAAATGAAAGTATAATTATTGAAAAGAGCTGAATTATTGTCGCAAAAGGAGTCAGTGCTCGTCTAGAGAAATTCTCTACTTTTGCAAAAATCATTTGGTTTAAACAGTATTTTATTTATATTCTAATTAACATGTACATCTTATAACACTTCATATCAAATATATATAAAAACAAGAGTGAGCAGAAAGCTCGTGAATTTCGTATACATAAACTGTGTTTTACCGGTAACCTAATGAAATTAGAAAAAAAATGTTTTTATTGTTTATTATTGCCTGCTAGTTATCTTGTATTCTTTTTCAGAATAGAGAAACAACAAATATAATATTTCTTTAAATTCATTTAGCGTTTTTAAACTTTAATATATTCTACTTGCCGTCTTTGTATTCTGATATACAGAGTTGGATTATTCTTATTGCTTATAATTTGTCTTTAAAAAAGAAATAAAAAGTAATGTATAAGTATATTTAGTAATGTAGTTTCGTATGTTTTGTAGTGACTTCGTGGCTATGATTCAAATCTTTTAGTTCGTTGTATATAATCTTGTAAATGTAGAAAGATGGAGTTATTAATATTCTATGGCAATGTACTGTACAGTACATTACCATACAAAAAATCATTTGCAGCAGAGGCATAAAAAACATCTGTATATGAGAAAAAGTTGACATTTTGTATGACAATCCCAAAATACAGATGTTTGCTTTTCTACCAGATCACTGGTTCATAGAAGTAGTTCGTGTTTTAATATGAGCACACAGAGGGCATTTATTGATGATTTTGTTTGATTTAGACGCTGCAACCAGACAATTACGTCATAGTATTGGTCACACGAAAACCGACCTTCGGGGATGTACAAACAACAATGTTCCAGATCAACCAATGCCTCAGATCAGTCTGATCGTGATCTTTCTTCTCTGTTCGCTCACTAGTCGAACTCATATACTGAAAGCTTCTGGAGATTGGCTATGGCCAAAACGATGTACAAGCCAGCAATGTTGCCATACTTTTAAAACATGCATTTAAAAATCTCCGAATGTCGAGTTGTATGTGACGTAGCTCATATGACATGGCTGGAAATCAGAACCGATCTCATCCGACCGTTCAAAGAATAAACTGTCATTGAAGAAAGAAATTAAAATAAAAAGGGTCTGTCTGTCTGTCTGTCTGTCTGTCTGTCTGTCTGTCTGTCTGTCTGTCTGCTGTCTGTCTGTCTGTCTGTCTGTCTGTCTGTCTGTCTGTCTGTCTGTCTGTCTGTCTGTCTGTCTGTCTGTCTGTCTGTCTGTCTGTCTGTCTGTCTGTCTGTCTGTATGTATATATGTATATATGTCCGTCTGTC
>JASEVX010000002.1:87882551-87964850 GCA_031761405.1 Serripes groenlandicus | reverse complement strand
TATCTGTATGTATGTAATATGTCCGTCTGTCTTTTCATGTAATCTGTCCGTCTATCTGTTTTCTCTACCTCTCTCTCTCTAATTATTATGTCTGTCTGTTTCGGTCGTCTCTCGGTCCTGGCTCGCTTTCTCTCCCCATGTCCCCCTCCCCATCTCTCTCTCTCTCTCTCTCTCTCTCTCTCTCTCTCTCTCTGCTCTCTCACCTCTCTCTTCACTCTCGTCCTCTCTCTCTCTCTCTCTCTCTCTCTCTGCTCTCATCTCTCTCTCTCTCCGTCATCTCTCTCTCTCTCTCCTCTCTCTCTCTCTCATCCGCTATCTCGTCCTCATCGTATTCTGACTCCCTCTCACTCCTCCTCCTCTTCTCTGCTCTACTCCTCTCATCTCTCGTCGAGTCTCCTTCCCCTCGTCGAGTCTCATGCTCTCGTCCCATACGTCTTCGTTCACTCTCTCTATCATCTCTCCTCCATCTCTCTCACCTCTCTCTCTCCGTCTCTTCTCTTCTCCCCCGTCTCTCTTCCTCCTCTCTCTTCCTCTTCTCTCATCTCCTCTCTCATCTTTCTCTCTCTCTCTCCACCATCCCCTCATCCAACCTCCTCTCATCAAATCTCGGAGCCTCCCGGTGCCTCCATCTCTCCTCTCCTCACACATCGCGTTCCATCTCCCCTCCATCCTCCTCAATCCTCTTCAAGTCTCTCTCTCCCTCGAGTTATCTCTCCTCATCCTCTTTCTCCCTTTCTTCCCTCTCTCTCCATCTGTCTCTCGTCATACTCCTCATCCTCTCTCTCTCTCTCTGTCTAACCATCGCATGCGTCGTCTCACCTCGATCAATCCACTGCTCAACTCTCCCGTATCATCTCTCCTCCTCTCGTACTCTCTTTCCTCTCAAATCAGTCCTAGTAGTCTCACAATACTCTTCTCTCATCTCTCCTCGCTCTCGGTCTCTTCTCTCTCTCCCTATCGATCCCTACGCCTCTCTCTCAGCTCCATCTCTGCTACAGTCCTCAGCGTCCAACCCCTCTCCTTTCTGTTCTCACTGCCCCGGGGTCGGTTCCCTGTCTACTCTCAATCCTCTCTCCTAACATTCTCATTCCCCTCCTCCCTCCCTCTCCTACGCTTCCAGCCATCTCGTCGCTCCCCTCCTCTCTGATCTCCCGAGAACTCACGAGTCTCCTCCCTCCCCCTCCCATCCCCTCAGCCTTCCCCACCCGATTCTCTCTATCTTCCGTCCCCCCTCCTCTACATCCACTCACCTCCTCTCTCCACATCCCCTCTCTCTACATCCTTCACCTCTCACCCTCCTCCACCGCTCTCTCCCTCCCCTTCTCTCTCTCCAACTCTCGCCCCTCACCCCTCTTCCTCTTCTCCTCGGCTCCCCCATCCATCCTCCCACGACTCCTCCCTCTTTGCGCTAGTCCAAGCCAGCCTCCACGTCATCACTCATTCCGGCTTTCCCTATCACTCTCATCCGCCTCTTCCACACCCACGCTCTCCTCCCTTCATCACTCGCGAATCTCTTCTTCTCTCTCAAGATCAAGATATCTCGTTCTCTCGTGACTTCATTCAATAATAACTACATCTCGCCTACCCGTTCACCCGGTGCCTCCATCACACTTATCTCTCTCTCGTCAACCCTTCTCCCAAATCTCTTCCTCCGTCAAGCCACACCTCATCACACTCCCTCCTCTCTTCTCTCTATCCTTCTCTATCTCGGATGGGTGCCTGCTAAGCCATCTCAGCCCCCTCGCGAGGCTCCACTCTCCCCTGGTTTCCCACCACCGTCGGGTCCCCTCATACAGCCTCACTCCTAGTCCCCTCATCCCACTCCAGGTCCTCACCCCTTCTCGACCGCACATCCCCTTCCTCGACACATCCCAATCCGCTCTCTCCACCTCATCCGAACCGCCCTTCCCTCGCTCGCATCTGCTTCCATTCCCTCTCCCTCTTCCTCTTTTCTCTACTTTTCCCCCGTTCTCTCTCCGTCTCACGCCTTTTTCAGACTCCATAGGCATACTCTCTCTCCTCGTCGCATTCGCACCGGCTCTCTCCATCCTCTCTCGAGCCTTCATCACCACTCCACTCTCCTCATCTTCTCCTTATTTAGAATCACAAATCAGGTCTATGTCTGTCCGTCTGTCTCTCCTGCACACACTCGCTTCCGCTTCTCCTCGTCCTCGCCTCTACTCTCCCCTGTCCCCTACCCATCTCATCCTCTCCTCATCTCCCTCCTCTCCCGCCTCTCTCTCTCTCCTCTCGTCACCTCTCTCTCCTCCTCTCTCCTCCCTCTCCTCTCTCTCTCTCTACTCTCACTCTCTCTCTCTCTCCACTCTTCTCTCTCTCTTCCCTCCTCTTCTCTCTCATCCTCTCTCTCTCGCTAACTGTCCATCTTTCGTTCTCTCTATAACTGTATTTCTCTCGCCCTCTACCTCGCTGCCGCGTTGATAAACTGTGTAGACACCAATGATAGAGCGTATAATTTCTGTATATATCTTCTAGTAATGTACCGGTATTACCCAAAATATGCATATTAAATGACACCGCCATGTCAATTTCTTAAAGATTCAGCAAATTTTAAGTCTATTGTTTAGAGATTGATTTAACTATCATGAAAATGGAAAAAATAGTTTTAAACATAACGTACAGTTCGTCCATGGGCCTCTTCTTGCCTATCTGAATAAACACAATTTAACAGCGTTTCGAATCCGCAATTCATTTATTATTGTTTTGTTTAAGCGAAATGAAAACGTTTAGAACGTTTATCAGCATTGAAAAGCGCATGTCTAATTATAAATGAAATATTACTAAGATGGAAATTTCTCTTGATGCTTGTTTACCTTAATGGAAAAAACAGTGTAACAGAATTATCACTAATCAAATATAATTTGTCTTCAGAAATGTGAGTTTAAAAGTATCGAACCCACAAAAATTTATTCCGTTCATCTGCTGGCTGGTTGTTCAACGTATAACAGAATGGTTTGATCGTTTTAATCGTTGTACAAAAGTGTAAACACCGACTGTTATAAAAACTTGTTATCAAATGTTATTCATAATTGCGACGATTCATATCTAAATAAGCCTATTTTGTCAGACGGAATAATGAATTGTTTTGAACGTGTGATTTCAACCCTCTCTGCAGGCCCTGGTGTAAACAAATTTCAAATATATAAACATACTGTTCTATTGCATGTTATCATTTTTAACCCATTTATTCATTACAATATTAGAAAAATGTAAAATTCTCCTTTGTACATGGAGTAAGGTGTTCCTATTCCTTTACAAAAAAAAAAAGGGTCATCAAATGATTTTAACACATACAGTGGTATTTCTCTAATTCAAAGTGTATGTAAAATATCTATAAATGTTCTTAGCAATAGGCTTTCGATTTTGGGTTGAAGATAACAAGCAATTGGACGAAGCAAAGGCATGGGAAACAATTAAGTATTACAATGTATTAACAGGTCTTTCAAATTACAATAACTTGCTCAAATAATATCTTTCTAAAACGTGGTAGGTTTTGTCAATAAACGTTGAGAAAGCTATTTGGGCTGCTCAACGAGAATACCAACAGTATGGCCTCTGCGTAATGTATCGTACCAAATCAGCCTGCGCAGTCCGCGCAGGCTAATCAGGGTCGACACATCCCGTCTCTGGGAGATAGAGGTATAGAGAAATGCTTCATGAAACAGAAAATCCACAGGAGGCGAAAGTGTCTCCATGTTAGCCTGCGTGGCATGCTTAAGCTGATCTCGATCGATACTTTACGCAGAGTCCACAATGTTGGTTTTCACGTGAATGGCTCATTTGACTAAGTGTATCATGATAGACTATTGGATTCTTTCCAATAGTGTGGTATAACTGAAAGATTTCTGAACATTTTTAAATCAATGTACTAATAAATTAGTTTATGTGATTCTTTGTTAAACCTATAAAATACCAAAGATGTCTCAGGAAGTTCACCGATTGTTTTCATCCTTTTTTCATAAATGACCTAATTGAATATTTAAGACCGGAATGCACAACGGGTATTTTTGTAAAATGAAGGTTAGTCTTGCCTTTTGTTTGCAGACGATGATTCTTCATAGCCAACATTCCATTAGCTTACGACAGCAGTTAAAATTTCCATTGTTTTGTGGTAGAAAATGACAACATAATCTTTACTTGCGGGGTTTTATTAAATTTGACGCTAGGTTTTCGATACATACAATATAAACAATTTTGGTAAATAGTACTGGTTGTCTGCATATTTTACTACGTAGCGCATATTCGAAACGGGAACCTCGCTGTAAAGTAGTCCGCGCACTGTCTGACGTCACAATCTTGTATTTTCACCGGGTGTAGATAACGGAATTTTAATCCGTCGTGTTTGAACTGCACATGTCCATCTGTATGTATTTCCACCAGAACATGTACATGTATATAATAAATATATTTACACAAGGGTCAGAATTACTTAAATAACGTCGTGCAATATTACATATATGTGCACAAGGTGGTCAGGATTACATTAATAACGTCGTGTAATAAACATATATTTACATAAGGGTAACGTCCTGCTATAATATTACGGCATATACGTTGCGGGAGCGATAAAAGGGTTCGTATTGCACTACAAGTAGCGTGGAAAAGTCGATATCTTACGAGACCCGAATGTCGAGTAAGATATTGATTTTCCCCACGCTACGAGTCGTGCAATACGAACACATTTATCGCTCCCGCAATGTAATATTCCTTTTATTATATACCTACGATCTATGAAGAGCGAAAAAACTAACAAATATACAGATTCAATATATTTTTTATTGGGGATACAATTTTGTAATCTTGAAATGAAAAGATGAATGGCGGATGACAATTTACTTCAATACTTAGGCCACGCCCCTAGAAAGTATGCCAATACGTAGGTCCCGCCCAATAGCATTATCAAATCCAATTTCCAATTGTTTTGCGGGAGAAAATTTCATTATAATCTTTATTTGCGGGTTTTATTAAATTTGACGCTAGGTTTTCGAAACATACAATAGAATCAATTTTCCTAAATAGTACTGGTTTACTGGTTGTCTGCATATTTTACTACGTACTGCAGATTCAAAACGGGAACCTCGCTGAAAGTAGTCCGCGCACTATCTGACGTCACAATCTTGTATTTTTCACAGGATGGTGATACGGAATTTTAATCCGTCGTATCTGAACTGCGCATGTAAATTTGCATGTATTTCCACCGGAAAATGTACATGCATATAATAAATATATTTACACAAGGTTCAGGATAACTTTAATAACGTCGTGTAATAATACATATATTTACACAAGGGTCAGGACTAGGTTTATAACGTCGTGCAATAATACATATATTTACACAAGGGTCATGGACTCATGATTACGTTAATAGTGTCGTGTAATCATACATATATTTACACAAGGGTCAGGATTACCTTGATACTGTCGTGTTATAACACATATATTCACCCAAGGGTCAGGATTACTTTGATAACATCGTGTAGTAATACATATGTTTACACAAGGATCAGGCTTAGGTTAATAACGTCGTGTAATAAAACATATATTTACACATATCTTTACACATGGGTCAGGATTACTTTAATACCGTCGTGTAGTAATACATATATTTACACAAGGGTCAGGATTACGTTAATAACGTCGTGTAATAAAACATATATTTACACAAAGGTCAGTATTACTTTAATACCGTCGTGTAATAAAACATATATTTACACAAGGGTCAGGATTACTTTAATACTGTCGTGTAATACTACATATATTTACACAAGGGTCCGGATTACGTTAATAACGTCGTGTAATAAAACATATATTTACACAAGGGTCAGGATTACTTTAATACCGTCGTGTAATAAAACATATATTTACACAAGGGTCAGGATTACTTTAATAACGTCGTGTAATAAAACATATATTTACACAAGGGTCAGGATTACTTTGATAACGTCGTGTAATAATACATATATTTACACAAGGGTCCGGATTACGTCAATAACGTCGTGTAATAAAACATAATATTTACATTCGCACTTGATTTTCTGTACAAATAAATTCTGTTCATTTTGCATGAACCGCTCGACCTTTCATGACCTCTGACGTCATTGTTTATTTCAATAGCGTGACGTCATTTAACCAATGATATTACGACGTTACAAATATCAGCTGTTCATTTAAACAAACGTACGTTGGCGGTAACATTTCTTCATTGTTATTAAAGACTTGTTCGCGAACACTTTAAGGTCGAATACAATAAAGTAATGAAAAGTGGAAAATGTAAATATAAGGATTGACTCTTATTTTTCGTGCGTTCATGCAGTATGAACGCTCGGCCGCGATTTTGCAAATTTCCCAAGAAGCGCTAGCGCGCTTCATGGATTTGCAAAATCGCGTCCGACGTTCATACTGCATGAACGCACGAAAAATAAGAGTCAATCCTTAATTATTGCATAAAATCTATGTTTTACGCCCGCTTAAGGGATACAGAAACATTGCAAAAACCGGGCGTAAACGGCGAGAAAACGTGTATAAACAAAGCGATTCTCGCGCGTACGTGCCGTTTCAGACCGGTTAGATGTTTTACATATGCATTACCCGGGCACCGTTAGTAAACAAAGCATAGACGCTGCATCTCCCGGCTACTGGCCGAAAGTTGGCGATTTATGTCAGGTATTGTATAAACATGATGGTATTAATCACAGTGTGATAGAAATAGTGAAAGATTGACCAGTTCCGAAGTATCTCTTAAGCTCGATAATGTGGGTTTAATAATAGGAATTTTAAAAACACTGCGACCGAATACTAAGAAAATGACGTCACGTTAGCGGTTTGACGTCATAACGCTAGTCATTTGGCGACAAAACCCATAAATTTCATCTAGGCATATTCTAAACGATAATGTAAATCGAACATCTGAACGTTACAGCGGACTATATATTGAATGTTTGCTCTTATTTTATGCAATAATAGCGAAAATACACATTTTCTCAGGCGTGAACATCTGCGGACGCCCTTCAAATATGTTTATACCCTCGTGCTTCGCACTCGGGCATAAACAAATTTTGCGGGCGTCCGCAGATGTTCACGCCCTCGAAAATGTGTATTATCCCTATATAGTTACACACAAGGGTCAGGATTACGTTAATAACGTCGTGTAATAAAACATATATTTACACAAGGGTCATGATTACTTTAATAACGTCGTGTAATAAAACATATATTTACACACAAGGGTCAGGATTACGTTAATAACGTCGTGTAATAAAACATATATTTACACAAGGGTCAGGATTACTTTGATAACGTCGTGTAATAATACATATATTTACACAAGGGTCAGGATTACTTTAATAACGTCGTGTAATAAAACATATATTTACACAAGGGTCAGGATTACTTTAATAACGTCGTGTAATAAAACATATATTTACACAAGGGTCAGGATTACTTTAATACCGTCGTGTAATAAAACATATATTTACACAAGGGTCAGGATTACGTTAATAACGTCGTATAATAAAACATATATTTACACAAGGGTCCGGATTACGTCAATAGCGTCGTGTAATAAAACATATATTTACACAAGGGTCCGGATTACTTTAATAACGTCGTGTAATAATACATATATTTACACAAGGGTCAGGATTACTTTAATAACGTCGTGTAATAATACATATATTTACACAAGTGTCCGGATTACGTCAATAACGTCGTGTAATAAAACATATATTTACACAAGGGTCCGGATTACTTTAATAACGTCGTGTAATAAAACATATATTTACAAAAGGGTCCGGATTACGTTAATAACATCGTGTAATAAAACATATATTTACACAAGGGTCAGGATTACTTTAATACCGTCGTGTAATAAAACATATATTTACACAAGGGTCAGGATTACTTTAATAACGTCGTGTAATAATACATATATTTACACAAGGGTCCGGATTACGTTAATAGTGTCGTTTAATAATACATATATTTGCACAAGGGTCGGTATGTTGTAAATAAGAACGTTATACAATATTAATACAAGTGTGAGGATTACTTTAAAGCGTCGTGTAATTTATACATCATCAACAGTCGTTTAAAATATTCTCGAGGTAAATATCTGAGCTTGCATGTCATAATTGAATGTCTTATTTATCTGAATATCGAAATCTGACCTTTTGACTTATCAATGTCAGAAATCTACATCTAGGCGAACGAAACAACACATATATATATGTTTTACTACATAAGGGAATACGATTACTTTCATCAAAGTCAAACGAAAACTCTCCAAACAATAGACTCAAAGACGGCTGTATCTTTGATAAATTGACATGGCGGTCTCATTTAAGATGCAGATTCTGGTAATGCCGGAACCTTACTAGAAGATATATACAGGAATTATACAGACAACCACGGGTTTGACATCAGTTTGACCACGCCGTTAGGAAAACATGACTCTTAGTTATTATAATAATGTTGTTGTTCACAAAAAAGTATTTTTATGATATTTGTAACTAGATTATAGATAAACGTATCTCTATATCCGATACATCTGATCAAAATGTTCAATGACTGTAAAAGGTCTCTTCATGCCGTCCGCTACAAATTGACGGATAATTAAGATAAAGTTGCTCAGTGTGATCCGTGTCTATAATCGTCAGCTAGTCCCCATTGTTGGTGTCCAGCAGTATATATGAGCTATGTGACGATATTAATACGATTTCAAACCCACCAGAAAACCAACATTGTAGACTCTGCGTAAAGTATCGAACCGGATCAGCCTAAGCATGCCGCGCAGGCTAACTCGGACAGACACTTTTCGCGGACTGTGCAGGCTGATCTTGATCGATACATTACGCAGTCTCCATACTATTGGTTTTATCGTGGGAAGGCTCATATATAAACCGCAAAGACTCCAGTGCAAGTTTAAGAATGTTAAACCAATTTCCACTTGCAGACGCATTTTGACGCATCTAAAGCCATCGACTTTTAAAAAACATTGTGAAAAAAGGATAAATTGCTCATGATGAGAACCTTCTCATTTTACCACAATGATTACATTTCTGTTCATTAATAAGTATTTGATCAATAGAGATATTCCTTACAAGTTAGATAACCTACATGTTTTCAAAGTCGTCTGCTGAAGATGTGTCGTATGTGGGGGAGGGTTAACCGCACGTGAATGAAGTCATTTTGATACTTCTTGAGACGGCTGTTATCGTAATAGCATGTACCACTCCTCAATATGGATCGATTTCTCGTTGTAGAAATATTAAACAATCTCCATGAATGAAAGTTCAATCATTAAAATGAGTTGAAATTATTGTTACAAAGGAAAAATTGCTTATCATCGGTAATTTCTCCTTTTGCCACAATGAAGTTAAAATTCGTCTGCTTTAGATGTTTTAGAATGTGGCAAAAAGTGGCAAAGGGTTAAAACGTAAGTCCTAAGAACAACCAACATATCAAAGATAATATTAACGGAAAAGGGGAACATGAACTAATATCAATCGGACATTGAACGCAGAACTGGCTATAGGCAAGCGACGCAAGTGATGTTGTTTGTCGAAAATCCCCATTGTCATATTTTCTTCTACTGCAATTTCTTTATGAATTGGACGGTTTCAGAAACTGTTAATACGGACAAGGTGTCTCTGATAGTTAGTCTGACATGGTTAACCCTTTCCCTCATACGGCAATTCTGCAGCAGACGACTTTGAACATATGTTGTCAAAAAACAGAAAATCTCTATGATTGAATGGATAACAAAAAAGTGGAAAACATTGTGGCAAAAGGAGAAATTGCACGTTTTGTGCAATTTCTTCTTTTGTCACTATGTTTTTAAAAAGCCGTCTGCTCCAGAGGCGTCAGAAAGCGTCTATATGAGGAAAAGGGTTAAACTGCAATGATTTTACATAGATGTTACGAATTCAATGTTCCTTTAACCATGTTAGCTAACGGAATTTTATAGGGTTATGTCCCTAATGCGCTTTTATATAAAGTTGACTGATGCCCAGGGCAATATTGTAAATCCTATTCAAACATATATTATCCACTTTATACAAAATAAATGCATCGTCAGCAGACAACTTTTGATAACATCATGGGAAAGGAGGATGTGTTCACCATGAGCAATTTCTCTGTTTACCACAACGTTTTCAACTCTATCAAATAATTATATTTTTTGATTGGTGAGATCTGCCATATTCTTTGATTTGGTTTGATTTTTTCTCAGTTTTCCGCTGCAGATTTGTTGCATCTGGGTAAGGGTTAAGATAGTTTCCGATCAAAACAATTCGGATGCAGACATCAAACTCCTATCGTGGCAGAAGTTCAAGTGTATGTTTTGTAAAAGATCATTGTTATTGATATATTTAGCATCTTCAACACGTTGTTTTGTCCTCAGGGGATAGATAAACGATGCGTTGATGGCATACCTTTCACGCACAAAATGCATTTGACGTGCCAACGATAAATCGCGGAGGAAGATGAACCTTGATTTACAGCCGAGAATTGTTGCCGACTCATATCGGAATAACGCTTTACCTCCGTCTAGTTAGTTAACCCTTTCCCACATACAACACATATGCAGCAGACGACTTTGAAAGTATCTAAGCAAACACACGTAAAAGGTATATATAAATGTAGGTATAACTACTGAAAAGAGTTGAAAACGCTGTGGCAAAATGAGAAATTACTCATTATGAGTAATTTCTCCCGTTGCTACAATGTTTTCAACGCTATTCAGTTGTTGTACGTTCGTTTTCAAGGATTTTTCAATGTTTTAGCCTGAAAGTTGGCAAAGTTGGCTGCTGTAGATTTGATGTGTATGGTAAAGTTTTAATTTCTCTTTAGCTACATGGAATTTCGTTATGACTGTGGGATATCTTTCTTGGGTGCATTCAATGTTTAAAACGTTTGACACTTGGACGAACGAATATCACATTGATAACATCTCACGAAGGTTGTTTATCTTTGGCAAGTTGGGAGAATGTAGAAACTATGTTCACGGTTTAAATAAGAGAAATTCAAATCCAAAGTGCGAAACTATAAATCATGATCGAACTGGTCAGGGTGTTCGCCTCGGGAGCGGGCGTTCCCCGGTGCAGTTATACCAACGATTGGTAGTAATGGCTTACTTCCTTGGTGCTCAGGGTTGTTTAGATAGCATCGTGACTCATGTCAGGATTAATACTATCTGTAGTACTTGAGATTTACACAGGAAACGTAGCTATGTAACTGAAACATTGCTGAAAGCGGTGTGGAAAAACACCTCTAAAACAAGTCACAAATTGAACCTGGTATGGTTGAAACAATTACGAATAACATCAGCTCGTGCATACGATACTAAACTAAACTATTCACATTTACACATTTTTGTCACACTTTTATAAACATGGAACACTATTATAATAAACATGGAACATTAGCATAATAAACATCGAAAACTATCAAACTAAACATGGAGCACTATTATAATAAACATGGAGCACTATTATAATAAACACGGACCATTATTATAATAAACATGGAAAACAATTATAATAAACACGAACATTATTAAAATAAACACGAACACTATTATAATAAACATGGAACACTATTATAATTAACATAGAACACTATTATATTAAACATAGAACACTAGTATATTAAACATGGAACACTATTATAATAAACATGGAACACTATCTAGTAATCATGGAACACTATCATAATAAACACGGAGCACTATTATAATAAACATAGAGCACTATTATAATAAACATAGAACACTATTATATTAAATATGGATCACTATTACAATTATTTAATGAGCCATATCATACGAAAACCGCCCTTCCGCAGGATAAGAAAGTAATAATAATTTTAACCACAATTCATATATGTACTTATGTAGTTAATATTGTGGCCATAGCCGTTCTCAAATAACTGTCAGGATGACATTTTAACTATTTCAGCTATATACTTCTTCAATTATTGAATAATTGACGAAGTATATACATGTAGCTAAAATAGTTAAAATTGTTTTGGTAATCCTCGTATATGTTTGTATTATAACGGACTTTGTTAACATTCTCGTATGTATATACTTGTTTGTATGTAACTAAAAACTACGTAAAACTACGTTATTAAATACATAACATTTATCTATCGAATATAACGCGATGGCGAGTAGGGCTGATTCTGATCTTGACCTTTGCAGATAGCAAATCACGAAAATCGGCTTTTGCGTGATGTTGCTCATATTTGCATACTAGGAAAATGTGTGTGGAGGTAATGACTGTCAACATATTCATTCCATTTAGCTAATTGTCACGTTACTTAACGTTATCGACATCAATAACTGTTAAGTTGCTGTAATTTGATTGGTGGATCAGCTAATGATACGTATCTCCTTTCGTAGTATTGTGATAACATAAACATTGGATCCGAAACATTACTTTTCTTAATCATACATAACAAAACATAACATCAAGTTAAATTAGTAAATTAGACATTAAGCATGATAGCTCATAGTCATATAATACAAATATAATTAACATACAGTGGAAAATGGCATGGTACATATTTACATGTATACTATTAGTTATTTGGTCTGCTAATGTCCTACTACGGAAAAATAGGGGGTCTGTGGAATTTATAGGAGGCGAGGCGTTAGCCGAGTCCCCCTATACATTCCAGACCCCCCTATTTTTCCGTAGTGCGTCAGTAACTTTGCATGAAAAGGCAACTTCGTAGTTGCTATGATATTGTAAACAAATCACGTACTGTTTTGTCGACTATTTTGGGATTAAAAAAGTGATTTTAGAGGAAGAATCGATGAATGGCGGCCATTTTGTCGACTAATGACTTCATACTTCATAAAGAAATTTACTGACCCACTATAGAAATTTAGGGGGTCATCACGTGACTGCTCTTGTCCAATGAAAACGCTACTTTCTAGTGGGAGGTGAAATAAACAAAAGTATAGGTGTAAACGTGAGGTAACAGCACTGTTGAAAGGACACATAAAGAGTCCTGGATATGCTAATTTGTTTTCTGGTGCATTAGTACTCATATTAACAGCATAGGCCATTTAATTTTGAAATGAATTTGTTTATACGACAAAATTTAGCACATATAATACCTTGTGTATATTTAATAAAAACGTTAACTTTTTTCTCATGCATATATGTCGAAATTACTCTTTTTTATGTGATTCTCTTAAACACCATGTGAAGTTTGGGGATCTTTCTAGCAATTGTTTAACCTAATTACAACAGCATGACACCTTTGTTTGCCGTTCAATTTCCATCATTTGTTGTTTCATTATGAAGATAAAATATAATTATTTTCCTTTTTATGAAACGTTGTTAACCAGTATTTAATAATTCGTACCTTTCTTCCTATAATTAATGGGAATCTGCCTAGTTCTGATAGTAGAGCGAGAGCATTAGTTGACCTTTTCCCATTGATAATTCGCTTGCAAAATGATCTGTGTACTCGTTCATGGTTTTCCGCTAAATCAAATCCCCAAACTTCACATAACTATCAAATAGGTTAAATAAAATATCTATCGGAATGTCATAATCCTTTGTTTAAGTAATAGACAGTGAACCCATAACCCTAAGTGCTTTCCCTGTTAGACAATCCGTTGCCTGTTGAAATGACCCTTCATTAGTAAATGTGATACCTAGATAATTTAAAACTGTTCACTACCTCAATAACCATTCCTGCATATAGCATATGCATTATACAGAATTTCAACACATTTCGCGGCAATGGGTTACAGCTCAAAAAGCCGAAAATAAATCTAAAGATAGAATGTATTAGTCCTAGAAATGACAAGTTTTAACTATGGTCTATTTCAGAACAACACAGGTATTCGCTATTCATTTTACCCCAAAGAAAAGGTGACATAGGTCGCCTTTCCAAAAGTCTTATAATACTGTACAATATATAAGAGTTGCTGCAAGATGCAGCAGTTGGATGTTTGCGGAATCAGCATTTTATGGCTTAAGAAATACTGTTTGATTCGAAAAACACGAAAAATATGATATAAATATATACACAAATACCTTTCCACAACTTGTTGACCTCGATCTCCCAAAATTATTGTAAACATTTGTCTGCGCATGCGCGTCCTTGTTTTTACTTAATATATTCTTAAAATCCCAGAATTTAGCGCAATAACTTCGCATTAGGTATAAATATCACCTTTACAGCCTTACTGTGGAAACCGGCTTTTATAGTGACGTTGGTTGAGTGGTTGACCTTTTCGTAAAGTTAAGCAACGTTCATCGCGGTTAGTGCCTGGATGGGTGACCCGCGATGGCTTAACGCCTGTACACGTTACACTATGGTATAAATTTACATTTTTATTATAAAAAAACTACTCGCATATAAATAGACTGGTTCACTAATCTTAATCTTCTATTGTAAACACGAACGAAAACCAGTCTAGTGACGAACTGCTACGGAAATATCCGAGAGCTGACGGTAACATACGGCGCATGCGCAAGCCCATTGCAACATTGGTAGTTCTAAACACAACCAATATATGCACTGGTGCTGATCACCCGCGCAATAACTAGATACATCTGATAATATGATAATAAGGATTTCTCTCTCCACCCCATCTCTCTCTCTATATATATATATGTATCTCTCTCACTCTCTCTCTCTCTCTCTCTTTTTTTTATCTCTCTCTCTCTCTCGCTCTCTCTCTCTCTCTCTCTCTCTCTCACTCTGTCTGTCTCTGTCTGTCCCTCAATGTCTCTGTCTCAGTCTGTTTGTCTTTCTCTATTTTCTCTCTCTCCGTGTCTCTCTGTGTTTCACTCTCTTCACTATTCAACATGACACTTTACAATATAACTTTATTTAAGGTCCATTATTGTTTTTGCTCTACATAAACGACATTTCGTTAAAAGGCCGTGATGTTAACATAGACTTATACCCAGACGATTCAACGTTGTACGCTTCCGGATTCCAGTTATGTGATGTACAAGACAAGCTACAATAAAACATAAGCTTTATCATGGAATGGTGCAAAGTAATCAATGTCCCTTAATCCATCAAAGTCAAAAAGTCAACAGTCAAACACTGAGGAACGTTTCTATTCAAAAGAATAATTGTGGGTGTTTAGGTAGATAATAAGTTAAATTGGCATGCACAAATTTATTCTGTATGCAGAAAATTAAACACTAAAATAGCGCTATTGAAAAATAATATATACTACCTTAATAAGAAAATGAAATTACTATATTATAACTCCTATATACTCCCAGTGTTTGATTATGGATGTGTAGTCTGGGGACATGGAGCTAACACATACATAAATAAGATATCTTCAATTCAGAGAACGGCCGCAAGAATAATACTTGCAAAATCTCGCGGGTCTACCAATCCGGATCTTTTCCATGACTTGCATTGGATGTCTTTTAACGATAGGTGTCACTATCACACCGCCTTGCTGATTTGAACGTTCAACATTTGGCACCAATATACATGAATGACATTTTAATATTTTTGGAAAATAATTATCACACTCTACGCTCACAATCCAATAACAATTTAGCATTGGCCTATACACCTAGAACAAATTACATGTTAAATTCATTTAGATATTTTGGTTTTAAAGTGTGGAATAGCATTCAATCACATATAAAGCACTCATCGTCTATTGTATCATTCAAACGAAATTATAAGAAATACCTTCTGGAAAAGGTTCCATACTAACACTTTCTTGATTACTTGCCGATATTATGTTAAGAATTGTGTTTGGAGTAGTTTGAGTGTCTGTCTTCACATGATTGAAAAGTAATTATATTGTACTTCATGCCATAATTTTTCATTGAAATGTGCATGTTGTTAAATGTAATGTTTGTGTGTGTTATATTATTGAAGGCCATATGAAAAAAGATATGTATAGCCATTGTTAAATTGTCTGTATATGTCTTAGCTTAATGTAGATGTTACGTTAAAAAAATAAAGATATTATTATTATTATTATTATTATTATTATTATACACCTTTGACTATTTTGATGTTATTGTTATTTTTATATGTCTCATTTTGACACTTATAACGAATAAACCATTGAACTGATCTTGATAAATAATAAACATCGTATCATTTCTTCTTGGTAATAAAGTGTACACGTCTGTCAATTCCCAGGCTTTAATTAGCGAAAAGTGCTTCAGCTACAATGGAGCATCCAATCAGGTTCATTCTGGCGTATTAACCAAACCAATATTTTAATTGATCGTTCGTGATATCCCTTCACGAGAATTTAACAGCTTTTTTCTATACATCAAAGTTACATTTGCTATCAATATGTACCAATATTTGATGTAACATTCGAGCTGTTAATATTGTATCTAAATCGTTCTTGTTTCTAGCCTCGAACAAATATTTCCAAGCTAGTCAATTCAAGTTACTGAAAATTAAATTAATACCAGGCGTCGATCGTGGCAAAAGTTCAAGTTTATATGTTATACAAGATCACTGTTATTGATATATTCACCACATTCAAAACGGCGTGTTGTCCTCAGGGGGTAGGTAAACGAGGCGTCGAATGCACACCTCTCACGTACACAATTTATTCGACGTGCCAGAAATAAAACTTCAGAAAAACATAAGTACTTTGATTAATGACCACACATTGGGTCATTAAAGAGAAGCAAACAAATAATACAGAACGATAATTAGCTTTGATAGCATCTTCATGAGGACCTCTCGATTATCGTTCAGTATCAGTAACACATATCTAATTTAAATCATACGATTCATGCTGTGCCCACCGTCCAGTTTGTCAACCTTCATAGTGAGTTTGTTCGAATGGAAGCCCGGTAATTGTTTGGGAAGTAAACAAATATAACTTTCTCTAATCAAACACTTCTAACCTATATCAGATCAGCTGATGCCTTAGAACAGTGTGATAAGTAGGACCATGGTCGCTATCAAACTGATGCCTTAGAACAGTGTGATAAGTAGGACCATGGTCGCTATCGAACTGATGCCTTAGAACAGTGTGATAAGTAGGACCATGGTCGCTATCGAATTGTTAGCTTTTTACAACGATGGATCAACGCAAGAACATTGTATTCGTATGTATTCGACCTTGAGCGGTATTGCATTACACATCATTGAAGGTCGGACCTCTCATGGCATAGCCATTGCGAAATCAAGGCGACCTGTGAAAACAAACTACGAGGCATTTGCGACCATCTGCGCAGTCTGATCTTACTCTATACGGTCAGCCAATTTATCAAGCAATCTTAAACCCTTTCCCTCATACGACAATTCTGCAGCAGACGACTTTGAACATAGTTTGTCAAAAAATAGAAAATCTCTATAATTGAATGGATAACCTATGACTTAAAGTGGAAAACATTGTTGCAAAAGGAGAAATTGCTCGTCTTGAACAATTTCTTATTTTGTCACTATGTTTTCAAAAAGCCGTCTGCTGCAGAAGCGTCAGAAAGCGTCTATATGAGGGAAAGGGTTCAAAAAATATCCATTTGAACCCTTAGCATAACTGCACATAAATGTGCTCTTCTCATGATTGCGTTAACGTTCATTTACCTATAGTACCGCTTATTCAGAAATAACGATTCGTATTGGACACTTGTACCATTCAATTGTGAGTGGTACTCTAGGAAAACCAACCTTAGAGTAATTATAACACGTGCGGATAACATTTCCCCTCGCAACCATGCTACAGGATCAACAATCAGAAGTTTCGTAATCTCCTCTTTAACGTATTGGTCAACAGTGCAGATCCCGATTAAGCTGTGCGGATGTACACAATGATCTGAATCTACACTGGTCCCAAATGTCATAAGGATTGTTTTTTTTTCATCAAGATAACGTAAAAGTCACTAGATACTAAGGATATAATGAAAATTAATAATTGCAGTTCGTCGGATCAAAATGCAGGCAGACGATGACTTTTTACAATCGGCAAGGGAACATATTTCCAGAGACTGGAATTTTCTTTGAAGTGAGTCGTTAATTTACTGATTGCAATAACATTGATAATTCAAATTAAACTAATTTCAACTTTTATCTGAGCATGAAATATGTTTAGAATCTCCCACGGAATATGGTACGATTCATACAAGAATCAATTTGCAGTCAGGGATATGGGGAAATATGAGCAATTATACAATAAAGGAGAAGGATAAAAAGAAACAAAGACTTTTTTTATATTGTTGATTGGCTAGGTTTACATTTCAATAGCCCTGTATCAAGTAAAATATACGTCTATGTCATAAATCTATCATATTGGTCTGCTAGAAAAATAAAAGAAATAAACAATACGAAGGATTTTATTGATGACACGCAAACCATACGAACACCTGTTATAGATGTTTATCATACGCGAGAGAACATTACTGACATTATTATATTTTAAGAGTGATACTGCTCATTCAAACAGTTAAAATGAAGCCTTACTGGCACAACTGAAATACAGATGCAATAAAGCGATTAAACATTAAACAACACTTATACCACACCATCATCGTACGGACATTACTACACACAACGATCAAAGTGCATTGTTCTACTTAAGATCACAACTGACATAAATTAAAGTCTATTTTTTCAGCGGCGTGACTTAATCAGATGTTTTTATTCGCAGGGGAGTAGATCTGGAACCGTGAGTGCTAAATCTATTTTCCATTTCACTGATATAAAAACTCGTTTTATACAATTCCAGAAATGCCTGTTAACTCAGCAGATAAACACTAAGTGCCAGGCACCTGAGTGTGTATGCTAGTTTTATTATCAGCGCCACATCGCGTTAAAATCCAGCTTCGGGATTTGCGACCAACGATGATCAAGATCAGCTTGCACCTTCTCGCAGTCTGATCAGGCTCTTCCCTGGTGGCCATCTAGTCATACACGAATCCTGACAGTCTTTGTAGAACGGTTGCCAACAGATTCGACTGTACAAGTTTGCTATGTAAATGTAATTAAAATCAATTTCAAAGACTTGTAAAGTCGGGATTCGTATGGCATGACGTGTGTTCATTTCAGAAGTAACATGGGCTTTCAGTATCATTTCGCTTAATGGTTTCATATCAATCTCGCCATGCAGAGGATGATTTAAACAATTGAACTTAAATATGGAGCATGCTAGGCGCTCATTTCGTCGCGCCGCATCAGGTCAGTTCGTAAGTTTGATTGATTGATTGATTGATTGGGGTTTAACGCCGTTTTTAACAATTTCTCAGTTATATCACGGCGGCGAGTTCACCTACTTATGTATTTCCTGGTTTTCTCACACCAGAACTCCACACAACAATCTTCCCAAGCAACTGGCTGCTTTTCCACATGGACTTAGCCCATTGGTGGAAGACGAATGACGCATGTCGCATTGACTTTTGTCAATCGTCGTAAAGAAAGTTGGCCGAGTCGGGATTCGAACTCACAACCCCTGGATTGACAGCTCGCGTCGCTACCGACTGAGATACCGGGACTCGGCTCAGTTCGTCGGGACGCGGGCTATTAATCTAGTGGTCGTGAGTTTGTACCCCGACTTTGCCGCTCATTATATCCTATGTTGGACAAAGTCATCCTGATTAGCGTCAATCGTTTTCCACCCACGGAATACATAGTATATGTGCGAAGTAGCAAATTGTCTAGTAAAAATGTTGTGTTTATTCCAGGTGCAAAAAGCCAGGAGTCACACAGTAGATGAACTTTTCATCAGTACATGAACTTTTCAACAGTACATGAACTTTTCATCAGTACATCAGTACATGAACTTTTCATCAGTACATCAGTACATGAACTTTTCAACAGTACATGAACTTTTCATCAGTACATCAGTACATGAACTTTTCATCAGTACATCAGTACATGAACTTTTCATCAGTACATGAACTTTTCATCAGTAAATGAACTTTTCACCAGTACATGAACTTTTCATCAGTATATGAACTTTGCATCAGTACATGATGAATACATGCACTTTTCATCAGTACATGAACTTTGCATCAGTACATGAACTTTTCATCCGTACATGAACTTTACATCAGTACATGAACTTTTCATCAGTACATGAACTTTTCATCAGTACATGAACTTTTCATCCGTACATGAACTTTACATCAGTACATGAACTTTTCATCCGTACATGAACTTTTCATCAGTACATGAACTTTTCATCAGTACATGAATTTTTCATCAGTACATGAACTTTTCATCAGTATATGAACTTTGCATCAGTACATGATGAATACATGCACTTTTCATCCGTACATGAACTTTTCATCCGTACATGAACTTTTCATCCGTACATGAACTTTTCATCCGTACATGAACTTTTCATCCGTACATGAACTTTTCATCAGTACATGAACTTTTCATCCGTACATGAACTTTTCATCCGTACATGAACTTTTCATCAGTACATGAACTTTTCATCCGTACATGAACTTTTCATCAGTACATGAACTTTTCATCAGTACAACTGAAATACAGTACATGAACTTTTCATCAGTACAACTGAAATACAGTACATGAACTTTTCATCAGTACAACTGAAATACAGTACATGAACTTTTCATCAGTACAACTGAAATACAGTACCGTTGAAAGCGTCGTTCAGCCCAATATGAGCCGTCCTGAGAGAAAACCAACATTGTGGACTTTCGACCAGGATCAGCCTTAGCATGCCGAGCAGGCTAACCCGGACGTTCACTCTTCGCCTCCTGTGTATTTTCTGTTTCAGGAATCATTACTCTATACCTCTATCCCTCTGAGGCGGAATGTGTTGGCCCGTATTAACCTGCGCAGACTGCTTAGGCTAATCTGGGTCGAGTCCATAATGTTTGCTTTCTCGCGGGACGGCTCTTATGTCATTCAAATTCCTCTAGTATTGTCTCATCTAAGTACCACATGTATAAAACAGAAAACAAATATGAACAATACTTGAATGTACTATTGCCCTTTTACTTCAACGTTTATGTTAATTTTAGAATGTGTAATAATCATCTTCGAATCGAATGTTGGTCTAATAAAGATCATTAGGAGAGAACTTGTGTAAAATATGCAATTTTAGAGATTTAGGTGATGAAGATGGACTATTTGTTTGGATGCTCATATTCAACCCTTTCCCTCATACGACAATTCTGCAGCAGAGGAATATGAACATATTTTGTCAAAAAAAGGAAAATCTCTATAATTGACTCGAAGACCTACGACTAAAAGTAGAAAACATTGTGGCAAAAGGAGAAATTGCTCGTTTTGAGCAATTTCTTCTTTTGTCACTATGTTTAAAAACGGCCGTCTGCTGCAGAGGCGTCAGAAAACGTCTATATGAGGGAAAGGGTTAACCATTTGCGTAAACATCTTATACCTGAAAAGTATAGTAGAAATAACAATCTTCTAAGTTTCGATTCACTCATGAAGGAGAATGAAGAAAATATCCTATTTAAACATTGTAAATTAATTAATATATTCAACAATCACCGAGCCAGCGACCCTTTCTCCCCTTCTCTCTTTTCTCTTAATTGTATTTCCTTGCGTATTAACTGCCCTATAGTCTTGTTTCATTTTGTTTATATTTTGTTATTTAATGTACCTCTTGTCACATTATTATGTTTGTGCTGAGTGAAACTTGTAAAATTGATGCAGGCCCTCCGTGTTCGCAAAGTCACAGCGGATGGGTTTTCTCATTGAATGCCATGACATGTTTGTCGTCATGGTGACATACGGACCTCTTCACACGGAAACTTACATTTGGGATGTCTCGAACAACAACGTTCTAGAGCTGCCTGAGCCATTGCACAGGTTGACCAGTAATTACTGCATCGAATTGTCGTTTTTTATTTTCCGCAAATATACACATTACATGACATATACAAATAGCACACACACGATGTGCATTAAATTGAAAGCTCAATGCGGGTTTAACCCTTTCCCTCATATAGACGCTTTCTGACGCCTCTGCAGCAGACGGCTTTTTGAAAACATAGTGACAAAATAAGAAATTGCTCAAAACGAGCAATTTCTCCTCTGCCCCAATGTTTTCCACTTTTTGTCATAGGTTATCCATTAAATTATAGATATTGTCTATTTTTTGACAAAATATGTTCAAAGTCGTCTGCTGCAGAACTGTCGTATGAGGGAAAGGGTTAGGAATGTTTTTTAGCATTGATCGATGAATTAAGTTTGTAAATCGATAACACTCGCGCATTAATTTAAGACAAATTGAATAGCTTTCCTAAACACAACGGCCGGTAAATGCAATTACAATTGATCCATGGGTAAACACATTTGAGAAACTGTGCATTGGTATGAGTATAACTGTTGATTTTGATTTTGAAATGGTTTCTATATAATAATACATTATATCTTATGATGCCAAACGATATGACATATCAGCTGAGAGAAACATAGATATTTAGGCCGCTTGAAGGAAAGTGCAGCGAAGAACTGGAGATTAAATGTTTGAGTTGAATGAAAAAGAGTCATTAGCCATTGAAAATGTCAACCAGTGCCAATCAGATTTAATCGGTTTTAATGTTGTTGCTTTTCCAGAAAAATTACCTCAACTGCAATCGTCCATATTGAGATAGCATGAACTTTATACATTCCTAAATGGTAGCCTTGTTGAAAAACAGAAATAATGGAGAAAATCAAAAGTTCTAATTTTCAAGATATAGTAGAGTACAGATACATTTTCAGATGATTATCTATTGTCTAATATCCGCTATTTAGTCTAATCATTTCTGTTTGGCGTGGTAGAAGTGGATCTTTCTCGAAAATAACCCACTGACACACTCACTCTGCCTAAAGGCAGCATAAATGATGTTCCTTTTATAAATAGTGTTTTACGATACATTTTAATATAAACAGTTGTTTCCCGTGTAAATAATCAAAGGCATTATTTAGATTTATCTGTGTTTGGATTCTAGGTGAATGCATGAATCAAATTACAGCTTTATAACCTCAAAACGAATACTATGTAAACCCCGAACTGTAATGCAACTCCGTATAACACCGAACTGTATTGAAACTTCGCATAACCCCGAACTGTAATGCAACTCCGAATAACTCCGAACTGTAATGCAACTCCGTAAAACACCGAACTGTAATGCAACTCCGAATAACCCCGAACTGTAATGCAACTCCGTATAACCCCGAACTGTGAAGCAACTCCGTATAACACCGAACTGTGAAGCAACTCCGAATAACCCCGAACTGTAATGCAACTCCGTAAAACACCGAACTGTAATGCAACTCCGAATAACCCCGAACTGTAATGCAACTCCGTATAACCCTGAACTGTGAAGCAACTCCGTATAACCTCGAACTGTGAAGCAACTCCGTATAACCCCGAACTGTGAAGCAACTCCGTATAACCCCGAACTGTGAAGCAACTCCGTATAACACCGAACTGTGAAGCAACTCCGAATTACCCCGAACTGTAATGCAACTACGCATAACCCCGAACTGTAATGCATCTCCGAATAACCCCGAACTGTAATGCAACTCTGCATAACCCCGAACTGTAATGCAACTCCGAATAACCCCGAACTGTAATGCAACTCTGCATAACCCAGAACTGTTATGCAACTCCGCATAACCTCGAACTGTAATGCAACTCTGCATAATCCCGAACTGTAATGCAACTCCGAATAACCCCGAACTGTAATGCAACTCCGAATAACCCCGAACTGTAATGCAACTCCGAAAAACCCCGAACTGTAATGCAACTCCGAATAACCCCAAACTGTAATGCAACTCCGCATAACCCCGATCTGTAATGCAACTCCGAATAACCCCGAACTGTAATGCAACTCTGCATAACCCAGAACTGTTATGCAACTCCGCATAACCTCGAACTGTAATGCAACTCTGCATAATCCCGAACTGTAATGCAACTCCGAATAACCCCGAACTGTAATGCAACTCCGAATAACCCCGAACTGTAATGCAACTCCGCATAACCCCGAACTGTAATGCAACTCTGCATAACCCAGAACTGTAATGCAACTCTGCATAACCCCGAACTGTAATGCAACTCTGCATAACCCAGAACTGTAATACAACTCTGCATAACCCAGAACTGTTATGCAACTCCGCATAACCTCGAACTGTAATGCAACTCTGCATAACCTCGAACTGTAATGCAACTCCGAATAACCCCGAACTGTAATGCAACTCCGAATAACCCCGAACTGTTTTGCAACTCCGCATAACCTCGAACTGTAATGCAACTCTGCATAACCCAGAACTGTAATGCAACTCTGCATAACCCAGAACTGTAATGCAACTCTGCATAACCCCGAACTGTTTTGCAACTCCGCATAACCCCGTACTGTAATGCAACTCTGCATAACCCCGAACTGTTTTGCAACTCCGCATAACCCCGAACTGTAATGCAACTCCGCATAACCCAGAACTGTAATGCAACTCTGCATAACCCCGAACTGTTATGCAACTCCGCATAACCTCGAACTATAATGCAACTCCGCATAACCCCGAACTGTAATGCAACTCCGAATAACCCCGAACTGTAATGCAACTCCGAATAACCCCGAACTGTTTTGCAACTCCGCATAACCTCGAACTGTAATGCAACTCTGCATAACCCAGAACTGTAATGCAACTCTGCATAACCCAGAACTGTAATGCAACTCTGCATAACCCCGAACTGTTTTGCAACTCCGCATAACCCCGAACTGTAATGCAACTCTGCATAACCCCGAACTGTTTTGCAACTCCGCATAACCCCGAACTGTAATGCAACTCCGCATAACCCAGAACTGTAATGCAACTCTGCATAACCCCGAACTGTTATGCAACTCCGCGTAACCTCGAACTGTAATGCAACTCTGCATAACCCCGAACTGTAATGCAACTTCGAATAACCCCGAACTGTTTTGCAACTCCGAATAACCCCGAACTGTAATGCAACTCTGCATAACCCCGAACTGTTTTGCAACTCCGAATAACCCCGAACTGTAATGCAACTCTGCATAACCCCGAACTGTTTTGCAATCCGTATAACCCCGAACTGTAATGCAACTCCGAATAACCCCGAACTGTAATGCAACTGCGCATAACCCCGAACTGTAATGCAACTCTGCATAACCCCGAACTGTTATGCAACTCTGCATAACCCCAAACTGTAATGCAACTCTGCATAACCCAGAACTGTAATGCAACTCCGCATAACCCCGAACTGTATTGCAACTTCGCATAACCCCGAACTGTAATGCAACTCTGCATAACCCAGAACTGTAATGCAACTCCGCATAACCCCGAACTGTAATGCAACTCCGAATAACCCCGAACTGTAATGCAACTCCGAATAACCCCGAACTGTAATGCAACTCCGCATAACCCCGAACTGTAATGCAACTCCGCATAACCCCGAACTGTAATGCAACTCTGCATAACCCAGAACTGTTATGCAACTCTGCATAACCCAGAACTGTAATGCAACTCCGCATAACCCCGAACTGTAATGCAACTCCGAATAACCCCGAACTGTAATGCAACTCCGAATAACCCCGAACTGTAATGCAACTCCGAATAACCCCGAACTGTAATGCAACTCCGAATAACACAGAACTGTAATGCAACTCTGCATAACCCAGAACTGTAATGCAACTCCGCATAACCCCGAACTGTAATGCAACTCCGAATAACCCCGAACTGTTATGCAACTCCGCATAACCCCGAACTGTAATGCAACTCCGCATAACCCCGAACTGTAATGCAACTCCGCATAACCCCGAACTGTAATGCAACTCCGAATAACCCCGAACTGTAATGCAACTCCGCATAACCCCGAACTGTATTGCAATTTCGCATAAACCCGAACTGTAATGCAACTCTGCATAACCCAGAACTGTAATGCAACTCCGCATAACCCAGAACTGTAATGCAACTCCGAATAACCCCGAACTGTAATGCAACTCCGAATAACCCCGAACTGTAATGCAACTCCGAATAACCCCGAACTGTAATGCAACTACGCATAACCCCGAACTGTAATGCAACTCCGAATAACCCCGAACTGTAATGCAACTCCGAATAACCCCGAACTGTTATGCAACTCCGAATAACCCCGAACTGTAATGCAACTCTGCATAACTCCGAACTGTAATGCAACTCTGCATAACCCCGAACTGTGAAGCAACTCCGCATAACCCCGAACTGTAATGCAACTCCGAATAACCCCGAACTGTAATGCAACTCTGCATAACGCAGAACTGTAATGCAACTCCGCATAACCCCAAACTGTAATGCAACTCCGAATAACCCCGAACTGTAATGCAACTCCGAATAACACCGAACTGTAATGCAACTCTGCATAACCCAGAACTGTAATGCAACTCCGAATAACCCCGAACTGTAATGCAACTCCGAATAACCCCGAACTGTAATGCAACTCTGCATAACCCCGAACTGTAATGCAACGCTTATCACCTAGTGCCACATCAAGACTACATTTACAATTAATATTATAGGGGATCCGAAAAGAACCGAAGACTGCAACCATTCGTGTTTTCAGTTTCGCTTTTTCCACATGCAGATGCATTTTGAAGCCTCGGCAATCATGAGCACTTTGTCCTTTTGCCACTTTATTTTAACTCAAAAAACTAACATCTGCAGTGAGTATTATACATTTGCCAACATGTTATTAATATCGTCTGCTGCAGATTTATTGTATTTGGGAAATGGTCGAATTCTTTTTTATATATACAATGTTTCTGGGTTTCGCCCTAGTAATAACTGATGCGTACAATGATGCTGTTAGTATAGGAATCAAACAATCATAGATAGGAAAAAAGGTTTTCATTTTATATGCCATAATGAATCCACATCACGGAATATCCAAGACATTACGTATAAAAGCCAGCAATATGTCTTTAACTTTATCTTGTTTATGTCCCGAGGTTAAAAGCTATCGAGACTTGTTGGTCTATAGTTATTATAACACTTTGCTTCTTCTACAGAAACTGAAAGCAAACTCTAGATAACCCAAAAAAGGATTGTGACTATGTGCATGTTGATTTATTTCTAAATTTGTTATTGTGATTATCTTCAGAATAATTTTGATAATACTCGTGTAGATATAATCCAATGGATGGATTAGTCAATACCAACAGACAGGGAGATCATAATGTTTCGCGAGTTAAAGTTAAATGAAAATGCTGTCCAATTTAGCGGATAATATTGCAATTCCGCTATTATCTTGAAATGCGTTTCCAGGTTGATGTTTTAGGCTATTCCAAATTCAAACGAATGCAGAGTAAAAAGATCGTTCTAGACAAATAGAAGTTTAATGAAGAGACAATAATATATTATCAATGTGAGGAATCATTTTACGAACGATGTTAGTAAAGACATTCAATGCAGAGCCAACATCAGTTCTCTATATCAGGGAGCAGATCAAAGTGGTGGGTATATCGTGGTTTTCTTGCAAAAGTAATGTTACTCCAAATTGAAGGACAATTAAGTAACATCCAAGTTGCGTCGATCAATCAATATGAAATGTGTTCAGCTTAAGATATTAAGAAATACTTGCTTGATTGAACGGTATTGTTATACTGTTAGGAAAGAAAGGACAGTGTCTCCTGTTTTGACAATGTTTATACTACACTCAGATGCAAAAGTAAGTTTTATTCGACGTATCTCTCTCAAATCTCGTACACTACATTTAGTGTACATTTGCCATCGATTGACCATAAGATATATAGTAGTTGAATTTGAATGACGTTATTTTGCACGATTTTGCACTAGATTAAGCGAAAATAAGCCAATTCAAGCATTTACGGTGCCTGCTCGTGATGGCAACGTAGCAATCGTAAATAGGGATTTAGTATGCCACAGAAATACAATAAGACGTAGGATGTTGAAAGCAAAAACCGTCTTATAAAGTGCATGCATCTGCGACTTCGTTTTGAAACAGCGACAAGTACTGCAACGCACTACGGTAACAGAAAAAACAACCGTATTATGTCGTCTCAATTCGGCATCTTAACCTAGAATCAGTGTTGTATGCAGTGGGCTAGACGTCATTACGTCGGGACGAAGGCAGTGGACTCGAGTTCTATTATCTGATGTGCCTAGATTAAATCTTAGTCATCATGATGGTCGTATTCGAGTTTTTAGGGGGATAATAGAGCGTTTTGCGCATTGTTGCCTTGTAGAGAGGAATATGTTCGGGGGTTGGAAGTGTAAAGGTTTTGGTTATGGATTATTATAAAATCAACCATATTGTTGTGCTGGATACAATCCATGATAAAGGCTATGTTGACCAGATTCTGCAGTTTGAAGCAGTTCCTTTATTATAAAGACACGGTCCTGCTAGTTTGATGCATGACCCTCCCCACGTTGCGCGAACAAGTCGACGCTTTCTCGACATAAATGGCGTCAACGTGCTAACTTGGCCTGCGCTCTCATCAGACCTGAATCGTATAGAACACATCTGAGCTTGGTCGGAGGGTAATGTCAAGAGGCAATATTAACAACATACGAGACCTTGAGAACGCTCTCATTCAGAAATGGAATAGCATTCCCGACGTCGTTGTTTGAGGTTACGTTCGGTCAATACGCGGAAGTAGCGTCGATTGCATTAACAGCAGAGGTGGTCACAAAGATATCGAATATAAATTAACATCAGATACACAAATGAAAACGTCAACATTTTTAATGCTAAACACAATCTGATTTGCAACTTTTCATTTTATAATATTGCCTCCTGCGATTAAAAACAATCACTTAAAACCACCGCAATTCTAAATAAAAAATGCACACGGATTTATTCATAAACTGCTTCAAAATTCGGTATGAAAATAACCGAATTCTAATTGCACACTTTCGTTTGCAACTGAGTATATTTCAAAAGCATGTATTGTTTTCCTTTTTTTATTCTAATGAGTATGTCTTTAGTTAAAAACCGGTCCATGTATAAGGCGATATGGTTTTATGCTGAGCAATAATTTGAAATTATTTCAAAGAATTGTCATTGTAATCCATTAAACATTATATAGCATATTCTTTTGAGAAATGCTTAAGGGAAATATGTTAAACTGTCTTATAAAGTTTAATAACAAGTCAGTTCATGCATACACTTTATGTCGGGAAATCGATTCAGTCGTTTTTGCCTCGTTCTAGAGGTGATTTCGAATTAAGAATGTGAAATTCAATTCACGATTTTTACACTGTGACTCTTATCCTTCAAAGTCCCGGTAACTAAGTCGGTAGCGACACGGGCTGTCAATACAGGGGTTTCGAGTTCGACCACGAACTCGGCACACTTTCCTTCCGACCTTTGACAAAAGACAAGTGACAAACGTCATTCATCTTCCACCAACAGACTATTTGTCTATGTTAAATTCGGACAGTTGTTGTGTGGAGTACTGGTGTTAAATTTGGACAGTTGTTGTGTGGAGTACTGGTGTTAAATTTGGACAGTTGTTATGTGGAGTACTGGTGTTAAATTTGGACAGTTGTTGTGTGGAGTACTGGTGTTAAATTTGGACAGTTGTTGTGTGGAGTACTGGTGTTAAATTTGGACAGTTGTTGTGTGGAGTACTGGTGTTAAATTCGGACAGTTGTTCTGTGGAGTACTGGTGTTCAATTCGGACAGTTGTTGTGTGGAGTACTGGTGTTCAATTCGGACAGTTGTTCTGTGGAGTACTGGTGTTCAATTCGGACAGTTGCTTGGAAAGGCTGTTGTGTGGAGTACTGGTGTTAAATTTGGACAGTTGTTGTGTGGAGTACTGGTGTTAAATTCGGACAGTTGTTCTGTGGAGTACTGGTGTTCAATTCGGACAGTTGTTGTGTGGAGTACTGGTGTTCAATTCGGACAGTTGCTTGGAAAGGCTGTTGTGTGGAGTACTGGTGTTAAATTCGGTCAGTTGTTGTGTGGAGTACGGGTGTTCAATTCAGACAGTTGCTTGGAAAGGCTGTTGTGTGGAGTACTGGTGTTCAATTCAGACAGTTGCTTGGAACGGTTGTTGTGTGGAGTACTGGTCTCAAATTCGGACAGTTGCTTGGAAAGGATGTTGTGTGGAGTACTGGTGTTCAATTCAGACAGTTGCTCGGAAAGGCTTTTGTATGGAGTACTGGTGTTCAATTCAGACAGTTGCTAGGAAAGGCTGTTGTGTGGAGTACTGGTGTTAAAAGGTCAGGAAACATATGATGGATGAACTGGCCACTGTGACATGATTGTGGAATTCTTGAAAACGGGGTTAAACCCAAATCAATCAAGCATTTATCTTTCTATACGCCATTTTGTTACCTGTTATGTTGGACTTCAAACATCATTTATGTAACGTGTTATATTGGTGATAACGTGTGTGTAAACTATTGTGTCGGTCTTTTAATAACATTTTGTAAGTTGGACTTCAAACAACATTTGCGTAACGTGTTATGTTGGACTTCAAACAACACTTGTGTAACGTGTTATGTTGGTGATACACCGTGTGTGTAAACTGTTGTGTCTGTCTTTTAATAACATTTGGTATGTTGGAATTAAAACAATATTTGTGTAAAGTGTTATGATGCAATTCAAACGCCATTGTGTAACCGGATATGTGGTTATTCAAACCAAAACTGTCCTACTTGTGTTGTTGTTCTTCCAAAACCATTTGTGTAACAGGTAGTGTTGTTTTAAACAACACGAGTTTAACCAGTTATGTTAAAAATCAATCAACATTTATGTATCCTGTCATGTTGAACTTCAAACACTATTTTAAAAGTCTCTGTAATGACCCGGGCGGTGATCGAACCCGCGACCTTCCGTACCCGAATCGGATTCTCTTCAACTATTCCGAAGCGGTCATACAATATATTTATAACTGCAATCCAGGTATGTAGACTGATCAGGGTATATTATCCGCCAAGATAATCACAATTCTACGTCATTGCTTTAGATAAAAATTGATGAATGACATATAAATATACCTCATTAACGGCAGGGTGTTTGGCAATAATAGTCGTATAACAGGCCGTTCGTCTTTACAACCAGCACGTGCTCGAAGGTAGCCTCGAATGTAACACTTTTTACCACACCCACACGCTTTCTGAAACACTCCTTTTTGCCTGAGACCACCATAAAACTACATGGCCACAATATGGCCAGTTACACGAAATGGAATGGCGGAACTTGGTGACCAGAGAAGAATCAGATCGGGATCTTCACTGTTCGAAAAGTAGTCGCACGGGCCTCCGGACATTTCCTGCAAAGAGGTCGGAACAAAAGACAGACTATACGCGTTTGCTAATTGATCACAATTGTCGTTTCGTTCAAAACTTTCGGTGTGATGTAGATCAATCACACTGATACTTGCTGTCTAATCATGATCACAGGATTCCACTGTGGCCGAGTGGTTAGCGTCGGGGATTTGGAACCGGACGTTCTTGGTTCAATCCCCAGTCGCAGCGCTACTGTCATGATGGAGTGCCGTTGTACACGGCACTTTTCTTAGTACTGGTTTGTTTACACGGGATCATGAAAAAGTGAACTGTCGACGTGATATAACTGAAATAATGTTGAAATCGGCGTGAATTCCTTATAAAACAAACAAACAAACAAACAAATATAATCATGACACCGGTTTCACGGAACAACATGTACTTAATCCTTCCCCACATTCTTCCACTGCAACAGACGACTTCGATAACATCTGCGCACAAATGCATGTGGTAAAGGGTTACGTAGGTACTCATCTTACACTGTTACTCATGTCATTTATTCAGGTCTAGACTATTAGAGATTGCCGAATTATTTTAGTTCAGAGTAGTCCGTGATGAACCGTGTTGATCCGGTGCGATCCGGCAGACCGTCCCGGATATTTAAAATTGTTTAACACAACCGGGAGTCACCGGGAGAAGTATCATGAACCGGCTTTATCTGGGCAGTTCTGGCACAACGCCGGTATATACCAGCGCAGGACCGGGTCTTTACCGTGGCTCTTCCGTGATAGTCCGTGGTAATTCGGGGTGGTCGGGAATACTACACTCACGGTAGACATACGGTGAACCCCGGAGTTAACCCGGCATAGCTCCGGCGTATGCCGGTAAAGCCCCGTTTTGCACCGGTGGAGTTAAGGACTGACACGGTCTGAGCCGGATTGGCAGACGGTTAACCACGGCGTATGCCGGCATTCTGCAGGTTGAGGACGGTAGACCCCCGTTGCATTACGGACTGACCCGGTTTATGGCGGATTATCCCGTTTCCACGACGGTAACAGACGGCGAAAGTTACGGACAGACAGAGTGTAGTTATTGTTAGCCCCGGATAAATTCCCGGTGTGTATAAATTACAATTAGGTTCCCCATCAGTGTAATTTGAGAGCAAGACGATATGATCCATACAAGAAGCAACAAACCCGAGTTGGTGAACTGTCAGCTACAGTTGGCCCATCGGCAGACAGCTTGCACCATAGTGATGGCAAGGGTTCAGTTATATAATAGAGGACACACGAGGCGTCATCAAAGAAAGACAGTGTGGGTTCGCCCATGGTTAGAGAGGAGATTTCAATTCGGTCATTACTCCAGACTTCTCCAGCGGGGACAATTAACACTCCTTGGTGTACGCCTTTAAAGTGGCTTATAACACCATTTCCAACTTCATTCCCGAGGTGAGGAAAACTGATGCTGATCTGCGCTTGTCTCAGTTTATATCACCAGGGGACACCGGGTGTCACCGTGGTACCACCGGCGCACGTCCGGGGTTCTACCGGGTTGGACCGGCAGAGCCGTAACACGATCGTAGTCTCACCGGCTGGAACCGGGACACGACCTGGGTCACTGCGGGATGGACCGGGAAACACGCCGGCGCGACACCGTAAATACACCGTGTCAAACCTGGGTAATCCGGGATCAAACGGGGGCAATAGGTCCTCAGTTTAACTCTTTCACTGCCGAATTTCACAAAGTCGACTCTTCCATATTGAACATGGGACCACTCAATCTTTCGTCCAACAGGAAATTTGGTAATATTTAATGTCTAAGTGGCAACCAATGCAGATTTCGTTACGAGCTGTCTCACCTGAACATGCATTGTTTGCGAAAGCCTTTAATTGCCTTTGCCTTTGCCTCAAGGAATTCGATACTTTATTTTTTATTGATGTGCGTATTAACGAAGATGATACTTAAGGCTCCGCATACATATGCTACGAAAACACACGTTCTAAAGTTATTTTGATTTTAATGAAATGTGCAATCAATTTACAATTAATAACACATTATGCAGTTCAAAGATATCAAAAATGAACACAAATAAAACAAGACAACCGCCTTGGGAGATAAATGTAAACCCGTCTACATGCAAGACTTAAATCGCAATTAAAATATAATAAATTGTTTATTAGGTGAATAAATTAATACAAGGATGAAGGTTTTGAACTACTATTGATAGCGTTGGTGTTTAACGTCGTTTGCACGTGCGTGTCTTGGCTCTCTCACATACCATTACATCAAGGCAGGTATACTTGAGTTTCAAATTTTTATTTAAGTATCATCCATGTACAATCTTATAGTTCTTTCTTTCTTGATATAATTAATTTCATATTGAAATTAATACGAAAAAAAACCATGAATGGGTTTTTTCGCTTATAGTTAACAGGTGCGAGATATTTTTTTTTTTTTTTTTTTTTCAATAACCCATGAAGCTTTCTGAAATGAAACTGGAAAAATCCATATGGGCCGCCATTTTGGATATGTATAAAAGGCAGACGTAAAACACAGATTGAAAATGATTGTCGTCTTTTTAATCATTTTTTATAAAATCGGTATTTTGGGTATGAATAAAATGAGCGGAAAAACACGGATTGAAAATTATTGTCGCCTTTTTAATCATTTTTTTAAATCGGTATTTTGGGTATGTATAAAATGAGCAGAAAAACACGGATTGAAAATTATTGTCGTCTTTTTAATCATTTTTTTTTAAATCGGTATTTTGGGTATGTATACAATGAGCGGAAAAACACGGATTGAAAATTATTGTCGTCTTTTTAATCATTTTTTTTTTAAATAGATATTTAAGATCATTAAAATGCTGTGTTATGTGGGAATAAACATTTGTACGAAAAGTTAAAACATAATAACATAAATATGTTTTCCCGTTCGTCAAAAAACCGACAGCATTAGCCTTCTACGCCCGAACCGAAATTTTGACTGTATCGTTGCCAAAGAAGGACGTGACGTCATTTCCGTTACACTTCATCTTGGCGTAACGTCAATGGAGCGACGTCGTTTCCCGCAAAAAAAGTGGTATCAACATGAAAGACCCCAAATTCCTATACATGAGCTATTGCCACACTCATTCAAAGTATAATTATTTATCAAACATTGTGGCAAAAGGATAACTTTCTCATAAGGAGCAATTGTTCTTTTGGTGACAATCTTTTCCTAAATCGTCTGTTGCATAGGCCTCAGAAACTGTCTCTAATAGGAAAATGGTTTAGCAGAAATGTGATCCCTTACATAATTTGTTCCAGTCATATTGACTGGTTGAAAAGGGTAGTCGCCAGATGGCATCAGAAAAGGGCTGATCTATTTGCTTCTTTACCATAATGCAGGTGATCGATTAAGGATCATCTTGGCCCTCATGTTTTAACCTCGTTCATTATAAATGTATTCCTTGATTTTCTGAAAGTTTTTACTTTATTATTTTCTGTTCGTAATAATAGACGACAGCAATACGAATTCCAAATATGTTTTGATAATGCAAGAAACATGACATTAACATTATTATTGTCTAGTCAATTACTTATAAATCCTTTTTGTATGGCCAAAGTATGTTCTTTAATTTTTGTTTATAATTATCTTGCGTTTTTTCGTAAATAGGTAGCACCTATAGATATATTATATATATATATATAATGTAAGTATGTGTATGGGTATGTGCGTGTATGTACAATTGCGTGTGTATATGTGTGTATTTATACATATGCATATAAACTTGATTTTAAACTTATTTAATTTAAACTTAGTTAAGTACTATTTCTCAACTATTTCATTGTCTTAACCATTTCTGTATGTATATTTGCGAATATCAACCATGAGCTGTTTATGCTTAAGTTGAAAATAAAATTTCTGTTCTGTTCTGTTCTGTATTGCTAAAATAATATTAAAAATAAAAAGTACATGGCCTTTCATGAAGTTAAATAAATGAAGACAATCGACTCCCGAAGAGTCAAAGGTGCACGCATAAGAAGCATATCGAGGGCTTGGTATGAAAAGGTTGTAACTCAAATTGGTATTTTTTTACCAAGGTTAATCACCTCACCAAAAAGTCTTTAAAAGTGTTAAATAATTGTTCTTGGTAAACAATGGGAATTTAGGTGCCATTCCTCGTTCTGAGCAATGGCACCTAAATTTGCATTGTTTACAAAGGGGTCAAAATTACCCCTAAACCAGGGTTTTCAAAATAGGTTTTTAGTTACAACCGTTTCACGCCAAGCCCTCGATATTTAGAAATTAAATGCCGGCCTCCTTCAGACTGGACTGTCATACGACTGGTGGAAGACGAATGACGTTATCTTAACAAAATGTCTGTTTGACAATCATCGGGAATAATTAATGGTCGAGCCATGATTCAAATTCACGACCTTCGGATCGATAGCGTTCGTCCTTACAGACTGAGCTTTTACGGCTCGACTCGTTTAGAACTAAATTCAAATGTTTGCGTCTACATCTATATCGCATACTTCAACAAAAACACAGTGTTAACCCTTTCTCTCATACAAAGAGAGTAATGCCTCTATAGCAGACGACTTTAGAAAACTAACGTGACAAAAGGGAAACTTTCTCATAATCATAATGAGCAATTTCTCCATTTGCCACAATGTTTCCAACTTCTTTTCAAGTTTGATCATTTTATTTACAGATATTTCTTGCAAGATGTTTTTATTTAAAAGACGTCTGCTACAGACTTGTTGTATTTGGGGAAATATGTGTGCTTTATTTGTACACATTTAATCAAAACTGAATTATTTTACATCTGTAAAGATGCCAGTCACTCTGTATATCTGCTTCCTGTACATTTAAATGTCAATTTTGTGCTATTGATTTACTGGACTTTCACGCCCCTTTCAACACTTGTTCAGTTATATCACGGCGTTTCCTGGGTAAATTACCTGTACTACTTGACCATTTAGCCTGACACCAGCACGTAAGTCGTAATGCTAACCCCGCAACCCTGAGCGCCAAGGAGGCGGCCACTACTATCATGTTTAAAGTGTTTGGTATGACTCGGCCGGGGATAGAACCCACGACCTCCCTCCCCGAGGTGAACGCTCTACCACTACACCACGAGGCGGTCACTTTTGTGCTAAGCTGGAGGATACGTGACCATCTAAACGGCTTTCTACTTTTCGTCACGATAATTATTTCTGGCGAATAGTCACAATGACGTTGGTTTCCCCAAAAGCCAATACAACGTGATTCATCAACAGGTACTCATTTAATTCTATAACAACATTCAGGATGACTTCTCCACTCCTACTGTGTCCTGTGTATGGACATATAACATAAGGGTATTGTGACAATTGTAGACATTGTGACATCAACCAATACTACTTGATTCAAATGATAACAAATATATATTTTGCAAAGAAAATGAGATCATTGATAATTTTAATATTTTACATGTTTGACGCGTCATAGAAATTGTTGTTGATTTTTCTTTTTTGTCTATTTCATTGTTTTTTTTACAATTTTGCTAATTAATCTTTGTTAACAAAAAGTACATGTACGATTTTTGCTATATTTTAGCTAAAAACACAGCAAATGTTTAAATCCTTGTAGGAACTAATATATTCGATGGAATGTAAATAAGATAATACATCGTTACATATGTAAATGCATTTTGAAGCATGTGCTGCAGACGAGTTTCGATATGAGCTGTTCCACGAGAAAACCAACATTATGCACTTTGAGTAATCTATCGACCCAGATCAGTCCGGGCCGACACATTCCGTCTCAGGAGGATAAAGATATAGAGTTATAATTCATAAAACCGAAAATCCACTGTAGGCGAAAAGTGTCTATCCGGGTAAGCCTGCGTGGAGTGCGCAGGCTGATCTTGGTCGATACATTAAGCAGAGTCTTAATGTTGGTTTTCTCGTGGAACTGTTCATATCATTACGACAAAACTAGCATATTATGAGCAATTTCTCCCTTTGCCATTTTCATTTCTATTCTATGCTATATTATCAAAATATATGTATTCATATAGATTTGCCGTATGTTTCGTATTTATATTTTCAACGACGTCAGCTGCATGTTAGAAATGGATAAACAAGATAAAGACATACTTAAGCATTGCAATGGTATATTCTCCTATCAAGATTTTCACTTTAACTCGTATTGAGATATAATGTACAACTGAGTGTAATTTAAAACTCAATTTAAAATCTAATTCACAGTAACTATGTGTTCTAACATGCAAGAAGAATGTCAGCTAACTTACCTAGTTTATAGTCTGATTGCGGTAATAAGAGAGAGAATAAGATAGATAATAGCAATACATAATATCATTTACACACAGATTAGTACTAATCTACAAACTCACGATAGCTGACACCGCTGCAGGATATAACAATTGAAAACTTTGTAACAAAAGAAGACATTTGTTATAATGAGCAATTTCTCAAATTGCCGCGATCCTTTCAACTCAATTCTTTAGCTAACACTTTATATAAAGAGATTTTCCATATTTTTCTCTAGATGATTTAAAAGGGTAACACTTGGTATACTTCTACAATATCAACCTGACCCTAACATATCCGTACTTTAACCCTTTCTCAAATAGAACACATCTGCAGCAGACGACTTTGAAAACATAGTAACAAAAACCTGAAAATTCTCCATAAAAGATAGCTTAAGTGTTAAATAAAGATGAAAACATTGTGGCTAAAGGAGAAATTGCTCATCATGAGCAATTTCACACTTGGCTACACTGTTTGCAAAAGTCGTCTGCTGCTATTAAGTCAAAATGCGTCTGCAGGTGGGAAAGGGTTAGGACAAGTTGTGTACAGGTGTTTTCACTGTCTTTTTTTAGATTGTTTTTGTGTGTGAAAAGACACTCAATATGAAACAAAAACATGCACAGTGTAATATTCATGAAAAAACATGTTCGTCATAGCATATCTCTAGATAAGGGGCGTTTTGCATTTTAAATACTCCTTGTGTGACCCTCTTACCCTCTAACCATATGTCGTAGGTACTCAAACGAAACGTCGTATTGAGAGGTTGGTTTTGGTGATGGATAGAGGATGGTTATGAATATATACTATAACTGTTTAAGAATACAGTCGTATCCGCCATTATCATCAAAAGTGCCGAAAACATATTGTGTTGCATTTCTTAACAGTAAATGAACAGTATGACCTAAGCTGAGTTGATTACACGAACATTAAAAGGAAAGGAAAAAGCATCATAGTGGGGGCAAAGTAATATTGCTTCACAATATCTATGGATGTCTATTAACTTTTATCGATATCAATATCGATTTAAAAAAACAAACATTGGAGTTACCCCTTTTTAAAAACTCTGAACAAATCAACATCTTGCAACAATTCACGCATGTTTGAAAGTTCAATGCGCTATCATAAAGAATGTCCATTCCAATCCGAGCTAAGATCCAGGAAAAACAACATGTATGTGTGTGCCATATATTGACGGACGCACTGCTGCTTCATCAATGGTTAGATATATGTTAACCCTTTCCTACATACAGATGCCCCTGAAGCAGTCGACTTTTGAAAACACAATGGCAAATGGAGAAATTTCTCCTCTTTTCAATTGTTATACATTTATTTTTTAGAGATTTTCTCTATTTTGACGTAGAGATTTTAGAAGTCGTCTTCTTCAGAAAGACTGCACATGAACATGGGTTAACGGACTATTGGACGTTTCCCTGCTTTATTGACGAATATAACATTCGGATCAGATCTGGATATACACTGGTCGCAATTACACTACGATTGGTATTGCTATACGCCTCAAATAAACGTAATGTAAAGATTATTTTCATGATGCTCAAAATCCATCAAATAACACAGACATGGAAATAATGTCTTCTACTTTCCTGCAATTTCCAAATGTTTGCATATAAAGTTCCCTTAGCCTAACGTAATAAAAGAAAATCATTTAATGGAATCAAATTTGTCGCGTTTATTCACAAAATATAAAAATGACTTTAATGTCTTCCAAATTTATTTCTGTCTGTGTCCTATTTGGTATTTGCGTTTTCCGCATTCTTAGAAAATCGCATGCGAAATTTAGATGCTCTTGTAATACAACAAATAATGAAATCGGTTGACATTATAACATGTATTGAGGGGAATTGGAATAACCAATTCAATTTATTTATCAAATAACAAGTACACAATACTTCTTAGAATGTGCTTTCCCTGTTTATTTGTTATGAATAACAAGCATTTTTAATATGTCGAATATTTGTCCTTAGTATTGTGGCTAACACGTTATTATATATATATATTATTGACTCTGCGTAAAGTATCGACCCGGATCAGCATAAGCATGCCGCACAGGCTAACCCTGACAAACCCTTTTCGTCTCCTGTAGATTTTCTGTTTCAGGAATCATTACTCTATACATCTATCCCCATAAGACGGAATGTGTCAGCCCGGATTAGCCTGCATGGACTGCGCAGGCTGATCTGGGTCGATACATTACGCAGATGCCATAATGTTGGTTTTCTCGTGGAATGGCTCATATATTCTCTCTTGAATCTCGTTCTCTCCAAAGAGTCTGATCTAGGCAGTAGCACCTTCACGATGTCTTTCTCTCGCCCCGCAAAAGCCACAAAGTCCCCAGTCCGTACAATTGATTGATTGAGTGTGTCTTAACGCCCCTTTCAACAATTGTTCAGTCATATCACGGCGGCCAGTTCACCTACTCATGCGTTGCCTAGCTTTCTCATACCAGTATTCCACACAACATACTATCAAAGCAACTGGCTACTTTCCACATAGACTGTTAACCTACTGGTGAAAGACGAAAGACGCTTGCCACTGTGACTTTTGAACATTTCCTGACGCCTCTGCAGCAGACGTTTTTTGCAACAATGCGTCCAATAATTGTTGATTCCATATTTTGTCTAAATATTTCAAAGTCGCCTGTTGCACATTTGTCTTATGTTTTATAGTTTCGAAATGAATAACGATAGTCGTAAATCAAAGACGCGCCTATCAACATATATGTCTTGGTTCAATAGCTAGTGGTTATGATTAAACTGATAAACCCAAACGAATAGTATGATCGGGAGCTTACTTGTTCCCGATTAATCTCATTTCACTATTAACAACATAGCGTCCCTAACGTTAGGTACCGTATATAGAAATCCGAATACCGTGCTTTTTTAAGTTCACACAATGAACTAAGCTAAGTTAAACTATATCAATTACACTTTTCTCAAATGTTTATGAATTGATTTAAACTATACTATATGTTATGCCTTACAAATGTAAATTTCGTTGCAACAACATGTACAGTGTTATATTAAAAAAAAGACATTGAATTGAATTGAATTGTTAGTGTGGCCTGTTTGGTAGATCACGGTTTGTAACTGTCCATACCAGAAGTGCAAACAACAACAACAACAAATTGATTTGCTCATTGGATACGGTTTGTTACCGTTAATTGAACGTAGGGCTGGTCTCAAGTTTCTCAAAGGGCTAACACAGGGCTGGTCTCAAGTTTCACAATGAGCTAACACAGGGCTGGTCTCAAGTTTCACCATGAGCTAACACAGGGCTGGTCTCAAGTTTCACAATGGGCTAACACAGGGCTGGTCTCAAGTTTCACAATGGACTAACACAGGGCTGGTCTCAAGTTTCACAATGGGCTAACACAGGGCTGTTCTCAAGTTTCACCATGAGCTAACACAGGGCTGGTCTCAAGTTTCACAATGGGCTAACACAGGGCTGGTCTCAAGTTTCAACATGAGCTAACACAGGGCTGGTCTCAAGTTTCACAATGGGCTAACACAGGGCTGGTCTCAAGTTTCACAATGGGCTAACACAGGGCTGGTCTCAAGGTTCACCATGAGCTAACACAGGGCTGGTCTCAAGTTTCACAATGGGCTAACACAGGGCTTGTCTCAAGTTTCACCATGAGCTAACACAGGGCTGGTCTCAAGTTTCACAATGGGCTAACACAGGGCTGGTCTCAAGTTTCTCAATGGGCTAACACAGGGCTGGTCTCAAGTTTCACAATGGGCTAACACAGGGCTGGTCTCAAGTTTCACAATGGGCTAACACAGGGCTGTTCTCAAGTTTCACAATGGGCTAACACAGGGCTGTTCTCAAGTTTCACAATGGGCTAACACAGGGCTGGTCTCAAGTTTCACAATGGGCTAACACAGGGCTGGTCTCAAGTTTCACAATGGGCTAACACAGGGCTGTTCTCAAGTTTCACAATGGGCTAACACAGGGCTGGTCTCAAGTTTCACAATGGGCTAACACAGGGCTGTTCTCAAGTTTCACAATGGGCTAACACAGGGCTGTTCTCAAGTTTCACAATGGGCTAACACAGGGCTGGTCTCAAGTTTCACAATGGGTTAACACAGGGCTGGTCTCAAGTTTCACAATGGGCTAACACAGGGCTGGTCTCAAGTTTGTTTCACACTCGACTCACACAGGGCTGGTCTGAAGTTTCACAATGGGCTAACGTACCGCTGGTCTCAATGTTCATACTTGGCTAACACAAGGCTGGTCTGAAGTTTCACAATTGACTAACGTACCGCTGGTCTCAATTTTCATATTTGGCTAACATATGGCTCGTCTCAAATTTTATCATAGACTGCCTCATTTATTTGCCGCCGCCTCAAGTCTCAAAAGGGGGTTGTTCCCGTTTAGCTCTTTCAGCGCAAATAACAATATTGAGGCGTTTGCAAACAATATAGATTTAGGTGAGTTACAACGTGTTTGCCTTTTAGTTATCAAAATATACTAAAACTCTTTTTACATCAAAAATGGAGTCGTCCTATTTCGAACATGGACAAGTTTACTTTAGAGAATTATGCGCTGATACAGTTAACCAGGGAAGGTTTTAAGTCAATTCGTACACACAATGTACATTGTAGATAAATAGCACGAATGGGCTGATCGAGATTTATCTTAAAGTGTCAAACATACACGTAGGTTGGTTTCCTTGGGGCACCGGTCATGTCTGATAGAAACAACGATGATAATAGAACACAAACATGCCAAGATGAGTGTGTGGTCTATATTGTATTCATCTGTTATCGCTCGAGAACACTATACAGTGGACTCACGCTAACTCGAACTTGAAAAGGATCCATAACGAAATTCGAGTTATCGACGTGCTCGAGTTTTGGCTGAATTTATGCTTAATTCATTTACAACAAGTTTTTCGAAAGATGTACATGAAAGGATTCCTTTTAAATTTCGTTTGATGTTTTCCTTTTCCAGTTGATGTCTTTCGTAATTTGATCATTTCCAAAACGGTGAAGTCACAAATCAAGATCACAACCAATACATTGCATCATACGTAACACTATTAGCGTCAGGGCAAAACGCGTCTCATTGCAAAGAAAATAATGTGTTTGTAAGCTTCAGATATATTTGAGCGGTGTTGTACGAAACCGATCTTAACGGCATGTTCCCCAGAATAACAAATATGCAGATGGCGACTTTGAAAACATCTAGGCAATGTATAGTTATTGAAAAACGTTGTGTGGCTAATGGAGAAAAAAGCACATCGTTAACAATTTCTGCTTTTCCCATATTTTTTTAAAAAATCGTCTACTTTAGCGCCGAATTGTTTAAAGTAGACTCTTCCTTGTTCAAAATCGGGCGTCTCCATTATTCTTTTTTTTTTATAGTTTTATAACTTAAAGGCAAATAATGCTGATTCAAGGTGAGACAGCTCGTTACGAGCTGACTCACCTGAATCTGTATTGTTTGCAAATACCTCAATATTGCCATCGGCAATGTACGATGTTATACGTACATTGATTGGTATGTATAGGGCGCGGCCATCCTCATTAATGCCTGCCATTAATGGCGTTAGTTTATATTTCGAAAATGTATCATAATAATAAAAGTTTGTATATATATATACTTAAAGATCTCAACTGGGAATCAGGAAAGTTACAGTTCTGATAGTTCACAATAACCAACTGCAAAGCATGTAATAAATAACAATCCATTTCAATCCAATCCATTATTGGCAAATATCGACAACATTTGTCTTTGGCCATTTACAAAGTGGAAGATTATGGCTTAGACAAAAGTAAATAAATAAATAACTATACAGTATGTCAGATAAATAAATAACTATACAGTATGTCAGAATAACAATAACAATAACTGCCTGATATTGACATTTTGGTAGAGTTAAATAACAACCGGACGTATAGAATATTCATTAAATTTAGAATGTGTGGAATAATCTCAAAGTGTGTATGGGCGTAAAATCGAATCCCAAAAGATATCTTAATTTCGAACGTTACTCTTTAAATCACTCCTATAACAAGGAAGTGAAATCATAGTTCTCGTCTGGGACACATCAGATGAATGTTATTACAAATACATTAAACTCAATAGAATATTATTACTCATTTTTACAAAAGAAAATGGAATAAACGGAGATCGTATCAAAATATGACTGTTTTATCTGCACGAGTAGTCATGTATTTCGAAAGGCAACCAAGATTTGCATTTTAAATTTCAAGGCGGTGAAACCGATATTGTGATAAAACGAGGTACTTTGATCTTGACATATTTATGGTAACAGCTGACTGCGACACACTCGTCAACGTAGGACATTGGAAAGACCGTCTCGCAGAGCTAAAGTGGCGGACCCTGTTTGAATGGTCTCAGGTTCGAATTTCATTTCGGATGTTTCTACACAAACGACACGAGTACAAGCGCATATTCATATTTGCCTTACAGAAACTATGTTAAGATGTTGTTAGCAGAATCGACCAATGAAATCACAGTGTTTAATCCTTTCCCACATACATACGTTTTCAGACGTCTCTGCAACAGTTGACATTTGAAAACATTGTGACAAACGAAGAAACTGCTCATAGTGAGCTATTTTATCTTTTTGCCACACTATTTTCAACTCTATTCAATTATTGTACATTCATTTCCTTTTCATATTTGCTAAGATGCTTTTCAATTCGTCCTTTGCCGAGTTGTTGTAAGTGGTAACGCGTTAACTAACACAGTGCTCGGTGTATGCGGACAATCCGAATATACCCCCGGTTTGGTCTCTAGGGATTATTTAACGTGATTCAAGTAAATTGAAAGCTTTTATTGCAATCGATGTTAATTCAATAAATATAAACTATAATTGGTTTTAAAAAGAGAAAAGGTTCGTTGTGTCGCACGAAAACTAATATTCGGATAATTTTTGCAAACGAAGGCAATTCAGACCAAGTAACAAATGCGCATAGTCGACCTTTGGTACAAGAACATATTATTCAGAGATTTTATGAATTCTTGTACCATTAATCAGTCCTTTCCCACAGATAAACGCTTTCTGACGTTTCGCAAGCAGAAAACTTTTGAAAACATAGTAGCAATTAGAGAAATTGCTCACTATGTGAGCGATTTCTCCTTTTGCCAAAATGTTTTCAACGTTAGGTTTTCTTTTCATTTATTCAGAGTTTTCCATATTTTTGACTAAATGTTTTAAGTCATTTGCTGCAAATCTGTTGTAATTGGGAAAGGAGCCGATTATTTCAAAGTCCAAAAGGTCAATTTACGTGTGTACTGTCCACATTTAGTTTGTTCTCAAGACTTCAGGTTGACACTTAAAAAAACATAATAGGTACACTTTATTATTAGTCGCCGGGCAGAAGCCCGCGACTTCTATTTTTAATAGCTTTTCGGAAATCACATGGGAGGGCGGCTTATTATTAGAAAGAAACAAATCTAGATGATTTGAACATATTACAATTGTGGTTGTTTACGAACACTAATAAATGACACATCTAAAATGGAATAAATATTCCGATTTTTTAATGTTTGCAGTTTTTTTTATTTCACTCGCATTTAAGTTTTTTGTCTTATTTACGAAGACAAAAGTGGTCCCTTCAAGACGTGAACCAACACCCCCTAATGCAGACTCTTATGTGTCATCATTGAGGTCAATTTCGGATTCTCCTTTTAATAGCAATTTTAACTTACTAAATGTTGTTTTCATGTTCAAAGAGATGTCTTGATTTGTGTAGAATTCATTTAATAATGTTAATCCATGAATATCTAAAGTAGGAACTGTTTCTAAGCTAAATATAGACCCTATTCTGTTGTGTAGTTTCGTGACCTCTAACATCGATTTTCGCGCATGCGCATTTCGATATGAAAAAGCGAGTGATATTATTTTATTTTAGACAAGTACAAGACGAATGTTTGACGCAAAGCGTCAAAGAGAAGCCGCAATATTTCGTTGTACATGTAGAAATAAGAAAAAAAGAACATTTTTAAATCCACAAACAATAGAACAATTTAAACTGTAGACGGTAATGCCGATATATTTCTCCTTTTGAAGACTTTTGTTTTCTTCAAATTACCTCCCTTTAAAGCAATACCAGGATATTTACCTTGTGATTCGAATAAGATTGACACACATTGAAATTATATGAATGAATACTATTATTTAAATAAGTAACAACAGCAAAATTAAATTTAAGCCAAGATAAATGTGTACACATTTCGTAAATTTTTTATAGATACCCTAATGTATAGGTATGTATATAAAATGTATAACCAAATGTTTTCATTTCAACGTTCCTAATGTTTGAATAGACTAAGGAAAGTCAAGAATACATAAATAAATCAATGCAGTCTTTTCCGGCGACATTGATGCCTTGCATCAACTTTCTCTTGTAATTGTTTTCGTTTTACCTTATCAATTTGTCATGAAGCTGAAAAGGAGAAGGACTAGTAAGACGAATTGCTCATCGAATTTTGATTACGGACAAAAATGATTTACACCAAACTAACGTCGTTTTTTAAATGTCGTCTCTCATACAAATCATCAATAGACGTCAATATGGGGGAAATGGGAAATCATTTCATTCCGTTAATGCCCTTTAAAAGCAGCGTTCATTAAAATTCCCATCACGACGAAACATGTCAGATATCATTTCATCTCTTTTAAATCATATCATCAACAAGATTGAAAATATCAGTTTTTTGGCCAGTGGTTTGATATTTCTCTGCTTTAGGGTATATTGATGAAATGATTTTTATCATTTTATGGTAGTTTTTGGAGATCTTGAAATCTTTATTGTGGTCTTTAAGTTGTATTTGTTGTTATATCAATCAAATTTCGCTCGTAATGTTTCGTTTAAATGTTCGGTGCTTGTTTGAAATGGATTGCACGTCGCTTAAATGTGTGTTCTATGATATATAATTGGAACACGTCGGCTAAATGCGCTCGTCGTTCTTGAATATAGATCCATGGGAACTCCGTGGTATCAGGGACGTAGATAGGACCTACGTCCCTGGTATCAGTGACGTAGATAGGACCTACGTCCGTGGTATCAGGGACGTAGATAGGACCTATGTCCGTGGTATCAGGGACGTAGATAGGACCTACGTCCGTGGTATCAGTGAGTAGATAGGACCTACGTCCGTGGTATCAGTGACGTAGATAGGTCCTACGTCCGTGGTATCAGGGACGTTGATAGGACCTACGTCCGTGGTATCAGGGACGTATATAGGACCTACGTTCGTGGTATCAGGGACGTATGTATATAGGACCTACGTCCGTGGTATCAGGGACGTAGATAGGACCTACGTCCGTGGTATCGGGGACGTAGATAGGACCTACGTCCATGGTATCAGGGACGTAGATAGGACCTACATCCGTGGTATCAGGGACGTAGATAGGACCTACGTCCGTGGTATCAGGGACGTAGATAGGACCTACGTCAGTGGTATCAGGGACGTAGATAGGACCTACGTCCGTGGTATCAGGGACGTAGATAGGACCTACGCCCGTGGTATCAGGGACGTAGATCTATATGACCTACGTCCCTGGTGGTATGAACAACTACACTCCGCCATCTCAAGTCTAACGTTATACAACTTTCAAACAAAATAGTTTGTGATATATATCTCCAAATAATAGGTATCATGTATAAATAGATCAGTAAGATTTGTATTGAAAGAAGGGTCAATTATTCCGCATGATTAAAACCAATGGAAATGGTAGACTGCTATCAAATGAAGTAGTCTTGCGGTTGCCCAACTGCAATGCAAACGCATGGCGGGAACCTTGCTCCCATAACGTAAGAGGGTGGTTCCCGTCATTGCAGTTTGGGAAGCCGGGACACAGCATTGTTCAAACCAATATACCCACTTCCATATGTTTAAAACATGGGGATTAATTGTCAGTTTCGTTTTTTATAAAATACTGACTTTTTTTAAAAGACCATTTGGAATAGTTTAATAACTAAGAGGCAAGCAATTGTGGTTTCAGTTTATGTAGTTCGTTACGAGCTGACTCACCTGTATCTGCATTGTTTTCAAAAACCTCAATATTGCTATTGGCGCGGATGAAAGACATACAAATAATGTACTAATTCAAAATATGAAAACATAAGTACGTAAATATCGTTCAAAGTTCGTCAGACGACGATGTGTTTAAATTTAAGTAGTGTTCCCTTCTAGTTGTTGGGAATTAAAATATATAATAACCGACAGTGTGTGTCAGTGTGGTTAATCGGTTAGATGGAACATATCAGTCAATCACGTATCCATCAATATTAACGACTCTGATGGGACTGTTCGTTTACGACTGACTCTTCATTTGTTCCCCATGAAATTCTGAAATCAACTAAGTGTTTTTGAGAACTGATTTTCGTTGTTAAAATGAGATGTTATACGCATTACAATGCTCTTTCATCTTATTAGTAAGTCGAATCGATATTCAGTCACGTATGCAACGTTAATAAAACTCACTTAAACAACAAATGTAACGCTTGAAGTTTGAAGTTTGAAATTAAAGGCACGCGTTCTTAAATTCAAAATGTTTAAAACACAATTCTCAAAACCAGGATACATGTATCAACTTTGATTTTGATCACCTTTTTCAATCATAAATCAATGGGCCAAGGCTCTAAATGTAAATCCAGCCAGTTGTCGCAAATCAGCAAATGTCGTCGCATTGTAATCGTTTCACAGTTTATGTATGTGTAAGTTGAATCTTTGCTTGATGAAAACCTTAAGTCGGTTTTCAATATTTCTTAACTTACTATCTGACATTTTTCTGTACTCATCGTGCAGTTGTTTGATATAAGAGGACACACGTTTAATTGTTAAAGCATACAACATTTGTTTCATCATCAAGACGATTTCACAATTGGTGAATGTTATTCTAACTAAATACATATAACGTTATTGCTCCATGGTTACCATAACATAGTAGAGTGAATATAGATGTTAAAGAACGTCATATACACATTGACGTCAAATGATAAACATGAAAAAATGCTAGATAGTAAAAATATATCAAGATGTATATAAAAAAACTGCATTAACTTCCAAAATGATAATTCAGTGGAGATGCCCAGGAGGCATGTGGTCACTGTCCATCTCTGTACATAACAATGTTTTCAAGGTTGGAGGATTTTTTTTTTTATATTAATGCCACATTGCAAGCCAGTCAGTTTGTACATTGATTGAAAAAGGCAAGTGAGATTTTACACCGTAGAATTTTGATTTGTTACAAACAGTGTTTTACGCATTTAGGTTAACTATCGTTCTGGAATGAATGTTATAAGCTTTAATGCAAACATAAAAATGTTAATAGAGAGTTGTTCGTGATTTCAAATGGCGTCGTCAAAATGACGTTACTGCCATGGCCCTCCCCCATGATAGGAATACTATTCGTAATCTCGTAGAATGTTTATTTGTCAGCCAATTATTTGAATTGTGTCGTAGATGTAAGGTAATTATGGAATTTTAATAAAATCAGCTTTATTTTCTAAAAGTTCGATTTGCGACGAAATTATAACATATTATAACATAAGTCCTATTACATCTGGATCACCCCTCGTATGTGTATGAACGTTAACTTGTGATAACACGATCTTGTTACATATATAGCGAATCTCTCCCAAAGTCTTGTATAGTTAGACTAAATGAACCCAACTCCCAGAAATCCAATCGACGCCTATTTATCGATTGTAAATTCTTCTAATCTGGTCCAATTGTACAATGTTTAGGAGACATTTATGGATCCTTCAATGCCAAGCGGTACAGAACCAGACCAATATGAGCCGTCTCGCGAGAAAACCAACAGTGTGAACACTGCGTAAAGTATCGACCCGGATCAGCCTAATCATGCCGCACAGGCTTACCCGGATAGACACTTTTCGCCTCCTGTGGAATTTCTGTTTCAGGAATCATTACTCTATACCTCTATCCACCGGAGACGGAATGTGTCGGCCCGGATCAGTCTGCGCGGGTTTCGCAGGCTGATCCGGGTCGATACATCACACAGAGGCCTTAATGTTGGTTTTCTCGCGGGACTGCTCATACGTTGATCTTGATCTACACTTGATGCGGGTGTCCTATGGTTTGTTCTCATTACGCATGGCTGCTTAATATTGTAAAATCTAAATCAACAAGCAATTCTCGTTAATGATACTACTTTCTTCCCGTAAAATATCTATTTCTAGGTTAAATTTCTATTTTCCATAATATCAATTGGCTATTATTTTATTTATCTTTAACACTATTTTGCAGACACGGACTACCGGTAATTTATATAGAATGTCTAGTGAAATTGGTTATTCCGGAAACTTGCGGGAGGGGAGGGATGTTATCGTATCTGATCACGCGAAAGTGTCAGTGATTTCAAGACAAACTGCTGCAATAGCTCACTGGATTAAGTGGACGGTTACACTAGTTTATTCGACTCTCTTTTTATCGAAATATACCTCGTCCGGCGAGAATTGGTTTTGACGCCGTAAAAAGTTATAATTCATCTACCCTCGTGTTTCGTGGCATTTTCACACTAGTACTCCACACAATTGGTTAAATTTGTATCATACGTCGGAAAGAATGTTGACCTAGCTTGGGTTCGAACTTACAGTTCACGGATTGTCAGTCCGCGCCCAGCCCGCGTCGCAACCGACTGCGCTAACGAGCCTCGGAAACAGAATAGTGATAACACACGGAGATGCAAATTGGTATTTTTCTACACGTGTCATCAGTAACCTCTTGACCCAGCAACTTTTTAAATAGTTGACAGGGCACCAATTTGATATACATGTAAAACGTTTCTCTGTTTTATTGGAAATTGAGAACATTGATGGGTTGTTTTTGTTAAAGGTTTTTACGATGCTTTTATCTGTCGTATGAATTCGATACCCTATGCAAGTTTATAATGTTAGGAGCCATGTCACATGAATACCGTCATTTGCAAAAAGCGAAGTTCCAGATCAACCTGTGCATCCGCGTAGTCTGATCAGAACATTATATGTTCTCTATCTTGTCATACAATCATTCTGGAAATATCTTGGTAAAATTCATGACCATAAGCAAAATATACAAATAAGCCATTTGATTATAATTGTCATTAATTTTACTCATTCAGCACCAATTGAGATTTTGTTGGCAAACAATACAGATTCAGATGAGTCAGCTCGTCGCGAGCTGTCTCACCTGAAATCTGCAGTGTTTGCCTTTTAGTCATCAAACTATTCCAAAACTCTAGTTACATGAACAATGGGGTCGACCGAGTTTGACCACGGAAGAGTCTACTTTGGGTATTACTGCTCTGAAAGGTTTAACTCTTTCAGCGCCAAAAGCAATATTGAGGTTTTTGCAAACAATGCAGATTCAGGTGAGTCAGCTCGTAACGAGCTGTCTCACCTGAAATCAGCATTGTTTGCGTTTTGGTTATAGAAATATTCAAAAACCCTATTACAAGAGAAATGGAGAGGCCCAATTTTAAACATGGAAGAGTCTACTTTAAACAAGTTGGCGCTGAAAGAGTTAACAAAGCCGAAGGTCTGTTTTAATATGACGACGCTCTTGTTGTCATATCCATGTCTGTAGTTGTGGTCACGCCTAAATGCAATTTATTGTAGCTGATCCAACATTTTGCTTTTTGTGTGTGAAAAGCTTTTAGTAGAGTGGTCTGTCCCATATATAGACACTATGTAGCTGTGTGTTTGTATAAGGAGATACAAACACTACCTTGCTATAGAGCTAGCTTTTGTAGCGACGTGGTAGAGTCTTCGGCAATGGGACAAGATGTCCCGAGTTCAAGCCCTGGTCGGGTCAGAATCTTTCAGCTTGTTGTGTTTGACAAAATACGTTCAAAGTCGTCTGCTGCAGAATTGTCGTATGAGGGAAAGGGTTAAATAGAATATATATATATATATATATATATATATATATATATATATATTCTATTTAACCCTTTCCCTCATACGACAATTCTGCAGCAGACGACTTTGAACGTATTTTGTATATATATACGATGCCTGATGACATGATTTGTCAACATAAAACACTGTTCGGTACACTAGCAGTTCGTCAGGTTCCATTTGAAACCTGCAAATACTGATCCACCTAGTTTTATATATGACCATATTTCTTTTGAATTCAATTAAAGATTCCGTTTCCATCTCGCTAATATAAATACCCGTTAGCTCTAAAAATGTATGGCGGAATATTGCATCATGGAGCCGGTTCAAATTAATTCAAAGTTTGCATCTAATATAATTTTATTTTCAATTTAAAACCAACTGTAAAAACTATCAATTATATTCGATGATATATTTCTAAATGAGTTGGCCTACATGGAATGTAAGCTATTGGTCTATGGCTATCTTCGTGTTGTTAACCCTTTCCCGCCTGCATTCGCATTATGAAGCATCTGCAGCGGACGATTTCTGAAAACATTGTAAAAATATCGGAATAATTGATTACAATTAGGAATTTCTCATTTTGCCATCATTTTTTTTTTAACTATATTCAATAATAACTATTTAATAAATTAACAAATTTTACTCAGATGTTTTCAAATAGGTATGTTTTTTTCAAAATGATTGTGTATGAGAAAGGGTTATTGGAAAAACATTCGTTTTAAAACGTTGATTTTATGATATTTTTCGTATTTGGAGATATTTTCTGCAAATTAAACATTTTAAATTGAACAATTTAGATGATGGTGTTCTGAGTGCGATATTTCGCCTTAGCATGCAATTATGGAATTACAACTCGTAAAATCTATCTACTTATTCGCATAGAAAACGTTTGAAACAGTCGGCCCATTTAAAATGGAATGCATTTTAAACGCACCATGGGATTCGTGTTAGAATTTAATATTCGCGTGTTTACTCTATCCCGCTAGATTCCTGTAACCGTTTACACCACCATTCGCTTTGGGGATTTTACGTGGTCTAACATGTTCATGGAATTCTCTTTGCTAAGTATGAATAAATCAGTTTAGAGGGCACGAGTAACATCTTAATCTTGGTCCAAAATTGAAGTCTACAGACGCGCATATTATAATACTCAAATGAGCCTTTTCACGAGACAACCAACATTAAATACTCTCCGTAAAGTATCGACCCGGATAAGCCTAGGTATGCCGCGCAGGCTAACCCAAACATACTTGTTTCGCCTCCTGTGGATTTTCTGTTTCAGGAATCATTACATGACGAAACGTGTCTGCCCGAATTATCCTGCGCGGACTGCACAGGCTGATCTGGGTCGATACATTACACAGAGTCAATGCTGATGGTTTTCTCGGAGAAGGAATCATTACTGTTGTTTAAGGTCACGTTCAGTGCTATAAGTAGTTCCTGTACCATCAATGATAAGTATAGGTATTAGGAAGGTCAGATCAAGTAGTGATGTATAATTGCCACTACTAAGCTATGGTAAATGAACTCTCTATACGGCGTACCAAATAACAAACCTTGCGATTACATATTAACGTATCAATGCAGTCTAATCTGGTGTTATCCAAATTCTTGGAAGAAAACACAACAAAAGGCGCGGAAAGGGCGCGTGTTTGGCGTATGATGCATGCCAGAAGAACATCGCCACAAGAACATTGACATATAGAAGTGTTTTACCTTCATGTTGCATAGGTGTACGGTCATTTGTGTTATTATGAACATATTTAAGGGAAATCGCCGTGTTATGCTCTTTTCCTAACCTATAACCGTTGTGTCACCTATTGATCATAATAAGGGGAATATGTTGCAGTGATTGAACTAGAACAAAGTTTAAAACAACATAAACCACAATAAAATAAAAAATAAAACGGCTCACAATTGTATTTTGTAACCGGACAAATAATACCAGAGAAAATCGGTATCGCGACTTCGGAAGCTGATATAAGTTTTCTCTGATCACAAAGTAACAGGAGCTAAACTTACCTATGGCGTGGAACATTTTAAAACCAGCCAAGAGAGAAGACAACATCCCTTATTGACTCAGCGATATCCGTACTAAGTAGTTATTTAATTACAGTGTACACGCTCGGGGATTTCCGTTTGAAACTATGCGATTGGATTTTTTTAATGGAAATGACCGACAAGCTCACGAACAAATCCGATCTCTAACGAACTTACACGGAATTGGCCGAACCAAGTACGAGTGTTCTATTTAACTTATGTTGCATACACAAATATATCAATCGGTATTATATACGAGCAAGACGTCTGTCAATTAAATTCGTTATGGAAGCTGTTCATAAAAACAACCAAAATACAATAATCATACATCTAACCCAAGCTCCTATTAAGAGATAGCAGTTGTTGTAATTAACATTTTCCCACATACAGACACACGTTGACGCGTCTGTAGCAGACGACTTTTGTAAACATTGAGACAAAAGGAGACATTTCTCAAGATGAACAATATCTCATTTTGCCACAATGTTTTCAACTCTATGTCTGGAGATTTTTTTACATTTTTGCCAATGTTTTTTCAAAAGTGATCTGCTGTGGATTTGTTGTATCCGGGAAAGGGTTAAAGAGTTGAAGGGTTTTTACTGTAGGGAAACGTGAACGTGTAAATGAACTATAAATGGAGTGTAACCTCTCAAACGGATAAATCTCTGCTTAGGAATAACAGGTTTGCTTTCGTAATCTGACAACAAATAAACGAAAACTCGGGACAAAGTAAAGATAATTTTGAGACAAGAGTGAAAGCATTGTGGCAAAGGGGGAAATTGTTCCCTTTAAGTGTTCCAATGTTACCTGCTTTAGATCACAGGTACACAGGGGCGAAGCGTGGCAATAACCAACGTGTAGGCCGTCTCGTGAGAAAATCAACATTGTGGACACTGCGTAAAGTATCGACCCGGATCAGCCTAAGCATGCCACACAGGCCTACCCGTATAGACACTTTTCGCCTCCTGTGGATTTTCTATTTCAGGAATCACTACTCCATACATATATCCCCCCCTAAGACGGAATGTGTCGGCCGGATCAGTCTGCGCGGACAGCGCAGGCTGATCTGGTCGATACATTACGCAGATGTCTATCACCGCAGCTGCATTTTGGGACATTTTGGAAAAAATGTGTAGTGTAGCCTGATACACACACACATCCAGCAGTCTACTATAACTGACAAGATTAAATTTTATGGATAAAAAATGTTTTTGTTTTTAACTATTTAACAAGGTATATTTCCTTTTGGACTGCTTTTTTTCTTCAAAGTGTCGCAAACATAAACTGCTTTGAGAATTCTCCGCGGAATTGGCACTTTCATAAAACGTACCGTAAAAAATCCTATTCAATTTAGTTGGTTTATTTGCGAGATATGGAAACAAATGTAAAGATAATATTTCTCTACACCACTAAGTTGAACGATTTTCCGAACAACATTTCCACATACCGGATGATATGTGGAAATTCTGGCAGATCATGATATGATTGATATAATCAAAGGTTAATTATAAATAAAAGTTTTTACCTGGAATAAAGCCGGAAATTTAATTGCATGAATATGCATCTTGCTGAAATCGGCTGCCTCATTATTCTTTTCGGATAGAGTTGGCCATTTTTGTTGTCAAAGTTTTCAGTTCGTGTCAAGATATGTTATTGGGTGATATAAACTCATCCCATTTTATAATTGGCTTATACACACCTCAAAATGTTGATGGTACCCGACTTTGTTTCGGAACCAAAGTTTCATCTCAGTGAATATAAGTGATTTGCAAAAGGAAATATACCTTTTTGATGTAATAGTAATTAGTGAAAAAAAAAAAATGAAAACAAATTCATAAAATTAAATTTTGCGATTTGTTTTGTAACAGGCTACGATATTGGTACCTGCACTATAGGACACATGTCTTTATATCAATAAGATTGACCATTTCCCACGTACAACAATTCCGCAGCTGACTACTTTGAAAAAAATCTTGATTTATTCGCTATTAACAATTTCCCCTCTGCCACATTGTTTTCAAAACTCGTCTGCTACTGATGCGCCAGAATGCATCTACAAGTTGGAAAACGTTTAAAATCTGAATGCAGCTCTTCCCGAGAACAGATGTCTGTTTTGGCTCCGTCAGATGTTGCTGTAGAGAGGTCGCACTGCAGTAGCTGAATAATTCAGCAATTTTCGTTCACGGTGTATGATTCAGGAGAGAACGATGGAGTGTGCGTAACTAATCAATCAATACTTTCTAAAATGAATAAAGTTTTTATCTTACCTGGTTTAAATTCTGTAAAAGAGGAAAGAAGATATTTTATTGATAAAGCATCCAATGTCTATCAGTATGTAATTGAACATAGTGAGAACTTGATTATCTTGAAAGCTACATGTATGTGTTCAATATGTATTCAACAGTAACTATGTGTTTACGGGAAAACAGGTTTATTAGACATGACATGTGTACGAAGACCTTGGGTTTATATTATATCAATAACACAAGACCTTGGGTCTATATTATATCAATAACACAAGACCCTGGGTTTATATTACATGTATATAAATAACACAAAACCTTGGGTTTATATTATATCAATATCTTATACCTTGGGTTTATATTATATCAATAGCATGCCATTTTGGGATTATATTATATCAATAGCATGCCATTTGGGATTATATTATATCAATAGCATAACATTTGGGTTTATATTATATCAATAACACGAGACCTTGGGATTATATTATATCATTAACACAATACCTTGGGTTTATATTACATGTATATAAATAACACCTTGGGTTTATAATATATCAATATCATAGACCTTGGGTATATATTATATCAATAGCATGCCATTTGGGTTTATATTATATCAATAGCATGCCATTTGGGATTATATTATATCAATAGCATAACATTTGGATTTATACTATATCAATAGCATAATACCTTGGGTTAATATTATATCAATAAAACAAGTCCTTGAGTTTATATTATATCAATAGCATAAGAGCTCTGTCACGGCAAAATGTATAAGTTGGCTTTAATGAACAATATATATCCATATCAGCCTGTGTATACGTACACTCTGATCAATATCTACACTATTTACACATTAGTTACTCGAAGATTCTGTCATTTTGCGTTTACAGATTCGTAAAAGATGGAAACAGAACCTACGCAGTACAGACATGCCAACTTGTACCTTGTCGAACAAACGTGCTCTAATAGGAAACAAACGCGATTGCCAAAGAAAACCATCGGGCTTACTGCATTGAAAAAATCGTAAACTCCTAAAATGTCTATAAAACCGAACGAAGTTTACTAGTTTGTGATTTATTCTAAGAAGTTATGGGCCCATAAATTGAAGAAAGATTTCCCGTTTTGTCAAAATAGGCGTACTTTTATCCCATTTGTAACAATTGATTTGAAATAAAACTTGGGCCATTAGTCTAGACATGCTATTATGTAATCAACGTACACAACAAAGGTTATATACCGAATGATACGTATCGCTATATCTTGGATATAGAAACGTTGCCATTTTTCATCCGGAGCGAATTTGAAAACACTGGTGTATAAAAAGAACAGTCCCATTACATAGTGGTTACTAAACAATTTCTCACACTGAACACGTCTTCTGCGGACAAAGGCAAAACTGTGGAAGATCTTTGTCAATGAAAGGATAATAGACGACGCTTTAGGAAAACCAACCTTAGAGCAAGTATTACACGTGGATTTATGCTGAGGTTCATAATTGATACTGCTTAACAACAATTTCTTGAAGCATTATACGAATTATTGGTAAACGGTGCAGAACCAGATCAGACTGCCCGAAAAATGCCGTCTTGTTGGTTTCCCAGAGCCGCGCTCAATTATTCAATAAATCCGGAGACAATGTGGCTAATGGATAACTTGTTCATCATAGGCAATTTCTTCTTTTGACATGATGTCAAGCCGAGCTCCGGTAGCTCAGTCGGTAGCGACACGGGTTGTCAATCAGGGGCTTGTGAGTTCGAACCCCAGCTCGGCCAACATTCTTTCCGACGTTTGACAAAAAGTCACTGTGACAAACGTCATTCGTCTTTCACCAATTGGCTAACAGTCTATGTGGAAAAACAGCCAGTTGCTCGGAGAGTATGTTATGTGGGCTAATGGTATGAGAAAACCATGAAAAATAGGAATAGGTGAACTGGCCGCCGTGATATGACTGAACAATTGTTGTAAACGGCGTTAAACCCCAATCAACAACATTTGTAATCTGGAGTTCAGCACTTTTCAGAGGAAAGGTAATGTTAATTTGAACTTCATACCTGAGACTGTTAAATAAACTTGCTGTCGGATAGATCTATCTGTAGAACTGATCTGACATTCATATAACCCCGTGTCCTTGACCTTTGCATCTTTAATCACTAGCTGCCATTGGTCTAAATGTGGGAGGTGAACTGCCTTAAATCTATCATCAGAGTTCCACGTAAAGGTACCCACAGTTATCGGGTCTTTTCTGTCGGCCCGTCGCCATATCACCTGAAAAATACAAAACATTTACTTATATATATGTAAGTTGTCTCAGGTCGGAATTTAATACGAATTCAGTATGCTATTCCTTTCATGTGAAGTTTCCCTTTCTATCAGTAAATTCAATTCAGAAGCCGTTTCGCTCTCGTGAAAATATAAAACTAAATGAAGACAAATCTTGAAATAGGAAGGGATGCAATATCCTAACCTAATGCTAAGCTTAAATATGCAATCCCTGAACATTTGTTATTATATTAATTGCAAATGTATGCCTCTAAAAGGACAAATTGATTGTATGATAAGCAGAGTCCTTTGAAAGAAATCACATAACTCAAAGCGAGCTTACGGTGTGCACAGCCCAACATTAGGGGAGTTTCATACTATAAACCTTATCTGCTAGGTCATATGTTTGACCTGTTTCGTAAATAAAGCGCTCAATTAGTAAATACGTAGTCGCTCTTTGACTACCATATTCGGGTTTTTGAAGTGACTCACTGGTGTCAGCTAAAATGGACCAATAGTACTGTTAACGTAGTCATGAAACGTTGTGATATAACTGAACAATTATTGAAAGCTACATAAAGCGTTCTACAAACAAGCACATCGATATTTTAATGAGCCACTTTGGAGAAAAACACCTCCTATCTAGGGCATATGCATCCAGTCTGACCAAGACCTTCATTGTTAGCAATTATAGTCTTACAAGATTCCCTGAATTATTGGACGACATAAATTACCACAATTGGATAACGTAAGTCATGTGATCAGATTGTAGATGTGATCCATAATGTCGTACAGAGCGCGGATATCGTGTGGCACATATCATTAACCATCGCCCACGAACAACAACTCAGCAACAGACGACATTGAACACATCTAAGCAAACATTTGAATATTTGGAAACTCTCTGTAAATGAAAGTAGGACCTTTGAAAACAATTAAAAACATTGTTGCACAAGGAGAAATTACTTGTTATGAGCAATGTCTTCTTTCGTCACAATGTTTTCAAAAGTCGGCTGCTGCAGAAACTTCAAAAAGCGTTTGTATGTCGGAAACATAGATACCACATAATGGGATCGGAGATTCCTTATGGCGCATGTATATTATTAACATGAAGGCTTGCCACGTGTCGTCCGAAGTCGTAAGAGATCGGCATTAATCGTGGATTTGTCTGCCAAGTCTCCGAACAATACCGATTCCATTCGAGTTCATACGGAAATCACGGAGTCAATTAGGGATGTTAGACATTTCAAAACTTCTGTACAAATATGTCAAAAATCAATAATGGTGAAAGTTTTGGCATCTATTCAAAGGAAAAAGCGTAAGAAGAATTATAAAAATGGATCAAAGTGCGAAGATAATGGCTACGGGAATAGATTATGATGCACATCCTGGAATCTAGACATTGTTTTTATTTTTAATTGATTTATTTCACGAACTTGTTCCCCTATTTTTGTCTAAAATCGAAAATACAGGTTCAACAATTAATCCTCGCAGTACTCGTTAACCCTTTAACTGATAGGAAATAGTTTCAGCCTTATGAAAACAGACGTGAAAAATGTGAAATAAATAATTATACCACTTTCATACAACATAAACATTTAACCCTTTCCCTCATATAGACGCTTTCTGCAGTAGACGGCTTTTTGAAAACATTGTGACAAAAGAAGAAATTGCACAAAACGTGCAATTTCTCCTTTTGCAACAATGTTTTCCACTTTTTGTCATAGGTTATCCATTCAATTATAGAGATATTCTATGTTTTGACAAAATATGTTCAAAGTCGTCTGCTGCAGAATTGTCGTATGAGGGAAAGCAATAAAGAAGAAAACAATGAACTAAAGGAAATTCAAAATTTCTCTCTTTAAACTATTTTTACGAAACTGCAGAAAAAAGCTGAAATCATTTCCATCAGGGCGACGATTAAAATGTGTGAAATTTATTTGATCATTCTGATTACCGAAGTGCATCCCCAGTTTATCAATTCCCTGAATTATAAATACAGACTGACTTAGATAAGCCGACCAACAGACACTCTTCTGGCATATCGAGGGCTTCATGCAAAACCGTTGTAACTACATCTTGTTCACGATGTAGCTACATCCGTTTTGCATGAAACCATCGATATGCAGACAGTGGATTTCCCATCCGCCTACAAGTTGAATATTCTTTTTAAGCTTCTGACGAAAAGCTAGAGGTTTAGCTCCTGTGTACATCAGTGTTACAGAGGGCCTACATAAATATCCAACTTTGTACTCGATTCATCCCTTTGCTAAAATACTCGTCTTGGTTTCACTATTTTAGTGTATGATAATTATAACGGGGATCCGTTACTCCCGTTTTCGCCTGGCGTTATTAATATATTCATTATCGTTTGTTTTTGGCATAGACAATGCTAAACGAAAAAGCAGCAATAAGTTTGTTTAATCTGGGTTTTACGCCATGTTTCAACATTTGTTCAGTTGTATAACGGAGAGGTCTCACTAATTCATGATACCGGGGTAGGCAAACTAGTACTATGCTAGGAAGTGTGCCTTACCCATGGGGCACTCCATCATGACCGTCGCAACAGGGGTTCGGGACATTCGGTTCCAAATCCCCGACGCTAACTTCTCGGACATGACAGATGGAATGATTAGATCGCCTTCCTCTGTTACAGCGACTGCACGCATGAGCCATTGAAGTTCCATTAGAGTAAATATAGTAATATGATTCGCGAATTTAGGCCTTGTTGTCTGTGTAAACAGTCTCACAGCAGCTGTGCCTGTCCGTTTGAATGTAGTATATACCTAGGTGTAAGTTAACTTTTGAGAAAATACTAGAATTGTAGCCCCATGGGTATCAAGAACGTACACCATCACGTGATGACTCTTGTTCGATAGCCGTGTCTGTTATCTATCATAAACTATTTTTGTCCTTCCAACGCCAGATTGCGTGCGGGAACATTTAAACTGCACATTGATAAGCATCATAATTTAATTTGGTAGACTTTATCCATTTTTGTTGCAGTTAAGTTTATATTTACGAATAAAGACATTTTAGTGGTGAACGTCTTATAGTACATGGTATGTATGTGCAGATTAGAAGTCACGACAAGATCGTTAAAAGTCGCATTAAACTTCATACAGTTTAAATTTCTCAACGCCAACGGCTAATTTGGGTTCTGTAATATCCTTAACCGTTTCCCTCATACAACACTTATGCAAAATAATATATGAAAATCTCTATAATTGACTCGATAACCTATGACTAAAAGTGGAAAACATTGTGTCAAAAGGAGAAATTGCTCGTTTTGAGCAATTTCTTCTTTTGTCACTATGTTTTCAAAAAGCCGTCTGCTGCAGAGGCGTCAGAAAGCGTCTATATGAGGGAAAGGGTTAAAGATCCGACCTTACCAGTGCTCGAATCTTGGACCTTTTGATCCGAAGGCCAACGTTCTACCACGACACTTTAAAAGCTAGTGCTATAACAAGGCAGTTTAGGTGTCTCCGTAAACATATAAATTAGCTACCACACAATACGAATTCAAGTTCGCAGTAACGAGCTGTCTCACCTTAAATCAGCATTGTTCGAGTATTAGTTATAAAAATATTCCAAATCTCTTTTTACGTAAAATATATAATCGCCAGGTTTTAAATGAAGAGTTTACATATCGAGGGCTTGGCGTGAAACGGTTGTAACTAAAATTGGTATTTTCTTACCAAGGTTAGTCATCTCGCCATAAAGTCTTTATAAGCGTTTAATAATTTCTTGGTAAATAATGGAAATTTAGGTGCCATTGCTCGTTCTGAGCAATGGCACCTAAATTTACATTGTTTACAAAGGGGTCAAAATAGGGTTTTAGTTACATCCGTTTCACGCCAAGCCCTCGATATAGAGATTCGGCGCTAAAAGAGTTAAATGGAAAAGTTTCATTCATCTTTATCATCGAAATTGTTTGCATCATACATCAACGTTAAATCAGAGCTCAACTCATTTAGTAGCATTCAATGTCAAAATAAATTAACTCAAACATTAAAAGCAACACTATATAAATGTCATGTTGAATAAAAGATAGGAAGATCAATTCATGTGTATCACTCCATCGGAACTGCTACGGCTTCTTAAAGCTATCAATTTCAATTTTCAATTAGCCTTTACTTTAATTCACATTTAACACTGAGATAAAAAAGAAAAAAGAACCGATCCTTTATGCCGCCGACTGCCTGAAGATAGATAGCACCATCTATGACTTATAACATTTTACCACATATAGCCGTTTTCTGACGACCCTGCAACAGACGACTTTTGAAAACATTGTGGCAACAAGAGAATTGCTTATAAAGCAATTTCTCCATTTGCAACAATGTTTTCAACCCTGATCAATTATTTTCCTTTCATAAACAGACATTTTTCATATTTTTGCCAAGATGCTTTTAAAATCAATTGGTGAATATTTAGTTTAAACTTAGTCAACAATTATTTATTTTTCATCGCTCGTCATACAGAAAACCAGTGCTCGCGTCGTATGTGTGGACAATCCTAAAGGCGGTCATCCCGGAATTCGAACCAGATACCTTCAGCCAATGCTCTACCACTGCACCACTGTCTTCCACTAGAAAAATCCTGCAGATTTGTTTTACGTGGGAAAGGTTAACAAGTGCTTACATTTTCATGAACTTGTCATTCCTAAATATTGATAACTGACTAGCAAACAATGTAGACAAAGATTAGGCTACACGAATGTATAGGCAGATCTTTGTCATTTTTCGCATGCGATAGCTGTTGTTGAACCATTTCCCCAATAAAAACGCTTTCTGACGCTACTACAGCAGACGTCTTTTGAAAATATTGTGGAACAAGTAGAAATTGCTCATGACGAGCAATTTTTTGTCACAATGTTTTCAACATTATTCAATGATTGTGCATTTACTTATAAATAGTTTCCATATGTTCTACTTAATGTTTTCAGAGTGCTATAGATATAATGTATGTTGGAAACAAATAAAGTTTAGTGCATCGGGGTAAGTGCTGAATCATTCTAATGGTTACTTTAAATAAAATGGTGTTCATTTATTCGCATATAACAACGTAAGAAACAATAAGGTCATGAAGGGATGACGCTTTAACCCTTTCCCTCATATAGACGCTTTCTGACGCCTCTGCAGCAGACGGCTTTTTGAAAACATAGTGATAATAGAAGAAATTGCTCAAAGCGAGCAATTTCTCCTTTTGACACAATGTTTTCCACTTTTAGTCATAGGTTATCGAGTCAATTATAGAGATTTTCTATTTTCTGACAAAATATGTTCAAAGTCGTCTGCTGCATAATTGTTGTATGAGGGAAAGGGTTAACGCATTTAAGGTTTCCTGATTCCAATACTGCCTAAAAATTTAAAGAAAAGCATCCGGCCGTTTTTGCCATGAATATCTATCAATTTATAAAACCCACATTCTGTGACAAATTGGATTATTTCTCTCTCTAGTTTTATGTTATGAGACGACATCATTTCCAATATCCAAAATTGCATCAGGCTACAAGCTCCACTCCCCATCCAGTGTTCCTTCATCAAACATAGGTCTTTTTTCAGCACGGAATGCCAATTAGAAACCGTGAGTCGAACATGATTTTATATTAATAATCTTGAAAATCGGATATCATTTTATCAATTCCCTCATTGGAAGTTCAGTTTATAGGTATATGTGTTTCCATTTAAATCGAAAACGACGCGTGTTCCTTACGTATAGCCATACCAAACATGACCATACAACACAAATGAGTATTTCAAGAAGTAATATGACAAATGAAAAATATAATCAAACAAAAATAACATGAATGTCATTCTTCCTCTGGTATTTTAGTATTTTTTAATTATTGAGCGAACTGCTAAAAAACACAAACAAAAGGGCCAAGATGGCCCTAAATAAATCACCTGAGTGATGGTATAGTAGCAAATATGTATTTGTCAATATCAGGGTTAATTTTATAAAGCCTGGGAATCATTCTGCCACTTAGTTACCATGTTTTTCAACCAATCAACATGGCTTGAACAATTTTCATAGAAGGTCATCCGAGAAACATTTCTAATTAGTTGTCTTAAAATACGATGAGCAAATTCAGAGTAGACGAATTTAGGCATTTCGCCCCCTTTTTGATGCCGCAGCAACAAAAGTTCTCCTGGAAATTTGAATCGTTGAACAATTTTGAAAGAGGACCACCTAAGTAACATTCCTTTGTAGTTTTGATAAAATTGGTTCGGTGAATTCGGAGATGTCATTTGAAGCAAAAAGTTACCCATTTTCTGATGCCGATTTCAAAATCAATATGGCTTGAGTATGTAGAGGATCAATGAAAGAATATTACTTTCTACAAGTTATCTTGAAATCAAACAAGCACTTCATAAGGATGGATTATTAAAGTTTTGTCATTTGGCACTTTTCTGATGTTTAAATTCGTTGCCATGTTTTTCAACCAATCAATATGGCCTGAACAAATTTTGTAGAAGGTCATCCAATGAACATTTCTACTAAATGATATTGGAATCTGACAAGCATATTCAGAGATGAATGAATTTTAAAGTTTGGACAATATTGAAAGAGGTCCACCAAAGGAATATTCCTGTGAAGTTTGGTTGAAATTTGTCCTCTGGTGTCTAGGAGAAGATGATGTTTAAAGCTAAAAGTTAACGACGGACGACGAACAGAGAGTGATAAAAAAATATCACATTGAGCCTTATAGAAAAAAGTAACTATGCAGAAATTCGTAAAATATAACAACTTAAAGGATACCTCATGATGGGTATAGGAGAAGATATAGAGATATCTAAATCAAATGTCTCGAGCAACATAACTCATTTCCATTATTCCTTTAACTATACCGATTAAACTCAACTTTAATATTCTTTACCATGATAGTTCATTTTCAGAGCAGATGAATATGTACAACAAAATCCATGGTAGGGCAAACCTGCTAGGTTGTAAGTTATGTCGCCGTCAAACTAAGACGAAGAATCGAAGAACAGAGCGGGAATGTGGCAAAATAAAATAAAAGTTCAGTTTTCAAGTTCAGTCTAGCTCCTTACTATGATCCTGTCAGGCTGTAACTGAGTCTGACACGATCATGTCAGGTTGTTACTGCGTCTTACGCGATCATGTCAGGTTGTTACTGCGTCTTACACGATCATGTCAGGTTGTTACTGCGTCTTACACGATCATGTCAGGTTGTTACTGCGTCTTACACGATCCGGCCAGGTTGTTACTGTGTCTTACACGATCATGTCAGGTTGTTACTGCGTCTTACACGATCCTATCAGGTTGTTACTGCGTCTTACACGATCATGTCATGTTGTTTCTGCGTCTTACACGATCCTGCCAGGTTGTTACTGTGTCTTACACGATCCTATCAGGTTGTTACTGTGTCTTACACGATCATGTCATGTTGTTACTGCGTCTTACACGATCCTATCAGGTTGTTACTGCGTCTTACACGATCATGTCATGTTGTTACTGCGTCTTACACGATCCTGTCAGGTTGCTACTGTGTCTTACACGATCATGTCATGTTGTTACTGCGTCTTACACGATCCTGTCAGGTTGTTACTGTGTCTTACACGATCCTATCAGGTTGTTACTGCGTCTTACACGATCCTGTCAGGCTGTTACTGCGTCTGACACGATCATGTCATGTTGTTACTGTGTCTTACACGATCATGCCAGGTTGTCACTGCGTCTTACTCGATCCTGTCAGGTTGTTACTGTGTCTTACACGATCCTATCAGGTTGTTACTGCGTCTTACACGATCTTGTCAGGCTGTTACTGCATCTGACACGATCATGTCATGTCGTTACTGTGTCTTACACGATCATGCCAGGTTGTTACTGCGTCTTACACGATCCTGTCAGGTTGTTACTGCGTCTTACACGATTATATCAGGTTGTTACTGCGTCTTACACGATGCTATCAGGTTCTTACACGATCATGTCAGGTTGTTACTGTGTCTTACACGATCATGTCAGGTTGTAACTGCGTCTTACACGATCCTATCAGGTTATTACTGTGTCTTACACGATCCTATCAGGTTGTTACTGCGTCTTACACGATCATGTCAGGTTGTCACTGCGTCTTACACGATCCTATCAGGTTGTTACTGCGTCTTACACGATCCTGTCAGGTTGTTACTGCGTCTTACACCATCATGTCAGGCTGTAACCGTGTCTTACACGATCCTACTTCTGTCATACTGCGCACTTGATCACCATGTTCTGTGCGTTATTACTACGACCATTCATATCCCAATACGCGCTTATCACGTATTTTACTACTAATTGTATACGGTCTCAATGCGGTCTTGGCTTATCCAGATCGCAGTACTAGTGTAGGTTTAGATCACTCTGTAGATCTTCTCCGATTCAGATTCAGATTCAGATTCTTCACAAAACGACATTTAATTAAAACAAGATTATGTAAGTTGTATGTGAATATGGGAGATTTTGATCAGATAGACACTGCGGATGTACAGGCTGATCTGGATCTGCATTTTTCATCAAAGCAACGGTGTACCTTTTCTGGCTCAAATCGTATGTCTTGGACATTAATCCATAGTATACAAATATTCCTATTTTCAGACACCATGTTTCGCAGATTTAATTTGTTCAACATTTTGCAAGTATCTATAGCATACATTTATTATATACCTGCACATATTTCGGTGCAATTACATGCAGCTTATCATGCGCAGTTCAAACACGACGGATTTAAATTCTGTATGTCAAATACGGTACCAATATTTTTTATTCTATCTTGAAAGTTATAAATGGTATATAATAAAAGGAATATTATATTGCAGTAGCAATACAGGTTTTAGTATTGTCTACTCGCGAGATATCAATTGTCGAAGCTCCCCTTAGTACAATACTAAAACAAGTATCGCTCAATTCAATTCAATTTTATTGTATTACAAGGCCACCGGCCCATATACATACATATAAACTACATAACAATAATTACATCATGTGTTGTTATGGTTTGAAACTTACTTAATTTCAACTGTTCTCTTCTTCGAGGCATAACAGATAAACATTGAAAGATTCCTAATTATTTCTTTATCAGTACTTGCCATCAGTATGAACAATTTATTTAAATTTGGGTGTAAGTACAGTTTCTGAGGGATGTATTTGAAGCGCAATTCTTTATAAAGAGGACATACCAGAACAAAGTGAAATTCACATTCAATAACATTATTACAGAACAGACAGTATCTGAGGTTTCTTTCAATTCCTAAATGGCGTCCCTTTTCTATCATAAGATCACTACGCTACTGCAGCATAGTAATTATTCCCTACTTATTCTTAGTTTCTACACTCGAATTCACGAGACTTTACGTTTACGTCCTAGAACCTAGTAATCACTGTTTTCCACGAGACATCATATTGGGTACGAAGACGAGTCAATGGCATTTGGAATCGGAAGGTTATCGTTCCTAATGGATGGATCGTTAATCATTGTTCACATAAGTAATATCGTACCTTTGTCAATAAAAATAAAAACAGACTCAATAATTATACAGGGAATTGATGCAATAGTTGATCTATTTTTATTGGCTTAAATAAAAGATGACATTTTCCGATAAGAGGTCGCGTCGTCCACAGAACGCAAATATGGTCGAAATAAAACCACTAAAATGACTGAACTAGAGAGTGCATGGATTAACGTTGTACTTGTGGTTTGGGATACAGTTTAATCACTTCCAACATGCAGACGAATAAATGACACATATGGGGCAGGCAACATTTGAAAACATTATGGCAAAGAAGAATAACTCAACTATTCAATATTTCTATTTTGTCATATATTTGATAAGTGGTCTGGCGAACATTTTCACGAGAGTTTCACTTTTTATAAACATTTCCAACGAGAGTATCGGCGTACCAATAGAGCGGTGTGAGGCGAAGTTAGGACGTGTTGCTTTAGCGAACAGTGCACAAAACACTTGAAGCTAACCCTCATGGGTTGTGAAACAGGAATTTGTCAACACCTTTTTCACATAACGAGGCTTGTATTTATACGAATACAGTTACATTGCCCAGACAAGGCCAGGATTTGACTGAAGAGAAACATTGAAACTTTTGACCAAACAATAAATTTTGACCAAAAGAAGATTATTTCACGAGCATTGCCCATCAATGATCAAAGTTCAGACCTATAGCTTCACACACAACGAGAACAGTAGTCGATACGCATTTGTTGTAATTGTTAATTTATTTTCTTCCGATTGGATGTGTCTTATTTGATTTCGTAATTTTTCATCCTTATTTTCTCATGTCATATTCCTACAGACTATCGTGAGGGTATAAATAACATTAATTGACAGTTTTTATATCGTTACAGAATTGATTGATGCCCCAACACCTTTTCCAACACTAAATAAATAGCTGTTATCTTGATATAAACTTTTCTCGTAAACCATTCAGTTCCTTCACCCTTAAATTGATGTTTGCCAATTTTGACATCGTTCCATCAACATTCAAACTAACGTCTACATACGTAGACATAGTTTGCTATAGTTTGCTCTAATCTTTGCATCGATACGCTTAGAAAGTTGATTTCCAACCAATGCGGATACATATAAGCCAGCGCATTATGCACTGTATGCTCTGGATCTGCACTGTTCGTTAGTTAGTCAAAGAAGCTTTCATTTAACTTCTGTAAATCAGTATCCAATTTGAACACTTGTCATGTCAGCACATGTAGGTAGCTTTTCACTCGTTTAACCCATTCTCACATACAGCAAATATGCAGCAGACGATTTCGAAAACATATTTGTAAAAAATTGAAAAATATTCATCAAAAAGTCTTTAATCATTAAATAAATTTGAAAACATAGTGGCAAAAGGTGAAATTGCTCATCATGAGCAATTTCTCCTATTGCCACAGTGTTTTCAAAAGTCGTCTGCTGCCGAGGCGTCAAACGTCTGCATTTGGGAAACAGTTAATAGTTACGTTAAGGTTGGTTTTCCTGGAGCACCTCAATTACATGTTACACAACTTTAATAATAATAATAATACTTAATTTATAGATGATGACTCATTTAACCATTGGCTATTTTAAAATGAGACCATCTTAATAGCTATCATAAAAGAAACATACAATGATGAAACAATTAATTCCCCTATCATCAAAAGGCCCAACAACAACTTTCGTCCATTTGTAAAGAAAAAATGTCTAAACCCCTTTCCCACAAACAAGAACAATACCTCAGACGATATTGAAAATGGATAATAACTGACAAAAAGTTGAAAATATGGTTTTGCTCGTTTTGAACAATTTCTCCTTTTGCTACGATGTTTTCAACAAAATCATCTGCTGCAGAGGCGTAAGAAAGCGTCTATAAGTTTGAAAACATTAATATTGACGTGTACAACCCATCAACATGAACTTTTGGAGTAAACGGATGACACCCTTATCCAATAGATGCCCGGAACTGCACCGACATCCAATTGTGTTCAAACTCAATGCGTACGTACATGTAGTATTTGAAATATTTAATTGTTGATACGCGAAAAATACAGAGCAGTATTAGGCTGCACGAATACACAATGTGAAACTGGAATGTATTCATCACATATTTTGTTTAAAGAGTCAATTGTAGGATACAAAACAATGTTACACAAAATTGCACATAACCGGACAGGAATTATGATTATTTGAAAGTGTATTGGGCACAATCACATCGAAAATATGCGAATACGAATTTAAAAAGTTTTTATTTATTTTCTGATTTAGTCTCTCCTCCGTTTACAATAGATATACACAGTTTTTTTTCCTTCTAGGTAGGTCGTCAATCTGTCTGAAATGTGAAGTGTTAAATGGTCAGATTTCCTATTGAATTAGCGAATGAAAGTGAATCACGAATTATATATGAAACGAGCTGATAAAGCTAATAAAACGTGATTTAACGGACACACGCAAGCTGTTAAGGTTGAGGAGATATAATTACACGAATGAGTTCCATGATCGAGCGTTTATTCGAAGAGGAACGCTAGATCATTCATAATATGAGCCTTTCCACGAGAAAACCAACATTATGGACTCTGCGTAATGTATCGACCCAGATCAGCCTAAGTATGCCACACATGCCTATCCGGATATACACCTTTCGCTTCCTATGGATTTTCTGTTTCAGGAATCACTACTCTATACATCTATCCCCCATAAGACGGAATGTGTCGGCCGGATCAGTCTGCGCGGACAGCGCAGGCTGATCTGGTCGATACATTACGCAGATGTCTATCGCTGCAGCTGTATTTTGGGGCATTTTCCCCGAGAAAACCAACATTATGGACTCTGCGTAATGTATCGACCCAGACCAGCCTGCGCAGTCCGCGCAGGCTAATCCGGGCCGACACATTTCGTCTCAGGGGTATAGAGGTATAAGAGTAATTATTCCTGAAACAGAAAAAAACACAGGTGTCTGTCCGGGTTAGCCTGCGCGGCATGCTTAGGCTGACCCGGGTCTATACTTTACGCAGAGTCCGCAATGTTGGTTTTCTCGTAATACGGCTCATATCATACGAGGCGTGCTCAAAGAGACCTTTGCACTCAATGGATAATCCGATCAATGTATTCAACCTCGCAGTTTTATCAACAGCGCTGCACTGTTTGTCAATTTGTTATCTCATGGAACTTTTGAAACACCTTATCCATTTCAATTAATTTCTGTCGAGGAAAGGAAGATTTTTATTAGTCATACGTCCGCGATGGGTGGTTTTCCTGGAGCCTTATATAAATTAATGTCGATTGGTTATATATATCATGCAATGACACCATTTGAGGATTGTACGTATAATCTTTGTAAGAGAGATAAAAGAACTGTGTATATAAAAAGACGAAATTGTTCAACCAACTTCTTCAACTGAGAGTTCCGACAGTAATGTCATCTGTATGAAGGGAATGTTAAAAAACACACAATTGATCTACATTAACCATTTCCCACGCTTTCTGGTGCCTCTGCGGCAGACGCCGTTTGAAACCAGTGTGACAAAAGGAGAAATTGCACAGAAATACGATTTCTCTTTTTGCCACAATGTTTTCAATTTTTTTAAGTAAATATGTCTTCAATCAATGAGATTTGCCATGTTGTCGCCTATGTGTGCTGAAATGTCTGCTGTAGATGTGCTGTATGGAGGATAAAACCACTGGAGTACCCATCAAAACGGTTTAATGTCAGACACATACCAATACTATCATTATCAGACGATATAACCTTTGGTATAACACCTTTCTTAGTTAATAATTTCACACTAAATGACAGGATGAGCGGTGTCGTAGAACAAAACACTTTTCCATTTTTCTCCGTCCAATCGCGCCTGTCTTTAACCATTTTGACACATGCAGACGCATTTTGTCACACTGTTTTAACCGTGCGGTTATTTATAGAGATCTTAAAAAGGAAATCCTAAACATATTCATATTTGTCTCCCGCATATGTGATGTAAGCGGAAATGTTAAATGTTCCTTAACTCTTTCAGCGCCAAAGGCAATATTGAGGTTTTTGCAAACAATACTGATTCAGGCGAATCAGCTCGTAACGAGCTGTCTCACCTGAAATCAGCATTGTTTGCCTTTTATTGATCAAAATAGTCCAAACTGTTATTACAAGGGAAAAGGACACACCAGATTTTGAACATGGAAGAGTCTTCTTTAAACAATTCGGCGCTGAAAGAGTTAAATGAGCAAGTGCATTATAAAATGTACGAGTTGGCTTTTGTGAACAGTTTGATCAAGCTCTACACTGTTCATATAGTACTAACACAAGACTGTTAGAAGAGTATGTCAGTTTGTAGAGAGTTTGATAAAAGCGAGCAGGTGGACAATATTATCAGAACCGAATGCCTATTTGTGCGTGACGTTGCGTGGATACAGGAGATATACTCGCACCAAAAACGTGAAAACCGAAAACAACTTTCAATCCATCAAACTGTCTGAGATGTGAAGGTGGGTGGGGTAGATCTGTCAGCTGGAAGACAGTATCAGTCTATGGAAGCGACTATCTGACAAATATACGAGTTCGATTTGGGGAATATTTGAGATTCGGCAAACTAATATAGAGCAAATATCGTATCGAAATTACACCAACTATTACATCAACTGATAGAGACTTAAACCAGTGTATACTTATTTAGAATACATCGAATGCAACCAAACTTCTTAGCACTTATATCAATTACTTTCGATGGCTGCTATCTGAGATACACATCCATTAGTCTGCTTAGCGAGCGGGAAGATTCAACATATTGACCCCTCTCTCACGGTAAACGAACTCATGACCTTTGATTAACGATCCTGACGCTGTACCTATCAGAAAGTTTCTCCAATTCACAGGGCATAGCATCTAGCTGTCTTCGTAATAGTTTCATTTACAAACATGTCGGATTGGAATAGGGTTACTTCCGGGTACTCAACTCTTTCAGCGCCGATGAATTTCCGAAATAAACTGTTCCATGTTCACAATCGGGCGACTCGATGTATTATGTAGTAATACTTTTGGAATATTTTGATAACTAGAAGGCAAAAAATGATGATTTCAGGCGAGACAGCAAATTATGATCTGACTCATCTGAAATTGTATTGTTTGCCAAAACCTCAATGATGACATTGGCGCTGAAAGTATTGATAAAATAATCTCGTGCAGTTGCTTTTTTTAAACTGTTTTTAATTTTCTATTTCATTTGTAGCATGACTAATGTAAATAGAACTGTAATCCTTGAGATTCATTATAATGTAACTATTCCAGGATGTAATAATGAAATTGTAACGATATGTGTAGCTAAACCCGCTTTGTACGAAGTTCCAGATTCTTTCCCACCTGTAGACGCATTTTGACGCAATAGCAGCAGACGACTTTTGAAAACATTGCGGTCAAAGGAGAAATTGCTCATGATGAGCCACAATGTTTTCAACTTTATTTAAAAACTAAGCTATCTTTTATGGAGATTGTTCAGGTTTTTGCCAAGATGTTTTCAAAGTCGACTGATGCAGATTTGTTGGAAGTGGAAAAGGGTTAAATGCGATCTGAGAACTCTCCGGCAAATCTACACATACTATGAAAAGGGCTTATTTTGATTGCCTACATTTCTCTGCATTACTCTGACTCTGCGAATATATCGTGTAACTTAAATTTCGTATTCTTTTCCAGTTGAGAAGTCCGTTTCATGTCCTGATACGCTCAATCTTTATCAGCCGTTCTTTGATTTGTTTACTTTAACCTCGACTACTTTATAATTTCGTTTTCTAGACGAATAATCCATACGGCATTCTTCCAAGGTACGAGGTTACTTTACTGCACTAACGAGTCTTAATCCTAATCCCACTGGATTAATGGGACCACTATTGTCAATATTGATTTCAATAATCGTGTTTCTACAAATTAACGGAATTGTAGTTGCTACATATTGATATGAGCCGTTCCACGAGAAAACCAACATTATTGACTCCGCGTAAAGTATCGACCCGGATCAGCCTAAGCATGCCGCGCATGCTAATCCGGGCAGACACTTTTCGCCAGTGGATTTTCTGTTTCAGGAATCATAACTCTATACCTCTATTCCCCGGAGACCGAATATGTCGGCCCGGATAAGCCTGCGCGGAATGCGCAGGCTGATCTGGGTCGATATATTACGCAGAGTCAATAATGTTGGTTTTCTCATGGAACGGCTCATGTATATTTGGGATTAAGATAAGACTGCATGGATGAGCATGGTGATCTTGGTCTACAATGTTCGCAAAAGTGATTAGAAACAGTGAATTACTATATACGCCAATGTTGTTTAAAGTCTCGTACAGCGGGAGACCATACATTGGTATCCCGTCTCTGTAATTCTTGATACCTGAATAGAACCTGCAAATTAAGCTAATTCAAATTTATTCCGTCAAACCAAAACGTAAGATAAAAGACTGTTTTAAGAGTTAGTATTGTCTTTTAATTGTGTCTCAATACATCTGTGTTTATCTTTACAAGGAATTAGTAACCAACCTTCAAAGTTGAACCTTTTGCGTGATACTTCGGGTGATCAAAAAGTGACAGGACTTTCCTCGTATTAAATCTTTGTTTTAGTTGATACACATTGATGAAACTCATCCCATATGAATACTTGTTTTCGCTCTACTTCATGCCGACATATTTATTTTTCGGCGATAGACGATAAACGTGGGTTTTGACCTAGATGTTAAACAAATGATATAGCTTGTAGACCAATCAAATGTTGGAGCCTCGCGTAATCTCCAGCCATGTGATAAATGCTCGGCTTTGAACGTATGAACGTCATGTCGTGCTAGTGTAATGGATGTGACTTGGATTGGCAGGTGAAAGGTCTTGTCTTGTTTATATTTAGTTATACATCGCTGTCATACACACGTTGAGGCGTGGTATTCTTTATATAGTTCGTATCTCAATAACTGGCGTAATACGCAAAACGTTCAAGTTTGAAGTTTGGTTACCAATTTGGCTACTAGGTCAAAGAATATTGGAAACAATAACATTTTCTTTTAATAACGCTTGTAACTCTGTTAATGTTATCTTACTTTCTTTGTTCTGTAACAGTTATTTTATCGGAGGGACGAAGAGAAGAGAATTGTGCCGTGTTGTTGCCATACTGTCCTATTGTTTTGTAGTGTGTACATTGATATAGTGAAAAGTCACGAGTTGATAATGTATTGAATTGTTTATCATACTGAAGGGTTTCATAACATGTAATGATTTCTATGACTACATGTAACTTTAGATCCATTCAAATCGCAAATGGAAAATGGGAGATGCTATCCATAATAGAACACTATTTGCTTAAAACTGATTTTAACCCGTTTGAGAGACGGAGAGACGGCTCGCTGTATGCAAGGTACTCTTACTCTATAAAACAGTAAAAACAAGTCCAAGTCAAGGGTTTTAATAGTCTACAATATCAGGAAAAACGATAAACGAAATGACTTAATTATTTAATATCAGTAAATATTCTCATACAAATGTAACCTTGCTCTTTCACATAGTTTCTTTCTATAGTTGCTATGACCCTTATCAAATACACGTTATTATTGTTTTAAACATGTTATAAAGTGAAAGTTTTAACCCATACTGGTGAAGGATACACGAAAATCGATCTCTAACGATTTTTGACCACGAATATTCCATATCGCCTTGTTCACCATCCATCCGTAAAAGCCTGCTTAAAACCTCCCGAAAAGGTTAGCAGGGGCGTAGCATTGCAATAATCAAGGTGTAGGCCGTCTCGTGAGAAAATCAACATTGTGGACTCGGCGTAAAGTATCGACCCGGATCAGCTTAAGCATGCCACACAGGCCTACCCGGATTATACTTTTCGCCTCCTGTGTTTTTTCTGTTTCAGGAATAACTACTCTATACATCTATCCCCCTAAGACGGAATAAGTCGGCCGGATCAGTCTGCGCGGACAGCGCAGGCTGATCTGGTCGATACATTACGCAGCAGCTGCATTTTGGGGCATTTCAAGAAAAAATGTGTAGGCACGTGCCTACAGTGCCTAAAGGGAGTTACGCCCCTTGTTAGGACTAAACCCTGACAATACGAGTAAGTGCAGTTATCAAAAATACTATTTCAGTTAATACATTCGAAAGTCAGTTTTCGCGTGAAGTGGTCGCTTTTTGTGTCACCCTGCGTAGCATAGTAGGCACTTAGAGATTACTTTTTTTTTTGTCCGGCGTCTGTTTGTCTGTCTGTCCGTCACACTTTTTCGTCACACTTTCACTTAGCAGGTGCAGGTGACACACCGTGCTCCGCGGAGCACTCCATTCTAGTTTGTGTATACTTTACTATCACCATAACGTTATTTTGCACTAAATGGGCTGATTTGTCTTCACATAGATTCAAACAAACCCAAGAAAGACAGCCACATTTATAGTGTACGCGTATATGCTAAATTAATTAATTGTTTAATTGTTTAATTAAGTAAATAAATATTTTTCAATATGAAGATACCTTCTGATGAAACACACACAGACTACTTGTGAAAGCATTGTGAAGAACGGAGGTGTTGACTTAAACAGTAAAAAGCCACTTTTCTCAGGATGTTTTCATAGTTGTTAGCTAAATATTTATTTTCGAGGGAAAATATACTGTAGTTTATTAATTTTGAAAACATTTTTCAGATAATTGAACGTCCGATCACGATATTTTGTATATAATTCATGTATATTTGTATGATACATATAATGTGACGTATACTCCTTGGTGACTTATAGGCCCATGGGGCCGGGTGTACTATAACAAATAATAATTGTTAAATTATGAATGTATATTTAAATTATTAACTCATGTCACTATAATGAACAATTTACTTACTTACTCACATACATGCAGGGCGAAGACTTATATGCCCCCGAAACTCAACCATAATATCAAGAAAAGAAATATGATCAGTAACACAGACTGACGTTTAAGAAAGCAGGAAGATAAAGGAAATTGTAAGCAAAGAAAAAGTGAGTGTATATTGAAACCTGTAAAAGTATAATTCCAATTAATACATTGTGGATGCATGTTTCTTTTTCTTACTGAAATGCACACTTGAGCCGTTCCGCGAGAAAACCAGCAGTATGGACTCTGCGTAATGTATCGACCCCGATCAGCCTGCGCAATCCGCGTATACTAATCCGGGCCGACACATTTTTAGTTTAAACATATTTTATTGCCATATAAAATTATTCAACATTATACATTGTACATATATATCATATACTAGTATAGGCAAAAGGGTCTGGCCACAAGTTCTCACAACATTAGATAAATCCATAGGAGGCGAAAAGTATCTGTCCGGATTAGCCTGCGCGGCATACTTAGGCTGATCCGGGTCGATACTCTACGCAGAGTCCACAATGTTGGTTTTATCGTGAGACGGCTCACATGTTGATTGGGTAATGAGTGTACGTGTAGCGAACAATTCTATATTTAGAATTGACCAATTTTAGAAAACTTTAGGGCCACGACTTAAATGCCTCAGTCAGAATGTCAATGAAGCTGTTGGATAAAACGGCATACTAGTTGCAGGTGATTATTGAATACCCCTTTTATGCATCAACTATTATGTTGAGGACAGTCCAGGGCAAACTGATTTTTGCTATTAAATTCAATGGAAAACAGTTTTGGTAACTCAAGTAATTGTCATAGCATTAAGGCGCTTAAGTCTTTAAAACAATCCTGTACATGTAACTGTTAACTGAATCAAACACTGATGCATTGTAATAAAGTTGCAACATTAACTCTTTCAGCGCCGAATTTCTTCAATTGTCATCTTTTAAATCGGTCTACTTTATTTTAATGTAATAATTTTGGAACAGTTTGATAACTAAACGGCATGCAATGCTGATTCCAGGTGTGACAGCTAAAAACGATCTGACTCAACTGAATCTGTATTGTTTGCAATAACTCGTCATTGGTTAATGTCCTTGCTGTCTCGAAAAGAAATGTTATATCACTGTCTGTAACTTCATAAGAAAAACAGATATACAGACAGAGAGATGGTTTGATGTAACCACAGGGACTTGCTCCTCTAAAAATAGATATGACCTACTCTTTGCAAATATATTGGCTAAGTTCATGACGATTTCAAGGAGGGTAGGGTCAGGGGCACGTGCATCGGCGGCGCATTCGCAGACACTTGATTCTCGTGAACGCACATTTCTACCCTGGAGTCAAAATTCAAAATGGAAGCCTCCGTGGTGTATCCGCTTGTTTTAGTATCGATACCAGAAATCTCGTATTCCTGTTGTCTAAATGACGGAGCGCAATTATTTGCAAATGCTCAATTAAACAAATCCTTATTTATCCGCCTTACAAATAAGTACATCACTGATTACTGAACTCAGAGGTTCGTATTTTAGGATTATTTACACACCAGCATCCTTAAGGTGGCAGGGGACACATTCGTATTTGGCCCCTGTCGATATTTCATATAGTTGGAGTGTTTGAAAATGAATTGATTTCTTAACTATATAACAATATATGGCATTGATTTCTTTATTGACTTCTATCAATTGATGCATACACAGTGTGGATAAAATACGAACATTTGTATATGCTAGCTCATATCATGTTGTATAGCTTTTCAAGGGGAGGTCAATCTAAATATCATTTGAGAAGCTGTTTTGGGATGAAAATTCAGGTATTTCAAATAAGATTTTCTACTAGAAGAATACTGATGACATGGTATTTTGTATACATTTCCTGGTTATGCATTGCTTGATTATTAAGTACGTGTGCTTCAATTTTCTCCTGCATGTTTCCAGGAAGTAAGGACATGATTAGAAAATCTGCTGAAATAGTGTCATTTTAGCCCGCATTTTGGGTAGGTGGGATAGAATACACAGGGTTTTATTTTTTTTTCTGTTCTGTTGAGTTGCTGAAATGTTACATGATTATGAAATATTGTTATAATGCCATATATTGAGATATAGTTTTGATATTATGATGGATGTTGTTTTTGCGAATTTTTCAAATAACATTTATTGGTGCGGACAAGCTTAAATGTTGCACATTTAGGGGTCCCCTGCCACCTAATTGCCACACTCCGCCATTTTGGAACTCTTCTAACTCTCGCTCAAAGCAGGGTTGCAAATAGTCGGGGTCAGAAATTCTTATGACGTCACTAGAGTTAAAACTCCATGAAGAACCCGGATAACTCTAGTCGGAACTCGGGTTCGTCGTGAACTTATAGACTATACATAGAGTAGGTCATATCGACTTTTAGATGAGCAAAAGTCCCTGTGATGTAACACTGTTTTTTATCGAGGTTATTTAAGGCGGAATTTTTAGGCAGATTCCAACTTATGACACGTAGTACATCAATTAGTGTCTACATCGTGGCCATGTGTTAACACTGCAATGTAGACGGTGTCAGCGAAGTTGCGATTAAATTAAAATACATGTACCTTTTTGTCACTATAGTTCTTCGTCTTTAGACAAGAAGAAACAGTTTTATAATTATACTCTTTACATCCTCTTTTGCAGAGATGACTTAATTTAACATATGTACAAACCATATCGAGGGCTTGGCGTGAAACGGTTGTAACTTAAATTGGTATTTCTTTTACCAAGGTTAATCACCTCGACAAAAAGTCTTCATTTTTCTTGGTAAACAATGGAAAATGTAGGTGCCATTACTCGTTCTGAGCAATGCCACCTAAATTTGTATTGTTTACAAAGGGGTCAAAATTGCCCCTAAACCAGGGTTTTCAAAATAGCTTTTTAGTTACAACCGTTTCACGCCAAACCCTCGATATATACAATTATCAAAGTAGAAACATAAACAAGCAAATGGTGATGACAATATTGGGCACTGTCCGTCTACATGTGATTTGGTCCAATACTAAAATAGGGGTTTTCTTTCGTACTGATAACTGATACAGCTTAAACACTAGCGTGTAAACAGACAATTTATCAAATGAGCCTTCTTCCACGAGAAAACTAACAGTATGGCCTCTGTGTAATGTATCGATCCAGATCAGCCAGCGCAGTCCGCGCAGGCTTATAAGGCCGAAACATTCCGTCACAGGGGGATATAAATTAAGAGGAATGATTCCTGAAACAAAAAATCCACAGGAGGCGTAACGTGTCTGTCCGGGTTAGCCTGCGCCGCATGCTTATACTGATTCGGGTCGATACTTTACGCAGAGTCCACACTGTTGGTTTTCTTGCGGGACGACTCAAATGCATTATGTACAGTGTATTGCAGACACAAAGCACCACATGACAAATGCTAACCCTTTCGCTACGAAAGGCAATTATTTAAAGACTTTAGCAAACAATGTAAATTCAGGTGAAACAGTCTCTCCTGAAATATGTAATGTTTGTCGATTCGAAATTAAATTTTAAAAGATTCGACTTCATGCAATTTGGAAGTGAAAGAATTAAACACTTTTGAAGAGAGTAGTTCAAGATAAGCCTGCGCAAATCACTCATCGATTATAAATTATTCGAACAAGCTAAGTTTACATTTGGATCATATAGTTTTAGTCAGAAGACATGTCTTATGTAAACTTATTTCTGGTAACTTATTATATAAATGTTCAAGATTGTTTCAATGCATCTATTATTTTCTTTGCTATAAGTCTGCTATTTGACTTTCTTTAAACTTAAGTGTTATATGTATATGGTATGTTGGGCAACCTTGCCTTTTTTCTTGATAAAATATATCTATCTATATAAGATGAACATGCTTTCTCCGAGAGCTTGGCTCATTGAAAATAGACATGATCTGTGGAGAAACATGGTTGTGTGACACGTTGATCTGGTATTCGCAAATTACAACATTTGGGAACACTTCAGAATATATAACAATTTCGTTCTGGTATAGATAGCATTATTGTATTTATTTGACATCGATATAGCATTTCTTATAATAATAAGAACATACATTGTATTCCATACACAGGATATTATGAAATAGTTATCGTTAATTCAACAAAATAAGGCCCCAGTACGGGAATTGTATCACTAGAAAACTTGTAACGCCTATACATTTTTTCTAAAAATGCCCAAAAATGCAGCTGCGGCGATATACAATCTGCGTAATGTATCGACCAGATCAGCCTGCGCTGTCCGCGCAGACTGATCCGGCCGACACATTCCGTCTAAGGGGGATAGATAGAGTAGTGATTCCTGGAACAGAAAATCCACAGGAGGCGAAAAGTGTCTATCCGGGTACGCCTGTGTGGCATGCTTAGGCTGATCCGGGTCGATACTTTACGCAGACTCCACAATATTGATTTTCTCACGAGACGGCCTACACATTGATTATTGCCAAGCTACGCCCCTGAACGTTGCCTTTTTATAAATACAACAATGTCCAAATGCTCTCATAGGCATGGAGATATGGCTCATATTTGCATTTTCGATAGTTTTGTTTAAATGTTGTCTAATCGTCTGCTGCAGACTTGGGTGGAAAAGGGTTAAACCTCAATCAAACAATGTGCAGCAAGCTCAGCTTGAATTATGTCTATGCCAATACCGATATGGTTGTCCACATATTGTAGGTATAATGGATGGTAATAAGATGCATTTTCTTGCAGTATTGTCTAGACATATAGATATATCAATTTAATTGACGTCGAACGGAAGGGAAGTCCGGATTGATTTAGGTAAAACATGAAGTAGATAAATAGCGGTCAGTGAATGCCTAATTGACAGCAGATCATACAATCCCTGTTACTAAGCGGCCGTATACCGTGATTGTGTTTTTTGTTTAATTCCAGTGCAGTGGTTAGTGTAGAGCTTGTACAACAATCAATGTGCTAGTTTAATTACGTTATGTTTATTTATTTTGTTAAGAAAACTAGTAGATGTATTAACTATCACTTCAAGAGTGCGAATTGGCACTTAGAATAATTAAGTTAAAACCTTGACTTCTTGGCTTTCCCTTTTTCGTTGGATTAATAAATATTTCTCTCGAATCGAAGGCAGGACGGATAAAACCACCACCTCGAAAGCTGGAAATAATAATTCAGCAAAGGTCGTTTGCTTTTACTAGCGGCTTCCCTCCCGACACTCATGGTTATTGAGACTAAATGACTGATATTCTCGTATAGAGACTGACTTACTGTTAGTTCTGTTTGTGTAACCGGGAACCCCCGTAAACATTAAACAGCGACTGTTACCTAAAAGGACGTATTTCACAGTGACTTTCATAGGTTGCCACATGATTATTCAATCAACATTGATTTTAAAAGCTTTATTTTAGTATAAACGTCTTTGAACAAAACAAACAGTGACAACAGATATCAAGATGGGCGTCTCAATACGCAGTCTGAAATATGCCGCCTTACCCGTTTAGTGATTATTTGAAATAAAGCAAAACTCACCAAACTTATCACAGAACTTGCCAACAATTTAAAGTAATACAACTAAATGTAGGAAAACGGCAGCATGCTGACTTGATACTTCATACAAACAATGTTATTTTTTAACAGAAGCGCTGACCTTAAACATTGGTCGACGTTACATTAAAGCGAGCCCAATCCCGCAAGACCTCATAACGTAGACAAAAGAAGTCCCTTAACGTAATAGAGGATTCTAAACTATTAACACTTCTGGGAAAATAAATCTTAACCATTAGTATTAGAATAACTCGACCTGGGGGGAATAAAAACGTCTAGATCTGGCTTATTTTGTGAATTATATATCATTATTTAAAGTTCAAGGAGGGTTCCTGGGAGACATATAAATTTCGGCAACAGACACTGTAGACAAATAGTAAGACATTTAATTTTTAAAAGTGCATCATCTTTACAAATCATTGATCTTTAATCGGAGGGCCTTAATGATAATAATACTTTAGCAATGTACGCGTCAGAGCAAGCAATATGGAAACATATTTA
>JASEVX010000002.1:87792878-87882351 GCA_031761405.1 Serripes groenlandicus | reverse complement strand
AACCCTGTCGCACCTACCTACAACACATCTGCAGTAGAAGACTCTTTGAAATAATATAGACAAAAAAAGGGAAATATTTCTATAACTGAGATTAACTATAGGATAGAATTGAAAAGATTGTGGCAATAAGGAAAAATTGCTCGGCTGTCTTAAGTTGTATGTCAGAACCTGTATTTACAAAGAGTACCGTTGGAGTCGTCATTGTCCGCCATTATGTTATAAAGACCAACCATAATAATATTAGCCGTCCCGTGAGAAAATCAACATTATGGCCACTGCGTAATGTATCGACCCAGATCAGCCTGGGCTGTCCGCAGAATGATCCGGACCGACACATTCCGTCTAAGGGGTACAGAGGTATAGTGTAATGTTTCCTGAAACAGAAAATCCATCAATAGTCAAAAAGTGTCTATCCGAGTAAGCCTGCGCGGCATGCTTAGGCTGATCCGGGTCGATACTTAACGCAGAGTACACACTGTTGGCTTTCTCGCGGGACGGCTAGTCTAGCCCCACTAATTATACTCCCATTTTGACATTAACTAAAGGTAGACAGGAGAGTCAAAAAGACGCCAAATCGCCAGACGCATCTCGTATACTCGTATAGATCTTGTGACACTCTAGTAATTCGATATTGTGACACACTAGTAATTCGATCTTGTGACACACTAGTAATTCGACTCTACCGACGACACTTTGACCAATGACATCTCGACAACATGTACCATGTTTCATAGACGCTTTTAAAGTGTAATCAATTCATCAATCAAAATACATTTCAGTATAAAAGTCAGCCGTCACTGAGGCTATAAGAGAACGATAAATAAAGAGAAAGCTCGTATTATGCTGAGAGCTTATGTCAGATTCCTACCTAACCGTAACTGATGTGTTTTAAAGATGTATAAATCATGTGCACTTTCCATGCACGAACTCCCTGTTATACCTATATCTTACTTTATTATATACCTTCTATGAATCAAAGTATTTGATTGGACGAGAAGCAGTCACGTGTGATTCAATACAAAATGACTATTTGACTCCTTTTCGCTTTTATTCTAAAATTCAGGTCCAATAGTCCATTTTCGAGTCAATAGTTCATCTGTTATGACGTTATTGTTTGAAATGACGTCATGCACGTGCATAACCAACATTTTAACGCGCGTTATAATTTTATAAATAAACTAGTTAAATTATGCGTTTTTCATGAAGATATATAATAAAACAGCTATTTACTCCCTTTGAGTTCAATGGTAAAAAACTATTCTTCCTCGCAAATGACTATTGACCCGAAATAGAGAACAATTGACCTCTCGGTCAATAGTTCTCTATTTCGGGTCAATAGTCATTCACTTGGAAGAATAGTTTTTCACTATTGACCTCAAGAGGAGTAAATAGCTGTATAGTATTAACTACTCGGATAGGTTATTAGGACATGTAAAACGTTTCTTGATAACCACTGGTCGCGGCTATCAATTTGGGTTGTTATATGTTTGCGGACAATGTTTGTTTGTTTGTTTGGAGTTTAACGCCGCTTTCAACAGCTTTGGTCATATCACGGCGGTCAGTGCACCTACCCCTGTTTTCCTGGCTTTCCCACACCAGTACTTACACAACATTCTTTCGAAGCCACTGACTACTTTCTCACATATATCAGAGGTAAGAGGCAATGGAAAACATCGCCCGAAAGAATGTCGTCGCAACCGGGTATCGAACCCGTGACCTCCAGATCACGAGTCAGATACGCTACCAATTGAGCTACCCGGCCGGGTCTTGCGGACAATGTAGACTCAGGCGAACTTGTGCATCCGCACAGTCTTACCAGAGTATTGAGTCTTCACAGACCGCAATTATGTTACAACGTTTAAATATGTTAATGCGTTTTTGGAACAAAACTATGTATTTGGAGTGCAACCACTATCATTATGCCTATTACTGTTTAAACGGAGTGTGAATAAGACCACATGAACCGGCCCACGAGAAAACCAACATTATGGACTCTGCGTAATGTATCGACCCAGATAAGCCCCCGCAGTTTGTGCAGGATAAGCGGGGCCTACACATTCCGTCTCAGGGGGATAGTGGTATAGAGTAACGAGTCCTGAAACAGAAAATCCACAGGAGACGAATATTGTCTGTCCGGATTGCTTTAGCTGATCTGGCTTTATACTTTACGCAGAGTTCATAATGTTGGTTTTCTTGTGGGACGGCTCATAGGTCGATTAGCATGGCCCAAATACGAGCCTCAGTAGAAGGAGTAGTTACTTGTTGACTATATGAACCGTGATGATTCAGACGGCTCTGTGAATAATCACAGTTTCATCTGACGATTGTGTTGTGCATACACAAACAGATGTCTGTATGTGACTGCTGACGAAATAATCAAGATCGAAGCAACAGTTCGGGAAATTCGTTTTTTTTTATCCCGTAAGTAATTTCATAAGAGACGGTAGTGTTTACAAGTTGCAAACTGCAATTAAAGGCGTTTGCATAACGAGCTGTGTTTTTTGAATTCTGCATCGTTTGCCAGTTAGACATAAAACGTTACCACATTTCCTGTTGGACGAACAATGGAGTGGTCCAATTCTCAACAAGGAAGAGTCGACTTTCTGAAATTCGGCACTAAAAGAGTTTATACAATTCCATGGAAGTGTATGCTGACCTGGAAATTCGATGGTTAAAATATATTCGAATGATGGGTTCCCTTTTCTTCGCCACTTTCAACCATTTTTCACAGCGTGCACATGGTAAGTTACTACACGCCCATTTCTCCCGAGACCAGAGATTCAGTCTCAATGCTAACCCCACAATCATAAACGCCTTGGAGGAAATGCCATAACTGCCCTATCTGATCTTACATGTACCTTGGTACATTGTCAGCATGGTGAGATTTAAATTAGCAAAGAGCCAACTAATCGGAAAACAATTTAAACAATCTTAGCACTTCACATCTTGAGAATAAAAAACAAGTCAGGGTATAGAGGTTCCTCTTGTTCTAATTATTGCCGATCTCCTTTCCTTCCTCCCAAGCGAACTGTTCGTATTTCCCCTGATTTAATGACTTGCTTATTCAATAAACTTCCCGGTAAATGTCTGGAAGGAGAACCCTAATCACTTTTCTAACACTTATACCTCGCATATGGAAAGAACAAGAATTGCTCTGGTATCACTTTTGTGAACTAATAATACCATTCAAGTATAGCAAAACGAGCGGCGCGTTGGCCATAGTGTTTTGACAAATTCAACTATAAGTGTTAAAGATTTGCGGAGCGGATCTAATGGCACTAAACTTATATATAATAGCTTCTGGATCTTCACTGTTCGCGTAAAAGTATGCTAATGTCTCTTTTTTTGGAGGGGGGGGGGGGGGGGGGGGGAAATTAAAAATGATAAACCATTCTGTTTTACAGATGATCCTCCTGACTCAATGCCCCTATCACTATTAAATGATGTAATTGACAGTGTACTGTTAGATTGCCTACCAGTTTAATACCGAGGTGTATACAAGGTTTTGTCAATTATATATTGTGATCAATTGCAGGGCGCAAACCAGCTATGGAACAATATTTCTGCTTAAATGTATATTTATATATATATATATAAGTATGTATAACAGTATTATGAAACTGCCAAAATACAGATTTATTTAGGATAACTCCAGCGATCTACCGAACACGTCGATAACTCGAATAAACAATATTTTTAAAGTAAATTGGTCCAGGTGACAATCGAAAATCGGCATTCGGAACTTTACAACAAACGAATATCCAGATAGTATATAGATCAGCCGTGTTTGCCAGATAGCAATATAAGTATATAGATCAGCCGTGTTTGGCATCAACCAATGTAAGTATATAGATCAGTCGTGTTTGTCATCAACCAATATAAGTATATAGATCAGCCGTGTTTGTCATCAACCAATATAAGTATGTAGATCAGCCGTGTTTGTCATCAACCAATATAAGTATATAGATCAGCCGTGTTTGTCATCAACCAATATAAGTATATAGATCAGCCGTGTTTGTCATCAACCAATATAAGTATATAGATCAGCCGTGTTTGTCATCAACCAATATAAGTATGTAGATCAGCCGGGTTTGTCATCAACCAATATAAGTATATAGATCAGCCGTGTTTGTCATCAACCAATATAAGTATATAGATCAGCCGTGTTTGTCATCAACCAATATAAGTATGTAGATCAGCCGTGTTTGCCATCTAGCCATATTAGTATTCTTAAGGCTGTATTAAGTGTGACGCGGGCTCATTCGCATATTTCCCACTCGAATACTGGTTAGAAAGATATATGTGAACGTGCACGAATAAAGTACGTTAATATAAATTATACGCCAAAAGTCTCATAAGAATAACACGCTAATGTCCAGTTTATTGCGATAGACAAAGTGTTTTTTAAATGGTGTCTTACACTGTTTTCAACTCTAGTTCAGTGATGTCACGGCTTTTACTGTATGATTTATCAGTACTACCGGTAGAGTTTACTGTATGATTTACCAGTACTATCGGTAGAGTTTATTGAATGATTTACCAGTACCACCGGTAGAGTTTACTGTATGATTTACCAGTACTATCGGTAGAGTTTACTGTATGATTTACCAGTACTATCGGTAGAGTTTACTGTATGATTTACCAGTACTATCGGTAGAGTTTACTGTATGATTTACCAGTACTATCGGTAGAGTTTACTCTATGACTTACCAGTACTACCGGTATAGTTTACTGTATGATTTACCAGTACCACCGGTAGAGTTTACGGTATGATTTGCCAGTACTACCGGTAGAGTTTACTGTATGATTTACCAGTACTATCGGTAGAGTTTACTGTATGATTTACCGGTGGTAGAGTTTACTGTATGATTTACCAGTACTACCGGTAGAATTTATCAAGGCACTGATGCATCAGTTGATACGTTATCCTCACTATGTTAACCCGGGGCGCTAGGAATGAAGCCATTGTTTCCATTTGTTTAGTATTTGGTATAACCAGACAGGAGATCGAACCCTGTCCTCACGCTGCTAAAGCGGTACAATACATATGAGCTGTTTCACGAGGAAATCATCATTATGGACTCCGGGCAGACACTTTTCGTCTCATGAAGATTTTCTGTTTCATGAATCGTTACTATACCTCTATCCCCCTGACACGGAATGTGGCGGCCCGGATTAGCCGGCGGGGACTTTGCAGGCTGATCTGGGTCGATACGTTACGCAGAGTCCATAATGTTGGTTTCCTCGTGGATCGACTCATAAATATAAACTTTGTTTGCTCTATTAAAGTGTGGTTTACATATATAAAAATAATGTTTTGCTCAAGAACATCCAAATGAATTAATAAACAAAATTTAGGATATATTATTATTTTACTAAAACGCCGAAGAATATTATATTTGCAACATTTTACAAAAACCATTTAATGTCTTTGTTTATTTAACTTCATGCTAATTTTGGCCATCAAAAAAGATGAGTTTCAACAACACACAGAACAACCTTTATTCCAGCTCTTTTATTGTTTTCTAAACATAGGAATCAGTTGAGCTTGAAGGAGGAAATTACGATAAAGAATTCCCTTATTCACAATAAGCATGACTTTTCCCATAATAAATACCGGTAGATCTGGTAATTTACCCTTGGAACGCCGGGATATAGCTGAAACACGGTTGAAAACAACGAACAACGCCATCAATTAAACTAATCATCATTCTTCACGCAAAAACTCATCTAGTTTCAACAGACGAGTTACATTGTCGCATAAAAGCTCGTGGTGGTAATTAGTAGTCTGAACTCAACCTAATTGTATGTAAGATGAAACCCCATTGATGAATATTGCTATAAATTGATTAGTTGTGTCTAAATATCGCAGTATCTCCTTACATGTCTGCGACAGAATGTTTCCGAGACAACTGTAATTCCTAGATAATTCGAGGAAAAAAATGTGAAAAGAAACTCTTTAATATTAACTAATAATTCCTGAATTTTCTGCAAAGGTTTGCATTAAACGTAAAAGCTTGTTTTGTTTAACCCAGCTACTTTGCTACAATGAATACTTGGGGATATCAGTTTCGACGAGTCTAAAAAACAAATGTTTCTAGACACGGGTTAACCTTTTCCCACAAATAGACGTATTTGTTGTAACTACAGCAGTCGATTTTTGAAAACACTGTGGCTAAATAATAAACAATAATGATTCTCTTTTCAACACATTTCAATAACTGTACTTTAATTTTCTAATATATATATTTTTCATATGTTTTGCTTATTTATTTGGAAATTCGTCTCCTGCAGATTTGTTGCATGCAGGAAAGGGTTTATAGAACGATATACGACACTAGTAAATTCATAAATAATGTATGGTTACCATTTCAAATGTCAAATATCAATTACTACCACTGGAACATCTGAATTGAATGGGTGCCAGCCTTTTACAGATTAAATAATTAATTGTTTTCATTTCCCGTCTACATTTTTAGACGAGCGTCATACTTAGTTTAGTTAATGAGATTATTAAAAGTAATAAATAAACACGAATGAGATATTCTATTCATCACATAAAGTGATTTATGAGGCGTATTAAAAAAAATGTACATAAAATGTGCCGGTTTGGGCACCAAATTGACTAAACCAAACTAGTAGCGTCATATTATATTTTTAAAAGTATTGCGAATTTGACACTCCCAGCGAGGGCTTAATGTGATAAAATCTTATTGTTTTTATAAAATAGGAAAAAAGTCAAAGAAATCGACAAAAAGGACAAATAAGTAACGACTTGAAGGATTACATTTTGAGACAAAAACGAACACATTGAGAAAATAATTCCTTATTTGAAACTATTGCAATGTTTTTTATACATTGTTTATGGTTATCAGGGGCGTAGCTCCCTTTGTGCACTGTAGGCACGTGTCTACATAATTTTTCTCAAAATGCCCCAAAATGCAGCTGCGGCGATAGACATCTGCGTAATGTATCGACCAGATCAGCCTGCGCTGTCCGCGCAAACTGATCCGGCCGACACATTCCGTCTTAGGCGGATAGATGTATAGAGTAGTGATTCCTGAAACAGAAAAAATCCACAGGAGGCGAAAAGTGTCTATCCGGGTAGGCCTGTGTGGCATGCTTAGGCTGATCCGGGTCGGTACTTTACGCAGTGTCCACAATGTTGATTTTCTCACGAGACGGCCTACACATTGATTATTGCCAAGCTACGCCCCTGGTTAACCTAGAATAATACCATGCTGGTTATGTAAAGGAACAGGTCACCTTAATGAACTGATTGCCCTGCAACAACAGGCATCTGTTATACGTGTGCCTGGAGACATTTGTCTCAAACTATACGAAATCCATGTACGTATACGTTCGATTAAACTGGTAATGTTTTATTGCACGTTCGCAATGTTAATAGCTCCTATTTTAGCGTACCGTGAGGACTCATGTTTTATATCTCTAGTTTTGTTGTCAGACTGTATATCTACGGCCTTGCATGTATTACATGATAGATATATACATATATATATATTTATGTGACTTATACAAACGCATGTATCTCATCATTTACAGGCAAACATTTACAAAATTGATATGCGTGACCATCAAATAGTATTCGATGTATTTTAAACATTCATGGTTATAACATAACTCAAAATAGCTGACAGTAAATAAAGTAATTGGATTGAACCATAGGGAGACATGTCATGTATAAATCTTCATATTTAATTGGGTTCAATATGTAACCTTGTTTATAACTTTATGGCATCAATAAATGCCCATTTGTATTCAATCTTTTCCTACGTGTTTTATTCATGACATGCAAGTCCTACTGCCCTTGGCCTGAATGCTTATCGGTACCTTGCTCGAACTCCTAGAAGTATTTGCTCATATTTGCATTTGCTGGACCAGGCGTCAATTATACAACTTGTATCAGTTTCGGAGAATATGAATATATCAACTTTGGAAAGATGTATTTCATACTATATTCATACTGTCAATCAGTTACATACATTACTTTAAAGGTCATCTTATTCAGAGCATCTCCATGCAGATGGACATTAAAAACTGTGACAAGAGTAACCTTTCCTGTGCATAGATGTCAAAAGATCCCCTGACGCATCTCATTTTGATTCAAGAAATAATACATATACGTAATAAAAATGTTTCAATATTTTACATTTATAGTAGTTTTAGAGAAGTATGGTAATGTTTGCAATAAACGACAGTTATAGCAGCAAACGACTTTGAAAGCATCTAGGTCATAATATAAACGCTTCTCTAAATGAGCGTAAAAGTAACCACTAAACTGGTGAACGCTGAAAAACTGATAAATTGCTTATTTTGTCAGAATATTTTCGTTTGCTCCAGATGCGCCAAATTGTGCCGGAGTATTTACCCAGGGACCATTAAACAATAATCTGTTCCAGTAATATAACTGGATTGATGTTTAGAAACTGCACAAAACTGCACTAAAACACCGAAAAAGCATTTCGAAAAAAGGTTATGGCGATAGAGTGCACCAAGTTCGTATAAAATCAAACGACAAATAATTCTTTTTACGACCCCAAGTGGGAATCATGGAGTCGCCGTCTTGTCTGTGTGGGCCACAAATTAGTCGACTCACTATCACGACAACGACGGTTGTATATTATTGTAAAAGTGGATTTAGCCACGACACACGAAATCCGACTTGTGTGAGTTTTGGGCAATTTGTTTATTCAAAGTCAGCTATTTACTTTTATTGTCAGGACTTGGTATTTCCTTCAGAGTTTTCAAGGGTGCATGAACCCTTTCCCACTTGTAGACGCATTTTATCATCAACGGTAGCATACAACATTTAAAAACACCGTGACAAAATTGCCAATATCAATTTCAGTGATCGATATTTTCTATATTTTGATGAGGTACAGGATCGTCCATGTTCTCAAATTCCTTAACCCTTTCCCACTTATAGACGCATATTGACGTATCTGGAGCAGAAGACTTTTGAAAATATTGTGACAAAAGGAGAAATTGCTCAAAACGCAAATTTTCCTTTTGCCACAAAGTTTTTCAACTTTTTTCAGTAATGATACCTAAAATAATAGAGATTGTCCATATTTTGGAGTAGACATTGTTTAAGTCGTCTGCTGCAGATGCGTTGGCTGTGGGAAATTGTTAATGTCGTGTTTTCTGTGACGTGGAATAAATGGTCGTCAAAGGAGGATTTATCGTATCATCAAAAATAGCTAAAATAGAGTTATTTCTTCTTGAAGGCCATTATTTTGATTAAACAGATTCCGGATATTAAGTTGTATGACTATTCCGAATTGTAGATATCTCAGATAACGTATAAAACTAAGTAACACCGGTGATGAAAAGGAAAATGATGCCGAATATGATCAATCACAATTTAAATCCATGTTTTTTCAAAACTGGTTTTATGAAATGTCGTTAGAATCATCTCATACATAATTGAAAAGGGAAGCAAGCAGGGACAATACGATAACTCATCAGTTTTAATGGACACGATTATCTTTGCGTGACTGAGTTTAAACATACCGGTCCCGATTGCCTAAGAGATATCCGCTTCAGGACGGAGAAGTTGAAGGTTCGAATCCCTGTAGGAACAGTGGAGTCTGTTCTGATATGGCCGGTTTGTGGCAAACTAGTAAGACAAAGGGTATCGAATGTCTACCTGCCTGACCCAAACAACAGAAGTCGGTAAATAAATCGTGCTAAGGTATCTCGTAAGTGAATGATGGCTGGTCCTTTCATCAGGATTGACATTTCAATAAACAAACACATTTATTTGTGCTTAGCTGAGCTTTTGTGATCGCCTCTTGTCCGTCGTCAACATCTAATCGTCATGCCAGTTTATCAGAACATACTTTTTCGCCATATATTGGCCAAGGTCACAATGCAAAACTTAAGAAACATCTTTTGGACATTCTAGTATTAGCTTCCCTGACCGCAAAATGAGGTGTGAAGTGGTTAACACTCAGGTGAGCTATCCAAGGCCATCATGACCCTCTTGTTAACTTTACTTTACATATCTATAATGTATACAAATCGGATTTGCTTCGTGAATACACAATCAATATTTAGAGGTTACCTAAAAAACACAATGGTCGATCAAGACTCTATATTCTGACCTATAGACCTTATCCTACTGCATTATCGTGACTAGCCTCACCAGCATTGATTATGAAACAGGTTCATATCGTAACCCTCTTTTCGCAATACAACCATTTTATTTATTGGGGTTTTACGCCGCTTTCAACATTATTTCAGTTACATCACGGCGACAGTTCACTTATTCATGATCCCTGGGTAAATAAACCAGTACTAGGATAGAAAATGTGCCTTGCCCAAGGGCACTCCACCAAGACCGTCGTGCCGCGACTGGGAATCAAACCCGTGACATCCGGTTTCGAAATACCCGACGTTCATCACTCGACCACAGCGGATTCCTACAAACGACTTTGAAGACACCCAGTCATAGAAATTCTATAATATTGAAATAATTAGTATCAAATGGAATTGAAAATATTGTGGTAAATTTTTCCTTTTATCACAACGTTTTCAAATTTCGTCTCCTGCAGAGGCCTCAATGATGTATTTATAAGGTCTAGCATATCTAGCAATAACATCGTACGTTTAACCAGAACGACTGGCACAATTCTGACTCTGTTTCACTAATGGAATACTTGACCTTGATGACACGGGTAGAGGGTGTTCATGATTCATAGCTCGCCTAATGGAATAAACATCATTTTTGCACAGACAGAAGTGACAGCTAATAATTTAAAAAGTCAATCAGGCTTTTCACGTCACAAAAATCTCCGATGTTGTCACATGTAACACAATATTTTATTTGTGATGTTTGAATCGTAATAGTGTATCATTAATGATACACGTCACAACAAAACCGACCGTATGAGAGTAAAGCGTTATTGATGATTAACGTTCAGATCCTATGGCAATAATGAGATTTTTGCAAACAATACGGATCCAGGAGATGCGGCTCGTTACGAGTTGTCTCATCTGAATTCCACATTATCTGCCTTTCCGTTATCAAAGTATTCCAAAACTCAATTGTTGTGAACACCCAGCGCTGAAAGAATGAACAGCCATTTGCAAACCTGTCTTAGATTTTGCAGGGTATTCAGGAATAGTTTAGGTATACTCTACGGTGGTGTAATGGTAGAGCGTCCGCCTCGGGTGCGGTAGGTCGCGGGTCGATCCCCGGTCGGGTCATACCGAAGACTTTAAAACTGGAAGTAATGGCTTTCCCTACTTGGCGGTCAGGGATGTGGGGTTAGCATTATGACTGACTATATAAAAAATATATACATTTGCCACTAACACCATCCGATTTGTTTCTAGGGATACGGCCACTTCGAGACTTCGTGGCGCATTAGGAAGAATATGTGAATGGCGCGAGAAGGTTCATCTGGGTAGTTTCATGTTTAAATGATGATCGGAAAAGTCCAGTGTTTTTCTATGACGTGAAACACGTTTCATTTCATACAAATAAAAAAAACCATAGCAAATGGCCTGTTATCTCTCAGAAAAGGAGTCATAATTAAAATAGTGTCGATCCAGGCACGTTTTTACATTTTCTTTAGGGTTTTGTTTCTTCCATCTATTTGAACGTTGATGTTGTTTGTCACAGATTTTAATACCAGTATAGTCATAATAATAATAATAATAATAATAATAATAATAACCAAGGCTTTATTTAGAGAAGACACTCATTTGACATAGTACATGTATACAATTCAATCTTCCATGAGGGCCTCAAACATATTTAAAATGAAACATGAACAAACGTGTGTTACATAAGAACAACTCAATATTACATGTATATATACATATATAAATATGAAATTTAAATTGTTATGTCTATTACTCATAACATATATAGTATATACTATGCAAGCATAACTTTTGCAATACTTTACAGAAAAGTCAAGGGCAGTGGAATGTAGCTCATAGACTCACCAGGAGAAGAGTAGCCCCTCCAATTGTGTTAAGCTCCATTATTAATTTGAACTTCGTCAATGCAAGTCGTTCTAAGATTGCAGTCATCCCATAAACGAAGCATATGAGGGTATGGAAACAGTGGTAGCTACACATCTACATGTATACACCTGGGATTGTAATTAGTCTTACATATCGCGACAGCTCTAGTCCGCTTATTCGCACAAACATGTTCATTCTTCTCTAAGAGGTCACTATTCGTATGAGCCGATCCTTGAGAAAACCAACAGTATGAACTCTGCGTAATGTATCGACCCAGATTAGCCTGCGCAATCCATGCAGGCTAATCCGGGCCGATACATTCCGTCTCAGGGGGATAGAGGTATAAAGTAATGATTCCTGAAACAGAAAATACACAGGAGGCGAAAAGTGTCTGTCCGGGTTAGTCTGCGCGGCATGCTTAGGCTTATCCGGGTCGATACTACACGCAATGTTGCTTTTCTCGTGGGACGGCTCATATATCGACACTATCTATTTTTCCCTGACGCGACACGTTCATACAGAACACAGAACACGATTAGGTCACCGTAATTCTAAATACTGTTGTTCTCTGTAAAAAGGTTGCGTTGACGTATCTGCAGCAGACGACATTTGAAAACATTGTGTCAAAATAAGAAACTGCTAACGATGAGTAATTTCTCCTTTATGCACACTGTTTTCAATTCGATTCAATAATTGTACTTTTATATATAAATCTATAGATTCTTCCTTATTTTAACGAAAATGAATCTCGCAGTCTTCCCCTGCCGATGCCATGTACGCTGGAAAGGGTTAATGTGATTCTCTGCTAACGAGTGACACGTTTTGAACGCTCATTACCACTGTAAATAGATGTAATTCAATATAGCTACACACCCAGGAATTAATTAAAATTAATGGTCGAATTAACATTGCGGAAATTGCATGTAATGCATGATAGTGCCTGGTTTACTGTCAAGTACATTAATCTTATCGCCCGTATTAGGATAATCACACCTTCCTGAAGAGCAGGACCAGTTTCCAGTGCTCCCTTGCAACAAGGCGCGCACTCTGCCGTAAACGCGGGTAAACGGCGGGAGTAGATAGGGTTGTAGGGCGTCCGACTGTCTCAGTACAACGTCTGCGGAGCGCGGGTAAATGACAAAACTATACATAACGGATACAAGACGAATGTTTGACGCAAAGCGTCAAAGAGAAGCCGCAATTTTCCGTTGTACATGTAGAAATAAGAAAAAAGAACATTTAAATCAACAAACAACTGTAGACGGTAATATGCTGACATATTTATCCCTTAGAAGACTGTTGTGTACTCCAAATTACCTCCCTTTAAGCAATACCATGATATTTACCTTGTGATTCGTATGAATAAGATTGATAAACATTGAAATTATATGAATGAAAACTATTATTTAAATAAGTAACAACATTAAAATCAAATTAAGCCAAGATAAATATGTACACATTTCATTAATTGTTTGTAGATACCCTAATGTATAGGTATGAATATAAAATTTATAAGCTTATAAACAAATCTTCATTTCAACATTTGCTCGCCAAATAGTTAATTATGCACGGCGAGGGTAAATAAAAACAAGTAATAAATAATTAATTTCATCGTACTAAGTCTGTGAATCTCACAGAAACACCCATTTCAATATACCAACTTAAAGTAAATTTAAGTATGAACTGTTTTTGTATGTACTGAAACTAGAAACGTCCGTTTGTGTATAAGTATATTTCCAATATTTGCGATTTTATATGTAGACTAGCTAACTCGCTAACTCGGCACGACGTGAACTTCCTCTACCAAATTGGTTGTTATATGTGGGAAACGGTTAGCTGCTGAACATGTATTTAAATGTTTAACTCTGTTAAATATTTGTATTCGCTTTAAATTATTTATTTCAATCGTCATACATGTGTATTATTAGACAAAGGTGTCAGACAAAATGGGAACTTAGTTAAATTGTGCGTATACTTCAAAGTACCTCCCTTTAAGTTCTACCAGGATTTTTTCTTGTGATTCGTATGAATAAGTTTGATAAACATTAACATTCATTTCAACTAGACGGCAATATTTATTGTAAAACAGATATTTCTGTGGTTTATTTATGTTCATGTCTGCACTTCTTCATCTAGAATTACTGCGTAATATATGATAGCATGTAAGGAACCAGATTACATTTACTGCGTGTCTCTCTTGTTCATGGTTCCCGGTTTAACATGCTATCGAACTAAAAAAGCGTATGAGGCAGGTAACCAATTCAGTTTACTGTTTAGACTAGATACAGTATGAATTTCGCTTAAATAAAAATGTACATATATTCAATTAATATGCTGGCCTTTGTCTTTTGTTTTTAATTTGTAAAACTCACACATGTATATACAGTGTAAAAGGGATGTTTTAAAAGTCATTACTTTAAAGTAATGTACTTAGTAAGGACAAAGAGAAATCAAGATATGTGGTCACGCTGGCAGGTCTTAATATTCTACTTGTTCGAAATTTCTAAGCATCCCTACAATTCCAATTATGCCGATATGCGTAAAAGATAAATCTAGCAATGTACAACAAAAACCAGCCCATGATCAGTGTTGAGTCGGATCAATCTGCGCATATGCGTAATTTATTCTGGCTCTGGACCTCTCTCAACTAGCGAAGGAACATTGCGAGACTTTCTGATAAAAAGTTTTCATTGTGCATCACTACTCCGGTATTCACGTGTTTTGCCGAGACCACTCATACGAAAAATTAAGTGTTTGCATTTAACTAAGACATAATGAGTTTTTTAATTTTGAAAAATGACTATACGATGAACCTGAAAGAATAACAATCATACATTGACGTACACATTTGATTAATTTTCTTTAACATTTGAAAACAGTACTACGGCTTCACAAAATGGCAATTGACATATTATTTTAAAACAAAAGGAACACTTATACAGCACTTTGTTGCTGTACGTATACTTAGAACATTATATATTGAATAAGGTATATGCACTGTGTTGCTGTACGTATACTTAGAACATTATATATTGAATAAGGTATATGCACTGTGTTGCTGTACGTATACTTAGAACATTATATATTGAATAAGGTATATGCACTGTGTTGCTGTACGTATACTTAGAACATTATATATTGAATAAGGTATATGCACTGTGTTGCTGTATGTATACTAAGAACATTATATATTGAATAAGGTATATGCACTGTGTTGCTGTACGTATACTTAGAACATTATATATTGAATAAGGTATATGCACTGTGTTGCTGTACGTATACTAAGAACGTTATATATTGAATAAGGTGTATACAAACTAAGAGAACCACAGTCAATCTTGTCGTAGTTCATGAATTGTTATTGTTATTGTGTGTCTAATATCTGTAACTTTAGAGATACATCAACTGTGTTTCAACCGTTCATTTATAGTTACTAGAAGCATTGGTTCAGTACATGTTAACCAATAAAATGATTGCCGTTCATTGATATAGAAATGAAGATCCAGCCATAGATACGAATAATTTTAGCATCGTTAGTTGAAAATGGTGTAGCAAAAGAAAACATCATGCGATCAATCATTGGCTAAATATTGTCTTTTAAATTACATGATCAGACTTAAGACTGATACATTTTTAGAATATACGTGTTCGTTAAACTTAGTACGTTCACGCAATGTGAAATAACAGTGATGTCATATGTCGCACTTTTGGGACCGCTTGTTGATTCGTCTAAATAACAGCCAAATCAGTGTATTATTTAAGCGAGACAGGCCAATCGTCTTATTGAATAAACTTTAGCTCTTCAACACGATCTGTACATTTGTCCTAGTACACCACATCCGTGAAACAAATGTATTTCAGGTCCAATTCAACCACCTTACTTAGTGCAAATGCCTCAGTCACATTTGCTCTACGGCTAGGATACGTCGGCCGTCGGCCCCGACATCGAGGGATACATGCGTCGACCGCACACGATCTGCGATTGCCTCATGGTCACTCTAGGGCATATCCCCATATTGTACAGGCCGTATGGGTCGCTGTGGGATAATAGCGCGAAGGTACAACTTTTTTATTTCTAGGTTCGCTGTAGCAATTAGACATGCCGTAGCCATGCCGTAGAGCCGTTCCAAGGCGACCAACTGTCGGGTGTACAGTGGCCTTGCGTTTGCCGTGCTGCTACCCTAAGGTCTTATCAATTACAATTGACTTTTGCGGACCCCCACACAATTACGCAGGAATTCCATGGACGCCCTAGGGCAGCCTTAAGGCGGCCCTACGGTGCCCGTACGGTAGCCTTGCGGTATGTGGCACACCATACGGGAAACGCAATGTCCGCGCACGGCTGCCGTACGCTCGCCGCACGCTATACGTACGGCCTCCGTGGCACTCTGCGTCGTGCGTGGAGCAGGTATATATACCAGTTATATACCTTGCAGTTACCTTGCGTCTGCCTTTGTATTTGTTAAAAACCTACGGTCGCCGCAGGGACACCCTAAGGCGACCATGCTTCATCACTTCAAAGGCCGTACGTATATGTTCAATATACCTAATTACACACTTTGTCAAACAAATAAAAAAGTGCATACGAACCAGTTTTACACCAATGTTACATTCAATTAAGCAAAATAAAGTAAGCAAGGCCTCAAATTGCCAGATGCGGCTCAGTTACTTTTCTACCAACACGATGCTGTTGTGGTTATAACGTCAGCTCTGACACATTGAGCCCAGTTGTTAGATGTTGGTCAGGTCATACACCTTCCAAACATACACTACCATGCTGTAATGTCCACATTACGGCGTCCCTCGATGTACGGATATATATATCATAACGACGGGTTATACCGTTGATTGGATATATGAATCGGTAGTAATTTGCCCAGGAATCACATATGTTAAATGCAATGCCGATGACGGCAGTGATAAACAACGTTCATACACAAAAACATTGTGTAACCTGCAAACAATTAGTACATTTTCATATACACTGAAACAAAACCATTTTCTTGAAAACCGAATTTGTTTCAGTAATTTTCCGTAAAAACCGAAGTCATTTCACCGGCGTTCTTCCACGTTAAACAGTACAGTTGTGTGTATTAAAATATAACATTGTACATCACTTACACACATAATTATGTTCACGTTTTTTGTGTACGTTGACGAATTTGTGTTAAATTGGGGAGACACTAAGTCCGATTATGTGAACAATTTATCGTATTGCCAGAATGAATTCTCTCTATTCGGAAACTATTACTACCCCGTAGAGCCGGATAAACTCTCGCAGTAAGTCACATACAGACGAGTATAGACAAACAGCGGGATCTGACATGCGAGAAAATCGACAAGGAAAGAATGGATTGTATAATGGAGCCGAGCTACAGGAAAAAACCAACATCGCGCTATTAACGCCCAGTAAAATCAAGGTAGGTCAGTACATTCGTGCAATCTGATCTGGACCTAACCGATTGCTTATTAGTGAATCAGTAAAAGAAACGCAACAGAAACTTCGTAACATTGGTGTAAAATTAATCAGATAGCGTGGATGCGCAGATTTATCTTTATCAACACGTGTTCCGAAAAGGGTTGTTTTCCAAGATCTTGACTATTATATAAGACATGCATAGAGAGAGCTATGTCGGATCAAGTTGTAGTTACTCCATTGTGGAATGTTCATGTACCCTCCTCCTATATGAGATGTTAAAAATATAGTTTTAAACCCTTATCCAGCTGAATTTACGACATTCAGTAAAATTGCCCTGAGAAAGTGTTTAGGAAGTTTTAATATACAAATCGAGGGCTTGGCATGAAACGGTTGTAACTTAAGTTAGTATTTTTTTACCAAGGTTAATCACCTCGCCATCAACTCTTTATAAGCGTTAAATAATTGTTCTTGGTAAACAATGGAAATTTAGGTGCCATTGCTCGTTCTGAGCAAAGGCACCTAAATTTGCATTGTTTACAAAGGGGTCAAAATTGCCCCTAAACCAGGGTTTTCAAAATAGGTATTTAGTTACAACCGTTTCACGCCAAGCCCTCGAAATGTAATCATGTCGGAAATTGGTCCAATATACATATATGAGACGTAACGTATACCGATTAAGACCTAGATTAGGCTGTACATTTATGAAGTAATGCAGGATTGTCACGCTCTTCCGTGTTCGCAAATACTATTTCAAATCGTGTAAAATAGAATATATGTTAAACAACTAGACTCTTTCCCGCATACAGATGCTTTCTGACGCCTCTGCAACATACGAGTTTTAACACTATGGTGGCAAAAGGAGATATTGATCATCATAAGCAATTTATCTTTGCCTTAATTATTTCAATACTGTTCAATACTTATACGTTCATGTATAATTTTGTTTCACAATTTTGCTAACATGTTTTCAAAGTCGTATGGTACATATTCGTTGTATGTGGGAAAGTGTTAAAGCCTATCCTGTCCTATGTGATAAAGCGTTTAACCCTTTAGCTGCAAAATGCAATTAAAGGCTTTTGTAAACAATGTAGATTCAGGAGAGATAGCTCATAACGAGCTGTCTCTCCTGAAATCTGCATTGTTTGTCACTTAGAAATGGAATTTTACCAAATATCTTGTATGACGAAATGTGGAGTGGTCCAATTTTCAACAAGGAAGAGTCAACTTTGTGAAATTCGGTAGTGAAAGAGTTAAGAACACCGTTAACACACGAGGAAAATACGTCAACAAATTGGAAAAGTCTTCTCACACCTCTATGAGGAAGAAAACCCCAATAATTGCAGTTGTATGGCCAGAGGTTCTGAACTTTTTGTTAGATTTCTGCCTCAGACCTCTTTTTACAATTAATCCTTTAATATGAGACTGATAACATTCCCGTATGTATAGTGCAACACTCCAGCAGATTACTTTGAAAGCATTTGGGCAAACTTATAGAAAATCTGAATTAATTAAATTACAACATGTATAAATATTTAATTTACAGTAGTTGCAAAACATTGCGTTATAATTAGTAATTTACGCATTATTTGCAAGTTATCTTTTTACCACAGCGGTGTGATAACATATCTGTTGCTGATGCATCTGAAAACAGACAGAATGTTTGTAAGAAGGGAATGGTTAATTCGTGTGATTTTGCTTCCGGTTACAGAACACATTGCGACAGCGCTTTATGAAGCAGTGGCATTAGAAGTGGCTTTAAAATCTACATAGACTTGAAAATAGAGAATACAGGGGGTTGGTAAAAAAGATATTCTAGTGAATCGATGTTATCTGATCCGAAATGCAAAATTGACCGTACTATGTGACCGGTCGCTGAGCTCCTCACAATGTGACCAATCGCTGAGCTCCTCACAATGTGACCAATCACTGAGCGTCGCAGAGTCAGATCAACCTGTGCGCATGCCCAAATCGATAAAGATCTGCAGTTGTGTTGAAAACCGAGTACGTACGATTGTACACGTGCCCCGTTTGCCGCGTCGCTTTCAATTGACAAGCTTTGAATACATTTTTGTATCAAATTTATTTCTACACTTTCTACATGACAAATGTAGTTTTAGATCCGTATTCGCATCCATGGAGCTGATCCGAATGTACACTATGTGTCAGATGATTCGAAAGCTGTATGGTACTAACAGTTCAAAAAACAGATAAGTCTTCAGCGCCTCGCTATTTCGTTATTAATGAACCGTCCTGCGAGGAAACTAACATTGTGGACTGTGCGTAAAGTATCGACTCGTATCAGCCTAAACATGCCGCGCAGGCTAGCCCGGATAACCACTGTTAGCCTCCTGTGGATTTTCTGTTTCATGAATCATTACTCTCTACCTCTATCCCCCTGAGACGGAATGTGTTGGCCCGAATCAGTCAGCGCGGTCTGCGTAGGCTGATCTGGGTCGATACATTACGCATAGGCCATATTGTTGGTTTTCTCGCGGGACGGCTCAATTATGAAAACAATAGTATTCATTAATACTCATTTTATAGTATGCGATTAAAGGTTTGGAACAAACAATAAAGAGTAGTGCTCCAGAGTTGCTTGAAATATTTGTCAGATAATAAAGTCAGAGCATGTGTTTGTATAGACAATCACCAGTCGCTTCTTCAGTCATCACATGAACGAATTGATCACACAATGAAAACCAAACCAGTTTCATTCAATGCAATAGCCGTAAAACTTAAGCACATTCAGCCCTTTGTGAAGTCCACGTTAGTATCCCGTTCGCCTTGAACAAACAAACACTATCACGAATTGGTAAACATTTTCGATGCATTGCAATGATTGCGGAATTTATATCAATATCTTCATTTTTCTAAAATATTTGCAAAAGCCGTATGGGGTAGAGGCGTCGTCGTCAGGGAAATGGTTTAACAATAGGTATACGAATTAAGTGAGTACTAAATGATATGTGTGTTTTACGGAACAGAAATCTGTCAACACTAATTATCAGAAGTGTTGTGGTTCGCTGTGTGTGGGCGGGTTTCTCTTCTTCTTAGTTGTAAGTCCTGATGTTAATTACATTAACATGTGTTCTTAAAATATCACATTTTGGTTTATTGATGAATGGAATTTTAACCCGTTTTCAACAGTTTTTCAGTGTTATCACGGCGCCCTGTTAACCGGTTTTATTGCACGTTTATTTCACACACCATTCTCATTATCCTTCGGAAACTGACAACCTTCTCACATAGACTTTGTTACACTCAGGGGGCGGACTTATGATGATAGTCAAACTTTCACTTTTCAATCATAGATCAGAATGAATGGCCAAGCTAATATTCGAACTAAGGACCCTTGGATCACCTTCTACAAAGAAAGGCTAACCCTAACTTTGACCTCATTCCAAATAATGGGGACTTAATGCGTCCATCTGATATGTAATTGTATAGTCGTCTATTTTCACACAATGCAATATATTTGAAAATTACAATATCCGTGAAAAGGGTGATCGTTTTAAGCAATTTCGCCTTTTTTCCAACAATGCTTTTAAACAATTCATGTCTGTTGCAAAGTTGTCACAAATCGCCGCTATCGGAGAGAATGATATTCAATTACAATTCCTTGCCTCAAGAGATTTGTAAACGACGAGAATGAAACAGGCCCCCAGCTAGTGAGTTCATTGATCATCAAATCCAAAGTTGAGTTGGCAAACCCTTGGGATTACAAAACCGTGTTAAAGTTACAGAAAACTCTATAGTAAAATAACTCATACGAGAATGGATGTGAAACAGGTTGACGATTTTTACTTCCTTTTTAAGTTAATTAATTAAATAAATAAATTAAGTTGGTCATATCATATATTTACACAATTTGTGTATCACAATGCAGACTCCTTTGGAGAGAAAGATCCGTTTGCTTTCAAATCAAACTGTTAAAATACCCAGATAGCACAATGCAAATATTCCATGAACGTTCTACAACTTATAGTTTGCAACATATCCCCGTTTCCATTAATTCAAATATACTTTCGAACTAAGAGTGGGACTATTTGCTCATGGCGCTACGTGAAGCATAAACAAATGTCGGGGCAAGGAGATATTCATTATGGTAAATAGCGCTTCAGTTACATATCACTGATTCCCATGCTTTGTGCATTAGTGGTGTCCTTTCTATAAAACTTAAGTATTTTTTTTCGAGTGTTTTCGTTATCATCAGGGCAGTATTTACGAATTTCGGTTAATTGTCCAGTGCTCTTGATCGTGGACTCCGCAACTCAGATGAATGAATGAATGAATCTATATTGTTTTATGGCGCATCGACAGCTAAGGTCTTTTAGCGCGCAATTAAATTTAATTATTCATGATCCCTGGGTAAACAAACCAGTACTAGGCTAGAAAATGTGCCTTGCCCAAGGGCACTCCACCATGACCGTAGTGCCGCGACTGGGGATCGAACCGGGGACACCCGGTTTCGAAATCACCGACGCTAACCACTCGATCACAGCGGATTCCTGCAACTCAGATAAAAGAAGATTATATATGAACCGTCCCGCGAGAAAACCAACAGTATAGACTCGGCGTAAAGTATCGACCCGGATCAGCCTAAGCATGCTGCGCAGGCTTACCCGGATAGACACGTTTCGCCTCCTGTAGATTTTCTGTTTCAGGAATCATTACTCTATACATCTATCCCCCTGAGACGGAATGCGTCGGCCCGGATCAGTCTGCGCGAACTGCGCATGCTGCTGGGTCGATACATTACGCAGAGGCCATAATCTTGGTTTTCTCGCGGGATGGCTCATATGCAGATATAAGAAACGTTTTAATACTCATATCATCTTATTAGAATGAATATTCCATCTTACAGAAACGTTTTAATACTCATATCATCTTATTAGAATGAATATTCCATCTTACAGAAACGTTTTAATACTCATATCATCTTATTAAAATGAATATTCCATCTTACAGAAACGTTTTAATACTCATATCATCTTATTAGAATGAATATTCCATCTTACAGAAACGTTTTAATACTCATATCATCTTATTAGAATGAATATTCCATCTTACAGAAACGTTTTAATACTCATATCATCTTATTAGAATGAATATTCCATCTTACAGAAACGTTTTAATACTCATATCATCTTATTAGAATGAATATTCCATCTTACAGAAACGCTATTGCTAAATGTTCTGATCGGTATGTGTATATTAACACTTATCTTCATAGAAATGCTGAAATATTGCGCCACGTTTTATTAATTTGTCCAGATTATTAAGCCAGTATTTTGAATGAAAACTATGTTCTGTTCTGTTTTGATATTAAATTGATATACATGCATTTTCAATAAATCTTAACTATGTGTCATTGACATTATATTCCATTTTGAAAAATTGTCGTGAAATAAACCACGCATTCTACTAAAATAAATACATGCCATAATAGTTAACATCTTGGCATAAAGGTCAGGATCCGTTTACATTGTCAAGTTGACCTTAATGGTCGTATACCCGTGCCGATTTTGTATCGCCTGCTGCAACTCGGTATAATTACGCCAGTGTGAACTTTTAGTCCAACTACAACTTTGATTAAAAACGATAAAACAGACACTCTGCCACACTTTACAATGAATTTCAATTCCACATCTCAAAAATGAGTATTTAATAGAGTTTTATGAAGTGCTAAACTAATTTGAGTTCCTTCAGGCGAATGGAATGTAGTTACAAAGCGTCTGTTTTGCATCACATTTTCGCGCACGAGTAGCATCATCACGTGATTTGATTTAAAAGCTTCCATTCTGCTAAATTACTTCTTCGTGTTTTAAGGTTAGTAAATAAACTGCCAAAACTCGTGTTGTTAAGTACTCCTACATGTATATATTCAATCTTCAGGACGAATACTGTCCGTAAATCCACTGGAGAACATCTGGGCTTGGCGCGGCGTATTTGAATTGTATTTCAAAGCAATATCACATGTTTTCTGCGGCGAAATAGCACAGTGATTAATCACGCGAGTCGGAAAAACTAATAAAGGGCTTGACGTCAGGTCAGAAAACTTGCAATTTATTGAATAGTTGTTGTGTAGAATTCCCTGCGTGAAATTCATCACAGGTTTCTTTTTAAAAACCATTGGTCCACAGGTTGATTGACAGATTGATTGTTTTTTCTGCCTCAAACGATAAGCAAGTGGTGGTGATTTCAGAAAAAATTGACTTTTTCCTGCAAACGCAATTGAACATTCATTTAAAAAGTTTTTCCTTAGTGTTGCCTATATGTTTGTTAATGTACTCTGTTGCGAAAGGATTAAACAAAAGCAAACAAAATGTTATATTATGTTATATAAAGGTTCGTCAATTTGCTCCAAAGAAATCAAACCTAGCCTGTTTTTAACCAGCATGGAAACATGTCTGCCTGCCCATCTGTACAATGTGATCCAAATGAAGCATCTGTCAGATATCGTTTTGGGTCCGATCAAACTGTATGAATATGCAGGATGATACCATTCTACACTGGTCACTAAAGTCATGTCGGTTGTATTTCGGATCATCACTATTTTTACTATAAAAACTATCTTTCAGCGTCAATGGCAATATTGATGTTTTTGCAAGCAATCTATCTTCAGGTGGGTCAGCGTTTGTAATTTGGTTATCAAAATATTACAAGCTCTTAATACATGAAAAATGACGTCGTCCAACTTTAAACATGGACTAGTCTACATTAGGGAATTCGGCGCTGAAAGAGTTAACATGTTCATGAAATTACGAACAAATATTGACCTTGACCATTCATGGTTAATGCAATTAATTCTCCTCCACTCAACTAGAGGTTAAGTACTGGGCCTCTCCAGTGACAAAAAGTGCCACGCGTGTATCGGTGTTATACACTGAGCAAGGGGTCTTTTCGGAAAGGGCTAGGGAATTGCACCGGACTCCCTTGTATGTAACTATGTCACTTGAATGTATCAGCACCTGTCAGATATAGTGTATAAATTTACACTTTCAAATGGGCCTATAGAAGCTAAACAGCTTATGCTCGATCAGAGCATTTGGTCTCTGTAAACAAAAAAAATCCAAATTATATATATATAATAACAAAATCTTTTCTTCCTGATACGGGCGAATTGTGCTGTTTCTGGATTAAACATATTGAGAAATTAATATATTCTTGAATGGAAATAATATCTCTTTTAAACTTTTATTATCATCTTTTCATTTCGATACCGGATAGGTACATGCCACTCCGCGAATACGAGGCTAATGTATCACAGCAGGCATTATATATGTACATCGTTGTTATCGTCATCATAACGGTGATTAGGATGAATCGTCAATGTAAACCATTTCCCACATGCAGGGGCATTACGACGCATCTTCACCTGTCGACTTTCGTAAACATTGTTTTCTAACGGAGAAATTGATAGTGATGAACACACCTATATTTCAACTATATTCAGTAATGATGCTTTCATTTCTAGCAAAATTCCGTATTTTTTGTATTTTCCCTATTGGTCTTAAAGAGTTGCTGTATGCGAGTTTAGTATATACGGCATAACTTGTTGGAGGGTAGCCAGTTGCCTTGGAAGAATTGTGTCTTGCTTACAGACGAGTTGAGAAACGCATGGTTTTGTAAATTTGCCGTGCTGCAACTAAAGTACTTTTGACTACAACTTTAGACCCCAATCGATCGATTAATTAATCGAAGGTTCATTTTAAGATTTAGTGCAATAATCAATACTATCCAATAACGTTTTAAAGGGAAGTGACGTAGAAACACGTTAAGTTTGAAACAAATCAGTACTATCCAATAATCTTGATACGGGAAGTGACGTAGCAACACGCTGAGTGTGAACCATGTGTCGTGCGACTTTTCAAATACTTGTCTTGCCGTCAACTTTCATCAGCCGTAGTGTAATTATCTAAGTTGTTTTTTCTGTAACTTTGTATTTTCTTTTCTTTATTTCCCAGATTTCTTTTACAAAAGATCACGCAATATTGCATGTTTTTGCTCATTAAAGCGCGTACAGTTTGGCGAATATCTCGCCTTTTACGAGCAACGTGTCTTTACAGATATGAAGTCGACTTTAAAAAGACGGCAACGTATGAATTATAATACCATACAGTTTGAGGATTCGTATTTGCGATGCAATCCAGTCGGTTACACATTTGCTGTTAATATTAAAGGGCCGGTCATATTAACGGTTGCGACAACTGCAGATCACAAAAGAAACTGGTCAGCGTTACTGGAAAATTCGAGACCAGGGTAAATCCAGTTTACCATTCGCGACAGCACAGTCAACAGTTTCATTTTAAATCAAAGAAAGATTGAATAATTCTTTGACATACAGTGTACAATCAGATAATAAAAAATAGACATGCAAATCGATCACATTCCACACTTGTTTCATTACATGTCGTCGAGAAAGTTTCGTTCTGGCTGAAAGCGCTTGCTGGTCTTAGACTGTTGCGATTTTGGAACGTCATGGAGACTCCTATAATGGGCTCTTACACTCGATGGTCAGACACACGTTGTAAACCATGATTTACCATGACCCCGCTGTATTCCGCATTCTGATATTGTAACTATGGATTTGTAATAAGATCGCACACACATATATATGTGATAGATTTTGCCAAATATGCATGCGTGTAAATTGATCTGCACGAGTTGTTACTTTGTTATCAAATGCAGTTCATTGCGACATACTTACATGTTTTTAAAATCGCCTATAGCAGTTTTATTGTTAAGGTGGTACCATTTTCAAAATAAACATTTGGTCACCAAGGAGTTGTCGCATGAAAGCTTATCACGCAAAAATATCTAAAAAGTACTAGACAATTGGGTATATCATGTTTATTTTGGGGATCAACAAAATATGTTTTAAGGGAATATGTCGAAGAGATTTCTCGACTTCTCCATATCTAGACCCGCCGGTTTTGTCGAGCTTTTTATGTGCTTCGATATGTATCTGTATTCAAATTCCAAAGTTCTGTGACTATTAACTATTTAAGCGGCGAATTCCCAAAAGTAGACTCTCCCAAAGTCGGACTTATATATTGTTCATGTAACATTCAAATTAAAAAGCAGAACATGCTGTTTCAAGGTTAGACAGTTCGTTTGGAGCGTTCTCATCTGAATCTGTATTGTTAGTAAAAACCTCAAGATTGCCATTAGCGCTAAACTAGTTCGTTGTAACACTTAATATTTACGCTAGCCTACACTATAATAACCATAGATGGCAAAAATGCCATATATCTTAAAGTTAGGAGACATTTCCATTTAACGCACATACATCACCATTTAACTTAAACAATACGTTAGTCTACAGGGCATTAACTCTGTCAGCGCCAAAGGCAATATTGAGCTTTTTGCAAACAATACAGATTCAGGTGAGTCAGCTCGTAACGAGCTGTCTCACCTGAAATCTGCATTGTTTGGCTGTGAGGTATAAAAATATTCCAAAAATCCTATAACATGAAAATAGAGTCGTCCGAGTTCGAACATGGAAGAGTCTACTTTAAACAATACGTTAGTCTACAGGGCATTAAACGTTCGTGAGTTTACATTAAAAGCTTAATGTGAATATATTTACTTCAGTTAAATCAAGTGACAGGTTAATGTAGGCAAAGCTACAGACGGTTTAAAAGCTTGTTTAAACATTTAATTTATTGGTCTATGACTCACGTTCTTGATTTCTTCACCGAAACCTTTATCGAAGTCAGAAGTCAGGCATATACCCGAAAGAACAATGTACCAAGAACAGATTCCAGAGGGACACCGGCATGTATAAGCCTTGAATCTGACTTAAGTGTGCCCACAATAACGCGGGTTGATCATCCAGGGGTTGTGAGTTCGAACCCCAATTCGCCCAACATTATTTCCTACAAATGTCAATACGACAGTCGTCATTCGTCTTTCTTCAATTGAATAGAAAAAAGTTTAAATTTAAACGGGGCTTTATTTATCTTTCTATTATAAGAAATAAATCACTTATTTGTTGATATAAATATATATTGTATCATAACAGTCATAGTCATTTAACATCTACTCGGGTGTGAGACTTCGTGGGTTCGATCCCCGGCCGCGTCATACAAAATATTTTAATCAATGGTAGTAATGGCTTTCCCACATTGGCGCTAAGAAGTATGGGGATATCATTACCAATGGCTCGATAGTGTCAGGTTAACTAGACCGGAAGTACTTGTAACATATCAAAGAAAACGACGTGACATAACTGCACAAGTGTTACGCGGCGTAAAACACCATATAAACAAACACAAAGGTCAGAATCAGGTTAATTCTGTCAAGGAATACCTGTTTCGTGAAAACTTACTCAGTATGGCTACACACTGTTATTCAATCTAAGCACAGGAATCTGGTCCAGACGCCCATTTCCGGTAGAACTCAAGATGGCGTAATATATCCGGTCATGTGACAACCCACTAGGGCGTTGAAAGGTTCTCTCAGCTAAATCTGTAATTAGTTATCGTAAATGGAAACTTCTGGAGATATTAGTGACATCTAACTTGAATTTCTCTTCGTCAGTTTGGGTATCTGGTTCAGTCTGTGACATAAAGTTGCTTTTTGGTATTCTTTACCCTGTCCCACATATATATACAACACATTTGCAGACGACTTTATAGGAATCTAGGTTAAGGGGATATTTCAAATATAGGAAAGAGTTGAAAACATTGTTGCAAGAGAAGAAATTGCTTATCTTAAGCGAATTCTTCTTTTGCCACAATGTATTCATAAGTCGTCAACTGCAGAGGCGTAAGAAAGCGTATGTGTGTAGGAAACGGTTGAATGTTGAAATTAAGCGATTGTAGAGAAAGGATTCAAACCTTTCGAAAATATCAGTATACTTTTCAGACTGAAACAAAACAGTGGGGGTTGGAGACTTTAATTAAAACGAAGAAAAATGTTGGTACTCAAACTGTTCTGCTAGTTCCGACAAAACAAAAAACAGGCCTTTTGACCTATTTCTTCATATACAAAACTGTATAAATGTCAACAAATCAAACAGCAGTGGAGAAAACTGATATAAAATATAAAATATTAACGAATGAAAATAGAATAGTTAGAAGCTTTCCCGAACTTGAAGGCACCACACATTAGCCGACCTTACATTCTATTAACATTGATGACGAGCTGTCTTGGCAGATAAACTGTATCAACTAGATTTTGTTATAGATCCGAGGACAAAAACCATGTAAGAAATACGGAAAACCTGACCGGACTGGGGAGGTGTACACTGATCGGGGTTAACCTGACCGCTAAATCGCAAGCCTATATTCTGGTAGGTTGGCTTATATGATGTTTAATTAACATGTACATACCATACCTTACATATTTGGGGTCCTATTGCATATCCCCATTAACTCTATAAGCGACAATGGTGATAATGGTGTCTTTTTGCAAGCAATAACGGATTCAGATGATTCAGCTCGTAACGAGCTGTCTCATCTGAAATATTTATTGTTTAACTTTTAGTTATCAAACTATTTCCAAACTATTGTTGCATGACACAGGGAGTCGCCACAGTTTGAAATTGGGCGGGATTACTTTAGGAAATTTGGCGCCAATACAGTTAAGGAATCACGCTAATAAAACGATCTGGTAGTAAAACGCACAGGACAACACTTCTATAATTACCGACAGAACTCGCAGTTGGAGCATGTAATACATGCAATCAAAAAGGGGAAAGCGTATGTTCATTGTACAAGCTAACACGAACGCAGACACAGCAATACACCAATTCATCCACCACCGTTTATACTACAGGTACAGTGAGACATGAGCATGTCTCTGCACAAGGTTGGCATGTTTTGAATAGGGAGAGTTAGGTCGGTCAACCTGTGCATCTTTTCGGTTTTATCCAATTATTTAAAACTCACATGTAGGTTTAAAAAACATCTGCGTGATTTGCCAACAGTGTAGATCTAGGTCAGATTAATGCGAATGCGAAAGTCTGATCTGAATCTAACTATGCTCGAACGTGAGGTTGTACCTTTTTGCATAGACAGGCTAATTATGTTTCACAAATATCGTCCAATATCTATACATAAAGATGTAATAATGTGAATACACGCGTCCACCCACAGACCTACTAGTATACTAAGAGAATTATGAAGAGCAATTAATCATATTCCGAGAACATCGCGTCTTGCGGTTGTTTAAGCTTAATACCTCATCTTACAGTGAGAACTCATGTGTCGAGTTTGACAATAATCTAGAGGTTTAGCACCCTTAGTTGTTTGTTAGAGAGTTTCAAGATCCCGGTGCGGAGTCTCAATAAGATTCCCAAATCGCTCGTCGCGGCTAAAATAACACAAACTAATTCTTAAAGGTATCCTATACCTGTACAGTTATTTCAATTCGAGCATTGGTGCAGCTACATATGACAGACCGCCTCGGTTACGGGAGGTCGGGGGTGCGATCCCCGGCACGTTCATACCAAGGACCTTAAAATGGCTGACCTCTTTGGCGCTCAGGTTTCCGGAGTTAGCATTACGACTGACTGGCTGGTGTCAGGATAAATGGACCAGTAGTACTGGTATTTAACCCAGGAAACGCCGTGATATAAGTAAAAAAGTGTTGAAAGCGGCCTAAAACACCATTCATACGTGTAACTCGTAACCACCAAGTAACTTTTAACATTTAGAACATTCTGCAACCCATATTAACCAATTATTCTATTATCTAAGCATACCCTTATCAGCATTGTTCGCTTTAAAGACACTATATCATAAGAATACTCTTCTTGTAGATAGACGACACACTGATTACATATTATATATAATCGGCGTTTAGCGATATGGGATGCAAAGCATCTAAATATGTAAGTTCATAGTTCCTTCATCTGTCTGTGTGTTAAATCTCTAAACTCTTTCACTGCCGAATTTCATGAAATCGACTCTTCCATGTTGACATGTGTACCACTCCATGTTTCTTCCAACAGGAAAAGTAAAATGTATTGTTTAAGTGGCAAACCATGCAGATATCAGCGAGACAGCTCGTTATGATCTGTTTTACATGCATCTACATTGTTTGCAAAAGCCTTTTTATTGCCTTTGGCAGCGAAAGAGGTAAGACTATCGACTCGAATGTATAGTATATATACGAGAAGGTAAGCCTCCAAATACACGTGCACGTGCACGATCAAACAAAATAGTTTATGGTTCGTTTCGCAATATATGGGTTTATATTAAAACGTAAGTAAAACCCAATGACCGCAAACTGTCTGGAGAAGTTATTAGCCGCATATTGCGAGTGTAAGTCTTATCGTCTCTGCGAGCAGAGTAGATCCGGGCGAGACTGTCCAACAGCATTGTCTCCCCAGAGCATTTACATCCATGCTCCTTGTCAAATAATATAGTCCTAGATACAATCTTTGAAGACACGTGTTTACACGTGTGACCCCAACTTCAATATTTCCATCGCACATAACAGTCTTTTCCCAGATTGATTTAAGTGTTATAACAGTGTTATCAAACGCGTCAAACTGAGTTTGTATTACAGGGTGAAAGCCTTACTGTTACATTTATATCATGTCTTTTGGTGAATACTACACGAACTGTGACCAACATAAGTGTATTTGTGACAAATGTACATAACTTTGTCTATATCATCAGATTCATGCTATGATTGTGGTACCGTATAGGTGTATATTACAAAATTACTTAAAACGTTCAACAATACATTAACGAATAGTTCAGATTCAGGTCGGACGTACTGCGCTAATTAATGCGCAGTTTGATATAAATCTACACTGATCGTTTATACACTAGGTTACGTACGTATTCCCTGATGATGGTTTGCCTTGATCCCAACCCTACACGAGAAAGGGCAAACACATTAGGATGACTGGTTGCTGTCGCGAAAATCTAATAAAAGCAGGAACTTTTGGTCAAAGGAATCGCAATTATTGTATTTTTTTCTAGATTTATGGCATAACGTCAGGCGATAGGGACCGATAGGCGTCACTACTATGATACATGTAGTCTATACAACAAATGGATATGTACATATCAGCCATTCCACGAGAAAGCCAACATTATGGACTCTGCGTTATGTATATGTCCAGATCAGCCTGCGCAGTCCGCGAAGGCTATTCCGGGCCGACACATTCCGTATCAGGGTGAGAGAGGTATAGAGTAATGATTCCTTGAAACAGAAAATCCACAGGAGACAAAGAGTGTCAGTCCGGGTTAACCTGCTCGGCATGCTTAGGTTAATCCGAGCCGATGCTTTACGCAGAGTCCACAATGTTTGTTTTCTCGTAATTCGGCTGATATATATTATGCATCAGGTCATACAAAAACTGGCTATCATAGGATTGCTCTCTTACATATAAATAGTACTGGTATTATTGCAGCAATTCAACAGGATAATAGTAACGTCATAAATGATTAAGATGAGACTACGTGTAAACCTTGTTTCTTTGTCTATGTCAATACCAGGTAGTCAGATGGTCCTAACACAAAGGCCGCTCGGCCATGTACTAGCAGAAGTAACCAATCACATTGCAGCTTTTTACTTGCACTCGCCGAGCACTCTGTGTATCAGACCTCTGACGTAGGTTTAAACAAATGACCTGAGCTCAAACCAAATTGAAACAAGATGTGTTTGTGAAACACTGATGCCCCCGAATGGTAAAATCTAGGTCAAAGGTCAAGGTCGTAAGGTCATAAATGTTGGTACTGACAGAAAGGTCATGTCACAAGGAATACACATGTGAAATATGGTAGCCGTACCTGTTATGGTTCAAAAGAAGTGGTCAAGGTTAAAGTTTGTTTCGACAGACAGACAAAGAGACAGACAGACAGACAGGCCAAAAACTAGATTCCCACCGAATCGGTGATTCCGGGGGCATAAAAATAAAATATAACCCACTTGAACCGATATTGGATCAGTGAATGTGATAGTTTATCCCTTATGAATGTGTACAGTAACAGTAATAACTTCGTCCTAACCAAAGACATAGTTTATAATGAATGTATATTGTTTTACGGCGCATCGACAGCTAAGGTCATTTAGCGCGCATTTAAATTTAATTATTCATGATCCCTGGGTAAACAAACCAGTACTAGGCTAGAAAATGTGCCTTGCCCAAGGGCACTCCACCATGACCGTAGTGCCGCGACTGGGGATCGAACCCGGGACACCCGGTTTCGAAATCCCCGACGCTAACCACTCGACCACAGCGGATTCCTTACATAGTTTATAAAGGTGTGTATCATTGCCCCTAAATCAATTATAGTTAATACGCTTTTAAAAAAAAAAAAAAAAAAAAACATTGTCTGTCGTCAATATTCTGTTATATGTACGTGATATTCAACTGATCGATGTCGGATGATTTACGGTATTGCTCCATATAAGCGAAAGTGACGACAGTTGCAATTTTACACACCCACAATGTATAAACAACGCCTTCGTTGTATTGTACGCATGTTGACGAATCTGCAGCAGATGACTTTTGAAAACATCGTGACAAAAGGAGAAATTGCTCAAAACGAGCAATTTCTCCTTTTGCCACAATGTTTTCCACTTTTGTCAGTAATTATACCTACAATTATAGAGATTTTCCATATTTTTGAGTAGACATAGTCGTCTGCTGCAGATTTGCTGTATGCGGGAAAGGTATACTGATGTGTTCTGATTCCAAAAAGCCTGAGTGTGAAGTCATCAGAGGGATGTATCAAGACCGGAAATCGTCTGACGCGGCTCTTATATAGTTATCGTTTAACCCCTTTCCCACATACAACAAATCTACAGCAGACTTTGAAAACACACCCGAACAAAAATGGAAGTTCAATAATTGAATAGAGTTGAAAACATGGTGACACAAGTAGAAATTGCTCGTTTTCAAAAGGCCGTCTTCTGAAGAGGCGTCAGAAAACGTTTTTATGATGGAAAGGGTTAAACACGGGGCCCGAAGCGCGTTCAAAACATTTCTACTCATAGACCTTTATAATAATTCTGAAAAACGTAGTTTCTGATCCGACTCTGCAACTGCTGACTTATCATGATCTTCACAAGTCTATGCAAGTAATAAATGAACAGTGTAAATCTTGATTAGACAGGTCGGATGTACAGGAGGATCAGGATCTAAACTGTTCAAAGAAGCTGATAGTACCTTTTTCTCAAACAATTGCTTATACTATACCTTGTCAAGTGTGCATAGATGTGTTGCTGTTAAACGTAGAAGGTGTATGTTTGTCTCAAACTAACAACACATTTGTGTATGTTAAGACCAAGGATAATCATGAAATAAGCTACTATTGTATGGTGTTTTACTCCCGCTTTCAACAATGTTTCGTTATACGTAGAAGGTGTATGTTTGTCTCAAACTAACAACACATTTGTGTATGTTAAGACCAAGGATAATCATGAAATAAGCTACTATTGTATGGTGTTTTACTCCCGCTTTCAACAATGTTTCGTTATACGTAGAAGGTGTATGTCTGTCTCAAACTAACAACACATTTGTGTATGTTAAGACCAAGGATAATCATGAAATAACATTTGAAGCTAATATTGTATGGTGTTTTACTCCCGCTTTCAACAATTTTTCGTTATACGTAGAAGGTGTATGTCTGTCTCAAACTAACAACACATTTGTTTATGTTAAGACCAAGGATAATCATGAAATAACATTTGAAGCTAATATTGTATGGTGTTTTACTCCCGCTTTCAACAATTTTTCGTTATACGTAGACGGTGTATGTCTGTCTCAAACTAACAACACATTTGTTTATGTTAAGACCAAGGATAATCATGAAATAACATTTGAAGCTACTATTGTATGGTGTTTTACTCCCGCTTTCAACAATGTTTCGTTAAACGTAGAAGGTGTATGTCTGTCTCAAACTAACAACACATTTGTGTATGTTAAGACCAAGGATAATCATGAAATAACATTTGAAGCTACTATTGTATGGTGTTTTACTCCCGCTTTCAACAATGTTTCGTTAAACGTAGAAGGTGTATGTCTGTCTCAAACTAACAACACATTTGTGTATGTTAAGACCAAGGATAATCATGAAATAACATTTGAAGCTACTATTGTATGGTGTTTTACTCCCGCTTTCAACAATGTTTCGTTAATCGTAGAAGGTGTATGTCTGTCCCAAACTAACAACACATTTGTGTATGTTAAGACCAAGGATAATCATGAAATAACATTTGAAGCTACTATTGTATGGTGTTTTACTCCCGCTTTCAACAATGTTTCGTTAAACGTAGAAGGTGTATGTCTGTCTCAAACTAACAACACATTTGTGTATGTTAAGACCAAGGATAATCATGAAATAACATTTGAAGCTAATATTGTATGGTGTTTTACTCCCGCTTTCAACAATTTTTCGTTATACGTAGAAGGTGTATGTCTGTCTCAAACTAACAACACATTTGTTTATGTTAAGACCAAGGATAATCATGAAATAACATTTGAAGCTAATATTGTATGGTGTTTTACTCCCGCTTTCAACAATTTTTCGTTATACGTAGACGGTGTATGTCTGTCTCAAACTAACAACACATTTGTTTATGTTAAGACCAAGGATAATCATGAAATAACATTTGAAGCTACTATTGTATGGTGTTTTACTCCCGCTTTCAACAATGTTTCGTTAAACGTAGAAGGTGTATGTCTGTCTCAAACTAACAACACATTTGTATATGTTAAGACCAAGGATAATCATGAAATAACATTTGAAGCTACTATTGTATGGTGTTTTACTCCCGCTTTCAACAATGTTTCGTTAAACGTAGAAGGTGTATGTCTGTCTCAAACTAACAACACATTTGTGTATGTTAAGACCAAGGATAATCATGAAATAACATTTGAAGCTACTATTGTATGGTGTTTTACTCCCGCTTTCAACAATGTTTCGTTAATCGTAGAAGGTGTATGTCTGTCCCAAACTAACAACACATTTGTGTATGTTAAGACCAAGGATAATCATGAAATAACATTTGAAGCTACTATTGTATGGTGTTTTACTCCCGCTTTCAACAATGTTTCGTTAAACGTAGAAGGTGTATGTCTGTCTCAAACTAACAACACATTTGTGTATGTTAAGACCAAGGATAATCATGAAATAACATTTGAAGCTACTAGTGTATGGTGTTTTACTCCCGCTTTCAACAATGTTTCGTTAAACGTAGAAGGTGTATGTCTGTCTCAAACTAACAACACATTTGTGTATGTTAAGACCAAGGATAATCATGAAATAACATTTGAAGCTACTATTGTATGGTGTTTTACTCCCGCTTTCAACAATGTTTCGTTAAACGTAGAAGGTGTATGTCTGTCTCAAACTAACAACACATTTGTGTATGTTAAGACCAAGGATAATCATGAAATAACATTTGAAGCTACTATTGTATGGTGTTTTACTCCCGCTTTCAACAATGTTTCGTTAAACGTAGAAGGTGTATGTCTGTCTCAAACTAACAACACATTTGTGTATGTTAAGACCAAGGATAATCATGAAATAACATTTGAAGCTACTATTGTATGGTGTTTTACTCCCGCTTTCAACAATTATTCGTTAAACGTAGAAGGTGTATGTCTGTCTCAAACTAACAACACATTTGTGTATGTTAAGACCAAGGACAATCATGAAATAACATTTGAAGCTACTATTGTATGGTGTTTTACTCCCGCTTTCAACAATGTTTCGTTAAACGTAGAAGGTGTATGTCTGTCTCAAACTAACAACACATTTGTGTATGTTAAGACCAAGGATAATCATGAAATAACATTTGAAGCTACTATTGTATGGTGTTTTACTCCCGCTTTCAACAATGTTTCGTTAAACGTAGAAGATGTATGTCTGTCTCAAACTAACAACACATTTGTGTATGTTAAGACCAAGGATAATCATGAAATAACATTTGAAGCTACTATTGTATGGTGTTTTACTCCCGCTTTCAACAATGTTTCGTTAAACGTAGAAGGTGTATGTCTGTCTCAAACTAACAACACATTTGTGTATGTTAAGACCAAGGATAATCATGAAATAACATTTGAAGCTACTATTGTATGGTGTTTTACTCCCGCTTTCAACAATTTTTCGTTATACGTAGAAGGTGTATGTCTGTCTCAAACTAACAACACATTTGTGTATGTTAAGACCAAGGATATACATGAAATAACATTTGAAGCTACTATTGTATGGTGTTTTATTCCCGCTTTCAACAATGTTTCGTTAAACGTAGAAGGTGTATGTCTGTCTCAAACTAACAACACATTTGTGTATGTTAAGACCAAGGATAATCATGAAATAACATTTGAAGCTACTATTGTATGGTGTTTTACTCCCGCTTTCAACAATTTTTCGTTATACGTAGAAGGTGTATGTCTGTCTCAAACTAACAACACATTTGTGTATGTTAAGACCAAGGATAATCATGAAATAACATTTGAAGCTACTATTGTATGGTGTTTTACTCCCGCTTTCAACAATGTTTCGTTAAACGTAGAAGGTGTATGTCTGTCTCAAACTAACAACACATTTGTGTATGTTAAGACCAAGGATAATCATGAAATAACATTTGAAGCTACTATTGTATGGTGTTTTACTCCCGCTTTCAACAATTTTTCGTTATACGTAGAAGGTGTATGTCTGTCTCAAACTAACAACACATTTGTGTATGTTAAGACCAAGGATAATCATGAAATAACATTTGAAGCTACTATTGTATGGTGTTTTACTCCCGCTTTCAACAATGTTTCGTTAAACGTAGAAGGTGTATGTCTGTCTCAAACTAACAACACATTTGTGTATGTTAAGACCAAGGATAATCATGAAATAACATTTGAAGCTACTATTGTATGGTGTTTTACTCCCGCTTTCAACAATTATTCGTTAAACGTAGAAGGTGTATGTCTGTCTCAAACTAACAACACATTTGTGTATGTTAAGACCAAGGATAATCATGAAATAACATTTGAAGCTACTATTGTATGGTGTTTTACTCCCGCTTTCAACAATGTTTCGTTAAACGTAGAAGGTGTATGTCTGTCTCAAACTAACAACACATTTGTGTATGTTAAGACCAAGGATAATCATGAAATAACATTTGAAGCTACTATTGTATGGTGTTTTACTCCCGCTTTCAACAATGTTTCGTTAAACGTAGAAGATGTATGTCTGTCTCAAACTAACAACACATTTGTGTATGTTAAGACCAAGGATAATCATGAAATAACATTTGAAGCTACTATTGTATGGTGTTTTACTCCGCTTTCAACACTTTTTCAGTTATATCACGGCGTTTCCTGGGTAAGTTACCAGTACTACTGTTCGATTTCTCCTGACACCAGCCAGTCACTCGTTATGCTTACCCTGCAAACCCTGCGCGCCAAGGAGAGCAACAATTACTACTATTTTGTAAAGTATTTGGTTTGACCTTCATGGAATAACAACTCAATGTGGAAGTGTTATTCGTTTGATATTCTGATGAAAAGTACAGAATGATGAAAATCTAAGCGTATTTCTGATCTCCGAATAATTGACGGGGATCAGTTAACAATGTAATTAATTACTTCTGTTATCTGAGAAAACTCACGTGGGTTTATCTGGAAATGAAATAAAATATCTAAGCAAACAACCTGATACATTTCTTTCTTTCGTGAACGTTCTGTTAACCCTTTCCCCTCATATAGACGCTTTCTGACGCCTCTGCAGCAGACAGCTTTTTGAAAATATAGTGACAAAAGAAGAAATTGCACAAAACGTGCAATTTCTCCTTTTGACACAATGTTTTCCACTTTTTGTCATAGGTTATCCATTCAATTATGTAGATTTTCTATTTTATGACAAAATGCGTTCAAAGTCATCTGCTGCAGAATTGTTGTATGAGGGAAAGAGTTAAAAAAAAAAAAGACTATGAGATTGTGTTTTAATTACGGCATGTTCAATTAAATGTAACTTTGTCTAAAGATATTCCCAATGATTGATTATTGGCATCCGTATTCGTTACATTTAAAATACATTTGTGCGCATTATCAAACCCTGTACGCTAACAGTCAGACCAATTAGGCACGAAATATCAACTTTGTCCTAACAAAATATTAAAAATAGTTGAGTTCTTCTTAACGCCGTCACTCAATCAAAGAACTTCGGACTACTGAAACTCGGGTTCACATGAAAACCTCACAGATTGAATACATTTAAAGATGTTGAAAGTAGAAAGAAAACATGGATAAGAGTGTGTGAAGGGTTACGAAAAATGATAAGGGTCAATATCATGTTAATTTTGTTTTGTTTACACACTGACTGCATACACAATAAACAAAACATACTGATTATAATTATTAGAAATATATATTGATTTTTTTTTAAGGGTGTTTTAAGCTTATACATTTTCAAATCAGAAAATAGAAAATATCAACCCTAATTGCCTATAATCTGGACACTTCTCGTGAGAAAATCAACATTGTGGGCTCTGAGTAAAGTATCGACCCGGATCAGCCTAAACATGCCACACAGTCCTACCCGGAAAGACACTTTTCGCCTCCTGTGGATTTTCTGTTTCAGGAATCACTACTCTATCCATGCCCCCTTAGACGGAATGTGTCGGCCGGATGAGTCTGCGCGGACAGCGCAGGCTGATCTGGGCGATACACTACGCAGATGTGTATCGCTGCAGCTGCATTTTGGGGCATTTTTAGAAAGAATGTGTAGTCACGTGCCTACAGTGCCTAAAAGGAGCTACGCCCCTGGCAGAACTGTGAGTTTTACAAATGTGTTTTCGCATTTGTAAGAACCACCATAACGGCATACCGTTTGCAATAAAAACGTAATGTTGATACTGTAATAGCAACACATCACAAGCAGTTCTTGAATTTTGAACATCGCACTTGTGATGTCGCTTTGATCTCACTGTATTTTTCTTTTCGTCGTATATATATATATTATAGTTTATCTGGATGTCAACCAATATCCCATGACGAGGATGAATAAATAGATAAAATAAATTAAAAAAAAAGAGGGAAAGCAAATCCGATCCTTCCGCCAATACTGGGCATGATTACATGGCGGTATTAGTAACCGAATTTATCATTAAACATGCCAAATCATCCACTGAACCAAGACCATGAATGTTTGTGTTTCCATAGGCATGTTTTCAGTACGAAGTTATTCACACATGACGTTTGCCTATTTTGAGTATTCAATAATAATTGGTGAACTTCTTTACAGTGCGCATATTTTATTTGGCGATTGTAAGGTTAACATCCATTAAAAACGTTTCGACCGAAATAATCCAGTTAAATTGGTACGCAGTGTTTCTGGTTTTTTTTTATATACAGAAGATAATGCTTTTGATAATGCTATTATCATAATCGAGTTAACAGTATATATACATGTGGATGACTACAGCATCAGAATATATCAAACTATATTTTCACTTCGGTATTTAGATATGGTCTACATTTATATTAATGTATAATAAATTGGAGTTCGTAGGAAACATACGACAAACAAGTAACCATTACATATTATTAAAGCATTAAAATGTTAACGAACAAGCGTTGAACAAGAATTTGTGTCTTTTCGTATGTATTTAATCCGAATCTAAATTTGAAAAAAAAGGATCGAACAGTTTGTTATTGGTTAAATCACGTGTACTAGACTGTAGACTATTCTTGAACTAAGCGTGTTTAGCATTAGAATTAAAAATAATATTTCGAATCTGCGACCTCAAAGTAATTTCAAAATAAGAGATTCTCCGCGAAAAGAATGTGGACGATATCAATCTGTATGAAGTGTCTCTATCGAATTTTTTGCAAGTTATTTCCGCATTTTGGCAAGCCTTTAACACGTATCTTGATTAATTCTCCACAGCGGTGAAAGCCTGAGTTACAATACTACGGTGTTCCGTTAGGGCCATCGTGCTATCGCGCATACGCGATGCCACGATAGCACGATGACACGATGACACGATGACACGATGATGATGGAACGATGACACGATGGTGATGGCACGATGGCACGATGACGATGACGCGATGTAATATCGCGTCATCGTCATCGTGCCATCGTAGCATCGCTCCATCACCATCGTGTCATCGTGTCATCGCGTCATCGTCATCGTGCTATCGTGTCATCACCATCGTGTCATCGTACTATCACCATCGTGTCATCGTGTCATCGTGTCATCACCATCGTGTCATCGTGCTATCGTGGCATCGCTTGTGTTTGTTGACAGCGCGATAGCACGATGGCCCTAACGGAACACTAGTGTTCCGTTAGGGCCATCGTGCTATCGCGCATACGCGATGCCACGATAGCACGATGACACGATGGTGATGGTACGATGACACGATGGTGATGGCACGATGGCACGATGACGATGACGCGATGTAATATCGCGTCATCGTCATCGTGCCATCGTAGCATCGCTCCATCACCATCGTGTCATCGTGTCATCGCGTCATCGTCATCGTGCTATCGTGTCATCACCATCGTGTCATCGTACCATCACCATCGTGTCATCGTGTCATCGTGTCATCACCATCGTGTCATCGTGCTATCGTGGCATCGCGTGTGCTTGTTGACAGCGCGATAGCACGATGGCCCTAACGGTACACCGTACAATACAGACCGGTAATATCTTAACCCTTTCCCACATAAAAATAAATTGATTGATTGATTTGGGTTTAACGCCGTTTTAAAAAAAATCAGTCATATCACGGCAGCCAGTTCACCTACTCATGTGTTTCCTGGCTTTCTGCTTTCTCATACCAGTTCTCCATATAACATTGTTTCCAAGCAACTGGCTGCTTTTCCACATAGACTGGTGGAAGACGAATGACGCTTGTCACAGTGACTTGTGTCCAACGTCGGAAAGAAAGTTGGCCGAGCTGGGGTTCGAACTCACAACACCTGGTTTGACAGCTCGCGTCGCTATCGAGTGAGTTACCGGGGCTCGGACGTAGAAATAAAAGTGTTTATTTATTATAGTGACACATCTCTTGAAAATGTCAGTCATTTCTTGCTGATGATAATACGCATACTTCCGAATTCTCTCCCTTTGCCCTAGTACCAGACATTCGGAACCACTATTTAACCTTTTCTCTCATACATGCGCTTTTTGGTGCCTCTGCAGCAGACGGGTTCAAAAATAAATTGCTCATAATGAGCAAATTCTCATTTTGCCACAATGTTTTGTTTTCAACACTATTGAATAATTATAGTTTCATTTAAAGAAATTTTCCATATATTTGCCTAGATGTTTTTAAAGACGTCTGCTGCATATGATTTAGTGTATGAAGCTAAGGGTTAACTAGCTTGAGAAAGGCAACTTTTTCCACAATGTTTTCAACTTAATACATAAATTGATCTTTCATTTATAGAGATTTTCCATAATTTTGATTTAATTTTTCGTCTGTTGCAGATTTGTTTGTATGCGGGAAGTGGTTAACTGCTTTTACGGCGAACAACGTAGACCAAGGTCAGTTCATGGTACACGGGGACTGACTGGTACGTTATTATTTGACTCGTCCAAACCGAAAACGTCAGTTGCAAACAATGGAACACATTGACAAATTAATATATTGCATTTACATTTTACAGAAAAAAACTTGATCAGACTGACGGGAAATTGGTCATAATTCACGTTTTATTTACCCACAATATTCTAATGAGCCATCTGCTACAGGTCTTCTTCTCAGCCGAAAGTGTCTCTCGGATAAACCCTTACCTTATACGATAGTCTTGTCGTCTGCTTTGAAAGTAATTGGTAAACAAATTGTTACATATCGAGGGCTTGGCGTGAAACTGTTGTAACTATAAACCTATTTTGAAAACCCTGGTTTAGGGGTAATTTTTACCCCTTTGTAAACAATGCAAATTTAGGTGCCATTGCTCAGAACGAGCAATGGCACCTAAATTTCGATTGTTTACCAAGAAAAATGAGATAACGCTTATAAAGACTTTATGGCGAGGTTATTAACCTTGGTAAAAAAATACTAATTTTAGTTACAACTGTTTCACACCAAGCCCTCGATAAACGACAGAATTTAAACATTGTGATAAGAGAAGAAATATGTTTTCTGAGTAGTGTCGGCTTTTTCTAAAACGTTATCACAAGTAGGCAGCTGCTTAGACATGCAGTACCGTATGACTCGAAAAGGTAAACTAGATAACTTAATAAATGTTGTATTTTTAGAATCATCATATGCCCTTATATCCTTCCTGCATATTACATGATTTGACACAGACGAATTGCCTGATCTAAACTTTATCCCCCATCGTTATACATTTGGTATTAATACAATCTTCTATCTAAATGGGATAGGAAAAATATTAACCATCTGCAGTCGCAATATGACGTATCTGCAGCAGACAACCTTTGAAAACGTTGTGACAAAAGGAGTGATTGGTCATGGTGAGTATGATTTCCGTTTCAAAAGTCTTTTCAATTAAAGTTCTTTTTTTTTTTAAATGTTACACATTTGTGTATTGATGTTTACAAAGTTGTCTGTTACAGATGAGGTAACCCATTCACACATACAACAGTCAAACCTATGGAAAATCTCCATGAAATTACTCAAAAATGTTTTAAAAAGTAGACTGCTGCAGAGGCATTGGAAGGCTTCTTCATGTGGGAAAAGGTTAATGTTGGAGGGTTAAATCTACCATAGTGGAAAGTAATGGCCGTTACGATCAGCCCGGATGTATTTAATAATACTAGGAACCTTCAGTCCAGGGAAACGTAATTATTACTCGTCTAGAGTTCTAGTTTTCTGACAGACAATGTAGATTGGAGGACACCGGGTCACTAATGAGGAATGGTAAAGAGTACATTGTAATTTCGTATTTAGGAATCCGCCTTGGTCCAGTGGTTAGCTTGTGGCATCTGGGACTGGGTGTCTTGGAGAATACACAAATACTGTTTGAAACGGCCTTACACCCCCCAACCCAAACAAAACGAGCCCAGCTGATTGGGAAAAGAGAAACAACAGCGATATCATAACGTATAATGTAAATCTGCTGCAGTTTAAACGTCAGCACAATTTAGTCATGCTCTAACACGTTTGTCAATCAATCACATAGGAGTTAAAGACGCATGTTACAAGTAAGGTCAATTTCAATCGGATAAATGCCATGCACAGCAATATTTTTCAAATAAACCCAATGGATATCTTTGTGGTATTATGGCTTTTGCATTCATGTAATTGTAGTCACTCTTGATATACACCAGGACCCATGTAGTATGCTATGTTGAAACGGGCATGTTATCAACGGATTGTATAAGCTACAGTGGCACAGAGGTGACATGTGTCGTGCGCACGAGTTACTAAGTCGTGCGCACGAGATAATTAATAATTAGCCAATCAGAATACACTTTACATACATGAATGCTGTTTGAAAATGGCTGATAGCAGAAACGATTTTATTCTATTATATTTTAATGCAGGGTTAACGTATGAAGAAATTCGATTTCTTTTAGGCGATCTGATTGGCTAATTATGTCGTGCGCACGACTTAATTATCTCGTAACTCGTGCGCACGATATGGTATCTCGTGCGCACGACTGAGTAACTCGTGCGCACGACATAGTAGCTCGTGCGCACGTCTTAAGTATCTCGTGCGCACGACATAGTATCTCGTGCTCACGACTGAAGAATCTCGTGCACACGACTTAGTATCTCGTGCGCACGACATAGTATCTCGTGCGCACGACTTAGTAACTGGTGCGCACAACTTAGTATGTCGTGCGCACGAGATAAATAAAAACATACACATGTCACCTCTGTGCCACCGTAATAAGCTATATAAACACCTATTTCTTTCTTATACGGAGTAATCTAATTATCTAGAATGATAGAATTTAACTTGTTGACGGATACACTAATGGTTAAACAACTTCATTTAAAGTCATCACGCGAATACAATAGTGTAATATTTACTTCGGTTAAAAATATTCAGGGAAAAAAAGCTACTAATTGTTCCTTTCGAGTAATTCATCCATTGTTCACTGCTGCCAAAGGTCGTCTGCTGCAGAGGCTCTCTTAGAAAGTAGTCTGTATCAGGATAAAGTTAACCCTTTCCCACATACACGAAATCTGCAGCAGACGATTTTGGAAACATCCGGGCACAAACTTAGAAAATCTCTGTAATGAAGGTATTATTGCCTAAAAAGGTTGAAAACATTGTGGCAAAAGGAGAAATTGCTGGTTTTGAGCAATTCCTCTTTCTGTCACAGTGTTTTTTAAAAGTCATCTGCAGCAGAGGCGTCAAAAAGCATCTATATGTAGGAAAGGGTTAAGGCGAATATTATACGGTGCACACATTTGTCTTCTATTTAACAATCAGGAAGGCTTTCAGACGGCAGGCAGGAACATTGTGGTCCGGGATGATAAATTACCAAAAAAGTACTCCCAACTGAAACATGCCAAAACCATGTTCTGGTGTATTAAATCAAAACTCGGCATTTACGGGAATATATTCCAATACCGGAAATATTAACCCGCATATTGTTTTCGAAAATCTTCCTATCATAAATAGTTTTAGGATACGATCGTGTGCGTGCAAAAACACTAGAGAACTCCGTGGTATGAATAAGTAAGATTACCGTCCTGCACACACTCCAAACAATACAAATGAAGGTACGATTGATTGATTGATTGGTGTGTTACGCCCTTTTCAACAATTGTTCCGTTATATTACGGCATTTCCTTGGTAGGTTACCAGTTGTCCATTTATTCTGACACCAGCCAGTCAGTCAGTCGTAATGCTAACCCCGCAACCTAGAGCGCCTCGGAGAGCAACCACTAATACCATTTTAAAGTCTCTGGTGTGACCCGGCCTGGGATCGAACTCGCGACCTCCCTCTCCTGAGACGGAAGCTCTACCACTACATCACCGAGGCAGTTGATTTAAAGGTTCGAGCAGCTTTCGTTTGTTTATTCGTGAAGATTATTAGGCGTCATGGAGTTCTACTGTTTCTATTTCGGCTTTCATATCAGTCAATGTGAAACGTTTCACACATTACCGCGAGAAAACCAATAGTATTGCCTCCGCGTAATGTAACGACCCAGATCAGTATAATCATGCGCGCAGGCTTACCCGAATATACACTTTTCGCCTCCTGTGGATTTTCTGTTTCAGGAATGATTACTCTACACCTTTATCCCCCTGAGACGGAATGTGTCGGCCCGGATCAGTTTGCGCGGACTGCGCAGGCTGATCTGGGTCGATACATTACGCAGAGGTCAAACTGTTGGTTTTCTCGCGGGACGGCTCATAGTATACACAACGGACGTGGTATAGCCAAAAATGTAAATTATTATTAAATAAGTTTACAAACCAACTTTAAAACCTCGACGTATTCTACGACATGTTGGCTCTGTGCCGTTTGAAAGTGATACATGTAACATGACATCGTGACTTGTGCACGACAAGCAAATCATACTGCATGCATATACAAACACAAACAAAATGGCTCGTAAAAGTTTACTATGTGATATTTTAGATAATATCAGCGAATCCCCTGTATTTCTGATATCCGAGATACACACGGGGATCAGCTAACTACAATGTAATTAATTATTTCTGTAATCTGAGAAAACTCACGAGGTTTGTCTTAAAATGCAGTCGATTCTTTTTGGAAAAATCCATAGTCTTTAAAACAGATTGTTCCGTCGACATTGTTTGGAGCTGGTTTAATGTATGTGAGTAAAGTAGTATATGAAACTATTAACCCTTTCCCACATACGACAATTATGCAGCAGACGACTTTGAAAACATATTGGCAACAGTGTGAAACAAGCCGGTAGGCGACGTAGGATTCGCCTTTGCATATATATATGAAGAACTGGTGTGATAGGGTCACTATTGTGGTGACTTGGTGAATACTGGTGAAAAGTGTGCACCTTGTAAAAACACTCTCTGGTCAACCAACCATGTTTTATCAACATGCCAAGACGCATCCGTCTACACCCAAACGTTTTCGCCTTTGCATTCCGGCTCTAGCTCGGAAACCCGAGGTCGGGGGTCAATGACTAAACAAACCTTTTTGAAGTTCTTGAATAACTCTATGAGATAGTGTAATCAAATCGCTATCGAATACTACCACTGCAGCGCTAGGGGCGATTAAAGTAAAAATAATACTGTAAAAGACCCTATCTTTGAAAGACTAGCATTTGCAAACAAAGGCATGAATCAAACATCGTTACAGATACGTTTTTTCTAAATATCTCGAAGTATCTATAACCGAAGTTTCAGCTCTCCACATTCAAAACTGTAGGAGAAGATAGAAAAATGGTTTGGGTTTTTAAAACGCGGTGTTTTTGCTAGCTGCATAGCAACGGCTATCTTTGAAAGGCTACCATTTGGAAACAAAGGCCTAAATCAAAAATCGTAACGTTTTTTCTAAATATCTCGAAGTATCTATAACCGAAGTTTCAGCTCTCCACATTCAAAATTGTAGGAGAAGATAGAAAAATGGTTTGGGTTTTTAAAACGCGGTGTTTTTGCTAGCTGCATAGCAACGGCTATCTTTGAAAGGCTACTATTTGGAAACAAAGGCCTAAATCAAAAATCGTAACGTTTTTTCTAAATATCTCGAAGTATCTATAACCGAAGTTTCAGCTCTCCACATTCAAAACTGTAGGAGAAGATGAAAAATGGTTTGGGTTTTTAAAGCGGTGTTTTGCAAGCTGCATAGCAACGGGTGGGTCCTTAGCAATGAAACTCAAACGCGCAGCCCCTATGGCACCTTTTCACCAAGTTTCATCGGAATCGGCCCGTCGGTTTGGGCTATGGAGCGTCGCTTTACAAACAAACAGACAGACAGACAGACACACAGACGGAAAAGCCTGACAATAAGGGATATCTAGCGAAGCGAATCACAATATCTCCATAAATGAGAATTTAAACAGTAAATAGAGTTGAAAACATTGTGGCCAAAGCAATTTCTCCTTTTGCCACAATGTTTTCAAAAGTCGTCTGCTGCTATTGCGTCGAAATGAGTCTGCAGATGGGAAAGAGTTAATATCAACGATCTGCTCCTACTCTGTAAGATTTCACATATGCGTGGTATGCCTATTCAAAACGGAACAAACACATTAAGGTTTATCAAATATGCTGTATGTTTACATGATAACGTAATCACAACCGTTGATGTATGTACACTTATAGTAGATATGTCCGATTTAACACATAGTTTATTCAAGGTCGTGCTACAGGCCACTTAGTGTTCCTATTTATATGTAGCATGGACTATTTGGTACCATTTAGTGACACACGAATATATTTTCATAAACGAGAATGTGTTACTTCCATAGCGATGTTCAGCCACCAGCTACATGCATCTTAAGCAGAGCTCTAGATAAGGTGCGTTTTGCATGTTCTAAAATCCGTATTTGACCCTCTAACCCTATGTTGTGGGTACTCAAAAGAATCGTCTCACTGAGACGATTCTTTTGAGTACCCACAACATAGGGTTTGCTTTAATAATATGACAGACATCATGGGTAAAAGAGCTGAATACCCCTCTTTATCTGGACCACTGCATTCTTAAGTAAATATAATGAATGTTGTATATTACATGGATGTGTTCCTCCAGTAGGACTAACACGGACTATTCTCCACGAACAATGAGGACCAACAAGTACAAGACCTCACCACTAAACGTTGACAAATATGAAAATGAGTTTCAACTAAGGCTATTTCTACAGTCCGATAATCGTTTTGTCTTATTACTAATTAACGAACAGTACATAACCCGAGATTCAGCGAACAGAAAAGTGTTAAGAAGGCTGTTATCCGAATCCATCAATCACACTGCAGATGTTCACTAGCACGCGAGTTTCGATACACGGTGGGCGCAAACAATCCGAATGAGAACTCGAAAACACTGGGGCATGTACCGTAAAAGCCTATTATTATTAAAACTTATTCAATTTCCTGCATCATACACCGATACAAACTTAGATAATTACTAGGCCAACATTTAAGTGTTTCATTTTCTGCACCGGTAATAGTTTCCAATCTTTGTTCTGTGTAAAATACAATTTACAACTTCAGTGCAACGCATCTATATTTACAGCTGCCCTTCTATAATATCCTTCGTCTTTTAAACACCATTTGCGAACAATGTAGATCAACATCGAGCGGAACTTCCCTGTCAATAACCAGTATAAATTACCAAAGCGATTACCATGAATTCATATGAAGAAATCAATTACACACCGTCTGCACAATGAAGGTTAACGTATTTGTATAATTGAGGAAGGTTAAATCACAGGCGTCCGAATTACTATTACAGCAAAAAATGCGGAAAATCACACAATAACTCGTTAAAATACTCAAAAAGTCTCTTTATATTGTCTATACGCTATGATAAAAATGATAGTAATGGTAATTTGGGGAATCCCGCACGTGTTACTATAAGTAGCCCCTCTATACGTCCATATAGAGGTTAAGTTCATGACGAACTCAAGGAGGGTAGTGTCAGGTAGCACGTGTATCGATGGCGCATGCGCAGACATTTTGTTCTCGCGACCGCACATCTCCACTCTGGAGTCAAAATTCAAATTGGAAGCCTCCGTGTTGTATCCACTTATTTCATTATCGACATCAGAAAGCTCGTTTTCTTGTTGTCGAAATTACGGATCGCAATTATTTGCAAGGCCCAATTAAACAAATCCTTATTTATCTGCCTTTCAAATAAAAACATCACTGAATACTGAACTTAGAGGTTCGTATTTTAGGATTATTTACACACCAGCATCAAGAATTGCCACCCTCCGCCATTTTGAAACTCTTCTAACTCTCGCTCGAAGCAGGGTTGCAAATAGTCGGGGTCAGAAGTTCATATGACGTCACAAGGGTTAAAACTCTTGCCGTTCATGAGGAACCCGTGTAACTCTAGTCGGAACTCGGGTTCGTCGTAAACTTGGCCATTGAAATAATAATGACAAGGTGTGCAACGAAATGTGCACACCTTGTCATTATTGTAACGTATAGATGGGCTCTTTATAGAAACACGTGCGGGACTCCCCAAATTACCATTACGATCATTGTTATCATAGCGTATAGACAATAGAGAGACTTTTTGAGTATATTAACGAGGTATTGTGTGATTTTCCGCATTTTTTGCTGTAATAGTAATTCTGACGCCTGTGGTTAAATACATTGTGAACTATCTTCCCTATATTTATACATTTGAGCCGTCCCGCGAGAAAACCCACATTATGGCCTCTGCGTAATGTATCAACCAGATCAGCCTGCGAAGTCCGCGCAGACTGATCCGGGCCGACACATTCCGTCTCGGGGAATAGAGGTATAGAGTAATGATTCCTGAAACAGAAAATTCACAACAGGCGAAAATGGTCTATCTGGGTAAGCCTGCGCGGCATGTTTAAGCCGATCAGAGACCATACTGTTGGTTTTCTCCTAGGACGGCTCATTTTATTGTATTAATGGTAATAAAATGTTGAGATTGAATTTAATCACCAGACAAACAGGAGGCATGCACATTGTAATGTTGAAGATGTTACCAAGAAGACGCCTGTGCCACGTCACAGGAAAACCGACCTTCGGGGGTTTTGCGACGAGACGAGATTCAAACCAGCCTGCGCCTCCGTGCAATCTGTTCATGATATGAGCCGTTCCACGAGAAAACCAACATTGTGGACTCTGCGTAAAGTATCGAACCGGATCAGCCTAAGCATGCCACACAGACACTTTTCGCCTCCTGTGGATTTTCTGTTACAGGAATCACTACTCTATATATGTATCCCCCTAAGACGGAATGTGTCGGCCGGATCAGTCTGCGCGGATAGCGCAGGCTGATCTGGTCGATACATTACGCAGATGTGCATCGCCGCAGCTGCATCAGATAAAGGATTAATTGAGCCGTTCCACGAGAAAACCAACAGTGTGGACTCTGCGTAAAGTATCGACCCGGATCAGCCTAAGCATGCCACACAGACACTTTTCGCCTCCTGTGGATTTTCTGTTACAGGAATCACTTCTCGATATATGAGAGAGAGGGACACACACACACACACACACACACACACACACACACACACACACACACAGATACACAGACATACATCGAGACATACATACAGGCAGAGAGAGAGAGAGAGAATGAGAGAGAGAGAGAGAGAGAGAGAGAGAGAGAGAGAGAGAGAGAGAGAGAGAGAGAGAGAGAGAGAGAGAGAGAGAGAGAGAGAGAGAGAGAGAGAGAGAGAGAGAGAGCGAAAGACAGAGAGAGAGAGAGAGAGAGAGAGAGAGAGAGAGAGAGAGAGAGAGAGAGAGAGAGCGAAAGACAGAGAGAGAGAGAGAGAGAGAGAGAGAGAGAGAGAGAGAGAGAGAGAGAGAGAGAGAGAGAGAGAGAGAGAGAGAGAGAGAGAGGCAAGATAGAGAGACATATAGACGTGGGAGAGATATATAAGGTTGAAAAGGAGAGATAGGGGGAACTGGGAAAAAGGGAGAGAGATAGAGAAATTGAAAAATGAATTATAGTACTTCTATTCTATGTTAGCGGCATTCAGTGATGTGTTCTTTTCGGTACGCTTCTAATATTCTAATTATAGTTGATCCCACTTAAGCATTTGTTTTATTATTATTATATTATGTGTGTGCGGGGGATGGGGCGTTTTGATTGAAATAATGACAAGACAGCGCATTCGCATTGTCCTATCACTGCCGTTATTATTAATACTAGATTAAAAGTTAAGTCAAACAAACATTAAAAACAATCTTTGAACGAATCACACTCTTTTCACACTTTGATAGATAGAACACATGTATATCGAGGTACATTTACTTTGGCATTGGTTAATTTTAGTCAGTAGGCCCTTGAATAAATTGTTTCTGAGATACAATTTCATATCTTCCTACTCCGTCATCGCACAATAGTTACAAATGTATTGACATAGTTATATTGATATGTTAATACAACATTAACAAGTGCAATGTCAGTGATTTTTGTGTTCAAATTGAGAGACGGTAATTCAAGCTTAAACATGCGATTGCTTATATAAGACGTATTTGGTTTCATCCATTGTACTTAGATACCTTATCTTAGAGAGGAAATACAGTAATTGTTTCTTGAGATTTATAGTTTTCAAACAAAATATGCAGACAAGAGAATACTGGATTGTAAAGAGAATAAATAATGTGCATTGAGTTTTGATTAACGTTTTGATATATTGGTCATAGTACCCGCCCGCACTGGGTAATAATATCAGCGCATCTATTATGATTGTCGGAAAGACTTTGAGACTTTGTGCTCATGAGTTTTATCAAGTCTTGCACGATTATTGCAATCAGACAGATTTGGTATCATCCAATGACATCAGATACCTTACCTCAGAGAAGAAATACAGTAATTGTTTCTTGAGATTTATAGTTTTCCGACAAAACATGCAGACAATAGAGTACTGGATTATAAAGAGGATAGATAATGCGCATTCAGTTTTGATTAACGGTTTGAAACATTGTTCCTGGTACCCGCACTGGGTAATAATATCAGCTCATTTATTATCATTGTCGGAAAGCCTTTGAGACGTTGTGCTCATGTCAAAGTTGTATCAAGTCTTGCACGATTGTTGAAATCATACAGATTTGGTTTCATCCAATGAAATCAGATACCTTACCTCAGAGAGGAAATACAGTAATCGTTTCTTGAGATTTATAGTTTTCCTACAAAACATGCAGACAATTGAATACTGGAGTATATAGAGGGTAGATAATGCGCATTCAGTTTTGATTAACGGTTTGAAATATTGTTCATGGTACCTGCACTGGGTAGACTTTCATTGTCGGAAAGATCTTGAGAATTTTTGCTCATGTCAGAGTTGTATCTAGTCTTGCACTTTCGATTTAATGGAATAAACTATATATAATCTTTATTTCCTCCAATATATCAAGATCATACAAAGATGAACACTATGATAAACAAACAAAAAAACGAAAGGTTATACACAACAATAAATCATCAGAGCCAATGCCTATCATCTAATAGAAAAGGTTGAAAACATCTGGAACAAAATAATTGCACGGAAGAAGAGTGTCCACTTTTCAAAAAGAAACCCCATAAAGAACACTTTCACGAAACGAAATTGAATGTGTTCAACCGAGGCGCTCTAGAAAGTGTTCATAGCTAAAGTATATACATAGGAATGGCACTATATATACATAAAGAACCATGCAATAACACAGGTGTATATGCAACTGCATATCCCTACACGATACATAGTACAAAACAAAATTTTAAATAAATATACACAAAAAAAATGGGAGTTTGCATATAAGTTCCATGTATACTGTACAGCATTGACAAAGTTACATATGGTACCTGTAACAATTCCATGCACCATGGAGAAACGATGCAACCACATTAAAAAACATATAAATATTTCCCTAAAGAAGACGTTCTAAATTTGGGTCGAAACCAAACAATGCTCGAACATACTCCTCTCCATGTAGAGAGTAAATAAACTCAGACACAGTAAAATCGAATTCTCGATTAATACATTCTTCGAAAAGGAGCTTACAAGTCTGCACACAGTTACAATTAACTAAAATATGCTCTGTTATACAACATGTTATGTCAGTTATCCCACACCTAGAACAAGTCGAGTCTGTGGAAGATAGAAAGGCTATCATCTGAGCCACAGAAAAGCAGACAGAAAGCATACTTTGATTGTGTTTAGCTAAATCCCATACAGGACTCACGAAGAACTGCTGCTGTATTTGTCTATATAGCTCAAATTCAGGAGCAGTAGTTCTCTCATTCCATTTGTTAACAAAATAACTTGATATTCTAGTGTTTATATATCTTTTCCAAATGCACTTTGACGTAAATCTGCCATGCAAAACATAATCTTGCAAAACATAAAACAAGTCATATTTGCGTAACAGTTCCGGCCTGTTTGAAAGTATGTATTGCTGCTATATCTATGTCTTTCTCTATGACAAGCGTGTGGACGTGAAGATCTATATAAGGGGGTTTGATCCAAGACACGCCCCATAATTGTCTCCGCGCAATCTTATTAAAGATTCAAGATTTTATTCACAAAAGACAAAATGTCCATCTTGTACATACAATCTTACAAACACACAACTATATAACTATGTAAGTACACATACATTATTTAACGAAATGACGACATAACACTAAGGAAAAGTAGCGGAGATGATGCATGACATGGAGATGTTTCGATTATTATTTTCTATTTGTTATGCTATATTTCTATTTCTATGATTCATTTATTTATTTTTCTTATGAGGAGAGAGAAGAACGAAATGAGAGTGGTGGAAATAAAAAGAGAGACACGTAGAGATAGACAGACAGATCAAATGAAAATATCTATAAAATTGCAGATTGTTACCGAAATAAAACGTAAAACCTGTACCTTAAATGTGCCAAAACGCAATTATATACCAATGTATATCATATATATAAAGCACAATGATTTATAAAGGTAAAACGTTTCAGTTTGAAAATGCCTTCCTACACAAAGTGTGATAAAGAAAATCCCAATCAAAATATTGTATTATGGTATGTAGAAAACTGCTTTAGAATGCATCCATATCTTTATCAAAGTTGATCATAAGGTTCGTCTTTGTCTGTTAAATCTCAAATCAGACATTTGAGCCGTCCCACGAAAAATCCAACATTATTGACTCTGCGTAAAGTATCGACCGAATCAGCCTAAGCATGCCGCGCAGGCTAATTCGGACAGACACTTTTCGCCTCCTGTGGATTTTTCTACTTCAGGAATCATTACTCTTTACCTCTATCTCCGTGAAACTGAATGTGTAGGTCCGGATCAACCTGCGCGGACTGCGCACGCTGATCTGGGTCGATACATTACGCATATTCCATTATACAGGTTCCTATAAACGTGGGGCTGAATAAACCAATCCGTGAACTATTTCAATAGAATGTGTGTATGGTATTTCTGCATGTTGGCAAGATAATGGGCGCGTATCATGATTAATTAGCAACGGCGCTGCAAACTTCAAACAACAGCGGTACTTTCAATACACTTTTAAAGAGCATAACATATGATATATTTATCAAACATCAGAGCATGTATTATATGAGAATAATAGGGATCAAACGAAGGATCAGATCGATTTGGTTTAACGCGTAGGCCTTAATAAGATAATGTACGTATTGAGCACGCACACGTAAGTAATTAATGCTAAACATCAGTAAATAGCCTTTCATTTTGGTTTAAGTGCGTTAATACAATTTGGAAAAACTTTCGAATTTTGACCATTTTGCAAACAATGGAAATTTAGGTTCTGAGCAATGGCACCTAAATTTGCATTGTTTACAAAATGGTCAAAATGGCCCCTAAGCGCTAGGGTTTTCAAAATAGGTTTTTAGTTACAACCGTTTCACGCCAAGCCCTCGATCTGTTCTTTCGAAAGTTTTCCAAATTGTATTAACGCACTTAGAACGAGAAATGGCACCTAAATTTCCATTGTTTACCAAGAAAAAAATATTTAACGTTTATAAAGACATAATGGCGAGGTGATTAACCTTTGTAAAAAAAATACAAATTTTAGTTACAACCGTTTCACGCCAAGCCCTCGAGATCCTCTTGGTTAAACTCGTATAATTTGCATAGTTTAGAGGGTGTCCGTATATAGTGGATCGTTTTGATAGATTCTTTATTCGTTAACAGACGAGGTTGGGGTTTGTTGTTACATATTTTAAACTCTATTCCAAATACAACAAAGCTGCAACAGAAGACCTTTAGAAGAATCTAGGCAGAAATATAGTAAATCAACGAAATCAACAAAAGGAATTATACTTATTGAATAAGAGTTCAAATCTTAGTGCTAATGCAACAATGTTTTCGCAGTTCGTCTGCTACAGATGTCCAGTATGAGCAATTCCCCATTTGCCATAACGTTTTCAAGAGTCGTCTACTACAGATGTCCATTATGAGCAATTTCTCCATTTGCCATAACGTTTTCACAATTCGTCTGCTACAGATGTCCATTATGAGCGATTTCTCCATTTGCCATAACGTTTTCAAGAGTCGTCTGCTACAGATTACGTTAAAGTTCGGTTAAACATGGGAGCACGTTAAACCCCCCTGATTGATCGTATTGTAAACGTCAGTAGGTTTCCGCCAAATTTATTTATTAATTTCCCGCGAAAATTGCTCGGTGCAATGTTAATTTGTGTTCCCCTGTCTTCATTGATGTGTTAATTGATGTTCTGTTAATTGTAGCAGAGAAACATTTTATAAACACGATAAATCCTTATTGCCAAACCAACAACTGATAGTAAGGTGTTATAAGAGGAACGATGTCCTTTCTGACTCAAGTCTATGTTATTTACATCTGTTCTAATCTTGATAGCAGGGTGATTATGAAGACCTTGTGACCCAATCGTTGTCTGTTTGTAACTTTAGTTTATCATGATACTATTGAGGTCATACAAATATTACAGGATGAAGTCTAATTAGATATCGTCGTTGAGTGCCTCTATGTATATATGAGCCGTCTCGCGAGAAAACCAACATTGTGGACTCTGCGTAAAGTATCAACCCGGATCAGACTAAGCATGCCGCGCAGGATTACCCGGATAGACACTTTTCGCCTCCTGTGGAGTTTCTGTTTCAGGAATTATTACTCTATACTTCTATCCCTCTGAGACGGAATGTGTCGGCCCGGATCAGTCTGCGCGGACTGCGCGGGCTGATCTGGGTCGATACATTACGCAGATACCACAACGTTCGTTTTCTCGTGGGACGGCTCATTTATAGTCTCTTTATACGGGATAGAACCGCCTCGGTAGCGTAGTGGTACAGCGTCCGCCTCGGGTAATGGAGGTCACGGGTTTGATATCCGGTCGGGTCATATTAAATACATTAAAGATGGTAGCAATGGCTGCCCTCATTGGCTCTCAGGGTTGCGGGGTTAGCATAACGACTGACTGGCTGGTGTCAATATAAATGGAACAGTACCTTGTTACTAGATTGTATTATCGTAATTGTTACAAGAAGTATTAATGTGTTCACAGACGTACACATAGATATGCAACATATAGTAGAATACTTTGTGATTTTATTAATGTAACTTACAACTTGAAACAATGCGTACTGATAGACTTTTTTCAACGATGTTTAAAGTATCTTTTCATTATATTGTAATGATGTTGTGTAACGCATTCCGTTGTATTATATTGTTAAGTATGTTACTAGGTCTGCCGGTAAGGTAAGATTATCCGGAGATTGGTGTTTTGAAAGTGTGATGCTTTCCTCGCTATCTGGAGCATCATTGAGGGAGCAACTTCTACAATCGTTTACTTTTTTGGCTTGAGCCAGCCGTAGATTGAACCAAGGTAACCCACTCTCTCGAGGCGGACGCTCTCACCACATTATCCACTAAATCGGTTAAACTGTACTTGTACATTGACACAGTTCCAGGCCTGGTTCTAAGATACAGTCACGCCTATACGGGTTTTTAAGCTGGATATATTGCAGGTATTCATTCACTAAGAAAGTTCATAAATAGTGTTTGTTTATATATAATCTACATTAAAGGAAACGAACGTTTCATCTTCGCCATTAAATCATTCTCTGTATAGTTTATATAGGTTGTTAATCCTTCAAGTCGTTTAACACTGATGCACCATTTCTGCCATAAGCATTTGCATTTGACAAGCATATCACATTCAAAACCATTTAAAAGTGGAAGAACTGCGTTAATCACTGAATGCCCAGACTTCTTTCTCCTAACTGGGCACAAATGATTGCAGGAACACTTGCCATGTTTCTACCAAGACAATCCAGGACCGTGAATGCGAACCTCGGCTCGACCATTCAAAGAACAATATAGACCTAGATTAGACTACACGTACCGTCACAACTCTGGTTTAATGAGTAGCATATGATTACATCTCTCGTAAAGCAAGGTATGGGTTAGAGGTAGTTTTATTATTATTATTATTATTATTATTTATATGTGTTTTTCGCCGCTTTATACAATAGTTCAGCTATATCACGGCGTTTCCTGGGTAATTTACCAGTACTACTGGTCTATTTATCTTGACATCAGCGAGTCAGCCGTTATGCTTACCCCACAACCCTGGTAGACAGGGAGGAAAACGCTTTGGTATGACACGGCCGGCGGTAGATAAATGGATTTTGTTTCGTTTAAATATAGTATGTAAAAAGCTTACAGTTACCTATTTATTTTAACTACATGTACGACCGAGTTTTGAAATCAACGAGTAGTAACTTCTCCTAAGTCAGTTTTGAATATAGTTCTTAACGCTATATATGACCGAATTCCACAGTAAAGTATTACATATCGTACTGACATGTAATTTAGATTGACTGTCTTGTATATATTTACAAGCTATCATTTGATCAGGGCGTATCTTGTTTGACATTATTCTAATGAAGGACTCTTCAATTAGACAAAACATCATGTTTCAAAGATGTCCGCAGACTTTTTAAACTTTTTACTAACACAGCTTGTTTGATTGAGGTTTCAACATTATTGCAATCACATCAAGGCGGTCAGTTCAACTACAAATCGAGGACAAAGTCTTTATAAGCGTTAAATCATTTTTCTTGGTAAACAATGGAAATTTAGGTGCCATTGCTCGTTCTGAGCAATGGCACCTAAATTTACATCGTTTACATAAGGGTAAACATTGCACTTAATCCAGGGTTTTCAAAATAGGTTTTGAGTTACAACCGTTTCACGCCAAGTCCTCGAAATGCGTTTCCTGGCTTTCTCACACATTTTCTACACACAATTCTTTCAGAGGAACTTATTTTCCATAAAGGATATGAAGTAAGTATTGCTACATATTGACAAATTAGCAAAGAACAGTGAAGACCAAGATAGATATCTGTTAATAAATGTATCGTCAAGCATGGTCTGGGTAAGTGGTAGGTAAACGGATTTCGTTTCGTTTTAATATTATTTGTAAATAGCTTACAGTTACCAATTTTAACTTCGACCAAGCTGTGAAATCATCGAGTAGTAACTTCTATACTTATATAAAGAAACGTAAGAAAAATATAAATTATAACACGCGGGTTAAATTAAGATTGTCAAATCTCATTAATAAGGCAGGTTTCGTAAAAAAAACTGTTTCCTAATACGGGATTCGAAGACCAAAAACGAGGGTTATTTGTATGGAATGTTAACAAAACTGTCATGTTTCCTCGCTTATTTGTCGTATGAATCCCCAGAGAAGTAAAAACTAATTATTTCTCCAAATATATGCCGTATCACGATTCCGTATTTTAAACACGTGTTTGTTCGTTTCACCGTATACAGCTTATTAAGCGTTTAATTGATGGGATGTTTTCAGTCTCCTGTTTTGAAAGCTCCACATGTACAAAGTATAACGTCTATTACAGACGTTTGAGCTGCCTCCAGCAATTGGGGGTCTTGAAGCAACCGCGTAATGTGAAGGCGCATGCGGGCGTTTGCAATCGCTAATATCTTAAGGACATGAATGCATCTTAAGACAATAATGACTAGAAGTGTAGCCCCAGATGATGTAAGCTTTCGTAACTGTAAATGAGCCGTTCCACGAGAAAACAATATTATGGACTCTGCGTAATGTACGACCCAGATCAGACTGCGCAATCCGCGCAGGCTAATCCGGGCCGACACATTCCGTCTCAGGTGGATATATATATATATAGAGAGTAATGATTTCTGAAACAGAAAATCAACAGGAGGCGAAACGTGTTTGTCCGGGTAAGCCTGCGCGGTATGATTAGGCTGATCCGGGTCGATACTTTACGCAGAGTCCACAATGTTGGTTTTCTCGTAATTCAGTTCAAATGATATCAAATCGAAGAGTCAATAAGACCCCTAATCGCCTGATGCAGTTCATTACCCTATTTTAGAATAGTATCCTTTACAATGCAAAGATTATGACACTCCTGTATTGTTATCAAAAATGTGATTTTTACAAGGATATTACACTAACCCAAATGTGTAATTAGTTAAATGTATGTTGTTATATATCCTTCGAACAGTAGCAGAAAAGCCACACATTCAGAAGCGATTCCTTAGAGGACAGCAATAGGTGATAATACATAAGTTAATAAACTGATAATCTTGAAGCTTGAGTTATTGCATTCATTCCACACCAGGTTAAATGTCGTGGCTGCGTTTTGGTGAATATACAATCACTTTTTTTGTTTGAAGTGTGACTGTTCTGTATGCAAATTATGTTTTTAATGAGACTTCTAACTACCATTGAAATATTCATATATGGAAATCACTTAGACATAAAGACCAATGCGGTTCCTGTCTATTGACCTAAATATATCAGAGTTACATTTTAATCACTTTTAAAATGCTCTGTTTTTAGAATATAATCTCAGCAGATCCTATATTGAGTTATTCAATTTCCTCTAAAGGCCTTGATGTGTCAAAAACGAGTTAAAGGAAAATTCCACAGAAGTCATTCCGTTGAAACAGAAGGATTACAACTTCAACCATAGTAAATGACCTACACGTAGTGTGTGGTGTGCGAGCATATATCTGTGTGTGTCTATATGATGAGACACGTTATTATAAATCTGTAGCGTCTGCACGATTTAGGTTAAGATCAATTTGAAATAATACAGTCCTTTCCACATTAATACATAATCCTGTAAGAAGTCACGAATTGTAAACTTTCACAAGGACAGGGTGAGGCTTAAACTGAGTCTGCCATAACAACGTTTAAGGATAACTGTTTGTACCAAGAATAAGTTTGTTTTGCCAATATGTTGTCATTTTACAGTTCTCAAGAATCAACAAGATTGGTTAGATTACCGTTTATGACCTCTTTCAAGTCGTTTTAACTTGGGGGTAATAGTTTCCATCTCTTGGGTTACTGATTGCATGGCTAACATGCTCGACTGCTCCATCGTTGAGGAGATAAAATTAAAGATTCAGTACTGTAGAAATGAACTGCCATGAAATGACTTAACTCTTTGACTGCCGAATTTCACAAAATCGACTCTTCCATTTTGTTGAAGATTGGACCACTCTATTTTCCCTCCATTAGGAATTCCAGGAGAGACAGTTCGTTACGAGCTATCTCACCTGCATTGTTTGCAAAAGCTTTTAATTGCGTTTGACAGCGTAAGAGTTGATACCATTTCGTGAATGTATTGATCAGCCTGTGCGTGTGCGTCTGTGTGTGTTCTTCATAAGGCGTATTCAGGGGCGTAGCTTTGCAATAATCAATGTGTAGGCCGTCTCGTGAGAAAATCAACATTGTGGACTCTGCGTAAAGTATCGACCCGGATAAGCCTAAGCATGCCACACAGGCCCACCCGGATAGACACTTTTCGCCTCCTGTGGATTTTTACTGTTTCAGGAATAACTACTCTATACATCTATCCCCCTAAGACGAAATGGGTCGGCCGGATCAGTCTGCGCGGACAGCGCAGGCTGATCTGGTCGATACATTACGCAGATGTCTATCGCCGCAACTGCATTTTGGGGCATTTTGAGAGAAAATGTGTAGGCACGTGCCTACAGTGCCTAAAGGGAGCTACGCCCCTGATAGTGTGGATTGATCACGTGACGTGTCGGACGTCTTATTGTGTATTTTATCCGTGTAAATCAGGACAGTGCGTATCCAAGTGTCTTGCTCTTCTCGCTAATCAATGGATTGGCCGACAGTTGCGTTAGTAGGAAAAATGATTTACGAGTAATAACATTCAAAGTAAACCTTACTCTTTCACGAAACATGATCAAACAAAACGCGGTTCGTGACACCGCCAACTGCAATTAAGGAAACGCTTTCGTACGACTCCGCCGGGAACATGGCGGAACGATATCGTGTGAGTTTGCTTTAAACGGGCACAGATACAATTCGTGACAAGTTATTTATTTAAAATCTTTCCCTGGAATGGACGACCGTTGACGCATTGCTGTAGATGATGGTCGATTCTCGTATGATACGTCTAACATTAATCCACGAATTTGATGTCGAGCGTCGTCAAATAACCTGCTTCTTTATAATATATTCCTATTGAAACACTCGGGTCATTCAACTTTCAAACTGAATTTGAACTGACTTCTGATCACAATGAATTAATGTGTTAGATATTGATAAATGTTTAGTTAATTTCGTTGAAAGTTATTTATTAGAACTCACGTAATACATAAACAATGCTCAGGGTTTTAATACGATTTACTATAGAATTTAAGACATCCAAGAAATCCAAGAAATATGAAATTATGCTAAATAACCTTTGAAGAAAAAGACCATGGGATGAACCTTTACTCGATATACCAGTATGTCTAGTATTTCTTTGAGACCGTATTCATATCTGACCCACGCCACACATATACCGACATGCGGGTTTGAGTATTCGTTGCGATTACGATCGGGCTGCGTATGTAAAGATACATTCTAAGGTCGAAATCGGGAAAATTGTGCTTTTAAAAAGGTTGTCCATTTTAGAGTGAATTAAGATGACACTGATCCGATTCAGAAGAGGCAGAAGCTGAGCTATGTCCTAACCAAATGTGTATGTGTTAGTTTTCAAATGGCGTTACTTGAATATATATGAGCCGTTCCTCGATAAAACCAACATTATTGACTCCGCGTAAAGTATCGACCCGGATCAGCCTAAGCATGCCGCGCAGGCTAACCCGGACAGACACGTTTCGCCATCTGTGGATTTTCTGTTTCAGGAATCATTACTCTATACCTCTATCTACCTGAGACGGAACGTGTCGGCCCGGATTAGCCTGCGCGGACTGCGCAGGCTGATCTGGGTCGATACATTACGCAGATCCAATAATGTTGGTTTTCTCGTGGAATGGCTCATATATATATACATGTTTGTTTGTGGTTGTATGGCGAAGAGGGAAGGATGAATAAGCTATATACTACTTTCATTGTTTTGTGTCCAAATCTTCGATACAGTTTTCATATGTTTACTCACACATGCAAACGCATTACTTGTATGACATTTGCAAATATTTATTTTCTTGTAGATTTGTTCAAAGTATTCCGTTGTATATTTGTTGTATATGATAAAAGGTAAATCACTATTTGAGTCGTGCTTCAAGGAAACCAATAATGTGGTATTTGTAACCAATGGAATTAAATCTATATTTGAGCCGTCTCACGAGAAAACCAACAGTGTGGAAAGTATCGACCCGGATCAGCCTAAGTATGCCGCGCAGGCTAACCCGGCCAGACACTTTCCGCCTCCTGTGGATTTTCTGTTTCAGGAATCATTCCTCTATACCTCTAACCCCCCTGAGACGGAATGTGTCGGCTCGGATTAGCCTGCGAGGACTGTGGTGCAGGCTGATCTTGATTGATACATTACGCAGAGTCAATACTGATGGTTTTCTCGTGGAAGGAATCATTAATGTTGTTTTAAGGTCACGTTCAGTGATATAAGTAGTTCCTGTACTATCAATGATAAGTATATAATATAGTCCGTAATGTTGGTTTTCTCGTGGAACACATTATTTATGGTTATATGCAAATGTCCATATATGAATGATGTTTGAAGGTAGTTCATTGAAACCGTCTGTCACCAACTTGGAAACAAATGCAGAGCCTGATAAGAATGCGGGCATTCACATGGCCGTCTTGATATACACTGGTCTCAAATGCCATACGAAGGATTTTCTTCGAGGACGGCTCATTTGTGCATGCAATTGTTCCTATCGTGTGGTATATATAATAAATCAACCAGAGTAATCTTCCCATTCAATCTGACAGAACATTATGTAATTGTCAGAATTATGATTGAGAGTGTATTGCGATAAAATATGAACGCTATACATTCTACCAGACTTCTGTCATACAATCTATTGGTACATGTAACCAACCTATCCAATGGGAATGAAGAACCAGTGGACACAGCGAACAGCTGGAGTAAGCTTTAAATATTTGAGCCGTCCCACGAGAAAACCAACATTATAGACTCTGCGTAATGTATCGACCCAGATCAGCCAATGCAGTCCGCGCAGGTTAATCCAGGCCGACACATTCCGTCACAGGGGTATAGAGGTATAGAATAATGATTCCTGAAACAGAAAATCCACAGGAGGCGAACAGTGTCTGCGTGCTTCGGCTGATCCGGGTCGATACTTTACGCAGAGTCCACAATGTTGGTTTTCACGCGTTACGGCTCATATGTTTTCAGACATCTACGTAATGTATCGACCAGATCAGCCTGCGCTGTCCGCGCAGACTGATCCGGCCGACATATTCCGTCTAAGGGGGGGGGGGGATAGATAGAGTAGTGATTCCTGAAACAGAAAATCAACAGGAGGCAAAAAGTGTCTGTCCGGGTAAGCATGCACGGCATGCGTAGGCTGATCCGGGTCGATACTTTACGCAGAGTCCACAATGTTGGTTTTCACGCGTTACGGCTCATATGTTTTCAGACATCTGCGTAATGTATCGACCAGATCACCCTGCGCTGTCCGCGCAGACTGATCCGGCCAACACATTCCGTCTTAGGGGGATAGATGTTTATAGTAGTTATTCCTGAAACAGAAAATCCACAGGAGGCGAAAAGTATCTGTCCGAGTTAGCCTGCGCGGCATGCTTCAGCTGATCCGGGTCGATACTTTACGCAGAGTCCACAATGTTGGTTTTCACGCGTTACGGCGCATATGAGTGGCTGCTTCTTGGTTGACATTTTAAGCTTTCAGAATTTGTATAATTTGAATGTGAACCATATATGACTTTAAAGTTTTATTTGCAACCAAATTGAGAATGTTTGACAATTTCATTTTCTGCCTGATATTCTAACCAGATAACAGTTGGTTATCCCACTTATCTACATTCCCGGAAGCACTAAACATTTCATATTCCACAGCTTGAAATTTAAGGCCTTGTCACAGTCGATCATTTTATTAGGGATAACAGTCACTAACATGTACTGACACGTGTAGACACATGGCATTTCACTCGTATTCTTACATCGATGTTTAGTGACAACATCGATACGGGAGTGTTCTTAACCCTTTCCCACAAGTCATTATCTAGGTAAAACGCTCAAGTAATGGAGCTATAGGTTTTAGTAACAGTTGAAAACATTGTGACAAAAAGGAGAAATTGCTCATCTAGATCACGTTTTTCTAAAGTCGTCTGCTGCATAATGCGTCTTCATCTGGTAAAAGGTTAACAGATTTTTTTTTTCTTTTTCATTTAATGTTTTGAATTTTTCAGATAAGCAATACCTGAGTATATATACTCGTATATATGTAAGCGGTGTGTCGGTAGACTGAACTATACGAGTAGTATAACGGCGCTTTGTTTTTGATGAAATGGGATCAACTTAGTTATGTCACAAGCGGATTGACTGAACTTTGTTGTTATTGCCCATCAGGGATTCTGGTCGTATTTATTCGATTTTCCAATTGTTATAATCTGGGAAACGTTACATTCTGATCTGTCTGTTTAAAGTAAGTTTGTTTGATTGCATCGTCTATGGTCGGTTTAATTTAACTAAACTCTTGTTAATGATGGTAACGATTACTTGCGTATATGTGCTCATACGTGCTGTTTTATTCCAATATAAAAATCAATGCATGGGAAAATGTACAAGTTGCCATTTCTAAGTCATTTAGGCTGGGATCAATCTGTACATATTTCACGTCTCATTAGAATATACACAAGCTTCTAACAGGCTTAGGTAAACCATTTGCGAACATTGGTGATCTGTATCTGCGCTGTTTCCAAAAGCAAACTTTTTACCTTATCTCATGGAAGGCTCATATCAATTTCGATTCAAGTCCGTTTATCTTATGTGTTGATTTGTATCAGTTTAATGAGTGTCGGGTAATGAACTAGACCAACGAGCATGCACTGACTCAACATAAAACTTTTACATCAACATGTGAGCCTTCCGGGCAGCTGCGGCGATATACATCTGCGTAATGTATCGACCAGATCAGCCTGCGCTGTCCGCGCAGACTGATCCGGGCCGACACATTCCGTCACATTGGAATAGAGGTATACAGTAATGATTCCGGAAACAGAAATTCTGCAGGAGACCAAAAGTGTATATCCGGGTAAGCATGCGCGGCATGCTTAGGCTGATCCGGAACGATACTTTACGCAGAGTCCACTATCTTGGTTTTCTCGCGGGACGACTCAAATAAACTGTAAGAACTGCTTGTGCATATTATATCCCGAATTTAATACTAAACAATTCCTTTATACAATGCCCTTAGACAGTCTACAGATAATATAAACCCTTAAATCGTTGACTTTCTGTTCCTAGTATCGTCATTATTGAAGGTATTATGTACTTATGTAGCCAGTTTTACCTGTATCAATTAGCAGCTAACAATGCTGACTGAGATTATACGAATGTTCGCAGATACAAAGGCAGTTTAAGGACATTTAATATGGCCCACACAAATGACAATATACCCTTTCCCTCTTGTAGACGAATTCTGACGTTTTAAAAGACGGCTTTCGAAAACATTTTGGCAAACGAATAAATTGCTCTTATTGCATATTGCAGCAAAGTTCTCTTTTGCCACAATGTTTTCAACCTAATTCAATAATAATACTTACATTTAAAGACATGTTCCATAGTTTTGCCCAGATTCTTATCTTTCGTCTGCTGCATGTAATATGTTGTATGTGAGAAATGGTTTAAGTTTCATATAGAAAGCCAAGGGTATAGTTGAGATCGATACGAAACCTTTTTGTGGGAAATGAGATATTTTTTGTAACGAGCAATTATTTTTTCAATACCTTTTTTAACAGTCTTCCGCAGCAAACCCATCAACAGAAGTTTCATTCCAGACAAAAAGAAAGACGGATTCTTCCGATTGATGTCTTTTAGTTTTTATCTCTCTCCAGACTATTGGTAATGCCTCAGTCACATTTTCCGCGGCGGCCGTGGGGTCTAAAATGTCTACGGCCAATAGCAATTATAGATCCGCCGCAGCATTCTCACGGTTCCATACTGTAGCAGTCACATATGTTAGGGTAGCCACACGGCGTATTCTAAATTTGTGGAGACAGAAAACTTAAGGCAGCTGTACGGCCTTTGAAGTGATAAAGCACGATCGCCTTCGAGCGTCCCTGCGACGGCCTTAGGTTTTTGACAATTACCAAGGCAGACGCAAGGCAGACGCAAAGCAGACGCAATGCAGACGCAAGGCAGACGCAAGGCAGACGCAAGGCAGACGCAAGGCAGACGCAAGGCAGACGCAAGGCAGACGCAAGGCAGACGCAAGGCAGACGCAAGGCAGACGCAAGGCAGACGCAAGGCAGACGCAAGGCAGACGCAAGGCAGACGCAAGGCAGACGCAAGGCAGACGCAAGGCAGACGCAAGGCAGACGCAAGGCAGACGCAAGGCAGACGCAAGGTAGCCGCAAGGGTTAAAACTCTGGTATAGGTACCTGCTCCACGCACGGCGCAGACTACCACGTGGTCTTACGGATGGCGTGCGACGAGCGTACGGGAGCCGTGCGTGGGCCTTGCATTGCCCACAGGGTGTGCCACATACCGCGAGGCCTTAAGGCTGTACTAGGGCGCCCGTGGAATTCCTGCGTAATTGTGTGGGGGTCCGCAAAAGTCAATTGTAATTCATAAGACCCTAGGGCAGCCGCGCGGGAAACCGAAGGCCACCGTTCGTCCGACGTATCTACGGTATGGCTACGGCATGACTAATTGCTACGGCTAACCTAGAAAAGAAACAAACGTTAAAACTCCCACGGCGACCCCTAAGGCCTGAAAATGATAGGGATACGCCATAGGGTGACATTGAGGCCACCGCAGATCGTCTGCGGCCGCCGTATGTATTTCTCGATTACTGGGCCTTCGGCCGCCGTATCCTAGCAGTAGAGTAAATGTGACTGAGGCATAAGTACAGTATCTTAATTAAGACGAATTTTAAAAAAATAAACTTTCTCCAGAAACGTTGAAGGCGGATGTCAACTGATATAAAAACAAATGTTAATGTGTCTGCGGTACATCTCACAGAATTGCTTGAGAAGTAAATCTTTATTTAACAAACGCAAAAGACAATCCATATTGTTTTGGCAAAATACCCGATACGTCGGCCTGTGTTACACATGGGCGCCCGATTTTCAAGGGGAAATGTTAACATGATTAGATGTTACAACACTGATTCCAGGGGTTTACTGTTCAACCTATAATAACGGTACCTCTGTGGAGCTAGAACCTCCATAAAGCAACAGTTAAAATGTTTCCACATCAGATGAGACGCAAATGGAAAACTGTAACATTTGTTATATATATATTATATTTGAATTAAATGGGAAAACATCGTTAGTTGTTAGTTAGAAAACATCGAAGTTGCTCGTTTTGATCAAGTTCTCCTTTTCCTGCAATGTTTCCCATAGTAGTTTCCTTCTGAGATGTTTTGCTACAAAGGAACATATAAATAGAGGATCTTACATGAGTGCTTATTTGTTATTGTTTTTATGAAACGAGTCGACTCGGCAGAGCCTCGCGTCATATTCGTTTCAGTCGACGAGTTTCATAAAAACAATATCAAATAAGCACGAATGTAAGATTCTATTTATCACATAACACCATAAAAAGATTGTTTTCAATCTTTAAATCTATCTATCTTTGTCCTCATATAAACAGTGACCGAAGTTCACACCGAAGTTATAATGCATACTTCCAATGTAAAAAGTAGTCCCTATCAATAACCTTTTGATTTTATACAAAATTAGCATAGCAACAAGGCACTTATAACCTTTCATTTATCGAGATTCATTCTCTTTAAACAGTATTTTGAATAAATGCCGAAAATCAGAACAATTGTAAACAATATGCTGTCATTTAAAGTGACGTCACACTGGAGTGACGTCACATACGTGCTGTGAGTCGGCTATTTATGTAACTAGTTACATATGATATTTATGTCACTGCTTTATGTCACTCCTGGAGTGCAAGTTATGTGATAAAGGGACATCTATCTCTCTATAACAGCTGCATTTCCATCCTCTGTATGGTGTTTGTGCCGCTTACAACAACTGTTCCGCTATAACACGGCGTTTCCTTGATAATTCACCAGGGTCCAATTCCACTAACTTTACTTGGCGCTACTAGAAAGGCGACACCTTAAGGGTTTCGCGGGATAGAATGAGTGGAGAGGAGCAGAATTGCATCCGAACTACCAACCGACCACACACAATGCTGAATATATTATTTCGATTCTAACATGATCCAAAACGTAACAATTGATGAAACTAGTATTTTGCAACACCAAAATTATCTCCGTAAGTCTAAAAGATAAATAGAACATTATTATCGGGATTTGGCGCCAAAGTTTAGTTTAAACTTATTTATTTTACATCGATTGCGAAACAAGCTTTAAGCTTAAATTAATCACACTCGATGTCTGCTTCCTGGAGACTTAACCAGTACTCGTGCCGTTTTGTGTGGAAAAATCTCAAAAGGACCCGCTCATCACGGGACTCGAACCAGGGACCTTTGATACCAGAGGCCGACGCTCTACCTCTGCACCACTGTAACGTTATGACGTCAACCGCTGACGTGACGTCACTTTCCTAGTCACGCCCACAGATTTTTTTAAAATCAAGAACCCCTATTGAAAGCTTTCTCCAAGAATCCAAACTGAATGTATGAGAAATCTAAAAACACCGTTGTTTGCACCGGATCTCGGACAAGTTTCAGTATGAATTTCAGGTCTCTAGCTGATTCCGTTTTTTGCTAGTGCGAGATCTACAGAAATATGTAGTCAAAATGTCGATTTTTCGGGTTTTAACCTTAAAAATCTCTGAAACTAGATTTTTCCCAGATATAACGAAACCGCCCAGACCTAGATCGCATTGTGGTCTATCAGTGTGGCTAATTTCAGCGAAATCGTTCTCACCGATTTCTTTGTCCCCAGATCGCTGAATTTTACAACACATTGTGTCCCAATAGCCGTATAGACATTTGTTCCATAGAACAGAATAGAATAATTCTGTTCCACTACACTCATTCTATACTAGAAAGGCGACACCTTAAGGGTTTCGCGGGATAGAATGAGTGGAGAGGAGCAGAATTGCATCCGAACTACCAACCGACCACACACAATGCTGAATATATTATTTCGATTCTAACATGATCCAAAACGTAACAGTTGATGAAACTAGTATTTTGCAACACCAAAATTATCTTCGTAAGTCTAAAAGATAAATAGAACATTATTATCGGGATTTGGCGCCAAAGTTTAGTTTAAACTTATTTATTTTACATCGATTGCGAAACAAGCTTTAAGCTTAAATTGATCACACTCGATGTCTGCTTCCTGGAGACTTAACCAGTACTCGTGCCGTTTTGTGTGGAAAAATCTCAAAAGGACCCGCTCATCACGGGACTCGAACCAGGGACCTTTGATACGAGAGGCCGACGCTCTACCTCTGCACCACTGTAACGTTATGACGTCAACCGCTGACGTGACGTCACTTTCCTAGTCACGCCCACAGATTTTTTTAAAATCAAGAACCCCTATTGAAAGCTTTCTCCAAGAATCCAAACTGAATGTATGAGAAATCTAAAAACACCGTTGTTTGCACCGGATATCGGACAAGTTTCAGTATGAATTTCAGGTCTCTAGCTGAATCTGTTTTTTGCTAGTGTGAGATCTACAGAAATATGTAGTCAAAATGTCGATTTTTCGGGTTTTAACGTTAAAAATCTCTGAAACTAGATTTTTCCCAGATATAACGAACACGCCCAGACCCAGATCGCATTGAGTTCTATAAGTGTGGCTAATTTCAGCGAAATCGTTCTCACCGATTTCTTTGTCCCCAGATCGCTGAATTTTACAACACATTGTGTCCCAATAGCCGTATAGACATTTGTTCCATAGAACAGAATAGAATAATTCTGTTCCACTACACTCATTCTATACTAGAAAGGCGACACCTTAAGGGTTTCGCGGGATAGAATGAGTGGAGAGGAGCAGAATTGCATCCGAACTACCAACCGACCACACACAATGCTGATAATATTATTTCGATTCTAACATGATCCAAAACGTAACAATTGATGAAACTAGTATTTTGCAACACCAACATTATCTCCGTAAGTCTAAAAGATAAATAGAACATTATTATCGGGATTTGGCGCCCAAGTTTAGTTTAAACTTATTTATTTTACATCGATTGCGAAACAAGCTTTAAGCTTAAATTAATCACACTCGATGTCTGCTTCCTGGAGACTTAACCAGTACTCGTGCCGTTTTGTGATGAAAAATCTCAAAAGGACCCGCTCATCACGGGACTCGAACCAGGGACCTTTGATACGAGAGGCCGACGCTCTACCTCTGCACCACTGTAACGTTATGACGTCAACCGCTGACGTGACGTCACTTTCCTAGTAACGCCCACCGATTTTTTTAAAATCAAGAACCCCTATTGAAAGCTTTCTCCAAGAATCCAAACTGAATGTATGAGAAATCTAAACACACCGTTGTTTGCACCGGATCTCGGACAAGTTTCAGTATGAATTTCAGGTCTCTAGCTGATTCCGTTTTTTGCTAGTGCGAGATCTACAGAAATATGTAGTCAAAATGTCGATTTTTCGGGTTTTAACCTTAAAAATCTCTGAAACTAGATTTTTCCCAGATATAACGAACACGCACAGACCTAGATCGCATTAAGTTCTATAAGTGTGGCTAATTTCAGCGAAATCGTTCTCACCGATTTCATTGTCCCCAGATCGCTGAATTTTACAACACATTGTGTCCCAATAGCCGTATAGACATTTGTTCCGTAGAACAGAATAGAATAATTCTGTTCCACTACACTCATTCTATACTAGAAAGGCGACACCTTAAGGGTTTCGCGGGATAGAATGAGTGGAGAGGAGAAGAATTGCATCCGAACTACCAACCGACCACACACAATGCTGAATATATTATTTCGATTCTAACATGATCCAAAACGTAACAATTGATGAAACTAGTATTTTGCAACACCAAAATTATCTCCGTAAGTCTAAAAGATAAATAGAACATTATTATCGGGATTTGGCGCCAAAGTTTAGTTTAAACTTATTTATTTTACATCGATTGCGAAACAAGCTTTAAGCTTAAATTAATCACACTCGATGTCTGCTTCCTGGAGACTTAACCAGTACTCGTGCCGTTTTGTGTTAAAAAAAAAAAAGGACCCGCTCATCACGGGACTCGAACCAGGGACCTTTGATACGAGAGGCCGACGCTCTACCTCTGCACCACTGTAACGTTATGACGTCAACCGCTGACGTGACGTCACTTTCCTAGTCACGCCCACAGATTTTTTTAAAATCAAGAACCCCTATTGAAAGCTTTCTCCAAGAATCCAAACTGAATGTATGAGAAATCTAAAAACACCGTTGTTTGCACCGGATCTCGGACAAGTTTCAGTATGAATTTCAGGTCTCTAGCTGATTCCGTTTTTTGCTAGTGCGAGATCTACAGAAATATGTAGTCAAAATGTCGATTTTTCGGGTTTTAACCTTAAAAATCTCTGAAACTAGATTTTTCCCAGATATAACGAACACGCACAGACCTAGATCGCATTAAGTTCTATAAGTGTGGCTAATTTCAGCGAAATCGTTCTCACCGATTTCATTGTCCCCAGATCGCTGAATTTTACAACACATTGTGTCCCAATAGCCGTATAGACATTTGTTCCGTAGAACAGAATAGAATAATTCTGTTCCACTACACTCATTCTATACTAGAAAGGCGACACCTTAAGGGTTTCGCGGGATAGAATGAGTGGAGAGGAGAAGAATTGCATCCGAACTACCAACCGACCACACACAATGCTGAATATATTATTTCGATTCTAACATGATCCAAAACGTAACAATTGATGAAACTAGTATTTTGCAACACCAAAATTATCTCCGTAAGTCTAAAAGATAAATAGAACATTATTATCGGGATTTGGCGCCAAAGTTTAGTTTAAACTTATTTATTTTACATCGATTGCGAAACAAGCTTTAAGCTTAAATTAATCACACTCGATGTCTGCTTCCTGGAGACTTAACCAGTACTCGTGCCGTTTTGTGTTAAAAAAAAAAAAGGACCCGCTCATCACGGGACTCGAACCAGGGACCTTTGATACGAGAGGCCGACGCTCTACCTCTGCACCACTGTAACGTTATGACGTCAACCGCTGACGTGACGTCACTTTCCTAGTCACGCCCACAGATTTTTTTAAAATCAAGAACCCCTATTGAAAGCTTTCTCCAAGAATCCAAACTGAATGTATGAGAAATCTAAAAACACCGTTGTTTGCACCGGATCTCGGACAAGTTTCAGTATGAATTTCAGGTCTCTAGCTGATTCCGTTTTTTGCTAGTGCGAGATCTACAGAAATATGTAGTCAAAATGTCGATTTTTCGGGTTTTAACCTTAAAAATCTCTGAAACTAGATTTTTCTTAGATATAACGAACACGCCCAGACCTAGATCGCATTGAGTTCTATAAGTGTGGCTAATTTCAGCGAAATCGTTCTCACCGATTTCTTTGTCCCCAGATCGCTGAATTTTACAACACATTGTGTCCCAATAGCCGTATAGACATTTGTTCCATAGAACAGAATAGAATAATTCTGTTCCACTACACTCATTCTATACTAGAAAGGCGACACCTTAAGGGTTTCGCAGGATAGAATGAGTGGAGAGGAGCAGAATTGCACCCGAACTACCAACCGACCACACACAATGCTGATACTATTATTTCGATTCTAACATGATCCAAAACGTAACAATTGATGAAACTAGTATTTTGCAACAACAAAATTATCTCCGTAAGTCTAAAAGATAAATAGAACATTATTATCGGGATTTGGCGCCCAAGTTTAGTTTAAACTTATTTATTTTACATCGATTGCGAAACAAGCTTTAAGCTTAGATTACTCACACTCGATGTCTGCTTCCTGGAGACTTAACCAGTACTCGTGCCGTTTTGTGTGGAAAAATCTCAAAAGGACCCGCTCATCACGGGACTCGAACCAGGGACCTTTGATACGAGAGGCCGACGCTCTACCTCTGCACCACTGTAACGTTATGACGTCAACCGCTGACGTGACGTCACTTTCCTAGTCACGCCCACAGATTTTTTTAAAATCAAGAACCCCTATTGAAAGCTTTCTCCAAGAATCCAAACTGAATGTATGAGAAATCTAAACACACCGTTGTTTACACTGGATCTCGGACAAGTTTCAGTATGAATTTCATGTCTCTAACTGATTCCGTTTTTTGCTAGTACGAGATCTACAGAAATATGTAGTCAAAATGTCGATTTTTCGGGTTTTAACCTTAAAAATATCTGAAACTAGATTTTTCCCAGATATAACGAAACCGCCCAGACCTAGATCGCATTGTGGTCTATCAATGTGGCCAATTTCAGCGAAATCGTTCTCACCGATTTCTTTGTCCACAAATCGCTGAATTTTACAACACATTGTGTCCCAATAGCCGTATAGACATTTGTTCCATAGAACAGAATAGAATAATTCTGTTCCACTACACTCATTCTATACTAGAAAGGCGACACCTTAAGGGTTTCGCGGGATAGAATGAGTGGAGAGGAGCAGAATTGCATCCGAACTACCAACCGACCACACACAATGCTGAATATATTATTTCGATTCTAACATGATCCAAAACGTAACAATTGATGAAACTAGTATTTTGCAACAAGAAAATTATCTCCGTAAGTCTAAAAGATAAATAGAACATTATTATCGGGATTTGGCGCCAAAGTTTAGTTTAAACTTATTTATTTTACATCGATTGCGAAACAAGCTTTAAGCTTAAATTAATCACACTCGATGTCTGCTTCCTGGTGACTTAACCAGTACTCGTGCCGTTTTGTGTGGAAAAATCTCAAAAGGACCCGCTCATCACGGGACTCGAACCAGGGACCTTTGATACGAGAGGCCGACGCTCTACCTCTGCACCACTGTAACGTTATGACGTCATACCGCTGAAGTGCTGAACGTGACGTCACTTTCCAAGTATTTGGTCACGTGAAAATATTTGATTCAAGAGCCCCTATTAAAAGCATTCTCCAACTATCAAAACTAAATGTATGAGAAATTTAAAAACACCGTTGTTTGCACTGGATCTTTGACAAGTTTCAGTTTAAATTTCAGGTCTCTAGCTGATTCCGTTATTTGCTGGTACGAGATCTACAGAAATATGTAGTCAAAATGTCGATTTTTCGTGTTTTAACCTTAAAAATATCTAAAACTAGATTTTTCCCAGATATAACGAAACCGCCCAGACCTAGATCGCATTGTGGTCTATCAGTGTGGCTAATTTCAGCGAAATCGTTCTCACCGATTTCTTTGTCCCCAGATCGCTGAATTTTACAACACATTGTGTCTCAATAGCCGTATAGACATTTGTTCCGTAGAACAGAATAGAATAATTCTGTTCCACTACACTCATTCTATATGATTTGGAGCATTGAACTCATTATTGGGCACGATGAAGGTTTTAAGAGTTACTAGAAAGGCGACACCTTAAGGGTTTCGCGGGATAGAATGAGTGGAGAGGAGCAGAATTGCATCCGAACTACCAACCGACCACACACAATGCTGAATATATTATTTCGATTCTAACATGATCCAAAACGTAACAATTGATGAAACTAGTATTTTGCAACACCAAAATTATCTCCGTAAGTCTAAAAGATAAATAGAACATTATTATCGGGATTTGGCGCCAAAGTTTAGTTTAAACTTATTTATTTTACATCGATTGCGAAACAAGCTTTAAGCTTAAATTAATCACACTCGATGTCTGCTTCCTGGAGAAATAACCAGTACTCGTGCCGTTTTGTGTGGAAAAATCTCAAAAGGACCCGCTCATCACGGGACTCGAACCAGGGACCTTTGATACGAGAGGCCGACGCTCTACCTCTGCACCACTGTAACGTTATGACGTCATACCGCTGAAGTGCTGAACGTGACGTCACTTTCCAAGTATTTGGTCTCGTGAAAATATTTGATTCAAGAGCCCCTATTAAAAGCATTCTCCAACTATCAAAACTAAATGTATGAGAAATTTAAAAACACCGTTGTTTGCACTGGATCTTTGACAAGTTTCAGTTTAAATTTCAGGTCTCTAGCTGATTCCGTTATTTGCTGGTACGAGATCTACAGAAATATGTAGTCAAAATGTCGATTTTTCGAGTTTTAACCTTAAAAATATCTAAAACTAGATTTTTCCCAGATATAACGAAACCGCCCAGACCTAGATCGCATTGTGGTCTATCAGTGTGGCTAATTTCAGCGAAATCGTTCTCACCGATTTCTTTGTCCCCAGATCGCTGAATTTTACAACACATTGTGTCCCAATAGCCGTATAGACATTTGTTCCGTAGAACAGAATAGAATAATTCTGTTCCACTACACTCATTCTACTAGATAGGCGACACCTTAAGGGTTTCGCGGGATAGAATGAGTGAAGAGGAGCAGAATTATACCGAACTACCAACTGGCCACAAGCAATACTAAATATATATGTTATGAATATGTAATTTCAATTCTTACATGATTCAAAACGTAACAATTGATGACACTCAAGGTTTTTTGGCAACACCAAACTTATTTCCGCAAGTCTAAAAGATAAACACACCATACTATTGGTTTTGGCGCCAAAGCGATAACGTTATGACGTCATACCGCTGAAGTGCTGAACGTGACGTCACTTTCCAAGTATTTGGTCACGTGAAAATATTTGATTCAAGAGCCCCTATTAAAAGCATTCTCCGACTATCAAAACTAAATGTATGAGAAATTTAAAAACACCGTTGTTTGCACTGGATCTATGACAAGTTTCAGTTTAAATTTCAGGTCTCTAGCTGATTCAGTTATTTGCTGGTACGAGATCTACAGAAATATGTAGTCAAAATGTCGATTTTTAGGGTTTTAACCTTAAAAATATCTGAAACTAGATTTTTCCCAGATATAACGAAACCGCCCAGACCTAGATCGCATTGTGGTCTATCAGTGTGGCTAATTTCAGCGAAATCGTTCTCACCGATTTCTTTGTCCTCAAATCGCTGAATTTTACAACACATTGTGTCCCAATAGCCGTATAGACATTTGTTCCGTAGAACAGAATAGAATAATTCTGTTCCACTACACTCATTCTATATAGTTTCGGGTCCTGACATCAGCGATCAGTCAGTCGTATCATCGTATCACTAACCGCAAAATCTTGAGCGCCAAGGAAGGAAAGCCATTACTACAATCATAGTATACGTGTAATCTAATTGTACTTTCAGGGGCGTAGCTTTGCAATAATCAATGTGTAGGCCGTCTAGTTAGAAAGTTAACATGGTGGACTCTGCGTAAAATATTGACCCGGATCAGCCTAATCATGCCACATAGGCCTACCCGGATAGACACTGTTCGCCTCCTGTCGATTTTCTGTTTCAGGAATAACTACTCTATACATCTATCCCCCTAAGACGGAATGTGTCGGCCGGATCAGTCTGCGCGGACAGCGCAGGCTGATCTGGTCGATACATTACGCAGGTGTGTATCGCCGCAGCTGCATTTTGGGGCGTTTTGAGAAAAAATGTGTAGGCACGTGCCTACAGTGCCTAAAGGTAAGCTACGCCCCTGACTTTAATGGATCAAGTGTACTGAGATATGTATCGCTTAGACCTCATGATAGATCTGCTATAGGAGCGGTTAAATGTGACCAGTGCAAACCAAGGACACCCTGCGCATCCGCACGGGCTAACCTTAGTCTTAACTGTTCAATTATTAGTTAAAGAGGCATTTAAGATACATCTAGTAATCAATGTGCCTGTGTGTTGGATAGCATGGTTGTGAAGATTGGTCGTAATCTATACACATTACAAGCGCAGCAGGACTATAGCCCCTATTACAATGAACCCTTCTTTAGTTGATCTAAGTAATTAGATCCATATTCGTCTATCAAATTTGAAAGTGGAAGTTATGACAGGCAAACACTCCTTCGTGAATGACAAGATATGCAAATGTTGTTTAAATTCGTGAATAGCAGGATGAAATGTCCAATTATGATCACTCAATCAATCAAATCTATCCAGTTTTGAAATAATTCACCTACATTAACGGATAATGTGCCAACCTGTGATCCATCACTCTACCATGTGTTTCGTGTTGACACTATTTGTTTGATTTAATACCTCGAAACATGGCATTCTTACATGCCATACCCATAAACTGTCTGGGGACAAATTAGATCTCAATTCTAAAATTCCGTCTAGCTGTTTCACCCATATGAACCTAATTGAAAAGTTACTTCGAAATGAGGTGTCAGACAGGGAATTGCACTAAATTACCCGATTCTAACATTCCGTAATGTATTTGACCCAAAAGTAAATCCGCCGCTATCGGCGATAACAGTCAAGATGTTCATTGGAATAATCGAAGATTACGACGAGTCTGTATGCTCGCACCGTCTCACCAGGAGCTTCTCTGTCACCAAAAAGCGTGCATCTCACCAAAGTATTTATTATTCCAATACAAGTGAATCCGCAACATCTCACCAGAGTATTTACTATCCCAATACATGTGCATCCGAACTGTTTCAACAGAATAATTACTGTCCGAAATGCCAGGTGCAGTAATTTAGTATGATAGTTAGAACTCCCTATTTCTCCATTCGACAATTTGAATTATGTTATGGGTTTATGGTTCAATTACAAGAGCGATCTGCATATTGTTATGCATTATTGACACAAGGGCGCTCATAATAAAATAATTTTAAAACATGAGTAGTTTGTTATTTTCATTATAAAAAAGGAAGGAAAGAATTACAATAAATTAACATGTTGTAGGGTTCAGTTTATGTTCGAAATTAAGTTTGACATTTTACAATAATTTCAATGAAATTTAACTGTTTAGCTGATATTATATTTCGAGGGGGTCTAGTTTATAAATATTGGACTATATTTTAACATTTGTCAAAATATGTTATAATTAGGATGCCATGCTAATATCATTTTGAGAAAACTCATGTCTTCAGCAATTTAACCCTTTTCTCGTTTTTTTAAAAGTAGATTGTTGCAAATGTGTCCAATGTTGACTTTAATAGGGGAAAGGTAAAATGACGTGCTATTGCATGCAAATCCTAAATTGTCTGTTTTGTGGTTTTATTGAAAAATAATACAATTCAAATATTCTGACAAACATCTTGAAAAGTGTCATCTTATAATTATTCCTTAATGAAAGCATTGTATACATACTAAGACTAATGATTAGCAAGATTACTCATTTCCATTACTGTTTATGGTCAATATTTAGTTGACTGTGTGTATGGTCAACCTACCTTAGAACGGAGATTGATCATAAATAATGAAAGACTTCAATTATATTCCAATGAAGGACATTCACTTCGTTGACAAAAAAATGCAAGTTATGATACATTTTCACTTGACCCCACCCCTGATGTTCCAATATGCCCCTCAGTTGATAACTGGTTTTTTCAACTACTATAATGTACAGTAGGTGTTATGCATAACTGCAGTATGGATTTCCGGCGACATTGAGGCGTTACATCAACTTTCTCTTGTAATCCGTTATATTTAGATTTGTACTTTTTTCAATGACTACGTTTTACTGTCCCTTGCAGATTGGTTATAATGCATTCTTTGCAGTATAAACAAGTCTAGCTATTAATATCTTACTGTTATCTCCCAAATGGGCTGTAATTGTTATCTTCAGACACTGTTTATTGTCTATTTATAGCACCGTAAACACTGCCAAATTATTGTGGTCTGGCCATTGTTTTCCCAGAGGTGACGTTTGAAAGGTCATACTCCATTACAAGATTATCCAGCTGTAAACGACCTCCAATCACACTTGATATTGCTTTTCTAGGCATGCACGCACGCGCAGTGAAACATGTATATCTGCGCAGTCGAGTTTAGGTCTGAATGACCACTTTATCCTTTCCCTCATATAGATGCTTTCTGACGCCTCTTCAGAGGACGGCTTTTTAAAAACATGGCGACAAAAGAAGAAATTGCTCAAAACGAGCAATTTCTCTTTTTGTCACCATGTGTTCAACTCTATTCTATTATTTTACCTTTTTCAGGTATGTATGTTTTCAATGTCATCTGCTGCAGATTTGTCGTATGTTAGAAAGGCCAGTCGTTGCCTGTTACATTTGATTTTGTTCTATATTCATCTTTACGCCACAATTTACCTCTATAATTATTATGATTTTACGAAAAGATAACCAAATTGTAAAACGCAGCTAAAATCATTTAAAATTTTGAAAATGCATATTCAGGCAAACCTGTGCTAAAGACCACATTTAAATAGCAGTTTCCTGTCTTTTGCAACCACACTTTTAGTTTTCCAAATAACTCATATTTTCCACAAGAATGACCTCGTAATTAAAGACTACCTGTAAACAAAGACCAGGTTATTGCCCTTCCACTGGTGGTCTATATACGCAGGTCTCACTGTTTATGTAAAAAGCATCATTCCAATTAACATGTCTTCAGCACGAACTAAGTATATGTTAATCGTACCGTTACCATTCACTGATCGTGCCATAACTCGTTACCTGGTAGGACTTTCCAAAAACCGTCTGCTTTCGAACTGTCTTGTGGAAAATTGAAACTTTCTGAAAAATGATAGTACATGTACATGTATAATATAAACACATATTTGCAAAGGGAGAAGGAAAGATTGCCCATGTTCCTCCCTAGTCCACAACGCTTTCAAGTATGCTGGTTAAGTCTCCAGGAAACAGACATCGAGCGTGATTGATATTAGCTAAATATTTGTTTCGCATTCGATGTAAATTAAATAAAATTAAACTAAACTAAAGAAGCATAACAAGTCGTCTGAATTATTTTGAATCCTGATAAACACCAGTGATGTTGAGAAATATGTTTTTCTCTAAACGTGTCTTCGCATGTCAGTCTGGATCCGTTCTCATTGAAATGTAGAATTTCTTATAAATCTTCATTGATATTACAATACAATGATCGAAGACTAGCGGAATATCCAAAACAGAAACATTGTTTTATGGTAGCTCTGTAAAGACACGATCTCGCAATGTTTGGCGAATCTACTCGAGGTAAACCAAATGAAATCCGAACGTTCGGTATTTCAAGAATAGTCCGGTTGTCCGATTTTCACAAAGTCGAGACTTCCTCGGTGTAAATTGGCCCAGTCCATATTTCTTCTACATGTAATAGGAAATTTGGTAAAAATTGAATGTCTACATATTTCAGGAGAAACAGGTCGTTATAAGCTGTCTCACACGAATCTGCATTGTTTGCAAATTTTGCGACCAGTGCATTGGCACAGTCTGATCTGGGTATGCACTGTTCATTAATAAAGCAATTAACCATTTTATGAATATTGTAATCTAGAGTCGAACTCTGACAAGATTGCAAAAGTGTGTGATCTGAGTTTAAAACCAATGCCTAGGTTGGTGCTCAATCGTCTCTTTTTCAGTAATTCGAAACCTCCGTGAAGTGGATTTCCTTGCGTTGAGGCACGTTGTTATTATGGGAATGACGGTTATATTTATTTGACACATTGATTTATTGTGATGTAATATTCTTACGACGGACAAGTGTAAACTAACCCCCCAGAGACCCCGCTATTACTGTCTGTCTGCAACTCGGAGAAAATAAACCAGAACAGTTTTCTTCAATTTATTGGGGATATATTAAGGGTGCTGAACTCCAGAAAATAGATATTATAGTCAAAGTTTATAAACTGTTCAAAAGTTGTCTTGGAATATTAGAATCGTGATTCTGGAATAAAATTAGGGTCATAATTTCACTTTCCAGTACAATAAACATCTAAATATTGATATGTTGTGCTTTATTTTTACTATTTTAGCATTTACTGGCAAAATAGTTTTAGCAAAATTTTCAACAATTAAAATTTTGATCTCCATCTGGAGTTCCGCACCTTTAACCCTTTCCCTCATATAAACGCTTTCTGACGCCTCTGCAGCAGACAGCTTTTTGAAAACATAGTGACAAAAGAAATAATTGCACAAAACGTGCAATTTCTCCTTTTGCCACGATGTTTTCCACTTTTTGTCATAAGTTATCCATTCAATTATAGAGATTTTTTTATTTTTTGACAAAATACGTTCAAAGTCGTCTGCTGCAGAATTGTCGTATGAGGGAAATGGTTAACACTAATTGTAAAATATCCTGTTGTATGGTCTCTTTACATACAACTGACAAAAGCTTAAATCCAGATGCAAATATTAAAAAGCTACGGGCATAAGTGAGGTCTATTCTTAACAGTGAAACAGCACCTTCTTAATGTCAGGTTTCGGACAATAATATATAAGCCGTCCCGCGAGAAAACCAACATTATGGCCTCTGCGTAATGTATCGACCCAGACCATCCTTCGCAGTCCTTACAGACTGATCCGGGCCGACACATGCCGTCTCAGGGGGATAGAGGCATAGAGTATTGATTCCTGAAACAGAAAATACACAGGAGGCAAAAAGTGTCTATCCGGGTAAGCCTGCGCGGCATGCTTAGGCTGATCCGGGTCGATACTTTACGCATAGTTCACAATGTTGGTTTTCTCGTTGGCTCATATATAATTGGGGCTAGGTCAATTAAAATCGGAATTCGAGACGTGTTACTAGATAAAACTATGATCATCCAGCGCTTTCACATTCTCTACTGTCACTTTTAAACAATGTCAAAATACTAAAATTTATCAAATCAATCCAGTGCATCCGATACATATTTACAATACACTTTCTTCGCAAACAAAGTTGTTTAGGGACTATTTGACTCTAGATCAGTATGACAGCGAGTGTATTTGACGTAAGGTTAGTTTTCGTGATACTTGAAATATTTTCTGACCTTAGTTTCTATTTAGTTTTATGTGATACTTTTAACAACAATTCATTAACAACAATATGTCGCTGTAGATCGCTTAAATGCATACCTGTTTATGACTTATAAAGTGGCGACAATTGTCATATTAACTCATTTGTAAACAGAATATAAGTTTCAGACAATTTCACTCGTAGATCTGGATCCTAATGTATACACTGAGAAATCATAAGACCGGCATCTCGCGATATTGAGTCGTATTACATTCCCCGTTTAACTTAAAGTAAAGTCGAACAAAATAGACAACAATTGTTGTTTTATGTTATAAGTTACATGTGTGGTCTTTTCGTGTGGTTCTTTTCGATGTATGCGCAAAGTGAAGGCTGTGGTGCGACTCTGTGTATAAAGACCAGAATAGAACAGAAGGTTTATTTTGACGTATACTATGTACATAATTATGTACATAGTCATTGACACATGTTCACCTCAGTTTATACGCTACGTAGATGCATGAAGACTCCCATGCCCTTTCATATTTGGTCTTTGGTTTGGTTCAGCATCAGTCAGTGTCTGTTTAAGGTTACGGTCAAATTACGCCAAATACATACGCGGCCAAATAGTCCCTAAAAAATGTGTTTGCGTAGACATGTGTGTATACCATCACCATAATGCATTGAAAATATGACATTGAGTTTAAATTCATTGTAAATGTGTATAGGATGTACAGGAAATTATTGATTTAATACATTTTAGTATTTTGACCTTGTTTCAAAGTGAAAGTAGAAAATGTGAAAAACCGGTTTCGTCCCAGCCCAATTTCGTCCAAAATGACGATAACCATTTTCACCAGACGAATTCTTTCTTGCATAACACATGATCCCTAGTTTTCATCGGTTTATTTTAAAGCTAAGAGGTAACCCTTTTCAATGTTATAGGGTGTTCTGCATTATAAATGATTACAAAGTGTGACAATTGAGGGTTGAAAATGGTCAATTTTCATGGAAACAAAGAAGGAATTTATTTGGTGTATTGTGAACTTAATAATACCTATTCCTCTGACGGATCATTCTTATTTTAAAACTTTACTTTACTTACAAAACAATGATTTCGTCTGAGTGAATGTCTTAGTAATTGTTTCTACGACTGTTTGCTAGAATTGCTTTCATACACATCCGATTGCATAACCAAAACCCTTCCCACTTAAAGACGCATTATAACGCATCTCCAGAAGTCGACTTTTGAAAACATTGAAAAGAATTCTCCTTTTGCAAAGTGTTTTCAATTGTATTCAATAATTTTACTTAAGTTTATAGAGGTTGCCCAATGTTTTGTTCAGATGTGTTCAAAGTCGTCTGCTGCATATTTGATGTAGGTGGGAAAGAATTAACCTCGATAATTTCATTATACGTGCGTGTCCCGTAAAGGTATGTCTGAAATGGGATAATCCAGTCTCATAGCAAAGGTTGAGTGTTTTATTTGTTTGTCGCGTTTTTTCTGTTTCGATTCGATCTCCAATATTGCGAATTTAAAGCTCTAGATAAGAAGAGTATTTCACATTAAATCCTTATATGACATTCAAACCTTATGATGTGGGTACTTAAACGAATTGTCTCATTGAGACAATTCTTTTAAGTGCCCACAACATAGGGTTTAAATGAGTCATAAGAAAGAAAATGTTGGGAAAATACCAGTTTACTCCTCCTTATCTAGTCCTCTGACTGCGGTGTTTTCATTATCTTAACCCTTTCCCTCATACGACAATTCAGCAGCAGACGACTTGGAACGTATTTCGTCAAAACATAGAAAATCTCCATAATTGAATGGATAACCTATAACAAAAAGTGGAAAACATTGTGGCAAAAGTAGAAATTGCACGTTTTGTGCAATTTCTTCATTTGTCACTATGTTTTCAAAACGCCGTCTGCTGCAGAGGCGTCAGAAAGCGTCTATATGAGGGAAAGTGTTAAAGTTTAAGTGGTCCAAGCCAGTAAAAACGGAATCCGCAGTTTAAAGGTGTAAATTGGCTTCTCTGTTCAGTTCATACGGAGATAAATTTCTAAATGCAGTAAAAAACTAAACTACATTGTCATCGTTGTACTTCAAAAATGGAAAAATAGAACAAAGGAAGTGTGCATGCACGTGGACGCAATTTACGTGACATCAATATAATAAATAGGGACAGTTTCAATATGACGGAGAATTCTAGTGTGTAATTAGAAAGTTAATACCGTAATTAGCCTAGCGATAACCGTTAGGAAACCAAACAGGAATCGTTCCAAATTAGATTAACGTGCGGATATCGAAACAGAACGATCTCCAAGGATTTCCTAGAACAAAGTACAATGCCCTCGCTAGTTACGTGTACATTAAACAGTAAGACTTACAATATGTTTTACAGGGGCGTAGCTTCCTTTAGGCACTGTAGGCACGTGCCTACACATTTTTTCTAAAAATGCCCCCAAAATGCAGCTGCGGTGATACACATCTGCGTAATGTATCGACCAGATCAGCCTGCGCTGTCTAAAGGGGGATATATAGAGTAGTGATTCCTGAAACAGAAAATCCACAGGAGGCGAAAAGTGTATATCCGGGTACGCCTGTGTGGCATGCTTATGCTGATCCGGGTCGATACTTTACGCAGAGTCCACAATGTTCATTTTCTCACGAGACGACCTACACATTGATTATTGCCAAGCTACGCCCCTGTTTTACGTATAATCGGTAAATACCTCTATACGACACACCTATTGTGGATTAGTAGTAATCCAATTTGATTTGTAGCCACACGAAAAGCGACCTTTCGTAAGATATATTCACATTTATCAACACATCGGAATACTCACATATTTGTGTAGAATACATACAGCCTTAAATATTCACACGAAGCCAATATAAGACTAACATAATTTACAAGAAAACAGTGATGCCTTTCCCTCATAAAGACGCTTTCTGACGCCTCTGCAGCAGACGGCTTTTTGAAAACATAGTGACAAAAAAAGAAATTGCTTAAAACGAGCAATTTTCTCCTTTTGCCACAATGTTTTCCACTTTAAGTCATAGGTTATCCAATCAATTATAGAGATTTTCTATTTTTTGACAAAATATGTTCAACGTCGTTTGCTGCAGAATTGTCATATGAGGGAAAGGACTGCGTCGAGAAATCAGACTGATCTGAGTCTTCGTCGTTTCGCATAAATCTCGAACGTTGGTTTCCTCTTGGCACGACATTTTTGATTAAAAAGTATATCTGTGACACAACGGGAGGAAAAAAGTTCATTTGCAATTTGAAACCACAGAATATCCGTATGTACTTCTATAATCAGTTTTCCCCATAGTGTTTGACAGGCAGGATGATCCATTGAAACATTTTTCTTTAGGACCGATTGTGAAGCAAATTCTTACAACTTTTGGAAACCCTCCTTTTTCAGCAGGCATCAGTGTGAGGGTTATGGAGGGCCATTCTCTCTGGTTTATTCTTTTATTCGACTGGAAGTTGTTAAATTGTCAAATGCATTTATACATGTATGCTGATGGATTGTACATCTTTTTAGCATATTAAATAAATATATATATATATATATATATAATATTATAACCCACGATGTCCCGATCCAGAAATGCATTTCAAGTCCATTGATTGGGGGTTTAACGACGTTTTTAACAATTTCTCAGTTATATCACGGCGGCCAGTTCACCTACTCATGCATTTCCTTGTTTTCTCACACCAGTACGCCACACAACAATCTCAGTTGGCCGAGCCGGGATTCGAACTCACAAACCCTGGATTGACAGCCCGCGTCGCTACCGACTGAGCTACCGGGGCTCGGCCAATGTCAATAGAAAAGTGTATCAGTCCAATCACTCAACTCAAAATTCACGAATGTCTGTTTTAATGTGGCTTCCTTCTTTTTTATAATTATTATCTTTAACGATAAGGAACCTCTTCATTAGTTATGTATCTTGTCGGATGTTCTATCTCACTATCGATAATATCAATAGGGAAATATCGATCGACAATGTCGATATCTGTTCCGTTTTAACATAATATGGCACCAGTAAATTAGGCCGTTTATCGTCAAATTCAAGTGTACTGTACTGATCGATAAAACTACTGCATTAGTCGCCAAACTGTGGCTGACATCTGTTTCTGAATAGTCGACAGTGGACCATTCTATATCTGAATATTCGACAGTGGACCATTTTATATCTGAATATTCGACAGTGAACCAGTCAAATTTCTGAATAGTCGACAGAACCAGTCTATTTCTAAATGACATACAAATAGCACTTTGCAGGAGCCACAACTACATCTGAAAAACATAGTATTTTCCCAAAGTATATTGAGGTTTTTTTTGAACAGCTAGATAATTTATGTTTTACATTTGGGTTGTTTAAGTGTTTGCTGTTTTTAGAACCAGAGACCTAAACTAACATTCTTTGTTAGAACGTTACGTGTATGGTTTCGGTGACACTGGTATTAGTCCCAGCAGTTACAGCATCTTTGCAATATAAGTGGTTCGCGTCAGGGATTTTGAACCTGGCGTCCCGGATTCGATCCACTGTTGCGGCGGTCATGGTTCAGTGCCCTAGGCACATTTCCTAGCCTTGTACTGGTTTGTTTACCACCATGAATACGTGAACTGTCGCCGTGAAACAGTGTTGAAAACGGAGTAAAACCCAAGTAAACAAACTCAAAAGTTCAGGTACTTTTTCCTTTTACATCCAAAGTTTAGTATCAATTGCCATACCATGCTTATGATCTTCGTGTCTAAGTGATATTTTGCGATCCAGAAGAACTATCGAAGTAAGTATGCATATGCTTTGGTTGGTTCTTTGCGGTTGGTTACCCTCACGCTCGGTACTACGATCATTTTGCGAGCAAAAACCAAAACGGATTTGTTAGACATCATTGAATCACAATATTGAGACAAGAAACTTTGTATTTATAATCTTTTGATAATATGCCAACAAATAGCGATCTGCTGACCGAAATATTAACAATGGCGCCTCTATCAAGATATAATTATTGTTTTGTATTATTTGCTAAACTGCGACAACAGGATATCAGTTCAGTGTGTGTCTCTATAAATTACTAAGTCCTGTATGTTGTAGTTCGTTATCTATCAAACTAAATGTGCGCGTATCCATGCGGCATGGCTTTTATCTATATATGTATTGGCTTGTTATAGTTTGATTATGCTGCCATGTCTATTGTTTGTCTGTTTTTGAAACATTGTATACATGTGGAGGATTGTGATGGACTAGATACCGCACATATCGACTTGAATTAATTATAATCCAAGGGCGTAGTAGATCACAGACATTTCCGAACACTGGTTGAACTTTCCTTCTCGTATACAGCGCATGTTCGGTTACCCACCGTGCACTTTGCATGATTATTATTGTGATCATAAATGTATGGCTGGCTTCATGAGGTTTTCGACGTTATCGACGTTTAAGTACAGCGCGCGTCCATTGCTCGCCAACATATTTAACTGAAGTAACTGAAGTATTACTTGGAGCGGTGGAAGACACGAACCAAACAGACACATCTGTCAATCTATTTGCACCTATTGCTGGATCAAATTTATCTTCTTTTTCCTTTATGTCCGTAATCTATTGACTTGGCATGAAAAACGAATAAATCTCACAGACAACAAAAAACCGTCTGTCCGATGCCTTTCCTATACAAACGATATAAACGATATGCTGGATATAACGTACATATCATTTTGGCTCCGTCATGCGAAAACCGATTTTCAGATCTTTACGAACAATAAATATCCAGATATGCGTGCTCATTCGTGTAGTCTTATCAGGATATTCACATATCTTTCACTAGTCAAAGAAGTATCTAAGAAGCCTCTGAACAACGCATTTGTCTGAAATCTGACGAAATAAGTATGAAATTTGAAAGTGATTGCCATTAGCTCTTTCTGCGCCGATAGCTATATTGATATTTTTAAAAACAATACAGATGCATGTTAATCAGCTCCAAACGAAATCAACCTTGTTAGCTTTTATTTTACAAAATATTCCAAAACTGTAATTTAATAAGATAATGAGTTTGGAACAGAGAAGAGTCTACTTTAAGAAATTCGGCACTGAAAGAGTTAATTTCAAAACATCCGATGGTCGTTTTTCGTGTAACCTGGCTCATTTTGGGAAGTTTAAATGTCTCTACAAACGATAATAAAACAGCACACAAATCAATAGTTATATCACAAGGATAGATAGAGAAAAGTTTTCATTATGTTCGACTCTTCGTATTTTATAGGCTTTCAATCAATCATTGACAATATATTCCGAATGAAAAATTTAGAGAAATGTATGTCTTCGTTTTTTTTCTAAATTAACGCATTATATTTGTTAGCTCATCACATGGTATGTCTTCATATTAAAAGATGCCATTTTATTTTTACGGCACTGGTTTTGAATAATTTACTGTAAGCTAATATATAAACAAACAGTTCTTAAACATTATACACGTTAGCTTACTAAAAGTCACACGTATATACTCGTAAATATGTTGGAATTAAAACGACAACATCAGAAATGTAAGGAACAGTGTTAAACTTTGTATCACATAAAGCCCTTTCTAGGAGTGTAAAAATCCCATTACATAAATATCATATGACATTACTAGTTTGGTATCCAGTCTTACGCTCAAGTCTTTGTTACAAAACGGAAACCAAACTTTGAAAATGACGTCAAGTCAGTGGTTTGATGTCATAACGCTAGTCACTTTGGCGCCAAAGCCGTACGGGTAAATATAGTTACTAAATTCGTACGTAGATTGATTATTCGGAGTTAAACGTCGCTTTCATCAATATTTCAGTTATATCAATATATTTCCAGGGTAAGTTACCAGCACTAACGGTCCACTGATCCTGACAGAAACCAGTCGGTCCTAATGCTAACCCAACACTCATTAGCGCCAAGAAGGGCAGCCACCACTACCATTTTTAAATGTATTGGTATGACCCGGCCGGGAATCGAACCCGCGAGCTCAAGGTCGTACGTAGAAGGAAGGTTAAGTTGGCGGAGGTACAGGAAAAGCAACATTGGCGTTATTATTACAGCTGATAACAATTTTCTGCTATACCATTCATGTTAAAGATCCAATTGAAATTGTACTACAGAGATTTCTTGAAACATTCAATGACACATAAGCGATAAGTGTAGATCCGGATCGGACTGCGCGGGTGCGCTTATTGTATTTTGACTGATCCATCGGTG